>OX438754.1:10056098-11256098 GCA_949316235.1 Oegoconia quadripuncta | reverse complement strand
CGTATCGCCCGAACCACATGACAGATAGTTTTCACCCCTAGGACGTAACCTCTTTTTGCAATAGGGCATGCCATAGCATGTAAACCTCCGTAACATGCAGGTTTCCTCATAATGTTTTCCTTCACCGTTTAAGAGCAATGCATATAAGTAATGAAATTTTAAAACTGATTGGTACATGGCCTACTGGGAATCGAACCCAAATTGGGAGACCGCGTCTTAACCGTTGAGCCACCGACACTCATCATTATTAGAATAACAACACATAAATTATTATTTAAATTTTAAGCAAGAAAAATCCCATGTATGGTTTTCTGAACCGGCAGTAGACTACGTGGTTTCAGGGAAATGCACGAAAATAATAATTCAATTACACATTCGACTCCTAAGGTCCCATATCTTGAGCGTTCGGTCGTGGCTGCCCGTAATCACTTTGGTTGGTTCGCCGAGGAACTTCGCTGCCATCACCTTACCGCTGTGGCCAGTCAGGGTGTGCTGTCAACAAGAAAAAAATTATATTAAAAAAATACAGATAAAAAGTAAAGTTGGTGTGGTTCTGGTAGAGTTTACGCTGAATTGGAATATCACTTAAAATCTGCTCATCGAATGTCTGGATGTAGTCCGATGTTAAGCGCGCTTTCACCTTCAGCCTCATCTTCACTTAACATCAAATATGATTCACATCAAGAGCTTTGCTCGATTGAAAACAGTATTTTTAATCTATATTAAAGAGCCTAAAAGTATGTTTGTCAGACGCATAGTACATCTGAAACTTTTGTGGGGGGTGAACTAAATAGTTAAAATGAATTCCATATAAAACCTACTCAAACAAAATGTTGTGAAGCAGCGAATTCTTTTCGCAATTTAGGATGCCATCCATCCCATTAGTAAAAAAATGTTCTCAATATGAACATGAGTGGTACACACTTTCACCGTAAGAGGTTTAAGATATACTAAGATCAATATTTTTTATATACAATGGGTTAGCGCTTGACCTTAATCACACCTGATAAGGTCGAAGGTGAAAACGTGCTTATCCAGAACTCGTAACTTATTTGTAAGGCTGCGATATCTAACACAATAATGCATCAACTTTGTTACTTGGCGGTAGACTTAGAAAAGTGGATAGCAGCTAGCCCGGCGGTAATTAAATAAATAAATACAATAAATAAAAGGTATTTATTCACCACAAAGTTAATTTAACAAGTAATTTATTGATATTAGGCGGCTCTATACCAAGCGAGTACCGCCAATCTGAGTACTATATTTGTACTCCGCTCAGAATCGAACCTGCGGCCTCCACTTTGTAAACCCAATGTTGTTTACGTTGAGTCACACACGCGTTGGGTCACAATCATAAAGTTTGTATATGTTGTTAAATCAATCTTAGTCACTTCATTTTGAATGTATTATTCATTCATGTCCTTCATTTATGTTCATTTTGGTAATAAGTAATAACGACTAATGGAGGGAAACCGGAGCGGACCGCTTAGCAACAACAAATAAACAACGAACGGATTCCGCACGATGTGATTCTACGAAGACGATCTCAAAAGCATAAATAATATCATAAATTATGCAGTTTAAAAGTTACATTGCTGAGGTAATAAATAATCATTTTATATGGCAGTATGTGAAAGGATACACTTAAATAGAGCCAGATGGGATAATGCTAATGTCACATTAATCAAAAATACAGGTGTATAGCGGCAATTTAAAATGGCATGACTTTATGGCTCAGTATAAATAATATTATGTCTTCAACAATACGCGTCCAATTTTTTTAAATCCACTTTCGTTTAACTAACTATCCAGCTTATTTCAACAATCTTTACATACCATTTTCTTATTAGTTCAAACTTTAACGACGTACACACCGGCATGAAGAAAACGTTGGTAAGTGCAGTTAAAGAAAGAAGGAGTCACTTTTATGGTGTGTTTTTGAAATAAATTGACGCGACGCATAATAAAACCCGAGTGGATACTGTCGAGGCACTGCGCTACCGAGCCCACTCCTGACAGTCGTTTATACGCCGCCCCCAGCACTGCACCTCGAGCGCGATAAATGATTATTGTCCACACTTTATTGCATTCCATCTCCTCAAAATATCTCACTGTGCCACAACAAAGTTGACTCCAAACTGACAACGTGTAAAACGACCAAAACACCATTCACCAACGAGCGGTGAAGCGCACGAGTGACATTTGAGACCTATTTACACAAGAGTGACAGCTCGCCGAGCGTTGCGGGACACGATAAACGATATTCTTCCTCTTTTTAAGATGTCCTGTTAAGGCTTTGTAATGTTGATTACAAGTAAAAAGCTGGCAAAGTGACTAATAAAACTCGATCGTAGCTCCCGTCGACTACTGGCCGACATTTGAGGGCCATTTGCGCGCTACTCCCGGCCGCTGCGCCGACGACGATGGGCCACGACAAACGATTATAGTCCTCTCTTTATGGCCTCGTGATCTTTTCACACGGCTTCACTCAACGGTTCCAAATTGACGGCTCACGAAGGAAATGGCTATGTGGTTCTTATTTGCATTTAAAGTGTCCATTAATTAGTTAGTCGTCAGTGTAAACGAACTAGGGAGATTACAATTCCACCAACGGTTAATTGCGGTGTATTAAATTATAACGGCTGAAGGAAATAATAGAGTAGAACCCAATTCTGTTAAGAAGCAAGCAAGCTGGAATATGGAACCTACTTATATTGGGAAGCTGTTTATTATTTACTATTAACGAGCATTCTCGCTGGAACGACATGGCGCAGATTTACAACGATTGTACCTATACACAAAACATGACAGGCTTATGGTTAAACAATCCGAACACGCTCAAAATGTCTCCATAACTCTGGCGGTAATGCTCGAGCGGGCGTCTGACCCGCTATAGCCGGTCTTAATTACAGGCAAAACACTCCGTTAACGGAGCCGAGTCGACAAGTTTCATTCCGTTTATGTGCAGTAAATAGTAACATAAACAAAGGCCGGGCCCCGCGGTGCGGCGAACAGCGTTCTGCACTACTCCACACTCGCGCATCTGCATAAATCGCTATGGGCGGAGCACGCGTTTTCCCGCCCGCCTAAACCATTGCGTCCCCTGTCTTTACTAGTAATACTAAGAGCAACAGTCGGACCACTACTCCTGGCTACCGGTACAGCTCTCTAACGAAATCCGCACGTGCAGATAAAAGCATTCGGCGGGGAGGAATTAATTAAAGTAATTCGAGAAGCGCCATTAGCTGGCGAGCAGTCGTTGTGTTCCCGGTGAGCGCGCAGCGGGACCTTATCATTCGTTTTAAAATTTATAGTATATAACGGCTAATTAAGAGTAGGTACACTGGTTCGCGTCACGAGCACACGGGGCGGTTATGCGCTGTTTCTGGCTATTGCCGCCCGATAGTCAGGGCACACTAATTGAGGAGGTTACGCGATATCATCCGGACAAGGCCCCAGCGACTCTAACGAGCTAATATAACTTGACATCGCCCCTCTCTGCCGGATGGAGATTGCGACTGAGTAAGACAGTTTCGTTTATCATTCGCCCACATGCACCAACAAATTATAGTGGATAGCCCAACTCACTGAAATGAAACCAGGTCATCGGTGTAAAAATAAACTTTTAAAAGCTGTACTGCATTTCAGTTCAACCGCATTCATTCGATCACTTGATCAGTATATTGTAAAAGCCTACTACTGTGGGTTTAATTGGATTAAAATGAGGTGCTTGACACAAACATAATTAACCTGGAAGTTTTGTTGAATAAGTTTTACAGGTAAATGAAAATAAAAAATATACCCCAAATCTGTTATATGATATCGAGCATTTATTATATTTATCTCAATTCTATAAATTAGAATATCTAAGGGGCCGTTAGAATATATAAATAAATATCGTACGTGCGGCCGCGGCGAAATAACTCACTCCTTATAAATCAGTTGATTTGAATTGCGCTCTCTCATTAGCGATTCCAGTGGTGGTGCGTTGCGCAGAAATACACAACTTATTACTTTACCAACACAATCAAGCGCATTTAGAAACTATCCACATTTAGTTACCGGCGACGTGTCTTATCTCTTGCAGATTACTAACTGATTTCTCGAAATGACACTAACTGTAACGGTTTAAGAGAAGGCTATGTTCCTGTTCAATTGCAGGAAATAATAACCATGCCTTTTGTTTATTCCTCTACAAACTTAAATTCATTCCCTTCATTAATTTATTTACAGAAATTAATTGCACAAGAGATAAGATTAGGTACCTATGTGTTTCAGCATGCAATTCCAAGACTTTAATCTTAACTGAATTTTTGTGAAAGGTTTGATGCAACAGTTAAAGAGGCTTATGGCCACTTGTATACTTGATTTGCAGTTAACTTTATTAGTATGTACCACCATATCAGACATCTGTATTTAAGAAGAATCTGAAGTACGTATT
Source organism: Oegoconia quadripuncta (assembly GCA_949316235.1). Classification (NCBI taxonomy): domain Eukaryota; kingdom Metazoa; phylum Arthropoda; class Insecta; order Lepidoptera; family Autostichidae; genus Oegoconia; species Oegoconia quadripuncta. The sequence continues at coordinate 11,251,657 of OX438754.1, read as the reverse complement.
ATATTTTTCGGCTAATGATTTCTTTAGTCAGAAATCATGTAGCATTTTTTCGTACGTTTCGTTCTTATAATAATTTTATATGAGGACAACAGTGTTGCTTACACCTCTCAGTAACAACGGTATTAAAGGAAATGAATCAGAAGTGAGGTTACAAAGAGAACATTATTTGATTTGATGCTTCACTCGTAGGTTATCCGCACACTAAAATCCTTCGTTTCGTTTCTCGGTATCTATACGAATCCATAAACTATTATGACTAGGGCCGCGTCGTTGGACAGGAGGTATATTCCGGTATGTTATCGCTGCGTGTAAAGCACGGCAAGTGGCGAGTGCAGCAAGTGCGCGATATGACGTGTGACAGTGCGATAGGATTGCGAGAGCACACCGTATGGCTCCCAGTCTCTAGTCACATGATGCACGTGTAACGACAACCAGTATATCAACTAGAATGAGCGAGTAACTTAAATTCGATAATAAAAAAATCCATAACTATTTATTTGTAAACCTTTTAGTCTATTAAGTAAGGTCATTCATAAGGCTGACCAATGAGGGAACGTCAAAATGCCGAGCCAGAATACACCGGTTGGCTTAGAGGAGATTTTTGGGAAATTTACTACGTTATGATTAAATACTGCTAGCATAGTAAAGCTTTTCTACCATAATTAAAAATACATGGTAACGGTTATTCACTGCGTTGCATCTACTCGAACGAAAGTTGTTCGTGATCGAACACAAAAATGTTAAAAGCATCAAATTGAAAACTTTATATTCAGTTAAAACCTATTGAGTAGACAGTTCTAAAAGTAAATTAATTAACCCGCCTGTTTTTGTATGAGGCGGCTCCGGGCTTTAAGTAATTGCTAGCATGATTTGTAAAGCAAAGATTATAAATGTTGCCAAATGTATTATTAATATGCTAATTCAATTTCCCAGCGAGCGATGTTATGTGCTTGATAAGCCGGATTCTTATCAAAGGATGGTAATTAAATGGATATTAATTTGCATGGGGAGCGAACTATTTTGAATTATCTAACAGAAAAGTTCGGGGTCGTCGTGCGCCGTGAGAACAATGTTGTTTTTACTTTTTATAATAATTGATAGACTGAACTGAATGTACCGTTCGTTCGGATAAAACTAAAAGCGTTGCAAAACTTTATACACATTGTTCCACAGTTATAAATTTTAATACGTTTACAATATTTTATTTACTGATGTAGATATCGTATCTGACTGTTTAGTTACATTACAGTTGCTACAGGAAAATAAGCTAGACCTACTTAAATGCAACAATGAATAGCCGATCTAAAACCAACTTTTTCTTACGTTACTTCTTTATTCCCACATTTATTTCGTTGATTGCTTTCGTGTTTGCTTCGCATTAGATATAAAGTTTTATCTTCAATCTGTGGCATTAACGTGGCGAATGCTATCTTAAAGGGTAATTGGTGTGATAAATGTAATGCAGTTTTAACTATAACTTCACTCAGTGAACTTCCTACCGCTTTTATATGCGCCGCCGCGGGATAGAGTCCTTCAAATAGGCGATTTTAAACGACCACTCGTAAATCGCAACTCTCCCGTCATTATGAAAAAGATTCCTCTAATGACTTTCGCTAAAAAATTACAACACGTCCCACTATTCGACGTAATTTGTAAGATATAAGCTAATTTCTTTCGCAAATTGCTAACTCCTCAATTAGAAAGCAGCTTTGACTCGATGTAGTGATTAATGAAGATGTTAATATATTTCCTGTTTAATGATTTAACATTCTAATTGAGATATAAGACTTTTAAAAGCTATTACCCAAATCTTGGATTAAGATCCAATATAATAACGAAGTAATATTGCGATTTCGTCCTATATAGGACACACATAATATAATTAAATTACAGGTATGAAAATTCCAGTGGGTATATTTATTTAATACCAAATTATTTAAAATGTATTTTTGAGGAGCCTGTAGCTCCTCATTTACTAATTTACCTCTACTTTTTTTTTATGCACAACGGGTTGGTACTTGACCTCAATCACACGTGATATTAAGTGAAGATGAGGTCGAAGGTGGAATCGTACTGACCCGCAAACCACAACACATTTGGAGGACTGGCTATCTTATCTCTTACAACCGGAACACAACAATGCTATTAACATTGCTGCTTGGCGGCAGATTTACATAAGATTTAAACTGCCCATTTAAAAAGCCCTACCACCAACCAAACTTCTACTATTCTACTATACTACACCTCGAGAGCAAAAGTTACGGGTCACTAGCATTTCCTTCAATATCTTGAAAATGAATAAAGCTAGCGTATTGAAATAAATTAAACCTTATAGACAATATAATGTTATTAAAATAAAATGCACTAAATTTATTACTGATAGTTTATTTTATTTTGTTTAAAACGAAAAAGTAAAAATGGCGTCATTTGCTTGCAAAACGAAAATTGGAAATATTGATCTTTTTATATTTACATGTAATTTTGACACATTTTAGTACTTGGTATTAACCCCATGTGCTGTCTGTACCACTGTAATGCGATTCAGAATGTTGTACACCAAGTTTCTGAAACACTGTTGGGGAATGTTCTCCCATTCCTCTACCAATGCATGTTTCAACTCACGCAGCGTAATTGAAGGATGATCTCGTTGCCTTACGCGTCTTCCAAGCTCGTCCCAGGCATGCTCGATTGGGTTGAGGTCAGGGCTACGTGCTGGCCACACCATGGGACGAATACCCACATCATGCAGGTAGTCTTGCACTACATGATCGGTATGGGGACGGGCGTTATCGTGCCTAAAAATAGCATTTTCACCGAGTCTTGCCATAAATGGACCGACGTGCTCATTTAGTATATCTTCCACGTACCTTTAGCCATTGTGAGTACCATTTACGATCAGCACTAGGTCTGTTTGACTTTCCCAAGAAATTTAGCCCACACGAGTACCGAACCTCCACCGTATGTCACCTTTTCCTCAATACAGGCTTGCATGAATCTTTCTTCTGGTCTTCTGTACACCTTTGCCCTTCAGTCATGTTTATACAGCATAAATTTTGAGTCGTTCGAGAACACGACTTTTGACCAATCTTCAATCGTCCAATCCGAGTGTTTGCGTGCATAAATTCGTCTTGCTGTATGATGGTGCCTTTCAAGTTTAGGACCATTTGCCGGTCTAAATGGCTTCACCAAATCGCAGTCTTAGTCCAAGCAGTAGGATTGTTTCCACGAAGCCCTAAAAAATGTTGAGTCAATACTTTTCCCGTAAGAAATCGATTTCGCAGCATAGTGATAACAAGATATCGATCCTCCCGTGCCTTCGTACACCTGGGTCTGCCTGGTGTTGGTCTGAGTAGATTTGAACCAGTTTCTAGAAACCGCTGACGAACACGCTGAACGGTTGACAACGATACACTAACTTTGCTGTTTCTCGCTGGCCTCTCCCATTTTCCAGCATAGTGAAGATTCTCGTACATTCATCTGGTGTAAGTGACATAATTACTACTTTAATAATAACTATTGGATACCTAGGACACTTCTTTTATACACATTTTATGACAGAACAGAAACAAAAGCATAGAAAGTAAATTCTAATTTGAAGAAAAACGATTATTTGGTTTATAATTTTTTTAATGCCATTACTTCACTTCACTTATTATATATATTATACTATATTATAACGTCTACTATCCCATACTTAAAGAACATTGCATAAGTCCACTGATGGGCAGGCTGTAACATGGCGCTATTTATAATACTGGACACATGTAGGTACTATCCACCAATCTGAGGAGGCGAGTTAGCGATCGCACTTTTTTGGAAGCTTTATGTCGTTGCGGCCCATTACAGGCCTAAATAAGCTGCCCAATACAGGCCTAACTAATATTATAAATGTGAAAGTTTGGATGTTTGTTTGTAGCTCAATCACTTCGGATGAAATTTGATTTATAGGTAAACAGGATATTATTTATCCCGATAAACTGAGTAGTTCCCGCGGGATAAACAAATTTCCGCGATATGTTATACGACGCAGGCGACGCCACGGGCGGAAGCGAGTGCTGTTATACTTACGATCTCTTTGTAGCCTTTCACAACACCCACGGGAAGAGACAGTTTGATCCTATTCCACTCTGCTGGGAACAGAACCATAGGGTCAATAGCGCAATACCATTAAACTGTAATTAAAGATGTATGTATTGCGACTCTCCCGCAACATAATGTATGATTTCCAGTTACTTATTATAAATATTTTTATTGCTAGAAGTTATAGACTTGGGTCTTTCTAATCATCTTCAGACACAAGAACTTCATTACTCGATTTGAAATATTAACAACATTACTTATTGGTAATATTTACAGGTCACACCGGTTATTCCTTTTGACAAAACTATGTGCTTTGATAAATTCATTAACGGTATCATTAGTTTTATTATGTTCTAGTACTGTGTAGTATATTAATATCTGTTAATTTTACCCACAACTTCACACGGCCATAAACTATTAGGTATATTTGAGTCACATTTACTTGAACAGAACCATCTAGATACAGCTCTTAGCATCGCTGAGAGATGAGAGACTACTTTTTCGTAATTTTCGGTTCTCATACAAGCTTTTCGTCTGTGATGACGATGAATTTTGAGGATTTGCCGTTAACGGATACCAAACTAAGTAATGCAATTACGAGAACTACTTGCACCTTAACAACATTTTTATAAGCATGTATAGGTACTACTTGAAAATAGCTAAAGTTTGTTAGTTTTTGTAAGATAACCTGCAAAAATAGATACTAAAATAAGCTTAAGTGTTTTACATGCAGATGTCATCTGTCATCATTAACATGCATATATAACAATACAAACAAAGTTTAAAATGTTTGGGATATAACAATATGACGTTTGTATGAGCAGGGTTTGGGTTCCCTGTCCTACAGCGTGTTAATGTTCGTTCCTCGTGATCGCAACGCGTACCGATACCACGAGGGTCCTTGGCAGATAGTGCCGAACGAATTTATTGTTCGTTATGATGTTTCCTAAATTGTTAAATATGTTTGCTAAAAATGCTTGTATTTAATGTTTGTTAAAGGTGTTAAATTAAAACCCAAAATTGAATATAATTAAGTAACTGATTATTAACTGTAGCAACTGTTTTTGGTGGCGGTCTGCGCTGCTGATGCATCAGTTTTTGTTTTGCATAATTTGGGTTACGTGCGCGGGTCGTTTCGGCCAAAGTACACTGTTTGTGTATGCTTGTACAATCTTCACCCCAAATGGGGTGATCAGATATATCCCAAATAAAGGTCTACCCTTGGGTGTTCCCAACTTTAAAAGTTTAATGATTGCAACAACATCTACGGTTCACCTTTTGCACATGTGACAGGGAGGGGCATCGTCGTTAAAACGTTTTATCGAATTACACATTGTAACCCTTAAACCTATTTAAAAAGAGCGACCATTGAGTTTCTTGCTCCTTCTTCTCTGGGGAGTCTAATATGTGAATGAGCAGTAATTTCAATAGTTTTAACATTAAGGTAAAAAATGTGACTTTTCAAGGGATAATGTTACCTTATAAAACAAATCTTTTATGAATTTGTTTGAACGTGTGTTCTTCAGTGTAAAATTTCTTAGTCGCCTTTTACGACATCCACGAGAAGAGACAGGTTATATATTTTTATACCTGGAGGAAACCATATGGCACCGTTTGTAAGATAATCTGATAAAATAGACTGCAAAATAAGCATAGTGTGTTTTACGTACCACTGTCATCTATCGTCACAAATAACCTATAAAATTTCACAGTTGGAAATCTTAAAAGGCCTAAGACGCGCAAGATCCCTGAGTCGTATTTTGTGATGCCCACCGAGAGCTACAGTTCATCCATTCTTCTCTACCAAGGACCAACCACCTGCATCCGGCGACGGTGATACAATGAACTCACCAATATGTGAAATATTAAGTAGCTTTGTTACTACTAACTTAGCTTTGGGTCGATAATCCGCTTTATTAGTTGCCAAAACATAATTGATATAATGATAAAGAAATAAGTTAATTTAAAATAAAAAAACCCGACAACTACAAACACTAATAAGAATTAAATTATCCACAATCATTAGAAATTACTTCAATATGGGTTTTATAGCCGTATTTGTGACACTAAAACAAATTCAACACCTCATTTATCAAAATTGGTCCAGTAATTTAAGCTACGATGGAATATCTATCTATACTAACATACGTAGGTAGGTACATAGATTGATAACATTGTAACTCGTCCTCATCGGCGTAAAATGATATTTGGGTCAGGTTTTTCTTCAAAAATAACAATTATAATATGATTGAGAAATTCCAGACAACTAAAAAGATATTATTGGAATTTTATAAATCACTACCTGTTTTAAATTACTAATGGAGTTAAAAAATAACGAAAAGGATTATAAAGGTAAGCGATTAATGTCAATTATAACTGTTAAATGACTTTAAGGATGATTGAATATCGCGGTATACTATAGGCGGCGGTGGAGAAAAATATTACAGTTAATCAATTAACTAGACAGCTTGAACTCTGTGAAATTTAAATATACACATTTGTTGCGTTCCGACATGGAATTTTGCGTACGAGGATTAAAAATAAGAAATGAAACCGGAACAGTAAAACGGTACGGGTTAGGTATAACAATATAATACTTTTTTTTGTTGTTAACATACATACAGCCATTATCATAAAAATAATACATAATTTAAAATTTGAAATTGATACATAATATAATGGAGGCTATTTAATTGTTTAATATTTATTCATTCTATGTTACTGTTATTGTTTAGCGGATATAATTTATTCTGCTATTTATTTTTCATTACTATTTTAACATGACTACCATATTTGTATGCCAATTTGGCTGATCACAGAGATCATATTTATAAGTTAACTAGCAGCTGCCCGCGACTTCGTCCGCGTAGACTACATGAATCAACACTTTATTACTTTCCCACGGGAATACATTCAGCAGAAATATTACCATGTAGAGTTTATCGATATCGATTTTATGGTTTTAACCCCCATTTCACAACCCAGGGGGTTGTTTTTCGAAAAATCTCAAAACACGTATTAGCTTATTTGTTCCTAGGAGTACTCTTAGTCGAAAATAGTCGAAATGTCCAAGTTATACTGTTTCTTCATACAAACTTCCCCACCCCTGTTTCACCCCCTTATAGGGTGAATTTTGAAAAATCCTTTCTTAGTGCTCCCCTAGACTTCGTAAGGAACCTACGTGCCAAATTTGGAAACTCTATTCACCCCTTTGACTATGACTTTGACTATGATTTTGAGCCTTCGACTTTGAGCTTTCGACTTTGAGTCTTCGACTTTAGCCTTCGACTTTGAGCCTTCGACTTTGAGCCTTTGACTTTGAGCCTTCGACTTTGAGTCTTCGACTTTGAGCCTTCGACTTTGAGCCTTCGACTTTGAGCCTTCGACTTTGAGCCTTCGAATTTGAGCCTTCGACTTTGAGCCTTCGACTTTGAGCCTTCGACTTTGAGCCTTCGACTTTGAATTTCGAATTTGAATCTTCGACATTGACTCTTCGACTCTAACTCTTCGACTTCGACACCAATTTGAATTGTGATTTCAACCCCTACCACTATCGCAACCCGTAAGGGGTTAGCTTCAAAATAAATGTCATTTTCGCAATCAACGTCCCAAAAAACCTAAATAACGACACCAATATAGACTTTTTTGGTATCAACCCCCACCCCTATCTCAACCCTAGAGGGTTAACTTAAAATAAATGTCATATTCATAATCAACATCCCATAAAATTTAACTAACGACACCATTATCGATTATATGGTTTTAGCCCCCATTTCACACCCCAGGAGGTTGTCCAATATAGACTTTTTTGGTAGCAACCCCTACCCCTATCTCAACCCTAAAGGGTTAAATTAAAATAAATGTAATTTTCATAATAAACATCCCATAAATCCTAAATAACGACACCGATATCGATTTTATGGTTTTAACCCCCATTTCACAACCCAGGGGGTTGTTTTTCGAAAAATCTCAAAACACGTATTAGCTTATTTGTTCCTAGGAGTACTCTTGCGAAGTTTCGAGTCGAAAATAGTCGAAATGTCTAAGTTATACTGTTTCTTCATACAAACTTCCCACCCCTGTTTCACCCCCTTAAAGGGTGAATTTTGAAAAATCCTTTCTAAGTGCTCCCCTAGACCTCGTAAGGAACCTACGTGCCAAATTTGGAAACTCTATTCACCCCTTTGACTATGACTATGACTTTGACTAAAACTTTGACTATGACTTTGACTATGACTTCGACTATGACATTGACTACGACTTTGACTTTGACTTTGACTATGACTTTTACTATGACTTTGATTATGACTTTGACATTGACTATGACTTTGACTATGACTTCGACTATGACTTTGACTATGACTTTGCCTATGACTATGACTTTGACTTTGACTATGAATTTTACTTTTCGACTTTGAGTTTTCGACTTTGAGTCTTCGACTTTGAGCCTTCGACTTTGAGCCTTCGTCTTTGAGCCTTCGACTTTGAGCTTTCGACTTTGAGCTTTCGACTTTGAGTCTTCGACTTTTAGCCTTCGACTTTGAGTCTTCGACTTTTAGCCTTCGACTTTCAGCCTTCGAATTTGAGCCTTCGTCTTTGAGCCTTCGAATTTGAGCCTTCGACTTTGATTTTCGAATTTGAATCTTCGACATTGACTCTTCGACTTTGACTCTTCGACTTCGACACCAATTTGAATTTGTGATTTCAACCCCTACCACTATCGCAACCCGTAAGGGGTTAGCTTCAAAATAAATGTCATTTTCGCAATCAACATCCCAAAAAACCTAAATAACGACACCAATATAGACTTTTTTGGTATCATCCCCCACCCCTATCTCACCCCTAGAGGGTTGGCTTAAAATAAATGTCATTTTCATAATCAACATCCCAAAAAAACTAAATAACGACACCATTATCGATTATATGGTTTTAACCCCCATTTCACACCCCAGGGGGTTGTCCAATATTGACTTTTTTGGTAGCAACCCCCACCCCTATCTCAACCCTAGAGGGTTAACTTAAAATAAATGTCATTTTCATAATCAACATCCCATAAAACCTAAATAACGACACCAATATCGATTTTATGGTTTCAACCCCCATTTCACACCCCAGGGGGCTGTTTTTCGAAAAATCTCAACTCACCCTTATCTCATTCTCTAACCCCAAGGGGTTAGCTTCAAAACAAATAGCATTTTCGTAATCAACGTCCCAAAAAACCTAAATAATGACATCAATATAGACTTTTTTGGTATCATCCCCCACCCCTATCTCACCCCTAGAGGGTTGGCTTAAAATAAATGTCATTTTCATAATCAACATCCCAAAAAAACTAAATAACGACACCAATATCGATTTTATGGTTTTAACCTCCATTTCACAACCCAGGGGGTTGTTTTTCGAAAAATCTCAAAACACGTATTAGCTTATTTGTTCCTAGGAGTACTCTTGCGAAGTTTCGAGTCGAAAATAGTCGAAATGCCCAAGTTATACTGTTTCTTCATACAAACTTCCCACCCCTGTTTCACCCCCTTAAAGGGTGAATTTTGAAAAATCCTTTCTTAGTGCTCCCCTAGACCTCGTAAGGAACCTACGTGCCAAATTTGGAAACTCTAGACCCAGCGGTTTGGCCTGTGCGTTGATATGTCAGTCAGTCAGTCAGTCAGTCATTCAGTTTCTTCCTTTATATATTTAGATGTATCATAACAACCTGTACACCTGTGTATCACAAATAAATAAATGATTGATTGATTGATTGATTAAGGAATATAACTTTTTCGTTCGAGTAAAAAAAGATTTATTTCAAAAAAAAATCTGTTAAATCCGAAATTATACAATGTGTCCCGGAGAGAAGTGACCAGCGGGCGTAGTTTGAAAATTTATACAAAATTATCGATAAATCATTTAAATTTAGAGACCTAACTGCTTTTGTTTTTTAAAAATTGTTAATCCTTTTTTTTTAATAGACATGTCTGACCTTCTGCACTATTTTAGTCATAATTTCTTTGTTTTTACGTCTTTCCCAATTCTTTTTTTTTTAATTCAGTGCTGTTATTATTATTCATCAAATTAAGTTATGAAAATTATCCCAAAACAAATAAATAATTTATTAAAAAAGAAATAAACTTAAAATTCGACCAACAAAACTGTATTTCTTTAAGTTTAAAAATAAAAAAACGAAAAATGTCCCTATAACATCATGTTTTTTTTTAATTATTATGATACTACATGATATTCTCTAAAATATCCTCGAACAATGTTTTATGTTATTTCAAATAAATGTGAACGTACGAGACATTGTAATTGACCTTTTATGCTCCAGTAACTAGATAGAGATAAGTTTAAAAAAATGAAAGTAATGTTTTAAGCAGTTTATTTGCACATTTAAGTGTTTTGTTATTACAATGAATCATTTTGATTTTAACATGATAGTTTAATAATAAATAAAAGATACTTAATTTGTTAAAATGGTTGTTTATTAAGAAAAATCAGGTAATTAATTAATTATGTTTTCAAAATGACCGCCGTCAGCGGTTATGCAGGCCAGGCCAATGAAAATTATCCAAGATGGATTGGCAGAGGCGGTCCAGTAGCATGGCCCCCGAGGTCACCAGACTTGACGCCTCTTGATTATTATTTCTGGGGCTACATGAAGCAAAAAGTTTATGCTGTGCCAATAATTTCAAGAGACCAGCTGAAACAGAGAATCGATGCTGCTGCCGCAGAAATAGCGCAGAATCATGCAGAAATAAGGCGAACTACACTAAGGATGTCATTTAGGGCCCTGGCCTGCATAACCGCTGACGGCGGTCATTTTGAAAACATAATTAATTAATTACCTGATTTTTCTTAATAAACAACCATTTTAACAAATTAAGTATCTTTTATTTATTATTAAACTATCATGTTAAAATCAAAATGATTCATTGTAATAACAAAACACTTAAATGTGCAAATAAACTGCTTAAAACATTACTTTCATTTTTTTAAACTTATCTCTATCTAGTTACTGGAGCATAAAAGGTCAATTTCAATGTCTCGTACGTTCACATTTATTTGAAATAACTAAAAACATTGTTCGAGGATATTTTAGAGAATATCATGTAGTATCATAATAATTAAAAAAAAACATGATGTTATAGGGACATTTTTCGTTTTTTTATTTTTAAACTTAAAGAAATACAGTTTTGTTGGTCGAATTTTAAGTTTATTTCTTTTTTAATAAATTATTTATTTGTTTTGGGATAATTTTCATAACTTAATTTGATGAATAATAATAACAGCACTGAATTAAAAAAAAAGAATTGGGAAAGACGTAAAAATAAAGAAATTATGACTAAAATAGTGCAGAAGGTCAGAGATGTCTATTAAAAAAAAAGAATTAACAATTTTTAAAAAACAAAAGCAGTTAGGTCTCTAAATTTAAATGATTTATCGATAATTTTGTATAAATTTTCAAACTACGCCCGCTGGTCACTTCTCTCCGGGACACATTGTATAGATAGAATTATTTATTACTGTTCATAAATCAAATCTTGTGGAAAAAGATTCCGGAATATAGTGATACCTAGTTACTTTACTATCACATTAAAAATGATGGAGCTCGACTTAACTTAAGTAGAGCAAATATGTACCTACACTAATCGAATTTAATATATATTTTATTGAATATTATTGACAAGTACCTCGAATCCATTTAAATCTGTTCTATCCATGAATATACGCAGTACACTACAATCTTTAGCAATAATCGGCCCACCCTCATAATGACCATGTAGCCTATCCCAGTGGATGCATCTGAAGCTGGTTTTCAGTTCTTCGTTTCCAGTTATTCAGTTCTGCAGAAGATGTGATTAGTCCACGGCAACTTCTGAGCGCAGCAACTCTCCTTATATGACGAATCATCGCATTTCAAATGTTATTTCTTAAGAGGAATCTCAGCACAGTTCTTTCCATGGCTAGCTAAGCGACTTTTAACTTATGAACTAACCGCACCGTTAGTATCTATGTTTCGGCTCAGTAGGTTATTACGCGTAAGGATGCACAGATGAAGAAGAGAGAAGCCATTTTGTGGTATCGCCGACGAGAAGAATTGATGCATGTTTTCAAATGTGCCAGCTCAGCCGAAAATATTGGTCTACCCTCTCGAAGTTGTTTTGTGTTAAATAAAACCGCAATGTCTGCCCGAGGTAGACGTTTTACAAAGATCACATAAACTACAAGTATACGATGTGATGAATTTATACTAAATTGATTATCTAAGTCAATCCGCCTTCAGAACACATGAAGTCAATTATTAAAATGGCGCACGACAAAATGCCGTTAACGAAGCGTATTTTTTGAAGAAAATAAAATTGAAATCTTAACAATTCTGTAATTGTGATTGATAGACATTGGATGGGTAATTTTTATTAGTTCGTAGGTGCAGTAAACTAATCAATACGAGAGCTTCTACACAAATGGTCTGCGCTGCGGTTATAAAGTTTCCTATTATTAATTACCTTGCTAACACAGTGCGCGGTAGCAGCGCAGCGTGCGCCTGCGCCGTTCGGCGAGGCGCGCTCACGACGCGACATCCACCGCCGATTTATGTGTGGGAGCGGGGGGTCGTGAACCCACCACACGAAAATTATTAAATCCCCTCATAAATTAGGGATATTTGCTACTGGCTGGACTGGGATAGCGTTGTCTTTGCTTTATGGCTTTAATTTGCTAGTAAGTATTAAATTTGATTTATTCAGTGGTATTGAACATATACTTAATAACTTAACGATAAATTTATGAATCCCGGTATCAAACAAACAAAAATGCGATGGGCTCACAGATAACATATAGTGTCATATAATTAGGTACTACAATAGCACTGTATTTGAGACATGTTCTTTTTTGTTTTATAAGGGTAGTTAGGGTTCACTGCCCCTGATTCTATGATCAATTACTACCTTTTACACAATACTTTCCTTTAGAAATGTAAAACAATATATCTTAAAGTATAAAACTTGCAAGAACAGAAGAAGTGTCAAATTTTAGTAAAAAAAATTATATTTCGGATGTAGCCTCCGTCTGTCTAAAGGTTGCATGAAGTAAATAGAGGACAAAATAAGGATCACCCAGACGGCATATTCACAAATTTTCATTATTTAATTTGCTTTTTAAACAATAACTTTTTGTCCCGATTATGGCTTGTCAAATTTATTTTAAGGTTTAATTATTATGTACAATGAAAACAATACATATTTGTTCAATAGGTAATGATTTTGAAGACCACTCATACTGGGAGCGTGAGGATTGAGCGATCTGAAGAATAGTTTTAATTTTGTGACGAAGTGTAAACAGTTCACAGATTTTTTTCGAATTTTAAAACTGAAAATATGACATTTTCTTCAAACAAGCAGATTGAGTAATCCGTATTTTTTTTATTTCAGGTTCGTCAAATTTATCACTTCTCTATAATATATTGTAAATTTTTTTGCTAAACCTCCTCGACTTTTCGAACAGATTAGAGAAACTTTTTGAAAAGCTCAATGAATCTACATGCAGTACATGTTATGGAAGGTCTATAGAAACACCGGACGAGAGCTCTTTTATAACGCACGAGAAACACACATTTTTCTATTTGCTCAAATTTGGTGTCTGCTCCAATTTCTTAACAGGATTTTGCACTAACTCCCTCAAAAAACAAAAGAAATCTTTGAAACATATGTATGTATATACTTTAACAGGTTGCCAATATTACAAGCTATGAAATATAAGTGGAATAATCATATCACGGAAATTTGTTTATCCCGCGGGAACTACTCACTTTATCGGGATAAACAGTATCCTATGTCTTAATTCAGGTTATATTCTACCTATATACCAAATTTCATCCAAATCCGTTCAGTCATTTCGCCGTGATTCAGCAATAAACAAACAAACATCCAAACATTCGCATTTATAATATTACATAGTTAGACGATTTTTACATTCTCGGACTTGTATGTGTTGTAACAGTAAAACCTATGTACGTATTACATTTAAAATTGTGCACATTTACCGTTTACAAGCTATATACGTTCACAATTTCGATACAAAGCCCGCGGCTTAATTCTGCTTCATTTAGCATCTTTGTGATCACCTAGGTATATGACTACATTAAGGGTATATATTTAGTTCCGCGTTTCACACTGAATCGAATTCTCCTTATATGGAGTGATCTAATCAATCCAATATGTCCGCATTTAGATCGAGTACGGTAAACTAAATTACCGAAACTGCTAGCCTTGCAAACTCTATTAATCCAAAGTCTACCAGTGAATAAATCTCAACTGTTTTCGCACGATCATGTAAAATTGCTCGAGCAAGTGTAAAAGTATGCGGTAAAAACAAAATTGGGCGCTCAAAAAACGATGTGACCGTGTTAGAGATGGTGGTAATGCCTCTATGGCGTGCCGGCACCATATCTAATGTGGATATAATGGCGGTATGGGGCTCGTGCGACTGCTAAGTAATTGATAGAGCAACTGGGGGTTGTCTACTGTGTTATTATTAGCCATTTGTAAACCTTATTGGTACATGTTTACTTAGTAAATAAATTAAACGATTCGTTTTAAAACTACCACGGCAGAATTTTAGAGGTTTTTCATGAATTAAAAAATTGATATATCAATTCAGCAACATACTATAAAGAACGATGAAAAATCTATTGCCTATTTTATGACATAAAACATGTAATAGAATTTATAAAAAAACGGAAACAACTTTGTTTGGAATCATTAACTGAATCTATCTTAACATCTATCTCTTAGCGTGCAGCATGTTTTTTCATACTTCGTATACATTTAAATTAATTTTCACATAAGAAGTTACAAATCAAAATAAATGTAACCAATGAATGATACACTCGGATTATTATTTTACGAAATAACTAAGACAAATCTTCAGAAAAAGTTATTTTTGATATTAAATTTAGTGCGAGTGACTCTGGTTTATTTTGTTACATCTATAGTATACCAATAGCTTATGTATTTTAAGGCGTATTTTTAATATAAGACATATTTTTTATAACTTGGTCAAAATTTTGGTTTCTGACTTATATCTAACGTTCACCTATATACCTTTGTAAATTACATGCATATCTGCCATCAGTTTATTCAAGTGTTCTTCTTACAGAGCAGCAAAGAGGTTGGCCATCATATATTTCACCCACATTGATCAGAAAAACTTTACCATTGTAATGACAGAAGTTTATGTAAAAAAAAAAACAAACAATATGCTTTACCTTTACAAAAACATACCCACTCATTACATCTTAAATTTTGATAAGGTTAACTATATAAATTCCATAATAATGGTATATAATTAAATACCACAAAACACAAATAGGCACTATTTGCTTCACTGAGGTGTCAAGTAGTATATGATGACCCGAGGCGGAAGATATTAATTTAGTTTTTATTACCTATCAATGTTTAGAACATGTTTTTAAAAGTTCATTATATCATTACACCATATTTAAGCACGCCAAATACTAGCATATTTTTTACTACTTCAGCAATATTTTTATTTTTTTATACATACACGAGTGTAATGAAGACATTACAAGTTCATTTACAGCAGCCGCATGAGGCGTGTTTTATATTTAACAAATTATAATAATCATAACAGATTGTGATGCGATTATAAGCCTGTTTTACAACAGACTATTAACGTAGGTAGAATAGGAAAATAAAAATACACACTCAACCAACATGCATACTTTTTAATAGTCACAAGTTAATATAACAGTCATCGAGACGTATAAATTTATGATATTTTATAGATAGCGAGCCTGTTTAACAAATTGATGCGTTGATTGATGCTGACGCCTCTTTTTTTATTAAAGCACATACCGCCCGCTCGGTAGAGCCGCAATGTTCTTGTTTCCAACAGGTCAATGTTTCAATAATATCGAACTGGATTTCGCAATTCGAGTTGCAAAAGCATCTTGCTTATCTAAGTTTCCGCAGGGAAACATGAAAACATTATTAGCGTCGTTCCAAGTTCGAATGGTGCTTTGGAAACGATTTGATGTGCCCATTGTAGCATGCTATAACAATAAGCAATAAGTAAAGATGCTTTCTATTTAAAATAGCGCACGCACTAGTAAAAGTTTCGCGCATTATCGCAATTACAATAATCGTTGAAGATCAATGAAGCGAGAGAACGTTATACAAAAACGATAAGCTTTGTTTGGGTGAAGTTTGTGCATACCTCTTCTTTAATGGGCCATTCACTAAATTATACGTTCTATCATGAGAAAGTAACGATCGGGATTAAACTCCGTGCTGCAAATTGTTTCCTCTTCTAGTGAAAGTAGTTGGTTTTTTCAAGTTTATTATTAGACGTCCGCCGACAGGAAACAAAGATCATTATTATATTTATTGTCGTTGTAATTCACTATAGGTAATAACTGGAGCTAATGTATTAGAAATTTTGCAATATAACCGTACACATTGAGACAGGCCCAGGTGTGAAGCTATCAATGTCAGAACAACACGACTTGTTATTCCAGAGTAAATATCGTTAAATCAGGGACGGCTCTCTACGATGCAAGCTCAAATGCACGAATATTACGTTAAGATGTGGGCGCAAATTGTTCCGCTAGTGGTTTGGGCTACAATGTGGCAAAGTGTAACGAACAAAGGATCGTTGGTATAGTTGCCGCGTGTGAGACAATGCGCAGTCCAGGCGCCCAGCCACCGTAACGCGGGGTGAATGAATCCTAAATCAGTTCACGGTGGGCCCGCAACCGCTGAGCACCCATCCACCACTTTAAGCACCATTTTCTTGCATCAGTGACTCTGATACTGTATGCTGACGAACAAGCGTTACAATCTGAATAAATTTCATAAAATTGTTTCATAATCATAGCAAATGTATAAAGATGTATATCTGATGGAAACCAACGTGCTGTCGTGAAATAGCTGAAGCTAATTTCGGTACAACTATAATCAACGACATACCGTGTCTAATGTAAGTCACGTCGACGCTGGCGCCTTGTGAGTGCTCTTCATGAACTGCTCTAAGGTCCTTGACTCTGAATTATGACAAGTTGAACATTACACTATTTTCTAACGTATATGGAGTAAATCACCTCTACTCGTACCACTTTGAAGAATTAAGGAAACTCCAAACATATATGTTAAAATGTTACTTCTCCATTAGAGGTTTTAATTGCCTAATATGAGTAAACGCTTTTGACTCGCAAGCCGATAAAACTCCTAGATATGGTAGTGGGTCAGTGTGACATCTTTGATGTTCTACCCATCGTGTTATTCGCGCCATTTAAGGTGAATAGAGTTCAAAAGAATGTGTTGATGAACGATACCGTGAGAGATTTTGGATCGTTGATCTCCGGCGCGATCTCAAATCGGGGTCTTATCTTGGAGTCCGTTACTGGAGCAACATGCAAATTAACAGCTTCGCCTACACCTGACTTTCGTATTTTTTTGTTGGTTCAAGTCTCTAGATCTTTTGCTTTTGTATTTTGCCTAGTTATGATTTCTTAAAGAATATTTTATACAAATCGAAAAGCGCTCGTAATGAAATTTGCAAATGTACAGTAGAGTCTTCTTCTCAAATATTCATGTTAGGGATACGGTATTTTCGGTAATACATGTATGTGTGTTGACGTAGTTCACTATGTACCTATCAGCTGATTATATTTCCCTATTTATATAGCAGCTGCTATATAGCGATAGGGAAATATGATGAGTTTTAAATATCGTCAATGATTAGTTTACTCACACTGACATATCAATTAAAAGTAAATGTCGCTTACAGTTTCTCGCTTGTCGACGCTCAAATGTTCAAGATTCGCGGTAAAGAGCTAAAGGAGTATGCGCACGCCGTTATCGGCACGAGGGCATCTGCCTCTGTACATCAAATTTAACGGTGCGGAACCGGGAACCGGCAGGGCCCCAGTCCGCGCCAAATTTCGCACCTAAGCGCATATAATACACACTAAATGCGGGTATCGCCAGAGCGTTTACCCAACCGAAACGGAATGTCTCTGTTCGTAACTAAACTTCCATTAAGTAAATCTATTCACACATTGTTGTACGCCGAGATAGTGTTAAGAATGTATAGGGACATGAAACGGAACTATTTAGACATTGCGCCGTAATTAGCAAGTGATTCATACTCATAGGTACTCGTATCAGTGCAAATAGTGAGTAAAATCAACTTGTGTATGTATACATACTCGTAAATCTTGGCGAAATTAGTTTCCTTTGCCGATAGAATAGTGGGAACCAGGGTTGTTAAAATGTCGTAATTTTTCACAACACGAAGAGTTAATGAAAACAACCACAAGCAAACACACAAATTTAATTTGAATTAAGCAGTTCTTAAGACTAAGACTAAAAAAGCTTGTGGTTCATTAAATATAGGTATTTGTAAAAAAATATGTTCAGAATAGAGGTAAAGAGTAAAAATTCATTTGTCAAAAGACAAGGAGCGTGAAACTGGATGTAATCAAGAATTGTTTGCGCACGCCCCGCCGCCGGCGCGATCCGTCACGCTTGCGCCCGCGATTCTACCACAGATCACCGATCAGGAACTAGGTATTTAAGAAACATCGATAACCTAACTGCTTACGCTTTGAGAATCATAAACATTCAGAAAAAAGTGCAAATCTATCGTGTATATAATAAGTAAATAATCAAACTTTAAATTTTACTTAAAATTCAATTCACTCAATGCAAATTTAGCAACAAGATTGATCCATTGACAAATTTTTTATCAAAACTTTAGCATTCAAAGTTTCCGCTCATTTATTGCATGTCATGTTTTGTCAAAAAGTACAGTTCGAGCAGGGAACCATGGTCCGTCGCAATAGCACTGGACCCAATCGAATGTTTTTTGCAAGCCACCTAGTAGCAATCAGTTATCCACGCGGAAAAAACTACTTAGCCAAAAAAAAAATAACGCGAAAAACAATCATCGATTGATTCTGTTGTCAAAACAATAGATGCCCGGCAAGTTAAGGACAGGCCGAGAGCTATCGCCCACCACATGTCGGGATGTCATGGATCTAGTCAGGATCATGTTGGTGATTTATCACGGTTTTTGTCGCGCAAAATGAATGACCACGCCTGCGTCTTTAAGTCTAACTGTATTCAAATGGGCTTTGTTTTTTGATTTTAAATGAGATGGCATATCGTTTAATCATACGGACTTAGTTGACCCTCATTAAAGTGACGAGCTAAAGGAGTATAGTGGGTGGTGAATTTTGACATAGCAATAAGATTAGTAATGGACAATTTAAAAGGTATTCCATTTAATTGGAAGAAATTTAATTTCTTTGGCTGAAGTTTCTAGGAATCGCGGGGCAGAGGACGCCACAAGCGGGGTCGGCTGAAATCAACCGGCGCAGGCGCCGAGCCGACATGGGTGGCCGACACAGCGAGACACTATACACGCATGCACCTAATTATTGCACACCAAGAGCCTTTAGGTACGCTTCACATTTATTTACATTGCAGTCTGTACATGGAGGCAAGCACCTTGATAGTTATCAATTCGTATACCAATTGGTCGCTTTTTGTTTGGGAACGAAATTAGTAACTACAAAGTCACAATTTTAGTTGCTAACCTTAGTTGATATTGATGAGGCATGTGTTAATATTTTTCTGTCGTTAATATACATATAAGACATGTTTATGGATTTCCTTTCTCCACGTGGGCACAGAATTAATATAGTACTAAGTGGGCTTAAGCCCATGCTAAATAAAAATGAGGCTTAATCATTAACGAGTATAAAATGTTTATTCACATAATATACATGCTACATTATTGACTTACTATTAGCGAGAAAAGTTTTATCATCGAAGTGATCTCGAGGAGAAAGTCGAGTAATTGGTAAAAGCTTTATTCAAATTTTGTTTATTTATTTAATGATTGGACCATACAAGTACGCAATTAA
Organism: Oegoconia quadripuncta; assembly: GCA_949316235.1. Taxonomy (NCBI): domain Eukaryota; kingdom Metazoa; phylum Arthropoda; class Insecta; order Lepidoptera; family Autostichidae; genus Oegoconia; species Oegoconia quadripuncta. The sequence continues at coordinate 11,231,631 of OX438754.1, read as the reverse complement.
GAAAAAAAACAAGGTCGGTGATACAGATACGGTAATGCATTTTTTATTGAATACCATAAATGTGTGGGTAATAGTCCAGTTCGGTTGACAGAAAGTGGGCAAAAAAAATGTTCAACATCTTCATTAATCATCATCAAAAATTAAAGAGACATTGTCGATGTACCTATATATGCATTCTCCACTCATTTCTATTAAGAGCTCATTACTTTAACTCTCTGTACAACACAACATTCACTCTTTTTAAATATAATCTTTTGGTGGTCTTCTTTTCTTGAATTTTAGTTTCTATGATATTTTGTTTTAGAAAGTCGTGTCGTATCAGTCCTCATAATCTGTTTCCTTCTATTTTCTGGTATTTCCGAAATAAGTCTCTTTTTCTTTTAATCTTTAATCTTTCTCATCCAGCTTATTCTTAACTCTAGTATCACATTTCGAAGACCTTCAGTCTTTCCCTACTTATCACTTTATATTATTGCGAACGTTTCGTAAATATATACAGAGTACTCTGTGCCCTATATGTAAGCTTTTATTATGTTCTTTACGGTGATATAATTCCTTTTCGTAATTGTAAACGAGAGAGCCGTAGAATAAACCAGCCGGAATTCAAAGTCAAGATCAAATAATCTATTGTCAAGAATACGAATATTATGCTGTGAGATTTGGGATTTAAAAAAATATATAAATAAAATACATATCTGCAATGATACGAGTAACAGTTTCAAGATAAAACTATTCAAAACAGTACACATTTTATTTTAGCTATATTTTATTTATTTATTAATCGAATTTTCAATTAATCTATTAATGGCTGTTTTGAAATTGTAGTTAATTTTTACAAGCCAATTTGCAATGTTCGTTTTATCTGTTTAAAAATTTGCAAACCATTTCTCAACCACTTGCTGGTATCTGATTGAGTTGAAACTTGGCATTTTCATGTAAGTTCGGTGACAATGCAATATTATGGTCCATCGAGCTGATCTGTTGATGGAACCAGGATGTAGGGGCTGGAACTCCCTGATGGCGAGATAGTCGAATTTGGGCTACTTTGTTTTGTTACCATGATCATCCATTACACACGATGACGAGGGTCTGAAGAAGGAGCCAGAAGATATGCTTGACGGACTTTATGTTACTCACCTTTGTACTAGAATAATATGTGATAATCATGATGGAGTAATAAAAGTTGGTTTTAAAAAATATTTTTAATACCCGCTCAAGGAGTCTCTTCCTCCTGGACACGATTTGCCATGGCCAACATGGAAATCCTTAAATCGGCTTCGAACTCAGGTTGGCCGCAGCAAAGATAATTTGTGCAGGTGGGGCTTCTCCGATGGCGGGATTGATCGATGCGAGTGCGGAGTCTCCCCATAGACAATGGATCACGTATTGTCTTGCCCCGCGTGTCCTGACAGCTGCACCTTTGACGACCTCCTTAACGTAACAGACAGTGCTGTTAGAGTGGCTCCAATAAAATTTGAAATGTGCCTCGACACGAAAAGAAGAAGAATGTACCTAGAACTTATTTAGTAAGTTCCAGTACTTGAGCATTGTAACTACGTTAATACAAAAGGTATGGCGATTGTGGAAAATCTCCTATTCAGGAGAATGTTTCTGCTCGCAAGTCGATTAAGATCGTGCACAATCGCGGTGGAAGGACTCGCACGCCGCGCGGCAGCTCACAATGTGTGATCAGGGTCGGTTCTGAACGAGGTATATGTAGACAATGGCCTCGATTCCAGTCCACTCTCTAACTTTAACTATAAACACAACAGATACTCTTTTCTATTTACAATAGCTAAAAGGACGCGCGATATAAACATATCATTAGACTTGGCATATATGCAATTTTGCTGGATTTTAGAGGGCGACACACAGGTAGACAGGTTCGACTTATTGCTAAACACTATTGTGTGGTTTATTGTCCCTATCAACATAACATATAATTACAGTAATGATAGTAATTAAAAAAGTTCATTGAATATAACACAACATTTAAATATAAACTGGTGTTGTGGTTAGAAACCCAGAATGCTATACTAAAAGGTTGCGGGTACGAATCTCGCTAATATATTTTTATGATGAATACGGAAACGCGTCCCCGAGTTATGGACGTTTGTTTGTAAACGCTTTATTGTAGAAAGAAAAAGGCAATACATTAATTTTACATAGATACAGAATTTGAGTACAACGGCGGACTTATCCCATGTTGTTTTTCATTTATATATTAAAATTTTGTTTTCATTAAAAAAATGTATTTATGTAACCATCTGGCTTCCATAACACAAGCCTAGTTGCTTAGTGTGGAACTAGATGGCGATGTATGTCCAAGGATATTTATTTGATTTCATTTGACATTCTTTCTAGTTTCCACGATTTAAAACACATTCAGAGAGAGCCGTCATGAAATCGAGCCTATTGTAGGCTATACACGTGTCCAAGTTTGTACCTACGTATGTAATCGTGACAATTTCCAACACAATATGGGCACAACAAAAGATCGCAGCGCATTAATTTTAATTGGTATACGAGCAAAGCCATAAAATTATAAATTTTAAATCACCTTTTGTTTTTAATGCTTTCGTCAAGAGGTTATTAAAGGTTTCTAAGCGCGGGCTTTCTTTCTATACAATCGAAAAAGCTTTCATTTGAAACAGGTATGTATTATGTTACTTCTGCAGACGTATCAAGTGCATCCCTGTACGTACTTGTTGCGTGCACATCCGCCATGTATTTTCATAGGATAGTTTCAGTGTTTGTAATTAGACGGGCGGCTAGGCGACGCTATCGCGGCATCCGGCGCCCGCGCAGCGCTATCATGTGAGAGATCGAGCGCTTGCGCGAGATCGCCCGCCCGCTTGCGCAGCCCCGGCCGCCGACAACACACGATTATGTTAATATTAGCATAATTGCCGTGGTAATTTGATAAGCAAACCCTTTAATTGTTCATGGTCTTCAGTTCTTTTTGGAAATGTACGTTAAGTAGCTTTGTCTGGAAGCTGGAACAGTATGAATTAATTCTGTGTATAGCTACTTGCCGGATGAGTGACGGTGGACCAAGGCAGTACTAAATAGTGTTGACCAAGAGAGCGACTAGGCCAGCGGACAGACCTCCCGGCCCGTTGGTCCAATGACATCGTACAGTTGGCGGGATCTCCTTGGATGCTACTGTAATAGGACCGTGCGATTTAGCGTAATGGAGAAGAGGCCTATACCCAGCAGTGGATGTGGGCTAAGATTGATTTATTGGTAGTTACTTCGTCCAATCCTCAATGCTTGAAGATCAAAGATCAGTTCATCCTACATTACCTGTCATGACATCGAAAATGAACACTGATGAAATGAGCAAAACTGGCCACAAAATAATGTAATCTAGGATACATACCACAGTATTAGTAAGTTGAAGTGGCAGTGGACAGATCATATCTGTAGGCCACGGCAATGGGGTAGACTTTTAAACTTTGAAGAATGAAGTTTAAAAGTCCAACAGTGGAAGATAAGTGATGATGTTGATAAGTACTACATCAGACGATCAGTGAGGTGTATGAAACATGTGGTTTCGAGGCGGGGTTGTACCACTAAATTATAACTATACGATAGTAACTTCATATACAGAATTTTAGTTGGTTCTTCGGTGAAGGAGAAAATCTTGAAGAATATTGACAAGAAATTCTGAGTCAAGGTCCACATTGTGATGCTTAGAGACTGTAGATGTTGTACCAGGATATCAGCATTTACGGCTGCTTTGAGACACTGCAGGCTTTCGCTTCATCATCATTTATCAGCCACAGGACGTTCAACACTGACTACATCCTCTCCCATACCTCCTCCATATTTCACATCTCTTCAATAGATTTTCAGAGCCGCCGGTTGGAAGTTGCAACTTCCCACGACCTTAGTTATGTGATTCATCCACATTATGGGGTGATCGCCACACGCTGCGCTTGCCGGTGCGTGGTCTCCACTCTAGAACTTTTATGCCCAACGGCTATCAGTCGTACAAAGGCCCTGCCCACAACCACTGCTGATTATGAGAAAGAAATATTAGAGTAGCGGATTGGCGGACAGTTAAATGGATATATTAGAGAATTTTAAAAACTATAGATAAAATATCCAAGATCTCCTTAAATGATCAATGTCTCTTCAACCCAACAACGGTACCCGACAGAGGCTGACAATGGGAAACCCGTTACGTCCGCGATGAATTTGCGTGACGATAAAATCGGCAACATTTATCGTAAACTTGATTATATTAGACGTGTGAGGAAATCGTGGAAACTAATAATTTGCAGGTTACAACATGGCAAGGAAACTTACGAGTCGTCTGGTTATTTACTAGTGTACGGAATGTCGGAGTGGAAATACGCCGGAGGGTGGTTCCAGGTCCGTAGGTAGTAAAGATACGTACGAGGACGGGTATAGTCAGATAAAATAATAAAACAGATAATAATTCCAACACACTGGTTTTCATAATCATCAGTTTGCCTGCTCATTGTCTAACTCTAAATAAACTCAAACTCAGATTCATCAATCAGACATCAGCTGTCAACTGAGTATCAACAATAAACAGGAGTAAGGCTTTAATTGTCACGTTCGACCATTGGTGAAGGAGGTAGCTTTGAATTTCATTGGCATTGAAGTTAGAGAATAGCTCTGCTGGCTTTAGATAACGACCCGCAGTATCTCTACAATTTCTTATTCATACAGGGTGAAATTTGATTCGTGTAATTCCTGGTTATTAGTGACTCCTCTCCTGATTACAAACCACTTTCGACTAGGAACCATAGCCGAATTCAATCGAAAATTGGTGGACTTCCACACTAAAGGTGGTTTCGGAATGGTTTACTTTTTCTGAGCAATCGAAATTTTTTGAATCGAATATCACGATGGTTCTGCAGAAAGTTGTTCGTAATCAAGAGTGGCGTCACCAGTTAACGGTAAATACACGAATTCAAATAATCGAACAATTAAACAAGGGTTTTTGGCAGTCTCGGTGGGAACCTGTACTGGGTAGTAAGCAGAGTGTCTTAGAAACTATGAGAAATATTGAATAACGTTAAAAATATTAGCATTTAACTGAGCTTATTTTGATTAATGTTAATACAATATTAATAATTAGAGAATATAATACAAATCTTATTAAGCCACCGCATTAGTTAAATCTCTATGCGGTATTCTGTATACCTACAGGTGCAAGAAGACGCATATAAAAAAAAATATCATATCCATTCATATATAAGTACAAAATATAATTATCGCATTGTTACTCTTTATCAACGTAATAATATATGTAATAATGAGAACTAGACTTCATGTTAGCGACCCACTTCTGCTCCAGACTGATTTCCAGCCTGGGCAGTTGGCGTTTACGGTGCGATGGTTCGGGAGGGCGGTGCCAACGCAGTCTGCGGTAACTGTTGATAATTAAGAGTGGTCACTTAATGGCCGTTGACGGTAACGGCGCGTGTGCCGGTGCCCGCTGCTTCCGCGCTACGCCCCTGCTCGGGCGCAGCGGCAAGACCCGCGCCCCGTCTGTTAATAGAGCCAGGACAAAGAATATATACATTAACGCGCCAGGATAAAAATATGTTGTTGGTAACCATGGAGTAAACCTGTCTTAGCTGATTCGGACGCCATTTTGCACCACTTCATACTAAACTATTGATTAGGTAGATAAAGTTGACTACGTACTATGTACACTTGAATTTTCGAATAAGAAAGTAATACCAATTTTAGCTTACCAAAAATATTACTTGGTAGTTCTCCTTAGAGAACTAAAATGAAATTAAAATTAGGAATTATTATTTTCGGGACACCATCGTTGAATTCCTATTCAACGATCTCTAAGTAAAATCAAGATTATTCACTATTTTGCGAGATGTAGTAAACTTGGTTATCCACAAGGAACAAGGGGTAGTATCAAAAGTAGTTAACAATATGTCCCTTCTAAATTCTTAAACTATCAAACATGTGATAAACACTTTAAAAATAAAATCAAAAGACCATAAAATACACTAATCGAAATTTTAATATTGTTTAAACACATTATTATGTAAAAAAATCTTTTTTAGTTATCTACACAGCCCAATTATCAATCAGCAAACTCAATTTTGCGGTTTGTGAAGTCTCACATAAACCGATGGAATTATATGTTTTCAATTACAGGATATGTTTACAATTACTTTCTCGCCATATTTGGTACCGATTCCAAAATGAAGTTATTTTAATTATTATGTTGAACTGGATGTTCCACTTCAAGTCCCGTAGAGTTATAAATAGTAAAGTGCTTATAATAATAATTTCGCGTGAGTATCATAAAAGTGATTGAGGGATTGATTGAGACAAATTCCACAGACTTACGATGGGTGGCAAGCGTAATTTTGCAGCTTTTAAAAGCTGATCGATCCTCCCAAAATTAGGTAGGTAGTGCTATAGACTGCGGCTAGGATGAGTTAAATAGTATAAATATTTTTTTTTCCAAAATGGTTGGTATTTAGGTAATGTTGCATTCGAATGACGTGGTGAGCCACCGGCCGACCGTAACTATAAAAATTTGAATGTAAGCCGCACAGATGAGTTTCGTCATTTTTCGCATCATTCATATGACATATCTGCATAGATCTGCCGCATTTTCTATATATTTACAGTACCCAATCATGTACATAAACCGCATAATTTAAAAAAATCAGAGCTCTCATCGTCTGGATACAAAGAAATGATTGACGTTGAAAAATAAGTGATGAGTCTCTGTGGACGGTTTCATTGTATTGCAAATACAGACTAAATATTTATGACTTACTCTTTATCCTTCATGACATTAATTCCAGTTCCCAGTGCCTTTCGTTAGGCCATCCATCAGTCAGTAGTTATTACAAATGGCTATATCACTGGATAAATAAAAGAAAGGAAGACAGAAATAGATGATAGTTCGTGTACATAGAAGGGCAGTGGCGCCGCGAACGCGGCACGATATCCACACGATTGTATTTCAGGTATGTAGAGTTGGAGTTATCGTCGGTCGTCCGTCGGGGCCTTTGCCTTCAGTGGTGCTTCCGCGACCGTCGCGTGTCCCCACCGATATGAGCATGACGCCCGCGGCCCTTTTGATAAAGCTAATGTTCCACCGATAGCCAATGAAACGGCCGCCGATTCCACCATCACATACAATGACCGGCATAGGCTAAATGGGCATCAACTGCAGTCCGTGGATTCCAAAACGATATCGATAGCTAGACATCGAAGACACAGATAACAGTTAAGATCAAATGTGTTCACGACATGTTTTGTCTCTTGAAATTAAGACTGTCATTAACATTACTAACAATGAATTTCTACGATCACAAACAGCCATTAGAAGATATGGTAATATATTAATGTAAATCAATGAAGCAATAAAGACAAATTGCCAGTTTACAATAAACAATGAGGTTGAGTGGTCGGCGCAACTAAGCGTTGAATGGTGGGTTGTCATAATTACCGATATGTTGGGCGGCGTTGCGGGACAATCGCTCGTAAAGTGACAACACGGCGCAGACGCAGGGCACCACGCATCGAATCGGTTTCATTTCGATTAATACTCCTTCAGCACATTGAATGGTGCTTCAGGTATTGTCTCGTCAGGAAGCATTTACAAGCAGTGTTGGTGAAATGGACCGAAAGTCGGTAATTACAGGCTGCGGCGTGTGCCCTGGGGCTCCGGCCGCCCCGCCCATCACCGTCCCGCTCTCGGTGCCAACTTTAATTAACATCAATACAAACGCTCGCGTCTAAGAGAAGCAGACGTGATATACGCCGCAAATTTATCTTAAACATAGAGCTTAGAAAGCGATTTGTCAGTTTAGATAAAGCAGGACGCCTTTCCTGGGGCCGCCGCTTGTGTCAAGGGTTTTCTTATAGAATTGAATCATGTAGATATTCAGTAATTTGAATAATATCTTTTTAATCGATTCACGTACTGAATTTCGACGAAACATTCACAGCTGTCTGTCACCAGGCGGACGTGCTCGACCGAGAAACTACTTTATTTAAACACATTAATTGATACAACCGTTACGACATAATGATGATGTATTGTGGAAATAATTTGATTATATTTAAAGAATAGAGCGCGACGTGTGCAGAAAAAAGCGGTACCGCAAGTGGATGAGAGAATTTATTGATGCAGCGTGTTGTGCTGTGCTACTAAACTCAGGCTGCAGGTTCGCGAACAATGCCGCCGAACACGGCTAGTATAATTTGCGTTCACGGCCTGTAATTTAAGGCGCATTACACATAAGAATCAAGTTTTTTTGATCGGCTTAGATTCTACGGTTCAAAAGAGCTCTCAAAGGCTATCATGCAATTTGCAAATGTATTCAGAAAGATATAGTGAATGTAGAGCGACTGTTATAATTTATATATATCACTTACACTTGAAATTATTTTAATGGAAATTACACAATTGAAATTACATGTTACTAGTACGTCCGAGAAAAGTTCGCAAACTGCGTGACTTTTGCTTTATTCCACTTATTATACTCAATTGCAGAAAAATGCAAAAGACAAAAAATAAATAAATGATAAAACAACTAGTCATAATGACAGGTCCGCAATAGACGACGACGGTATGTAATACCTAACGGTAAAATTCAGCCAAATTCCTACATGCATCGATCTAGCAGGTATAGTTAGGTACAGCGGTCACGATTACAAGCCAAAGTGAAAACATTAAATGTGTGAACCCATAATTTACAACAAAATTTTAGTACATTGAACTTGGAATAATTTAGTAAGTGGTAAGAAGATGAACTAAGCACTTATACTGGATAATTTTTGTTACATTACCGAGTGTAAAATAGCGCGGTGAGTCTGTGGTTTACTGATGACATGTTTCCTTTGCCAGCTTCTTAGAACCGACTGTTTGCATATTTGTAGAGTTTGTTCGGAAGCATGCTTTTACAATATTAAATGGCACGCGAAACTTTAGTCATGATGCTTTTATTGGCACGTGACGTTAGCTGAATAACTAGCAACAAAAACAGCATTTTGTCTGCGGAATCAGTCGGCCAACAATAGATTGATTCACGCACTACTCTCGTGAGGTCAAGGGGTTAGTGACGCCTCAGGTCGTTTCTATGATAAACGTTGCATAATTTTTATTTTAGTGCCGTGTAACAACTTGATTATTATGAGGTCGGGAAAGGCGATGAGAATATTGAAATTTAATGTAATCATAGCAGTGAAACGTGACGTCGGCCGACAGTTAGCCGCGATGAGTTGTGGGCGCGGGCGGGAAGGCTAGGAGGGCCGGAGTGCCGACGTCCACCGGGAACGGCCCGGCTCCACGAAAATTTATTTATCAGGTATCGCGCGCCACATCAGCGCCTAGGGACAGGCGGGTTGGAAATTGCGGGCGGGCGAGGCGCGGTCGATGCGCTCGTCGATACGGGACACTGTTCACTTCCTAACATAAATTCGGTGTACGGGAATCGGATATTATTATTCAATCGGACGATCGAAGTTCGCGCGGGGGCCATAAGTCACGGCGACGCGAGCGCCGCCGGCCGCCGTGAGCGGTGGCGCACGACCGCGATGCCATCGCGTCTGCGCGGACCGCTACACCCGGCATTAGACGCGCCCGCCTCCGCCTCTGCGCCCGCGCCCGCTCCTAAAGAACCTCAATACGCAACCTTTAGCATACCAATGAGTCCCAGCTCGTTTCCTACCAACTTATCGGTAATCGCTTCAACGAAACATTCAAAACCTTTTTGTCATTGCTGGCTTTAGGGTTCTAAGACTTATAAAATTATACATACAAACACGGACATACTGGTTTGCCAAATTAAAATAAAATGCGTAATAAAAAATAAAGAAATAATGGGTTAATTTTAAGGGTACTTTTGATTCCGCAATTTGTAAAATATGCCGTCCTATATGCTAAGCTATAAAATCTGCAAGACAGGGTTACTAGGTTTACAAATTTCATTTAACAATTTTACAATAAAAAGTAAGGCTTCGATTAACCGTTTTAAGGCTAGAGGTTAAACGAAAGCGAAAATGAATACCTGAGTCTACTACCATAAACGATTGGATGCCTAAATACAATAATAATCAGTAAACATAATTGTACTCACATTATCAAAGACCTCGAGCCGATCTCTGCTAACCTGTTAATTCTACATTAATGTATACGTGTTCGTAAATTTTTTTAGCTATATTTTATAAGGAACCACAAGCACAAGCGACCTCAAGTCGCATCGAGCAGTACCTTCTTGAACACCCTTTCCATTTCAACTTCTCTAAGGGAGCATCAACGGAGGTACTCTGAACTAGGGGGATTCAGCTGCGCTGGGCATTTGAATATATGCGTCAAACAAGTCTTCTCGTTTTATATTTACCACAAACCTGGAGACAACATTTTTCAATGAATGCATCTTACCAGTGGAGCCGAAACGTGTACACTGATGGTGCGGTTAGTCCATAAGTTTATAGTCGCAAAGGCAAATAGCTATTTTCGAAATAACTCTGAAGGGTAAGTGGATTTATTGTCGTCATTGCCATTTCCTTCCCCATTGGTCGAATAAGTCCATTCAATCATTACCAGCGGAGTTTCTTGTCGCTTCTTCTCCCTAGCCATAGCACCTTGTGAAGCGATGTAGTTAAAAAAAATAACATGTTGACTTTCAATTAGTGATATTTTTGTATCCTACATTGAATAAAACATTTTTGATTTGATTTGACCATTGGTCGAATTTGACAGTGGTGATGAAGTTCATTATCATTGAAATTAAACAATAAGGATGATAATCAGGAACGAGACGATTCATCACAGAGAGTGGATATGAGTTGAGAGGCTATGAGGTGGCCACATCTGTCGCAGAATAGATGGTAATTGTTAAAAACGAGTTTTGGAATGGATACCACGTCACAGCATACGTGGTATGGTACGCCCAGATGCTAAATAAAACAGAACCGAAGACCGGGTTCTGAGAGAAGCCACTGGATCAACAAAGGATTAGGATAACCTGATTATGATGAGGATGAAAACTAAACATTTCTTGATATACCACGGGCAGCGCCAGATCGCAGTGAGCACTACAGGTATGGTAGCAGGAGGCAACGTGAATAGAAATGACAATTGCTAACCTAATATTATTTAAACAATGTTGGTCGCTTGAGCTTGCACACATCTAACTCTCTCTTTTGTGTTGAGAGCTTCATGTCAGAAAATAACAATTCAGTGGACCACATTTATAAAACAGTGATTCCATGTGACTTTCTGTTAGTCTATTATAAAACAAAATGTTGATTATTAAGCATTGTAGCATTTGTAGTTCAGCCAAGAAGAATCGCGGATCCACTTTGGCTATACAACACGAGAGGCTATTACTGGTGGTGATGCATTATGTCCTAGTGTGTTGCAACCAATATGTGTGGCCACAAACGAAACCCATGTCTTTTTAGTCGCGGACGCATCAAGTGTAGTGCGTGATGTCCCTTACTGTCTAGAGAGGTAGACATTAATTTATCATTCCGTTAAAACTTGCGTACGCGAAAGTTACGTACAAAAAACCAGGATTCACATAAACATGAACACTTATGAATGATTACTCACACATAATAAGGGTCAACTTAGCGAATGATTCAAGTGTGCCGAAGTTAATTTAACCTCGTTTGTGAAAACGAAGATATGTTCAATCGTTCATGGTAGCCATAGCACCTTGTGAAGCGATGTAGTTAAAAAAAATAACATGTTGACTTTCAATTAGTGATATTTTTGTATCCTACATTGAATAAAACATTTTTGATTTGATTTGACCATTGGTCGAATTTGACAGTGGTGATGAAGTTCATTATCATTGAAATTAAACAATAAGGATGATAATCAGGAACGAGACGATTCATCACAGAGAGTGGATATGAGTTGAGAGGCTATGAGGTGGCCACATCTGTCGCAGAATAGATGGTAATTGTTAAAAACGAGTTTTGGAATGGATACCACGTCACAGCATACGTGGTATGGTACGCCCAGATGCTAAATAAAACAGAACCGAAGACCGGGTTCTGAGAGAAGCCACTGGATCAACAAAGGATTAGGATAACCTGATTATGATGAGGATGAAAACTAAACATTTCTTGATATACCACGGGCAGCGCCAGATCGCAGTGAGCACTACAGGTATGGTAGCAGGAGGCAACGTGAATAGAAATGACAATTGCTAACCTAATATTATTTAAACAATGTTGGTCGCTTGAGCTTGCACACATCTAACTCTCTCTTTTGTGTTGAGAGCTTCATGTCAGAAAATAACAATTCAGTGGACCACATTTATAAAACAGTGATTCCATGTGACTTTCTGTTAGTCTATTATAAAACAAAATGTTGATTATTAAGCATTGTAGCATTTGTAGTTCAGCCAAGAAGAATCGCGGATCCACTTTGGCTATACAACACGAGAGGCTATTACTGGTGGTGATGCATTATGTCCTAGTGTGTTGCAACCAATATGTGTGGCCACAAACGAAACCCATGTCTTTTTAGTCGCGGACGCATCAAGTGTAGTGCGTGATGTCCCTTACTGTCTAGAGAGGTAGACATTAATTTATCATTCCGTTAAAACTTGCGTACGCGAAAGTTACGTACAAAAAACCAGGATTCACATAAACATGAACACTTATGAATGATTACTCACACATAATAAGGGTCAACTTAGCGAATGATTCAAGTGTGCCGAAGTTAATTTAACCTCGTTTGTGAAAACGAAGATATGTTCAATCGTTCATGGTATTATTTGCGTCCAAAGTATAATAGCCTTTTTTACCTATATTGGTTAGGTTAATAACATTAGGTAAAGATGCGGTAGGAGCTTACGCAGAATGTTAACCCACCACTAGTTGGCTAACTTCAGCTGGAATACTACAATGTTATTTAGCTCTGGTGCTTTCCGGTTCAAATTACAAATTTATTTCTTGGTTTTTCAGAGGTTTTACTAACTTATTATTTGGGAATAATTGTTAGATTAAGTGTAATCATTCATGTCATAAGCCTAAGCTAAAAAGTGTAATGTAAGAATAACTGTTATTGTGTTTTATAACGCGGCACCAACAGACTATATTTAATTTCAGTTTTAAAACATTACAAAAGTCACTAAGCAAAATATTTGATATTTATTGCATGTTTTTATTTAAATTCACCTGTTAGTTTGTTTATACGAGAGTACTATATTAATTCTGTGATACGAGTACGTTTAGTACAAATCTTGCAAATGAATTTTGCCCCATTTCTAGGTATTAGATCGATCTGAAATGTTGCAAATTGGATGACAATGTATATTATGGTGTCATTGAGCTGATCTGATGATGGAGCATGAAGGTGGCCAAAGGAACACTATAATAAAACAATGCAAACCTGATCAGTTTGAGCTCGTTTGATTTGTCTTGACAAGTATCTGATCGCAGATGCTATTCAAGGTCTGAAGTTGAAGCCGGAAGGTAGCCATAGGAACTTCGTAATAAAACAATGCATCACGACCGAGTTTGGGCTCGCTAGAATTGTCTTGTCAAGTAGTATGATCGTAGATTAGTATCCAAGGTCTCATGATGCAGCCGCAAGGTGGCCAAAGGAACTCAATTATAAAACAATGCTACCCTATTAGTTTGGGCTGGTTTCTTTTATGTTGACAAGTTGACTGATCGTTGATCGTATTCAGGATTTTGATGATGGAGTTCAGGAACAGGAGCTCAGCAACGGGATATAATAAAACTTTCTAGTTTTGGCTTATTTTACTTGTCTTTGTAATTACAAGAATAATATGTGATTATAAGGGTTTCATTATGAAGCATTAAAGCTTGTTTTTAAATAGAATTTTTAATGTAGCATTTCCTACAATCGAACCTCAAGACTTAATTGCTAACATAATGAATAGGGAAACATACATAGCGAAAATAGCGGAAAACTTCACGCACTCTCACGATTGGGATGGACGGAATAATTGTGAATAGGCTGTTGGAAAGACGTAAACATTAGAGCGTGTGTAAAGCAGGGGCCGCGGCTAACATGGGGTCGAAGCCGGCGCGCACGGTCCGCGAGTGGATGGCTTCATGGAACAAGCTATATGAGAACCTTTTGCGTGGTGCTCGCCCGACTCTACAATAGACTGTCCGCTTTGACCGCGGCGCTGGCGCAAGTGAGAGACGTACAACTACTACCAACCACCGAGACCTATACATATAGGCTAAAAGCATAGCTAGATCGGTGACAGGTGCACATAAACTGCAAACGTTTTGTCGACGGTCTCGTTGTGTGGTAGTACTGGGCCCTGTGATTTCATACAAGATACAAACACGTATTTATGCAGTTAAACGCAACTGTGCCGCCGGACGAGCAGTGTTTTGAAGTCTTACTTAGTTTCTAAACGTAGCGAGAACTATAATTATAATGAAAAGAAAATAACGAACATAATTACTAACGGTAGCTATGAACAAAATGTCCGTGTCTATATAACATTATTAGATTCGACGCGCCGGAAACGATTGGTTTTGACAGCTATATCATATTGGGAAAGGACCACAGTGACAGCAAAAAGGGTTACTACATTCAGGAAAGAGTTGATATAATTTAAGTGAAGAGACAATTATTACTGAATACAAATTCTATAAGGATTTACATATCTATCTAATGTATTCGAGATTTAAAGTAGTCTACCAAATGTCAAAAACCATAACTCATTATTTTTATTTCGACCACTATAATTGATACGCTTTTTATGTTGATTTTATTCTGCTAAACAAGATTACTTAGTCGTAAAAATAGACATTTTATAGAAATGATTAAGATGAGGATTGAAAAACACCAAATAAAATTTTGATTTCATATTAAATTTACATATTGGTCAATTATTAAGTCAATTAGGTTTTAATTTCTATTTAATCCACTTTAGTAATTTCATTTATTCATGTTGTTATCTTTGTTTTATTTTCGAACCTTAAAGCACTTAAAAAAGAACGGCGCTATTTGTCAGGTATTTTTTTATATGAATATCCTCGGATACACTGCCCTATCTATAGTTCCACACTAAGCAACTATGCTTATATTATGGATATCAAACACAAATACTTTTTTTTCGTAGCCCGCAGCCTTTTAGTACAGCTGTCAGGGCTTTTAACCATTACACCAAACAGGTCTAATTAATATTCTAATTCCATAATTGATACACATTATTAAGTATATATTAATAAGGTTGCAATAACTATGATAACCGTAATTCGTGGTCCTAATGTTTTTATCTGAATACGCTGGTAGTTTGCCCCTTGATCCGTCACCTTAAAGGTCATGGGACAGGCGGGCACGCTGTGTCTAGTCTGCTAAAAAGAAATAACTCTTGCGGTGCCTCTAATTGCTACTACTAGGGTATTGTAAGCATCACCATTAAATAAATGAGCGCATAAAATATTCTTATGGCCATTGTCTTGTCGTTTTCCCATACAGCTATAAATTAATGTCCCGAAACCATGGGACATAACCTGCAGGAGCCTATCGCGTGTGTTTAATGGCACATACCTATAACCAAGAATTCTAACCTCTAAATTTCAAAATGTACATATTTTAAATGACCACAAAAAACCGTTATGATTAGTCCAAAACACTGTCAGTACAGTAGTTGTAAATATTGATATTTTACTTAAGTAAAATATTTTATAGCAGAAATATATTAGCTTGAAGCTCGTAAACTATCATTGTAGTATATTGGCCTGCAATTAGAATGTTTACAACTTGCAATAGCCAAAGGCGTATTGGGATAACTTGAAGGGAAAATAGGTGTCTACCTACGACATTATTGCCTGTAATTTTACTTGGTTTCTATACGAGTACGTGTAAGGATCGGCCTGCGTAGGTACAGCCAGCTTCATTAATACTTACATAGATATACACCTCGAACACATAGAATATTAATAATCTCTTATATGAATGTTTTCCAAAACACCTGCGGTATTTAGGTAATATTATACTTCAATCTACTAGAATTTTCGAATTCTATTATAAAGTTTTATAAATGCTTACATGTTAGTATTGCTGGCTGTACAACTCTCTATTATCCACTTCTGTCGTCAAACAGCAATGCAGCTATGTTGTATTTCCGTCTGAGCAGCTGGAATTATCCATTGGTGTTGCATACTTTCCGGTAATGTATTTGCATGCGTTGGAAAAGTCCGATCGCTAATGGGGACTCTTATAAACAGTAAACGCTCTTCCTATACTCGTACTGATGAATTTATATATATTCGTTCGTTTTAAAAAAAATACGATTAAGTAGTGGTGGGGTAAAATGTCACACGTAAAAGTAATTGTTTGATATGATGATATTTGTATATGATGGTACCAGACCGTGCCGTTAATCAATAGAATTGTAGGTAGGGATATAATCACAGATAATAAATAATAATGCAACAACTGTGTTCAATACACACTTGTAACTGACAAAATAACAATCTTGAGTGTGTATACCTACAATGTTACACGTACTCGTAAGTGTTTTTTTACAAATATGTGTTTTGAATCTAAATAAAATCAACATAATGTCTGATTGTTGTGTTGATGTCTGAGTGCGCAGTCCGAAACAGCATCGAGGTGGTCACGTAGTTAGTTGCGACACCCGCATACTAGCGGCTTGCACTGTTACACTGAGAAAAAATTGCTCATTACGAGAGGCAATTTTGTAATGAGCTTGCATCTTTCTACTTATAATGAGGTCTCCCAAGTAAATACTGCATCTAGATACGTTACAATGAGATGCCCTATTGACGCGTTTATAGGAACCAACATTCTCTATAATGAGCCGCCGAAAAACTACGTACAATGTCACGGCCTCTATACATAAAGCTATTCCAACATGAATTAATGAGCTAGTCAAATTATCCCTTACGTAATGCTGTTGGTTCCTTATAAGTAAAGTCAATGGTTTAAGTATGCAGTCACATTATAAGTATACTTCCTACGTTGTATGTTCCCGACCATGTAAATTAAGGAGCTTACAGCGTTATACGTAGTTGGATAATGAGAACACATTGTGCAGTACTGCGACTACGTACGAACTGTTTCGCACACATTGAGCTGCTGATAAAACTTTGGTAACTATTATCACTACAAATACTCCGCCTATTTAAAATACTTGGGTAGGCTACGTACATGTTGTAATGTAAATATATGATAAATATTTATGATGTACCTAGTGGACTTCATGCATTCATGCAATACGTAATAAAGCTCGCTGTGTTGTCCAAGTCCCACATCGCTACCTACTTCATTTAGATAATCCTCATTATATGGATGCTGTCTTTGTACATTACGTAAGTAGCCGGATCTATGCAATATAAGTTAGCAGCCACATTATACACGTATACCGCCTACTTAAAACACACAGACCTACAGATTGCTGTGACCCGACACATTATATGGACGCCGTCAACTTACTTTACGTAGCCGGCTCCCAGCAATGAACGACAGCGAACACATTATGAACGTATACCGCCTACTTGAAGTAATACGCAGACATCGTACGTACTCATCCGTCAGATTACTACGTATTATAGGCGACCCGACACATTAAAAGGACGTCCTTCTACTTACTTTACGTAATCGGCTCTCAGCAATGTACGACAGCGAACACGTTATACACGTATACCGCCTACTTAAAATACGTGGACCTCCTATGTTGTCATACGTCAAATTGCGGCGTATTATAGATGATCCGATGCATTAGAAGGGCGCCCGTCTTCTTACTTTACGTAGCCCGATACATTATACATGTACACGGAATACTTGAAATACGTAAACCTCCTACGTACTCATCCTTCAGATTGCTACGTATTATAGGTGACCCGACACATTATAAGGACGTCGTCTACTTACTTTACGTAGCCGGCTCCCGCCAATGTACGACAGCGAAC
This sequence comes from Oegoconia quadripuncta, assembly GCA_949316235.1. Lineage (NCBI taxonomy): Eukaryota > Metazoa > Arthropoda > Insecta > Lepidoptera > Autostichidae > Oegoconia > Oegoconia quadripuncta. Next base: position 11,213,709 of record OX438754.1, on the reverse strand, counting down.
ACATTATGGACGTATACCGCCTACTTAAAATACGTGGACCTCCTACGTACTCATCCTTCAGATTGCTACGTATTATAGGTGAGCCGACACATTATAAGGACGTCGTCTACTTACTTTACGTAGCCAGCTCCCGCCAATGTACGACAGCGAACACATTATGGACGTATACCGCCTACTTAAAATACGTGGACCTCCTATGTTGTCATACGTCAAATTGCGGCGTGTTATAGATGATCCGATGCATTAGAAGGGCGTCCGTCTACTAACTTTACGTAGCCCGACACATTATACATGTACACCGAATACTTGAAATACGTAAACCTCCTACGTACTCATCCGTCAGATTGCTACGTATTATAGGCGACCCGACACATTATAAGGACGTCGTCTACTTACTTTACGTAGCCGGCTCCCAGCAATGTACGACAGCAAACACATTATGGACGTATACCGCCTACTTGAAATACGTAAACCTCCTACGTACTCATCCTCCAGATTGCTACGTATTATAGGCGACCCGACACATTATAAGGACGACGTCTACTTACTTTACGTAGCCGGCTCCCAGCAATGTACGACAGCAAATACATTATGGACGTATACCGCCTACTTGAAATACGTGGACCTCCTACGTACTCATCCTTCAGTTTGCTACGTATTATAGGTGACCCGACACATTATAAGGACGTCGTCTACTTACTTTACGTAGCTGGCTCCCAGCAATGTACGACAGCGAAGACATTATGGACGTATACCGCCTACTTAAAATACGTGGACCTCCTATGTTGTCATACGTCAAATTGCGGCGTATTATAGATGATCCGATGCATTAGAAGGGCGTCCGTCTACTAACTTTACGTAGCCCGACACATTATACATGTACACCGAATACTTGAAATACGTAAACCTCCTACGTACTCATCCGTCAGATTGCTACGTATTATAGGCGACCCGACACATTATAAGGACGTCGTCTACTTACTTTACGTAGCCGGCTCCCGCCAATGTACGACAGCGAACACATTATGGACGTATACCGCCTACTTAAAATACGTGGACCTCCTACGTACTCATCCTTCAGATTGCTACGTATTATAGGTGACCCGACACATTATAAGGACGTCGTCTACTTACTTTACGTAGCCGGCTCCCACCAATGTACGACAGCGAACACATTATGGACGTATACCGCCTACATAAAATACGTGGACCTCCTATGTTCTCATACGTCAAATTGCGGCGTATTATAGATGATCCGATGCATTAGAAGGGCGCCCGTCTACTAACTTTACGTAGCCCGACACATTATACATGTACACCGAATACTTGAAATACGTAAACTTCCTACGTACTCATCCGTCAGATTACTACGTGTTATAGGCGACCCGACACACCGGGGGCATCTTCGGAGTTGACGATTTCGATAGAGCTTTCCGAGACGAAGTCAGAACTGAAAGAATTTTCTTTCAGCGATGCACCGAAGCCCAGGCATATTTATTTCAAATTTTTCAAAATGGCGGCCGTGAACGATTTCGAACGCCGATTGGGCCCCAACCGCAAGTCGGAACAACACCGTGTTTCGGCTCGTCGTTCATGGAATTTGGCCAGCTGTCCACTCCGCTGTATGATTCCCTTCTCTCGGTACTTCTGGATTTCACTCGAAAAATTAAAACGCCCGTATCTCGGACATTTTAACGGCTACAGCAAAATTTCTTTTCGCTCATCGTTGTGTGCAATCAGACCTTTCACCCAGCATATAGCGTGTGATCGTGCCGTAGGCACAGTCTGCGCACCGAAGGTCGAAACCGAGTTTTTAGATTCGAATTCAAGTTTTGTTAATCTATTCTTTGTGCCTTTATGAGCTCTTTACAAGCGTGTATTTGAAAATATTATGCTATCGGTGATTTGTCATCTCAATTTTTAGAGGGGGCGGGGAGGGGGGGAAAAAAATACATTGGTGTGGCATGATTTGCCGACTTCCATAGGAAGTCGAAAATCCAAAAATGGTGTCAATTTTCTTCTATCTCTAACCGTTTTCGAGATATAGACAAACAAGTGTATAAAAAAATCGATTTCGTGATTTTGTGACCAATGCTCGGGTAGGTCGCATGTGTAGACGGATAGTGAAAATCGAAGTTGGTTAAATTACAATAACTTTTTTGTTTTTCAACCGATCGGGTACCCATTTTCAGGAACAGTAGATGGGGTTTGGACATACCGAAATTTAAAATTTCATCGAAATCAAACGAGATTTGACTGAGGTATTTAATTTTTTTTTTAAGTCAATATCGACGGTAAATCGGTCATAACTATGTTGTACGTCACCGGATCGCGTTACAATTTACGACATCCACATTTTTGATCATTCCTCACGAGTTTTTAAAATTTCCACAAGATCGGACAACTTTTGAGAAAGTTGCCTTTTTAGGGAAGAGTCGGAGGGGGGGCATCTTCGGAGTTGACGATTTCGATAGAGCTTTCCGAGACGAAGTCAGAACTGAAAGAATTTTCTTTCAGCGATGCACCGAAGCCCAGGCATATTTATTTCAAATTTTTCAAAATGGCGGCCGTGAACGATTTCGAACGCCGATTGGGCCCCAACCGCAAGTCGGAACAACACCGTGTTTCGGCTCGTCGTTCATGGAATTTGGCCAGCTGTCCACTCCGCTGTATGATTCCCTTCTCTCGGTACTTCTGGATTTCACTCGAAAAATTAAAACGCCCGTATCTCGGACATTTTAACGGCTACAGCAAAATTTCTTTTCGCTCATCGTTGTGTGCAATCAGACCTTTCACCCAGCATATAGCGTGTGATCGTGCCGTAGGCACAGTCTGCGCACCGAAGGTCGAAACCGAGTTTTTAGATTCGAATTCAAGTTTTGTTAATCTATTCTTTGTGCCTTTATGAGCTCTTTACAAGCGTGTATTTGAAAATATTATGCTATCGGTGATTTGTCATCTCAATTTTTAGAGGGGGCGGGGAGGGGGGGGAAAAAATACATTGGTGTGGCATGATTTGCCGACTTCCATAGGAAGTCGAAAATCCAAAAATGGTGTCAATTTTCTTCTATCTCTAACCGTTTTCGAGATATAGACAAACAAGTTTATAAAAAAATCGATTTCGTGATTTTGTGACCAATGCTCGGGTAGGTCGCATGTGTAGACGGATAGTGAAAATCGAAGTTGGTTAAATTACAATAACTTTTTTGTTTTTCAACCGATCGGGTACCCATTTTCAGGAACAGTAGATGGGGTTTGGACATACCGAAATTTAAAATTTCATCGAAATCAAACGAGATTTGACTGAGGTATTTAATTTTTTTTTTAAGTCAATATCGACGGTAAATCGGTCATAACTATGTTGTACGTCACCGGATCGCGTTACAATTTACGACATCCACATTTTTGATCATTCCTCACGAGTTTTTAAAATTTCCACAAGATCGGACAACTTTTGAGAAAGTTGCCTTTTTAGGGAAGAGTCGGAGGGGGGGCATCTTCGGAGTTGACGATTTCGATAGAGCTTTCCGAGACGAAGTCAGAACTGAAAGAATTTTCTTTCAGCGATGCACCGAAGCCCAGGCATATTTATTTCAAATTTTTCAAAATGGCGGCCGTGAACGATTTCGAACGCCGATTGGGCCCCAACCGCAAGTCGGAACAACACCGTGTTTCGGCTCGTCGTTCATGGAATTTGGCCAGCTGTCCACTCCGCTGTATGATTCCCTTCTCTCGGTACTTCTGGATTTCACTCGAAAAATTAAAACGCCCGTATCTCGGACATTTTAACGGCTACAGCAAAATTTCTTTTCGCTCATCGTTGTGTGCAATCAGACCTTTCACCCAGCATATAGCGTGTGATCGTGCCGTAGGCACAGTCTGCGCACCGAAGGTCGAAACCGAGTTTTTAGATTCGAATTCAAGTTTTGTTAATCTATTCTTTGTGCCTTTATGAGCTCTTTACAAGCGTGTATTTGAAAATATTATGCTATCGGTGATTTGTCATCTCAATTTTTAGAGGGGGCGGGGAGGGGGGGAAAAAAATACATTGGTGTGGCATGATTTGCCGACTTCCATAGGAAGTCGAAAATCCAAAAATGGTGTCAATTTTCTTCTATCTCTAACCGTTTTCGAGATATAGACAAACAAGTGTATAAAAAAATCGATTTCGTGATTTTGTGACCAATGCTCGGGTAGGTCGCATGTGTAGACGGATAGTGAAAATCGAAGTTGGTTAAATTACAATAACTTTTTTGTTTTTCAACCGATCGGGTACCCATTTTCAGGAACAGTAGATGGGGTTTGGACATACCGAAATTTAAAATTTCATCGAAATCAAACGAGATTTGACTGAGGTATTTAATTTTTTTTTTAAGTCAATATCGACGGTAAATCGGTCATAACTATGTTGTACGTCACCGGATCGCGTTACAATTTACGACATCCACATTTTTGATCATTCCTCACGAGTTTTTAAAATTTCCACAAGATCGGACAACTTTTGAGAAAGTTGCCTTTTTAGGGAAGAGTCGGAGGGGGGGCATCTTCGGAGTTGACGATTTCGATAGAGCTTTCCGAGACGAAGTCAGAACTGAAAGAATTTTCTTTCAGCGATGCACCGAAGCCCAGGCATATTTATTTCAAATTTTTCAAAATGGCGGCCGTGAACGATTTCGAACGCCGATTGGGCCCCAACCGCAAGTCGGAACAACACCGTGTTTCGGCTCGTCGTTCATGGAATTTGGCCAGCTGTCCACTCCGCTGTATGATTCCCTTCTCTCGGTACTTCTGGATTTCACTCGAAAAATTAAAACGCCCGTATCTCGGACATTTTAACGGCTACAGCAAAATTTCTTTTCGCTCATCGTTGTGTGCAATCAGACCTTTCACCCAGCATATAGCGTGTGATCGTGCCGTAGGCACAGTCTGCGCACCGAAGGTCGAAACCGAGTTTTTAGATTCGAATTCAAGTTTTGTTAATCTATTCTTTGTGCCTTTATGAGCTCTTTACAAGCGTGTATTTGAAAATATTATGCTATCGGTGATTTGTCATCTCAATTTTTAGAGGGGGCGGGGAGGGGGGGGAAAAAATACATTGGTGTGGCATGATTTGCCGACTTCCATAGGAAGTCGAAAATCCAAAAATGGTGTCAATTTTCTTCTATCTCTAACCGTTTTCGAGATATAGACAAACAAGTTTATAAAAAAATCGATTTCGTGATTTTGTGACCAATGCTCGGGTAGGTCGCATGTGTAGACGGATAGTGAAAATCGAAGTTGGTTAAATTACAATAACTTTTTTGTTTTTCAACCGATCGGGTACCCATTTTCAGGAACAGTAGATGGGGTTTGGACATACCGAAATTTAAAATTTCATCGAAATCAAACGAGATTTGACTGAGGTATTTAATTTTTTTTTTAAGTCAATATCGACGGTAAATCGGTCATAACTATGTTGTACGTCACCGGATCGCGTTACAATTTACGACATCCACATTTTTGATCATTCCTCACGAGTTTTTAAAATTTCCACAAGATCGGACAACTTTTGAGAAAGTTGCCTTTTTAGGGAAGAGTCGGAGGGGGGGCATCTTCGGAGTTGACGATTTCGATAGAGCTTTCCGAGACGAAGTCAGAACTGAAAGAATTTTCTTTCAGCGATGCACCGAAGCCCAGGCATATTTATTTCAAATTTTTCAAAATGGCGGCCGTGAACGATTTCGAACGCCGATTGGGCCCCAACCGCAAGTCGGAACAACACCGTGTTTCGGCTCGTCGTTCATGGAATTTGGCCAGCTGTCCACTCCGCTGTATGATTCCCTTCTCTCGGTACTTCTGGATTTCACTCGAAAAATTAAAACGCCCGTATCTCGGACATTTTAAGGGCTACAGCAAAATTTCTTTTCGCTCATCGTTGTGTGCAACCAGACCTTTCACCCAGCATATAGCGTGTGATCGTGCCGTAGGCACAGTCTGCGCACCGAAGGTCGAAACCGAGTTTTTAGATTCGAATTCAAGTTTTGTTAATCTATTCTTTGTGCCTTTATGAGCTCTTTACAAGCGTGTATTTGAAAATATTATGCTATCGGTGATTTGTCATCTCAATTTTTAGAGGGGGCGGGGAGGGGGGGAAAAAAATACATTGGTGTGGCATGATTTGCCGACTTCTATAGGAAGTCGAAAATCCAAAAATGGTGTCAATTTTCTTCTATCTCTAACCGTTTTCGAGATATAGACAAACAATTGTATAAAAAAATCGATTTCGTGATTTTGTGACCAATGCTCGGGTAGGTCGCATGTGTAGAAGGATAGTGAAAATCGAAGTTGGTTAAATTACAATAATTTCTTCTATCTCTAACCGTTTTCGAGATATAGACAATAAAGTGTAATATAAAAAATGAAATAAAAAAAACTCCAAAGTGTTCTCCACCAGATCTATGTAGGTAGGTAGGTGTTCTACGCGACACTGAATAAACGGAGTTGTTAGAAAAATAATAATTTAAAAATCTGGAAAATTAAATATTCTATCAACTCCGTTTATTCAGTGTATAGTAAGTGTGTCAGCTGCCGATTTTTTTAAATTGCCGCCGTTTCACTGGGACAGCTTTCGTTGGTCAGACTCTACCTACTTTACGTAACCCGACCCGACACATTATACAGTTTACCGCCTATTTAATACGTATACCTCCTATGTACTCATCCATCAGATTGCTACGTATTATAGTTGACTCAACTCATTATAAGGAAGCCGTCTACTTACCTCTTGTAGCCCCACACATTATACACTATACTTCGAAAAGAGCCTAATTTAGGGAAATTCTAAGAGGAGCTCGGGGAAAATCATAATCAGAGGGTGGCAACACTGGTGTGCGTTTGCGCATAGTGTTCTGTGGTGTGCGCTCGCTTCTCAATTTCCCATTCCCAACGTAGTGATTATATTCTCTTTGATTCCCATCCAAAGTTTTACACCCAGCCAGCGAGCGGCCATATTGATCTTCTGTTTGTGGTTGAGTGAGCATTGAGCCAAGCGGGCGGCGGGCGTCTGGATTTGTTTGGTTTTTTTATTTGGTGAGGTGAGTGATTCTTGGATCAGAGTGTCGATAAGGGGTCACTGAGAGAATTTGAAAGACAAGTTATTCTGAGTTGTAAAAATAAAAATTTAACCTAGCCGAACAACAGACAGTGTCGGATTTTTCTACGTCTCTTCTCTCAGTGCTCCCTTGACTACAATCCAACCCTTTTTTCTAAGTGCCCCCCTAATCCAACCGCGTTTTCCTTAACCATAATGTTGGGTATCTGTTATTATAGGTACTTTTGCAACATAGCAGAGACAGAATGGACACAATGGAAGGAGCATCGGTATCTTTAACTCTGGGGTCTCCAGGAATATATTGACGTGTTTGCTGGTATGTTACAATAGGGCCTACCTACCTATCTTTTACTATCCCTCATTTTCAACCCCCATAAGCTCTGACCAAGAAAAAAGTAAAGACGGAGCATCAATAAAATGACAAGTGAAGTCACTTTTTAAGCTTGTGGTGTGAGTTATCGGTGCGCACTGCGCGCAATACCACAGCAATACTATGCGATGCTGGCAGAATCCTAAAAAGGAAAGCCATTCCTTAAAAGAATTGAATTTAATTGATGAGCATGGTTTTGGCGTGTTGTGTGTGCGGAAACCGTGTAAAAAGGCGCACGCCGCACGGCTTGTGACTGCTTTTGGCTTCACCTCTTCGGTGTGGCGCGCTTTGTCTTACTTTTTTTTTTGGTCTGAGCCCATAATAAATAAGACCTTTTGTTTTCCACGTTTTTGTTCTCAGAGAATGAAGTTGACCATACTGCGTTGCTCTCATTAGAAGATGCTGAGTTAAAAGAGCTCATTCCGAAGTTAGGTCATAGGATAAAATTAAAGAATTACATAAAATCATACAAGGAAAGTAAACATGGAGAAGTAACTTTCACGGTAAGTTTTACCTATCCATATAATTATCATAAAAGTCTGCTTTTGTAAATTAATGTTTTTTGAAAGTAAAATAACCAAATATAAAACAAAGAAATTGATTTACAGTTTGTGGATAACTTGGATACGCAATGTTTAGAATCTACACCTAGTGATAATATTAGCCTACAGACAACTAGTGATGAAACTACCCTGAATGACCGTGTGACCGAAGAACCATTAAACAACCAAATAAGGAGAGATGATAACACAAATGTAAGTGATATTTATATACATAACTACGAGTCCTATGACATTTTGTTGCTGTTGTGATGCTATCTTGCTCTAATTTTCTGAAATTTAACTTCACCTCCCATTGCTAAATACTAAAGGCTTCCTGGGCGGCTGATCTGGAGGTTCTGCATTCACTTTGTGCGACTATCCTGTTTGGTTAGGAAATTGCAGGCTATGACCTGATTGTCCGAAAAGTAACACTTACAAAGGCTTCCTCATCAGTCCGTAACTGTATACATCCCACTACTAAATACCTTCCCTTACAAAGTGCTTACCTTACAAAGTTTTTACTAACTTTACAATTTATATACATTGAATTCATTTAACAGGTAAAAATGTTGGTAAACAACATGGTGGTTAATTAACACTGTGAGCTACCATTTTGGCATACCAAACACAAAGCAAAAAAAAAGTAATATTTGGGTTAATGAATTAGAAATTAATATTACAATACAATGTCAATATGTCGCTGGTAATGTCAAAAATGCGAAATATAATAGTAGTTTATGCGACTGCCGTATAAAAAGGGGGTATTAAGACACAAGTGTCTGTGTATTTGTAATGTGCTGCTGTCTGAATGGGTCAAATAAATTATGCTTATTCTTTATTACCGTGCTTTGGAAAGCATGTTAAGCTGTGGGATCTACAGTCATTCGTTAAATGAGCCATGTTAGTTTGGCGGCTCAATAACTCTTGATGCCTGTTTATGTGTAAATATGAAACTAATGTGGACCCGTGGGCATTCTAGTAAATTAAATTGAAATAATATAAGCCTGCAATATTATTTGTTTGTTGCAGGTAACTGATATAATAAATGTACGTAATTTCAATTAATCCATGCATTACATTGATAAAGTACCTGTGTAATTGCTTGTAGAAAATATAGTTAGTCCTGCATTGCATAAAAATGTAAGTACCTATTAGTTATTAGTTACATTTCATTTTAGATGTATTTAAAAAATTTGCATGTGTACTTTTTAACACGTTTTTATTAGCTTCATCTGTAACTAGTTACTTGACAAACAAAATGTTTGACCTAGTCTTTCCAGTCCGATGAACTCAACCGACCAACTGAAAGCGATAAACTTTTTTTTGTTCTCAATGATAATGCATATTTATATATGTATAGATGAGCTTTGATTGGTGGTACTGGCCTCGTCATCTCTTATCCCAAAGCAATATTAGGTATTTTTTTAGCTGACTGTCGATATTACAAATAGTATTTAAGTATACATAGTAATTTTTCTATATTGATAATGCTTATCAATAGTTTTCATAAATTGTGCTATCAATAGTATAGATTAAAAACTATCGATAGTATCGATACTATAGTTTTTACAATATTTTGAGGAATAATTGTCTAATTGCATTGTAAATTTTTCACTGAACACAATTTTTCTTCTGACAAATATACTAACAGTGATAATAGTACCTACAAGAGAAATCGCCAAAGAAAGACTCAAATGTTGTTTTAAAATCTACTATTTTCCACATAATTTACTGTGTTTTTGTTTAATTTACAGCTTCTACGCGACTTCAAACATTTGTATCCTGAAAAAGAAACCTGTCTCTTTTCGAACATCTTACTGAAAAAAGAAGAAATAATCAGTTACGCAAAGCAGAAGTTGGGAAAGACACGTGATAAAACATTAAGTAGCAATGTATCGGAAATCTTAAAGCTTTTGAATGGTAAGTGTACATACACATAATAATTTATGGAGTTGTTTTATCAATTTTGTTTATTTACCTATACATACCTATATATTTTCAGTTACTTTTTAACTGACTTCCAAAAAAAGGAGGAGATTATCAATTCGAGTGTATGTTTTTTTTGTGTGTGTATGTTACGCTCCGACAATTGTGAACCGATTTCAACGAAATTTTTTTTTTAAGAAGGGTATAGCTCACGGGTGCTCCCATTTTAATTTGGTGCAGATCGGATCAAAAGGAGGAAGATTCGAAGTCTGTTGTTTTGCCAATTTTTGGCGGGTGATTATTAGTAGTCTGTTATCGAATGGTGCAAACGGGATCCTATGACTAAACCTACTCTTTCTGTATGTCTGTCTACCTTTACCACAGAATAGTGCCTTTACGTCCTACTTACCTTTAAACAGATGTCTTGTTCTCGATCCATAATAGATAGTTTGAAATTTCACTGAATGTGTTATTCGCCAATAAGTATAAACTGGTGTCGATTCGGATGTACAACGAACTAAACTAAATTTAAATTATATCTATCCTTTTCTAACCACTAATATATGAAAAGGATGACATATAATTAAGTCCTGTCAAATTAAGTTTAAGGATCAAAACAAGCACTGACTTCTTCAATAATTTTAGGTGTACACCTAGCGACGTCACGACTAAAATACTATGGAGCGACTTGTTTTGACAGCTCTTAACTTAATTTGACAGGACTTATTTTAAATCGTCCCTTTCTTGTTAATAGTGTTAGAAAAGGATATAATATTTGCTTTCACATGCCGAAGTTAATGCATATTCTCAGGAACACGGTACTTAGTGGGAATCCCCGTGACAAAAAAGGGGATTATTTGTCACTTCTAACTTTGAGTGGCAGTTACAAAGTACCTTGTTGCAGAAAAAAATTATAACGTCATTTTTTTGTATGGAAAAACAAAACGTTTTTTCTTCAGAAACCTTTCTCTAGTGTCAAGACTGTTGCTCTAGCACAGTGTTTCCCAACCTTTTTAGGCCATGCCCCACCTTAACATTTCTAAAATTTTTATGCCCCCCCATACATAATTTTTAACCTTCAAAAATGTTTTGTTCCCTTAAGAAATATAAATGATAAGTTTTAGGAAGAAGAAGTTTTCTTAAGAAATATAAAATTGTTATCAAAACATCGTAAGTAAGATTTCATTTGCATTGCATTTAAATAACCCAAAGCGATAGGGTTAAAGTCGTGTCGAGTCCATTTTTAAATTGCCCCCCTTAACTATCAAATTGCCCCCCTGTGGGGCGTGGGCCCCACGTTGGGAAACACCGCTCTAGCAGCAGCCGCCTTCAGAGATCTAAATTTTCTTTTTTCAATAATAATTTATTTTGTAGTGTAGTTGTGTAGCGCTAGTCCGACTCGCACTTGGCCGGTTTTTTACTTGCAGTGGGTTTTTGTATTTACTTTTTTACAATTTTTACAGTTAAAACTAAGTATTTTATATTTTTTACCAGAAAACGACGAAGAAAACGGGAAAAACGTGGCTTTGATTTTACTGGCATACACAATCAACATATCTCCACTTAGAAAAAAAAAAAGTCAAACCAAACTGGAAACCTTCAAGAGCAGAAACACTCAACGGATACAGATGATAACACAAATGGAGAAGTAACTTTCACCTCATACATGTTAGGCTTGTTTTGGCATAGCAGCCCAAGAAGCCTCTTAAAGACGGCCTGAGATAAATGAGTGTCCGCAATATGTAAAACTTAACCGGGTAGGTCGACCAAAACCCACCTGTCGTGTGATGCTTCCCGGCACGACGACGGACGATTTTTTTTTTAATTTTTATGGTACTAATTCTGGTTTTTAAATGTACTTAGTTGTACCGTAAAAATAAAAGTTTGCCAGGTATGGCAGAACCACAATTTACTACCACAGGAGTACAATTTTTTGTTTTTACGGTACAATTATGTACAATTAAAAACCAGAATTTGTACCACAAAAAATTTCAAAAAATCGACCGTCGTCGTGCCAGTAAGCATCACACGACAGGTGGGTTTTGAGTTTACCTTTGGTTTGGAATATGAAGATGTCATGTCGAGATGAATATTTAGGTTAATTAACTTGGCGTTGATGAAAAATCTACTGTGGGCGTATATTATGTTATTGTAGAGTAGCTCTTTTTTAGTCAACCACCCTTAAACTCATACATGTTAGGCTTGTTTTGGCATAGCAGCCCATGAAGCCTCTTAAAGACGGCCTGAGATAAATCAGTGTCCGCAATATGTTTTACAGGGTAGGTCGACCAAAACCCACCTGTCGTGTGATGCTTCCCGGCACGACGACGGACGATTTTTTTTCTAATTTTTATGGTACAAATTCTGGTTTTTAAATGTACTTAGTTGTACGGTAAAAATAAAAGTTTGCCAGGTATGGCAGAACCACAATTTACTACCACAGGAGTACAAATTTTTATTTTTACGGTACAATTATGTACAATTAAAAACCAGAATTTGTACCACAAAAAATTTCAAAAAATCGACTGTCGTCGTGCCAGGAAGCATCACACGACAGGTGGGTTTTGAGTTTACCTTTGGTTTGGAATATGAAGATGTCATGTCGAGATGAATATTTAGGTTAATTAACTTGGCGTTGATAAAAATCTACTGTGGCCGGATATTATGTTATTGTAGAGCAGCTCTTTTTTAGTCAACTACCCTTAAACTCATACATGTTAGGCTTGTTTTGGCATAGCAGGCCATGAAGCCTCTTAAAGACGGCCTGAGATAAATCAGTGTCCGCAATATGTAACACTTACCAGGGCAGGGTTGTATACGTCGACCGTTTAAATGAGTCCTCGCTCGCGGAGTACAGGGGCGAGCGTGCGCGGCGGAATGGCTATGCGCGCTACAGCCGTACGCCTCGCTCACCTCCTTTGTCATCCATCATACCCCGCAAGCGAGGACTCGTTTAAACGGTCGAGTTATAGCTGCTTACAGCGGCCTCAATGAAAAAAAACACCTCAAAGACTAATAAAAAAAACTAGTAGTACTTTAGTGATCTGCCAGACAGTTTATAAATACTCGTTGCATTTACTGACTTAGATTTTTTTATGAGGGCGCTAGTTGACAGGTGGTGTGATGCTTCCTGACACGACCACAGTCGTTTGCAATTTTTTGTGGTACAAATTTAACGACCAGAATTGGTACCAAAAAATTTCAAAAAATCGACTGGTCGTGCCAGGAAGCATCACACTATGATTAGGTATGTGGGGCTATACAGGCCATTTATTTTATTAGGACGTGATTTATTGTGCCGTACGTTAAATGTACATCATGTACGTGCATTATTTGGGTTTAATTATTTATTGTTATTAATTGTACTGCTTCAATATCTAACATATTTAGTAAGATAAGAAATAAAACTTGGAGATCGGTTCTGTTTTTTTCATGCAACTTCTTCATGTATGTATGATTCAAATTTATAAAAATAATTATGTTTCAATATATTAAAATAAACGGACAGTTCATTAAAACAAGTATATCATTTAAAAATATGTTTATTACATTTATCTTACCTACCTGTAACAATGCTGTATAAGTACTATGATCGTCTATTGTTTTTTAAGCTTTTAAAGCTGAGACATTTGAATATTTTCATAGTAGTTTAATTTGTTTAGAAATGCTGTATTATTGTGATCTTCCACTCTTTTAATTAACTTAAGGCTTTAACTCATTGAAAATTTTCGTTTACGTACAGTAATCGATGTACATATGCGCGGAAGCGCCCAATTGCATTTCACGTGCGGAAGCCCGTGAACGGGTTTCTCGCACGAACAATTTATGTTTCTGAGCGAGACGTATGGCGACAGCTACGGAAAAATGTGGAAGCGTGCTGGTAAATGGGCTACAATCCTTTTGTATTGGAGATGGCTACTTACAGGTACTGTTGCGAGTATATGGTTTCGTGCTGTGTGTGTACTTATGTTATGGGACTATCTACTTAGGATAAGGTTGCAGCTACAGGGTATCATGTTCTTTCTTAATTATGTACTGTGACAGCCTACTTATGTTACTATTGCTGTTATAATGCGCAAAAGTATCTTAACAGGCGATCACAGTACATAAGTATGAAAGAACATGATGCGCTGTAGCTGCAACAGTATCCTAAATAGGTGGTCACAGTACCTAAGTAAGAAACAACATGACGCCCTGTAGCTGCAACAGTTCGGTAAGTAGCCAGCTGCAGTACATAAGTACGATGCAACATGATATCATGTAGCCGCAACAGTACATTAAGTAGACGGTCACAGTACTTAAGTAGCAAACAGCATGCTGTACAGTATCTGCACCATGATGTAAGTCGGCTGCCTACTTACGATAGAGAGGCAGGCACATTACATAACTAGCAAACAGCATGCTGTACAGTATCTGCACCATGATGTAAGGCGGCTGCCTACTTACAATAGAGAGGCAGACACATTACCTAAGTAGCAAACAGCATGCTCTACAGTATCTGCACCATGATGTAAGTCGGCTGCCTACTTACGATAGAGAGGCAGGCACATTACATAACTAGCAAACAGCATGCTTTACAGTATCTGCACCATGATGTAAGTCGGCTGCCTACTTACGATAGAGAGGCAGGCACATTACATAACTAGCAAACAGCATGCTGTACAGTGTCTGCACCATGATGTAAGTCGGCTGCCTACTTACAATAGAGAGGCAGACACATTACCTAAGTAGCAAACAGCATGCTGTACAGTATCTGCACCATGATGTAAGTCGGCTGCCTACTTACAATAGAGAGGCAGGCACATTACATAACTAGCAAACAGCATGCTGTACAGTATCTGCACCATGATGTAAGTCGGCTGCCTACTTACAATAGAGAGGCAGACACATTACCTAAGTAGCAAACAGCATGCTGTACAGTATCTGCACCATGATGTAAGTCGGCTGCCTACTTACAATAGAGAGGCAGACACATTACCTAAGTAGCAAACAGCATGCTGTACAGTATCTGCACCATGATGTAAGTCGGCTGCCTACTTACAATAGAGAGGCAGACACATTACCTAAGTAGCAAACAGCATGCTGTACAGTATCTGCACCATGATGTAAGTCGGCTGCCTACTTACAATAGAGAGGCAGACACATTACCTAAGTAGCAAACAGCATGCTGTACAGTATCTGCACCATGATGTAAGTCGGCTGCCTACTTACAATAGAGAGGCAGGCACATTACATAACTAGCAAACAGCATGCTGTCCAGTATCTGCACCATGACGTAAGTCGGCTGCCTACTTACAATAGAGAGGCAGACACATTACTTAAGTAGCAAACAGCATGCTCTGCAGTATCTGCACCATGATGTAAGTCGGCTGCCTACTTACAATAGAGAGGCAGACACATTACATAAGTAGCAAACAGCATGCTATGCAGTATCTGCACCATGATGTAAGTCGGCTGCCTACTTACGCTAGAGAGACAGGTACATTACACAAGTAGCAAACAGCATGCTGTACTGTATCTGCACCATGATGTAAGTCGGCTGCCTACTTACAATAGAGAGGCAGACCAATTACCCAAGTAGCAAACGGCATGCTGTACGCTATTCGCACCATAATGTAAGCAGCCTGCCTATTTACGATAGAGAGGCAGACACATTACCTAAGTAGCAAACAGCATTCTCTACAGTATCTGCACCATGATGTAAGTCAGCTGCCTACTTACAATAGAGAGGCAGACACATTACATAAATAGGAAACAGCATGCTCTGCAGTATCTGCACCACGATGTAAGTCGGCTGCCTACTGAAATGAAATGAAATGAAAATCATGAAATGAAAATCATTTATTCATGTAGGCAATACAATATGCACTTATGAACGTCATTTGTTTTTTAAACTACCACTAGCTCGGAACGCGACCACTACTGAGAAGAGCTAGCGAGAAACTCAGAGGGTTTGTCTCTTTTCAATAAATCATGTACAATCAAGAAAGGTTACAACAATTTTATATATCGAGTAGAGGAGCCGTTTAATCCCATGGATTACTTTCATTAATATAGTCTGAAATTTTGTAATATCCCTTTTTACATAATTTTTGTTTTATAATAAGTTTAAATTTATTAAGCGGAAGATTCCGTATATCCATGGGAACCTTGTTGTAGAAGCGCACACATTGACCTCTGAATGACTTATTAACTTTACTAAGTCTACTAAAAGGTACAGCTAATTGATTTTTGCTCCTTGTATTGACATTATGTCGGTCACAATGTTTCTCGAATGAATATATATTTCTCTTAACATATACAAGATTTTCATATATATATTGTGACGAAAATGTTAAAATATTAATTTCTTTAAATATTTGTCTTAATGTATCTCTTGACCTTAATTTATAAATTGCACGAATAGCTCGTTTCTGTAAGAGAAATATGCTATCTGTATCAGCAGCGTTTCCCCACAGCAAGATACCATATGACATCAAGCTGTGAAAGTAGCTGAAGTAGACTAAGCGCGCTGTTTCAATATCACAGATATTGCGAATTTTCTTAACAGCATATGCGGCAGAACTGAGTCTTTTCATTAGTTTTTTAATATGGGGTCCCCACTGTAACCGAGAATCTAAAGTCATACCAAGGAATACAGTTGTGTCCACAAGTTCCAACTGTTCATGTTTAATTCTTATTTTGGTGGCAACCTGTTCAACATTAGGTAATGAAAATCTAAGACATTTCGTTTTGTTCTCATTAAGGAGCAAGTTATTGACTGTGAACCATTCGACTATTTTTGAGACAGCATTATTCACTTCGTCATATGCTAATTGATATCTGTCAACTTTAAATATTAAAGAAGTGTCATCAGCAAACAATACGATCTCGTGTCTTTCCTTAGCGAGGTGAGGTAAATCGTTGATATAAACTAAAAATAGGAATGGTCCCAGTATTGAACCCTGCGGTACGCCCATGCTAACTGCAGATCCTGATGATCTCTCTCCATTGATATCAACCCTCTGAATTCGATCACGTAGATATGATTTCATTAGGCTGAGTGCTTGGCCCTGGACGCCATAATGGTGTAGTTTCATAATTAAGATGTCATGGTGGACGCAATCGAAAGCCTTGGACAGATCACAAAAGATGCCAAGGGCGTCCTGTGAACCCTCCCAGGCATCAAAAATATGTTGTAACAACTCAATACCGGCATCTGTTGTCGAACGTCCCTTAGTGAAACCAAATTGTTTGGTTGTAATCAAATTATTCAAATTGAAATGTGAGAGCAATTGATTTAAAATTAAGCTTTCAAATATTTTACTTAAAGTCGGTAAAATTGAGATCGGTCGGAAGTTTGTACGAACTTGAGTATCACCAGACTTAAATAACGGAATTACTTTACTATGCTTCATCATA
The DNA here is from genome assembly GCA_949316235.1 of Oegoconia quadripuncta. Taxonomy (NCBI): domain Eukaryota; kingdom Metazoa; phylum Arthropoda; class Insecta; order Lepidoptera; family Autostichidae; genus Oegoconia; species Oegoconia quadripuncta. The sequence continues at coordinate 11,196,380 of OX438754.1, read as the reverse complement.
TCAGGAAACACACCATTATTAGTACACTGGTTGAAGATAATAGCTAAATGAGGAGCAATATCCTCTATAATAAAACTAATTATTTTAACTGATAGACCATGAAGATCCGCTGTCCTTTTCATATTTAAAGATTTAAATGTCTTAATAATACATAATGGTGTAACGTGATGAAATTTAAATACATCGGTACATTCGGTTACATTTTGTTTTAGTAATAATTCAGCGAGAGTGGGGGAAGAATTAAGAGACCTAGTTATCGATACTGGAATGTTAGTGAAAAAACTTTCAAACGCGTCCGCGATTTCAGGAGCATTAGTTAATGTTTGACCTTCTACGTTAATTTGGTAATCGAAACTACGAGTTTTGACTTTCCCAGTTTCAGAGTTGATTACTTGCCAGGTCGTCTTAATCAGGTTTGAGCTACTTATAATCTTGTTACGAACGAACATAGATTTGGCTATCGTACATACTTGCTTAAATAGCTTTGAGTAGTTCCTGACATAGTTTACAAAAAGCTCATTCTGATTTATTGTTTTTTCTTCATATAGCTCGTAAAGTTTTTCTCTACTTCGATGTATGCCCACTGTGGCCCAGTCACTAAACTTCAAGCCATCATTAATTTTTATTAATTTTGTTTTAAAAACAGAGTCGAATTCATTCTTCGTTAAATTAAATAAAGTATTATATAGTTTATTCGGATCCTTACAGTAGGATAAGGTGGGTAATTTAACTTTAACATTATTACTAAAGGTTTTTAGCCGACCTTCATTTATAGGATTACATATTATAAGTCTTGTGTTATATTTTCCATTAAATGCAAAAGTAGCCAACTGACCACTATGATCCGATTTTAATTTATTAATTATGTTCTTGTAAGTTGGTTCAACATTTGTGAATATATTGTCGATACAAGTTGCTGTCGAAGAAGTAATTCTAGTAGGCTCTAGAAATAAGTTTTTGAGGTTATGACAATTGAATAACGATAATAACAAATTACTAAATGGAGATGAACTATCTAAGAGATCTATATTAAAGTCGCCACAGACAATGACACATTTATTATTATTACAGATTTTATTTAAAACTTCATCCATAACTTTTTCAAAAGTAGTAAATAATGACTTCCCACGTCTGTATACGCTTACTACAACAAGCTGCTCCAATTCTACACAAGCGAGTTCGATAGTTTTTTCAACAGACAAATTGACGATGTCGGTACGTTCTTTGTATTTTAAATTGTTACGAACAATTATCAAAGAACCCCCATGATTCGCTGTTTGTCTGTTAAATGAACTACCAACCTGGTGATTTTTGAAACTAAACATGAACTGTTCTGACGTAATCCAGTGCTCAGTGATACATAGTATATCAATTTCGTTGGAGATCAAAAACAGTTCAAGTTCAAACTCTTTGTTATACATGCCGCCCTGAATATTTTGGTGCACCAGGTTTATTTTACAGATATTTTTTTCGCGTGAATTTTTATTTTTATTGGTACTTTTTAAATTATTTGACATATTATTTCCAATTAAAATATTATTACTTGTAACCTTAACTTGGCCAGAGGAGGTCTCTGTTGTCTTATTATCTAATTTAAATTATTGGAAACATATTCCAATACGTTAATATTACAAGTTGTCTGCTCAATAGGAGCTGATTTTGCCTGTTCAATAGAAACAGGTTTTTCTTTAGCCAACGTATTGTTGGCTGAGTTATACAAATAATAATATAAAATGTTGCAAATGCTATGTTTGCTATATCTATTGAGATAATACATATCTCTAGTCTGATGAAACTTTGAACTAATTATACTATTAGTGTCTATCATGTGAAATTTAGAAAATCTACACGTTAAAGTATGTAACGTCAAATTTAATTGGTGTCTGATATTGTTTTCATAGTCCGAACTATGACTGAAGGGAAAGGCAAAAAGTACAATTTTATTTACATTTTTTAGGTCATTCAATTGACCAAAATAATTTATAATTTGTCTTTTATTAGTATTTCCCCTCCTGCCTACACATATTATTAATGTAGTATTCCTGGGGTATTCGGAAGCTAATATACATTTTAAAATGTCACAGTATGAAGCCCCAGGCATACAATGATTAATAATCGCTGGGCCCATACGACGACTAAGTTGTAAACCGAGTTGTTTACCAATCTCATCACAATAGATACGTATGTTCGAGAGGGAGGCACTTTTACATACCGAAGCGACTGTGACACACGGTTCCACCGCCTGGCTTGGGGAAATACTCGCAGGCCGGGTCGAGCCGGGCGAAGTCGCGTCAGAATCACAAAGGTGATTATTTATCAAAGAATTAAATCTATCATTATTATAATTACCTAACTCCACCAACTCATCGAAGGCCAGTTCGCACTCCCGCAATTCTTTTTGCGAGGTTTGGTATTTATCATTGATAAGCCTTAACGACTCGGTTAGCCTATCAATTTCGGACCGAAGGTTCCGTGTGTCACGTTCAAAACCTAACCTTGAATTATCTAGATTTAATTGACAGGTTTGTAGGTCCTGCACTAATTTACAATTGTCTCTCTTTAAATTGGCATATAAAGTATTTACATTATTTTTCTTAAGTGATCGTTGAGTGGTTTTGATAATTTTTTTGGTTTTAGCATATTTTTTCAACTTGTTTCTGCTCAAGGTTACATTTATGGATCGAGGGCTCATTGTGTCGTTTACAGTTAGATCTATGATTCCCGAATGATTAAGAACCGGTTTAGTTTGTGATTTATCGGACGAGGTGTCGGACGCGCCGCTGGTACTTCCCATCAACTCATTGTATAATGACTGAGTTCGCGATGACTTGATAGAATCTATTTCGAATTGTAATAAATTAATTTGTAAGTGCGCGTCGCGTAATTCTGATTCCAGTTCAGTGATGCGTTTAAGTGAAAGTTCAAACTCTTCCCTGTCCCGGTCAAACTCATTCACTATACGCTGGAGCCGGTTGCGCTGGTCTTCAGTATCCATTAATTGGATATGCAGTTCCGACATCTCATCCTTAAGAGCCTTATTTTTATTAATTATCGTAAGTGCTTCCTTCTCATTTTCGTTGTGTTCTTGCAATAACCTCTCACACAAAGCCTTGGAGTCTCGCAGTTCTTGCAACGTCAATTGCAGTTTGTCCTCCAGCTGACGGGTTGCAGTACCACGAGTAGTAGGCATTTTAAACGTAAAAGTAATACGTAAACGTTGATAAGATCGTCAATCAACGAGATGTAAATTATGAGCTATGCGAAATAGCGGTTAGTCGTGTGAGGAGTTATGGCTAGCACACCTACCTTACAATAAAATATCAACCAACTGTGATAACGTGAATATTTTGGGTTGTTTTATGTAAATAGTGCACTTTAAACCCTTTAAGTAATATAGATTACACAGTTTTGTTTCGAATTACACTTTATATTTGAATTTTCACAACGGTCAATTTCGCACTAATTAACACCTAGTTACACGTAGAAAGCATATAATTTATCTATAAAAACACCTTTAATCGTTATGAAACTGAATTTTGTTCACAATTACGATGATAACGTATTAAAAATAAATTAAAAATTACAATAGAGAGGCAGACACATTACATAAGTAGCAAACAGCATGCTTTGCAGTATCTGCACCATGATGTAAGTCGGCTGCCTACTTACGCTAGAGAGACAGGTACATTACACAAGTAGCAATCAGAATGCCACATACTATCCGCACCAGGATGTAAGTCGGCTGCCTACTTACAATAGAGAGGCAGACTCATTACACAAGTAGCAAACAACATGCCATACAGTATCTGCCCTATGATGTAAGTCGGCTGCATATCGCCTATATCAGTATATACGTAAATTTGACAGGAATACCAGCTACTTAGCAATAAGTAGCCCGCGCGGGTTACTTAAGTAAGTAGCAAAAAGCTCCAACAGGGTTTACGTGATCCGGCACATGACGAAATTAATGAGCCGGGCTACTGACTGTCAACACAGTAAGCGTAATGGATCCGGCTACAAGTGTACTGTTGGGCCTCCCGGTTACGTAATTTAAGTAGGTGGGCGGGGGAAATTTTTCTCAGTGTACAGTACTAAATCTCCCGTTATTAATGCACCATACAATTATTGCTCACCGAATGATTTCCATCGAACATGTATTTTAATAATGAAAAATGACCACACTCTACGCCGTTTACTATCTCAACATTCCCATTTGTATAATTATGTATGAGCCTACAGTACAACAACGCTTGTAGGTTTCGATGGCTATGTGATTACTGATTACCGTAGGCAAACTGATTTATGGCCTATTACAAAACGTGTTTATGAAATGGCGTTAATTACTTCGTCTACGGATCATTTTGGTTAACTAATTTTAATTTACAACAAAACCATAAAACTGGCTGACTTTGAATAATGTTATATTTAGCAATAACTTTCATTGTGGCATATTAGGAATTTCATACGAGGTAATCATCTAGCCTACATAGCTGATAGTAAACTTTGTAATTTACTATGGACAAACATTCGCCATTACCCGGTGTATTGACATAAAATAAGCTTGAAACACCAACTATATTCATGTGAAATTCTCAATGAAATCGGTCGTTATGAATATACATCAAACTAGAAGCCTGTACATCTACTTAGTATGGGAAAAATTTACATATTCGGCATGCTGGGCGGCGGATTGGAGATCGTAGAATTGTCACATACTTTCACATTTTCTCTGTGTTTTCTGGAGTTACGTGGAGTTGTTGATATTGTTCTGGCATGATTGTTGAAAACAAGGTTGATGGATATTATGGAAATCACGCGATAATCGTAAAATGCACCAGCGGACTTATTGTCGTTTTGTTTTTTATGCACGACGGGTTAGCACTTGACCTCAATTACACCTGATGTTAAGTGAAGATGAGGCCGAAGGTAGTAGCGTACTGACCCGGAAAACCCAACACATTTGGGGGACTGGCTATCTTATCTCTGTCAACCGGAACACAACAATGCTATTAAACATTGCTGCTTGGCGGCAGATTTAGATAAGATGGTGGTAGCTATCCAGGCGGACATTTAAAATGCCCTACCTCCAACCAAACCGAGTACTTAAACATGTACCCCGCTGGGGATCGAACCCGCGATCTCCGAATCGTAAACCCAATGTTGTTTACATTGAGCCACGGAGGCGGTTAAATGTCCCACTTCAATGGTAATGAACCTCATTGACTTTTATTCGCGATCCTTTCCTCGAATTCGAAAGCTAAAGCTCTACAATCGGTTCAATTTGATAGTTGGCTAGAAATTTGACAATAAGGGTAGCACTTATGATATATCGACTTATAGATTCTATATAAGTCACGAGTGCCATAATTGTTTTTGGCAAATTATTTTGTTGGCCGTACCCGGCAGAGAAGAAGAGTACCAACCCTTCTCTTCCGTGGGTGTCCAGTTATAGGCAGCTGCGTCATGGGTGGAGAGCTCCCGAAAACTCTGCGATCGTCAACCACCCTGCCCAGCGTAGCAATTCCGTTTCGGCAATAGCATATCCGCTCATGGAAAGCAATACAAATCGGTCCATATGGGAGAGGCTTTTGTTTCATATAAATAGCCTATAAAGTTCTCTAATGGACATGTCTTTTCAATGGAGCGATTTGCATCGCTTTCCCAAGGGAGGAGTTGCCCTAGTCGCCATGCTGGATAGGCTGGTTGTAGATTGCAGTTTTTCCGGATCAATAAAGCTGCGGCCAGGGTTATACCAACTTCTCCAAAAAAATACCCCAAAAACCAAGACCCCTAAATAGCCATACATCCAATAATTATAAACCCCAAAAAAAAATCCGAACATAGTCAGACGTATATTCAAATAATTTTTACGTTTTATTTACGTAATGTAATGAAATATTAAGCTTTTTAGTTAGGTATATTTATTATTAAAAATAAATTTTCTCGTTTTAGACAGATTGATTTGGTGCGTGTAAAGTATTATTTTATGTCCCTAAAAAAGCCCTAAATAAATTTAGCCCTAACGTGGGAAGCCGGGCTGCGGCCTATCACTGGTCTGTGCTGTTATGATTGTTTCGTTAGTGGGTAGTAACCCACGGGAAGAAAGAGTTTGTCCTGTTTATACTCTGTTACGAACCATACGGCTGTTTATGTTTAATAGTCGACTTTTATAGGTTGCCGATGTGTCTCTGTGTGAAATTGTTTTCATAAAATGCTATATTTTAAAGGTATTAAAAATCGTATGTATGTATATGTATTACTCGTATTATAAATTACACAGAAAATATCTATACAAGTGGGTTAAGGCCGTGGGTATATGTATTATAATTTGCTTACAGACGGTTAAGCTTTTATTACTTGGGCGAAGGTAGTTTTAGTATTATCGTTGAAGTAACATATATTATTATTGTGATATACTTTAGTTTTAACTTTCTTTGCGTTTTATATGTCAATATAGTTATAAAATATGTAAATTAAAGTCAGTTTTCATTGATATAACGATGCGCGTCGTCCAACGACACAGGGTTTGCCTTAGGCGCGATATACATTTGGAAATTTTAATTCTATGACTAATCCAATCAGGGATAGGAAAACACTCCCACCTAACCTGCTCCTGCATGTGTTTATGTGGGAGAGCGCGCGGTGCACTATTGCCTGTGCATTGTAAGGCCATCTATCGTTTCGGACTGTTGGTTGTATAAAAAATAGAAAATCCCAATAAGAGTCCCGAGCGTGGCTCCGTGCGCCACGCTGAAGTCTATTACATTAGGCGAAAGCGGGCGAGAGTGCCGGCTGCCGCTGAGTAGCGTGAGAAATACGCCGCGGGAGGACGGTGGAGCGTGCGGACCCAATTCCTTATGCAAATGTGAGCGGGCGCATCTCTCACAGCCCTTTGCACAATCCGCCCCGCACCGCCGTGTGCGCTACCTTATTACTCCGTGCTGCGATGTAGAGTCGTAGTCCACTAAATGAAAGGAGCATTGCGATTTGTCAAATGCTAATTCAAGGTTCGAGAAGGCGTGAAAAATATGGCAAGTTTGTAACACATAACTGTTTGTTTTTAAATTTCAATCATTTTCACAATAAGCTTACAGGAATACACTGGAGAGTACAATTAAGTGCAGTAATTATTGGAATAAGCTTATTTGTGAGAATCTGTTGTCTGAAAAAGGATGAACCAACCTGTGTGTGTGACTGACAACTATCGACAAACCCAATCTTTTAGAAGTCCACTGCTGGCCTTATCTCCAGCGATGCTTGTAGAGACAAGCCATAGCCTCCCATGGCACATGGCCTAATTTATCGCTTACACGATAGGATTTTGCCCAAACCAACGATGGTGCTGCCTATAACCGGTCCATGCTGCTATGCTTGCGAAAACGTTGCTTATTCCTATTCTACTATGTCGGCCCACGCGGACAGTGTGACAATAATAGAATTAAAGCTTCTAAATCAAAACATCCATAACTGGAGTACACATGTCATTCAACACACAAACATAATGCTCCTGGCGTGATTAGAATCCGCGACCTTATAGTACCTATAGCAGTCAAGGTTTTTAACCATTACATCAAACAGTTATAATGTTACTATTCTTAAAAAATCTGCTCGGTTTCAGCTCAGTATTTAACTCCAGTTCGCAAGTCTCACGGCTATGGATCACTACCTTTATTTAAAGTCTAACTAATAAAGCTCCTACATCCATTGGTGCTCCCGGATGAGAGTAGTATACGGCAAATTCAAATGCACTTTTAGTGCTCTATTGGCTACACCACATTAGAAAGGCCCTGGTCCACCTTAAGCTTTTAAGGCACGTCACAACAATGGAGTTTAATAACGACAACCGGCTGCTCGTTACCATCTCAACGATCTCATGCATGTCGCGAGAAATAGCCTCCCCTATTATTGTCTAATACGGCATAAGTGCGCAAAACGAGCAAAAATTTGCGAACAGACCATTTATATCTGATATACATAATATAATGGAAGCAGTCGGTGAGAAAAAGAGGCATACCACTAGTACTTAACCGACTTCGAACTCCCTTATACACACCAAGTCATTTCAGAACCATGACTCTAATATTAAGTTAACTACATACCGTGTATTATAGCATTCGATCAAAGCGTCTGCGAGGGCACGAGGTCTTCGGGTTAACTGAGTCGTTACACACAACTCTGCACACCATGCGGAGTGGATGACATGGGCAGGCTGAGTGCAGATTGAATCCGACAGCTGGGATGATATTGTTGGAATTACAAGCGTTTAATCACGGAGAATGCGCGCGCGTCGCGAGCCTTCTTCGGCCCCGACAATGGCTGCGCTGTCACGGCGAACGTTGAATCCCGCGCCCGATCACGACCGCGACATCGGAAATCAATAATCGAATGATTTAGCCACCGCGCCGCGTGCGAACCTGATTAGACACGATAATGCCTGCCGCATCTCCACCGAACGCTCCGAGGTTGTGGGGCGATAGGTTATCGTCGTTTCTGTTCTTATACAACTGTATTATTTCTACGGATATCGGATAACGGCATGACATATTTTTCAACGATATCCATCTCATGAAATCGCGCACGACAAACTGATTTACAGTAACATATTTCGTTATCACTGGCAATATGTCTACCGTTTACGGCATCGAGTACTAAAGCCATTTAAGTAAGTAGTAAGGATATGTAATAACAGACTTGTGATGATTGAAGACGGACATTCCGATAGTATCTGCGTCGGATACATGTAATAGAATAAACAGAAGCAATAGTGATTATACGGTGGTCGTTTTCATTAACTGTAAGGTACCGTACGTGATGGAACCAATATCGATAAACGGAACACTGGAAGACTATATGTTTAATTGTCTACAAATTTTAGTACCTAGTATATACGTTGTCAATTACTACTGTTTTTTTATGATTAGATGGAATTTTAAAGATTTGAAATGATGAAAACTATTAAACTACAGTTTCATTGTTTTAAACACAGACTTACGAGTATTGACAGTAAGTTCAGGTCTATGAACCGATAAGTACCCTCGAGGTGAACTATTAGTTGGCAAAACTATAGACGTACACGACGCAACAAACCCTTTCATAACTCATAGTCCTAACGGTCCTCGGGCACCTCTGCATCTGTATTTGACAACTTTTGTGTAGGAACGCATAACTTTGCCGAGTACTTAGCCCACTTCACGTGGATCCGGTGCATTTTGTATGGTGTGATTAATTTGCATATCACCAACTGACGCGGGTGATATTTTGAACTAATGCACACTTATATATCAGACTACAGAAGAGATAAGTGAAGTTAGGACAACAATGCAAATGTGACTCCACAGACGTGCTTATAGTCCTATTGTTAGGCGACGAACTGATAAGAAACCGTAATAAAGAAGACGTAGTCATTAACTACGGTAAATGATGGCAATAGTATCGTAATATCGCCAACTTCTTATGAGTTTTCATGACTCTTAGCTTTCATGGTAACTAATGCACCTGTAGGTACTGTAAAAATAAACCCGGGTAAGTTATTTTGCCGGCGAGTCGTCCGCAACTCATCATTAATGCCGTAATGAAATTACACAATGAGAGCGGATCTCCGTGCCGCACTTAGCTGGAACAAAGCCTAATTACATTTCGTGAGGTATCAATGAGCGGCGCAATTACGTCAGTGGGCTCTACGCAATCGGTGCCGGGATATTTCCCGGGTGTTTCGCCGGCGTATCTAGAATGATGTACTATTACCATGATTTATACCGGGGCGATCACAGGCTGGGAGGCCTAATGAAGGGCGGCGGCCCTCCCAGCGGTGCACATATGGGCCTGAGCGGCGGTAATGAGTAGGAGTAGCTTTCGCCACCCCGGAGCGCTATGAAATCGCACGCCGCATTCGTTTGAGGGTACAAAGTGCACCCGCGGGCCAGCCTAAAACAGGTTACGCACACTCTCGTACTTCTACTACCTTATAGAGTACGAATATATCATAACAGGCACACTTGATCGTGAATGACACACATATCGCAAATAGCAAGATATGCGAGATGATTTCACGTATGCCATATCAATTGTAACGGTGAACCAGTAGGTAAATGACATTGACAAAATAACTGTACGAGTAAACATACCTTCTAATTGAAAAAACTGTAATTAATAACTTATTTTTATAGTGATACCAATTAGCATATGTTAATTTATCTAAGACACATGTCATATACATGAAGAAACGGAACTCTATTCTAAGGATGTCAGTTTTTTTTTATATAAGTACTGCCTATATACTTTAACCATTAAAAAACAAACTATAAAAGCAAGCAAGCAAGCAAGTACACTTTATTGCACAAAATTCTACAATACACTTCTTAATATAGCTTCAAAAAAAAAAAAAAAAAAATATTTATACTGAAAAGTTTTTTTACTGTAGGCGTTTATTTTTAAAACAACACTTTGATGCAACTCATTTAAATAAACACGGCTGCTCGGGCAAACCACAACAAAAAATAAAATATAATTATTCAATTAACAGTAATTTTAAACAGTTATCCACTTCAATTTCTCAGCAATTCCAGCGCTTTAAGATTGTGCATTTAGTGAGGACACTTTAAACGAGCTTTTAAAAGTTGATCCTCAAATTGCTAGATGTCTAGTGGCGTATCATTACACCCCCAATAATTATCCAATTCGATGATCGTTAAAATATCTGTAATTTTCGACCGAGCTGCTCAGCTGCAGCCTTATAATAAACGAAAATAATAAGAGCCCTCGCAACACTTTAGCCGAGTGAGTATACAATATAAACAATTAAGTCTAGCGTAAAAATAGGCGAGACGCAGTACGTAGTGCAGAATGTGGAGCAATAAAACGATGAGACGTAATTTATTGGACGCATGACTATGTGATTGTAGGAGCGAGGGCAGTTCGGGCAGCCCCGGCACCCGCACTCAATCACTGCGCTCATTACACAATTAGTTCGAGCCCTGTCACTTAGCTGAGGAATTATACGAGTGAGTTAACTGTCGACCATTTATTAGCCCGCCAATAATTTCACTTAATTCGAACGACGTTCGACAGCCGATCGTTTGGAGGCTATATTTTGATGGGACGCTTCCTCGAGAGCCTTTTGTGTGGCCCCTTGTAATTTAAAACTAATTTATGTGAACGTTTTCTGCAACAGTACTCAACTAACAAAAAGAATTGCGTGCGTGATGTAATATGATGAGCCGTTAACAAACAAAAAGTTGTTTCAAGTAGATGTCTAAGATTTTATCAGTTAATTTTTGTTTCGGAACGGGACTAGATATAAGCCTAATGATTTGTGACATAGGTATAGTTGAGTGCGATGGACGAAGGCAGTCGGCTGAGGCTCAATAATTGTTAGCTATATCACGCGTCCAGCTATTAAATGAAAGTACCGTACGGTACGGTAATCATAGTTCAATAGAAGGCTATTCTATGCCAGGGATGCAAGTTTGGCACTGTTGTAAATCACGAGGCGCCACCATGCTAGCTGATAAAGGTAGGTAGGTACTGCGATGGAATTCATGAGCGACGCGATTAAATGTTGCGAGAAGGCCTGGCTTTTAGATGCTATTTTTAGATATACTTCATGTATATGAATATGTTTTTAAAGTAAGGGAACGATATAAATTCAAATTTCATTTTAAATAAATTGAAACGTAACATAAAATAAATATACCATTATTGAAATGACGGGAAGGCATGGATCATGCAAATGATCGCACAACAGTCTGTGATATTCAGTTTGCTCATTATTATTTTCCTTTCATTTTTATTGTGAAAACATAAACAGTTTAAAAGAGCAACCATTCATTCTTCTCTGGAAATCCTTGTCAAAGAGCGGTAATTTGAAGTTAAATTGACGATTTTATAGTGACTAATTTGTATCGTATGAAAATAAATGATATACCCACCGAAATTGGAGGTCGGTTCATTTAGTATAAGAGAAAGAATGTTTGTTGTCAAATTCCTTAGGTTTCTTAGACACAATAGAGGACTGGTCTCAATCACATTTGATGCTCAATGATGATTAAGTCAAAAGGAAGCGCGATCAACCAGAATCCCTAAAATATATAAGAGGCTGGCTAGCCGACGTAACACAATGCTATTATCTTAATACCCTAAGGGTGCACAGCCGGTTGCAAACCTATATATTTGCATGCTGGAGGCAGATTAAGCGAATATTTACAAAATATGTCGTTTTAAATGTACGCCTCAATCAAAGCCGGCTGTGACTATCGTATCCATCTGTTACCTGATGTTATTAGAATTAAGTCAGGGAGCTGGTTAAAAAGACAAATTGATGGAGTAATAAAATTGCTCTATAAGCAAATTACATACGCTGTCGATTGATCGTTTTTTGCCTTGATTTATGTGTCCTGCACGACATCAATGCGACATCCCAGTTGTTCGTGAATAAAGTACAACCGCCAACCGCCGTTCGTCAACCGCCTCCGTGGCTCAATGTAATCAACATTAGGTTTACGATTTGGAGGTTGTGGGTTCGATACCCAGCGGGGTACATGTTTAAGTGCTCGGTTTGGTTGGTGGTAGGGCATTTTAAATGTCCACCTGGCTAGCTACCACCATCTTATCTAAATCGGCCGCCAAGCAGCAATGTTAACAGCATTGTTGTGTTCTGATGTCAGAGATAAGATAGCCAGTCCTCCAAATGTGTTGGGGTTTCCGGGTCAGTACGCTTCGACCCCATCTTTACTTAACATCAGGTGTGATTGAGGTCAAGTACCAACCCGTTGTGCTTAAAAAAAAAGAGTAGACGTTAATGTAAGTAGATTAGTTTAAGTCGCATCGCTCCCGCTATCGCTTCGCTTATTACCCGGCTATATTTCAGAACGACACGCGCAGTAGCCTTAAAAGAGCCGCTTGAAGACGCTCAATCGTAAAAGGGGTTGCGGCATCGCATTAAAACCGCGACGCATTCTGATGATCCCCGCGTAGAGCTAGTACACACGAGCGATTTGCTACTACAGATTTTGTGCGTGTTCTGACTGCGACCGTAGTCAAAAAATTTCTACTTTATGATGTAGTACAAACGCTAAAGTGTAACAGTGTCAATATTTTCAAGTGAATTCTCAGAAATTAGGGACGGCCAAAATTTAATTTTGTAAGTTGTGTCGTGTACGTTATATTATCATGATATTATTGTACCTATGGTGTTGTATTACATTAGATATATTTTATGGTCACGAGCACAAAAACAAAAAAAAAGTTTTGCTATTACTATTATCGTTCGGCCATCAGTAACTCATCTAACTAATATTATAAATGCGAAAGTTTGGATGGTTGTTTGTTTGTTGCTCAATCACGACGAAACGGATGAACGGATTTGGGTGTAATTTGGAATATAGGTAGAACATACCTTGAATTAAAACATAGAATACTTTTATCCCGAAAAATTGAGTAGTTCCCGCGGGATAAACAAATTTCCAAAGTTATTCCACGCAGGCGAAGCGTCTATTATTAATACGTTACAACATCTAAACTATCGCATTTATAATATTAATTAGATTAGATAATTAGGTTTTAGGCTTTTCGAGTGAACTCTGTGAGTGCACCTTTGGATTTATATTGTATTTGGAAAGAAATTTGTTTAACAAATGGCTTCATCACTTAATTTTGAATTACAATATTAAGTTGGCGAAAAGGTAATAATATATAAGAATACGTAAAGTTTATAGATAAGATTGCACATAAAAGGCCTGAGTCGAAATAAAGACTTTTTTCTATTAAATTATCGTTGTCAGCACAATAGGTAAGTAGTATTATATAATCTAATTTTATCTACGTCATACCTAGTTTTAAGGATTCGGATATGTCGTTTCAAAAAGATGACACCGAAGCGTATCAAATGATCTTGTACCGATTCGATGCATCGATATTTTAAAAAGCAGTATGTATACCCCTACCAGTACTAGCAACATGACATGCGCGATAAACGTTTATGTCGCGCGAGATAATATTTGTCCAGCTCATTCGCTTGAACGAAATATACAACTATCCCACTCTCATTACAACGTTGTGCGCGACAAACCATGTATTGCTACGGGGGCTGATATTCGTTGCGACTCAAATCGCCCGTGAGAGCAGTCTCCCAACTCGGCTGACAATCGGATGCGAGTACCATCCGGTCGACCGCGGCGACACGGCACTAAACTGCAATAATTTACTGTTAAACAAATTTATTCAGCAAATGACTTTTTATGGATGACTAACATAGTGGTTAACAATAAAACACCTCGTGACAATGATGGATATGATCTCGGAATTTATGTTTGGATTCTCTGATTACTCGAGTTTATACTCGATCATGTACGAAATAACATTGCCCCAGATGTATTTACTAATTAGAGAGTGTACTTATTCACTGTAAACTAAACGAAAATAATTGTTTAATACCTTTAAAGGTAGATGCCCCTATCTGTGGTTTCGAAGAGTTTGTGTTGTGTTTGATGTTTAGTCGAAAAATTCTTGAGAAAACGCAAGTAATTGACCTAATAGAATTGCGTATTTGCGCCAAATAAAACACACCAGGAGACCAATTTTTGTATCAGTCGGACGTTTTCCACTGCTTTAAAAATTAAACACTTCTTCGAACCGGTTACGGTATTTTGATGGCCTTAAAATTAAGAGCATTGCACCCAACATTTTTTCAGTTTTGTCAGTAATTTCATTCGTTTAATTGTGGCCCATACCCTCTGTGCTCCAGTACCAGATTGTGCTCCAGTAGCGGTTCGTTGATGATGATGATCAATCATTATTACTACGTATTTAAAAATCTCTAGTAGAAAGCGCACGAAAAAGTTTGATATGTTGATTTACTAGTGAATGTTTCTTGTAAACTTACACCCATATTCTAAAAATCAATAAAATCTTCTGTGTACCAAATTCGTTCATCAGTTTCACCGGGATTGAGCAACAAACATCCAGAGCTTTGCATTTATAATATTATTTGAATGGATTTCAAATATTTATTATTTAATAATGGTACAAAATGTCGCTTTACATTGATTAGTAAAGTGTAGCGCCACAGCCGAGAGCAGGACTCTGCGCCGTAAATAGGCGATTAACCACACCCTGCCGCACACACGCTAACCGACCCATGCCAAACCCCTTAGGACATCTGTGTATACCAACCAACTCATAAAAATTCATGTGAATTTCTATGACCCGCCCCTTTAAACGATCCCATACAACAAATAACTGCTAATAATAGCTACCACATTATATTTTTTAAATTAATAACTGTGGCAAGTTCTCAGTTTATTGAATAGTAATATTTTATGGACTGTCTTTATTATGCTTTGTATTATTTTGTTATAAATTTAGAACAAATTTTATTTTTATGTTTTTGCATCGATCTGCGTTGATAATAATATTAATAATAAAAGAACTGCTTTGCATTTTATCATGCCCTACATAGTATATTGTTCGACATTCTTCAGCATGCACACGGCATTTACACGGCTTTAAGACATAATAGTATGCTAATGTCCTTGAATAGATATCCTTTCGATCCAGTCGTTAGTGGAAAAATAAAATCATAAGTATTCCTATGTCGAAATTTGCATGTAAGAATCTTTATTAATAGGTGTAATAATCGCGTTGAAAATATAGTTTATGCGCAGTAATAATCCTAATTGAATAATAACATCAGCATAACTAGTGCAGTCGTAATCGTAACCAGTAGGCGACGACAGCGCAGGGGTGCAAAGCTTGTTAATTGGACAGGGCTTGCGTTTCGAATATCAACGACATACTCGTATTAGGTACAATTAGGGATATTCTAACACGAGACGCGGTCTCTATAAGGATCTTCCTAATTAGGCGAGTACACGCCGCAGACGCCGGTTCCCCTTTAGTCCGCCTCACTAAATATTCAATAGTAAATAAGAATAGCCTTTACATCACATTTGTATATGGAGCACCGTTAAAATTTATTGTGCCCGCCCCGTAACAATGTAATTAAATAGATCCGGTCGACCTTGTTCTAACTGCTCGTGAAAAAATGAACAAAATCAAAAACGTTTTGCAAGGTGCATAAATATATCAGACTAAAAAAGGATTAGTTATTAATACACTGTATGGAGGACCTTCCATTCAGTTGTAAATAAAAATGAAACGAGCGTGAGTAAACTCGTCCCGTGAAACCGCGATGCGAGGGCTGTCGTTGGGAACGATTTATCACACGGCAGATCGGGCGTGGGGCGGTTGTGGTCCCCGGTAGAGCGGGAGGGGGCGAGCTTTGTTCGTTGGTGTGAATGAGAGGTGTGAGGGTTCTTCGGACGGGCGGCAAGGACGCCGCGCAAGGCCGCTTGCGAGTCGTTACCCCGCATCGCGGCTGCCCCCGGAACATAAGCCCTTGCTAGGGCGCACCAATAGGGTGGCAATAACAAGCACATTCGAAGGGGATTTTTATAGCCATTTAAATGGCTTTAAATGCCGACGTAATAAGAACGGTAAGGGTCTCAGTAGAGCTCAATTTGACGAATAATTATTCATCCAACTTCGCAACTAATATTATAAATGTATAAGTTTCAATGTTAGTTTGTTGTTGCTTAATTACGGCGAAACGAATGAACGAATTTTCATGAAACTTGGTATACAGGTAGAATATGCCCTGAAATAGGGCACATCATACTTTTAATCGCGATAAAGTGAGTAATTACCTTGATATAAACAAATTTTGGATATAAGGGATTTCCGCGCAGGCGAAGCCGCGGGTCAATAACTACCTTATGTGTCTGTATGTATGTACAAGTATGTACTATGTCTTAACATTTAACGAGAGTGTTTACAATGCTTTCTAAGTTTTTGTTAAACTATTTTAAAGGGCGGTACGGTTTAATAAAATGATGAATAGAACCTACGTTTCTACGTATTGCAATAATTAATGAGTTATAGAAACTTTTTAATTACCATCATCAACTAGCACCTGTCCATTGCTGGACATAGACCTCTATAACCTCTATAATCTAACCCAACTGACTCCGTCTTTTTGGAAGAATTATTACTAATTACGTTTGTTTATTAATTATACTCGTATTACTATCAACAAGGTATACATATACGTGCATACTATACAGGGTTACGATTCGCTGCACCTTGCAGCAAGTCTTATGGTTTCGCTGGGCACTAGAACAATGGCTAGATTATCATGCTCACCGGATGGCAGATTAATTGGGCCCTCACTAGTAATGAGCGACATGAATAGCTCTATAATTTTCAAAAAGATCTTAACTAAAAGTTTTATTTCGCTGTGGAACAAGTTGGCTTGCTCCTTCGTTAGAATTCAATTGAATTCCACAAATGATGCATGTGCTGGTTGAGAATATTGTGGATACGATCGTCGGCTGGAACTCTCAAGAGCATAATAAACAACTTGCTACTAACGTTACAAATATGAAAATTATTTAATATGTTTTATGTTTAATACTCAATCACGCATAACGGCTGAACGGATTTGATAGAAATATGGCACATAGATTGATTAAGACTTAATTTAATCTCGAAATTTCACGGGACGATATACTGATCCCATACGGTCAAAGCTACGAGTGATAGCTTAGCAACAAGTCATATTTTCCATTTCGTGGACTGAAAAAGTAACTCAATGTGATTGGTATTGGATTGGTAACACATAGCTCGTAGATTCCTGGTCAATTTTAATGACAAAATTTACAACTATCTCTAATGAATGGAAAAGAAACCCAATCTGTATAGTTTATACAACCCATTGGAATGAGACAAGCCGTGATCAGGTTGCGTCGTCACGAAACTATAAAACAATGAATTGTATGTTAACTATATTAACATAAGCAAATAAAAGGCGTTTATGTCGTATCCATTCACTATTGTTGGTGCTTATAGTAATAAAATGTGTCGTTGTGAAACGGCAGCCGGGTATTCGCCGGCGGGCGCGGCCACTAAATAAAGTTTCGCGGGTCAGGTGGGTCCATAACTCCAATGTAGAGTGGGCAGCTATTGGCACCCGATATAGGATAGTTCGATTATAAAACGACAAGTTTAATACAGCTTCTATAGCATTAACCGCTACCGTTGTAGCGACCACCGACGTGTGTTTTTCGTTTATTTCATTTTAGGGTTCTCTAGTCAAACTGGGAAAGCTACGATGTCATAGCTGTTTTAGTACGAGTAGCAGAACAATAGTGCAAAAATAAACCTTTTGAAAAAAAATATAATTTGGGATGGTTTTCAAGTAAAAGCATTTTATTTTATTCGCAAAACCTTATCGTGAAGAGTATTGTTCCATTAATGAAATGTGACAATATTTAATTACCTTAGTACATATATCGAAATTAAAGGAAAAATTATCACAGGTAAGTATGCAGGGCACATAGCTCGACGAACTGATGACCGGTGGGGTATTAAAGTTCTCGAGCACCGGCAAGCACAGCGTAGGAATTCCACTCACAAAGACGGAGGACCTGATGTAGGTCGCGGGAAATCGCTGGATGCAGGCCCCTTCAACTGGTCGCTCTGGAAATCTATGGGGGAGGCCTATGTTCAGCAGTGGACGTCCTGCGGCTGATATGATGATGAAGTAGGTTTCGCGAGCAACAGTCATCCAAGTTATAGTAAGTATGGTTCAAAGAAAGTCCATACAAAATGATATTAACAATGACTTTTACGGTATTATAAACGTATTTACGTAATTTGTACTACCTAATGTCAGGGAGGTGCCCACAAATATAATGATAAAAAATGACACTCTAAACCCTGTTGATTCCACTATATTTTTGGGAATTACTATAGACGCCAAATTACAATGGGGTCCGCATATCCATAAATTGGCGAAGAAGCTCAGCTCTGCAGCGTATGCAGTCAAAAAGATTAGACAAATATCGGACGTAAATACTGCTAGATTAGTATATTTTAGTTATTTCCATAGCCTGATGTTTTACGGTATCTTGCTGTGGGGAAATGCCGCGGAGATAAATACAATCTTTGTTTTACAAAAACGAGCCGTTCGCGCAATTTATCAATTAAGACTTAGAGTCGCAGTGTCACTTAGAGACAGATTTAAAGAGTATAATATTGTAACCTTCTCGTCAGAGTACATTTTTGAAAATTTAATATATGTCAAAAAAAATATAGCATCATTTAGGAAAAATTGTGATAAACATAATGCCAATACAAGAAATAAACTTGCAGGTCACATAAGTAATATAATTCGCAAAGTCAGTAATTCATTCAAATGGTTATGTATACACTTTTTGAATAAGGTTCCTGTTGATATACAAAATCTTCCTTTCAATAAATTTAAAGATACTATAAAACAGAAACTTATTAAGAAAGTATTATAAAATATCAGATTATTTAGATGATAAACATTCATGGACATAATCAGCCCGTTCGCATAACCAGGCTATTTCACAATTAATAATGAAATATTGTAATATAAAATAATAATTAATAATGTTGTAATATTATAACAACCTCTTTTTTATAAAGAGCAACCTCTCGAGTTTCTTGCTTGTTCTTCTCAGGGGACAATTGCCTTTTGAACTAGCAGTAGCTTTAAAAATGTAAAATCTGATTATTTTAAGTGTACCCTGTGT
This sequence comes from Oegoconia quadripuncta, assembly GCA_949316235.1. Lineage (NCBI taxonomy): Eukaryota > Metazoa > Arthropoda > Insecta > Lepidoptera > Autostichidae > Oegoconia > Oegoconia quadripuncta. The sequence goes on along the minus strand of OX438754.1, from coordinate 11,176,767 downwards.
ATCTACAAAATAAAGCATTTTTGATTTGATTTTATACCTATTCTCACTACGGAACCCTACTGGGCGTGATGCGATACGTTCTTGGCTGGTTTTTATTATTCTATATTTATATTTCAAAACACTTCATATTTGCAACAACGAGTATGTGAATATTTGCAACAAAACAAGAGTCCGGCGTTTTTAATTGCTAATGGTAACCATCAACACGAACAATTACTGTTTGATTGCACTTGGCGCGATACTATTTCTGTAATACGTACTTCGTACGATCCTATTTATGCATCTCCTCGCGTCTGCTATAACAAAAGGAACGCAACTATGCAATGAGTCACAACTTAGCCCAGCCCAACAGGTCTACTTTTTATCGTTTAATCTTGATTTATAAATTCATATCGTTTAGCAATAATTGGACGCCTGGCTCAGACTCACATATTAGCTGCCTACGACAAGCTATCATCAACGTGCGCTTTGTTTTAATACCCCTACTAAACTGTTAATAGAAAAAGACTAAGCAGACGTCGCTATTATTTATTACGAAGAAAAATATAGCAAAGAGGAATAATAGTCCAATGGGGTCTACGGTATGTAGATGCGAAATTAACAAAACCAGTTTGATTAAAATTCAGCCGCCAAGTATAGATGCGGTGCGATCGAGTTTACGAAAAGATATTGACCTCAAGACCCAAGGTGGATGGCAGATGATCGATGATGGCATTAAACGTTAGCTTAATTGATATGTTATGTGGCGCTTCGACAAGTATCCGGCTGTTACTGGAGTCCGTGACCAGAATCTAGACCGGCCGCTACAGTACGCGCCGTGTTCACTTTTCACTACTTATTTCAAATTAAAAGCATTAACACGCATTGATTTGATTACAATTTGTGTTAATTTATAACAGATTTATGTGATGCAAAATATGATTGACTGCTATGATTATCTTTTTTGCTTATTTGCGATTACGAGTCTATATAACTGCTTAATGGATTTCAATCAAACTTATAAATACGTGAGTACTCTGAGTTCCAGACCAACAACGTAACATGCAGAAGGTACCATTAAAACAAGTACCTATCATACACAAAACGAATGTAAAATTAACAGAGATAGGATCGTCTGATATAAATCGGAGTGAAGACAAGAAAAGAGATCGATGCAAGTAAAAGTGCGGCGCCCCATCGACAGCACAGTCTACTCTATTCTTGAAAGATGGGCGTTGACTGGAAATGGCGAACGTTTTTTGAAGTAAGCCCCAATGAGCCATGCAAATAGCGTTTAACGCGTAACAGCATGACGCCTCAGTCGCGAGGATTAACGAGCTGCGAACCAATAATATAACTATAGTGTCAATTTAACGGCAGGTATTACAATATAGCTCGTCATTATAGCCTTGTATACCGGTCTCGCTACCAAAATAATGAGATGTTTACACATCGCAACCGACAAGGCGTGATGATCGAACGAATCGTTTTCCGTGTCTTTGACCGTGATGATCTGCGAAATAGAACAATGAGTGTAACAAACGTTTTTACATGATGGATAACAAGCCTATTTGCATTGTTGTTTTGCATAGACACACGACGGGGTGTAGAGGGCGCGGGGTGAGAATGGTGAGATGCCCGATAACGGATTCAGGCGCCGAAGCAACAAGCTTCTCATTAAGGCGATCAATGTTGGAATCAATCGTTGCATGGATTTCCATTGGCGAATTAATTCGGCAGGCGCGAGATCGACTAACGGTGCCAGAATGCCATTGACATTCGTCAGCGATGGTCATTTTGCACCGGTCTAGTCGCCGGCGTAGCCACCGCCAGCCTATGCATTTTTTTTGCGTGGAGACTGCCACTGAGATTGGCCATTTTATTGTCAAGCTTTATACTTTTATATTAGCGTTGTTCCCAAAAGACAATGAGAACGATACAAACTGTTCTTGATGTGGTTTCAGCGAGTCGGAGTAACGTTTCATTAAATAACTAAACCGCAAGCTTACCCAGTAATGAATGAGTCGACGTTCCACCACTAAGTTCGGTTAGCGGTTTTTTTGCCCACTGCTCTCTTTATACCTAGATTGATTTCTATTATTACCTAGCATTGAACTGTGAACACTATCGAGACGGAAGTAATTGGCACCTACATAGTCGGCACATCAATAACACGAGACCAAGCTACTTTCTCGTGAATGGACAATTATATCTAAAAAACAATAAAGCAAAGTAGGCAAGCGGAAAAGACAGCAAAGAGACAAAAGGTAAGTAAATACATTATTATATGTATCATAAACTTATAGTGTAGGTAATTTGAGTACACGGCTAAATAGGATACCCGGAGTTGATGAAGTCGATTGTATTGTTGAGTTTTGTGAATAGAAGATGTTCGTGGTGTCATAGACCTGCTGATATATTAAGTAACTTTATGATTCTCGCGCTTACGATCACGTGTGATTGCTCGTGATGGCTCGCTTTCATCGTTTTCTCACCGGTCAACGTTAATGATAAGTCACGTTATCAATACCGAGGGAGAAGAAATGGGTGAGAGCTATGTAGAAAGCTGAATAGTTTCTTTCATGTTGGAAGAATCTTATGTAAAGTTACTTTTTCTTCGTCTTTTACTAAATTACCATATGAAACAAAACGCTTGATTCGAGCTCAACATATTTGACTAGCTTTTAATAAGTGCAGTAAGCTGTAAATGAGAATGGAAATCATACAGTTACCATCTTTTCTACATCACTACGACACAACATCGAATCGTAGTCCTTTTTATGGTAAAACTGCCTGTTCAATATACATTTTTACAACATGCACCATGAAAATTATAGTAAATTGTTCATAAGCGACAGTGGCATACATTAATGACGACAGATCGTTGTTTAGTTCACAACACCCATGTATCGAATACATTTATACGGAACATGAGTAAAACAACAACTTGAACGAACACATGATCTTTGCAAAATAAAACGCACAACTATAGTAGTAGGTATTGTATCAATTTATATTGAGACACTGATGCCGGACAGTTACATAATGTAAGTCCTGAACATATAATAAATCCTATTTTTGGGACAAAAAAAACTAAGTTTATAAAAGGTTTTATAGTTGGTGACAAACGAACAAAATATGCTTTACCTACAACGTTTAATTTTTTCAGAGATATTTACACAAAACAATATCAAAACAAAATACTTTTAACACATAAACAATATATATATTGTGATACCCCACTCTACTGTGCTGCGTTACTTTTAAATTCCATCGCCGTAGGCTGCTGCAATGAAAAAAAAATATTTCAAAATTTCTTTAAACAGCGATGGATGTGTCATAGAGCAACTGTGCCAAAGTTCAAGTCTTCTGAGATAAACAGCTGTGCAGACAAACGCACAAACAAACGTCGAAGCGAGAACATAAAAATTCCTTTTTAGTGCGGACCTCTAAAAATAGACTTTTTTAGACACATAAACTTTATTGGAATCCGAATTACATGGTTGCAATTTTGGTGAGAGTTTGTACATGAACAAACTAGCGTTTATTGAAGTCGTAACACTATATTCTGATTGGAATCACTAGTAAACAAATATATATACAACCCATAAATGTGCTTTGAGTACACTTCAACAGCATCATTGGTGCGAAGCACTAAAAATCTAATGGATAAACATTATTGGCCGACCACCGCCTGCCTAAGGCGAGTGCTTCCCTCAATAGATGGGTTTCTAGATGGCAGGTCGTGGCTCGTAGTAGGCAGCCGTGGACAGGGGGAATTACAACTTCATAAGAAATATGTGGTAAATAAATACATTTTATTAAGCAATATTTATGGAGCGTCGGTGGCTCAGGTCCGGGTTCGATTCCCAGGCAGGCCATGCACCAATGAGTTTTTAAATTTAATTTAATTACTTATGTGCATTTATCCGACTGCTCTTGAACGGTGAAGGAAAACATCGTGAGGAAACCGGCATACCTGAGAAATAAAAATTCAAAGGCATGTCCCCAACCCGCATTGGGCCAGCGTGGTGGACTTTGGCCCATACTCCCTCATTATACGAGGGAAAGCCTATATCCCTGCAGTGGGATGTTTACGGGCTGATGATGAAGCAATATTATACGTAAGTTTTACTGCGAGATCGAATCAGGATTGAGAAATATGCAGAAGAACGAAAGTCATCGACATAGCTTAGCGGATTAGTAATTTGAAGTGGCAGTGAGCAGGGCACATAGTGTGCAGATCCGTTGAGGTGTTACAGTTCTAGAGAGGAGGCCATGCGCCGGATAGGCAACCTAATAAAGGTAACGGGAAGTTACCGGATGCAGGCTGCTTCTATCCTATCCCTCTGGGAGTCTATAGGGGAGGTCTATCTTCACCAGTGGCCGTCCTGTTGCGGATCTTATGAAAGATGAAGTTCATAAATTGACTAATAAACTGAATGCATATGCATGACATTTTCTTTTGATTTTTATTTTGAGTTTACATTACGTTACGTTATACTATGCAATGGGAATAACTATGGCTTACAGCTTCTTGTCCGAGTTTAATTTAAAAAGGTAAATAACGACCGCGATGTCGTACCCTTATTGGTATAACGGAGAGATTTCTTTCGCTTACAGTTTTTTATGGTGTGCACACAATATTAACGTTATAGTTCACTGGTTTCTACCCGTGGTTCCGTCGCGTGGTTCTTTTTTCCTGGAGAAAAAATAGCTTGTCGCTTTGACCTTTCAACTATACTTATGCAAAATAATTAAATTAATCTGATACTCTGTAACGACTCCAGCCCGCAAATGCTGCAATATCCGCAGAGGATGGCTAAGTATTGCCAAAACATTTTTAAGATCCTATGTGCCACTTAGCCTCGCAATAAAGAACTTGAACTTGACGTATTAGAAAAATAAATACACTTTCGCAATGATAATTTGGCTATCGTATTGTACAGTCGATCGCACATCAGACGTAATACTTCAAACTTTCTTTCAGATTCAGGCTCAGATTTGCAACGTCCGCTAGTTGTATGAGCGCGCTTTTGTAAGAGAGATTTTACTGGCGGTGTTACGCATGACGTGCGGTCGACTGTACCATTATAACAATGTAAGGGGTTCTTAGTTTGTTTTATAAACAATTAATACATTTACAGTTGCAATTAAATAGTAAAAAGGTTGAGTATGAATGATAAAAATCTTGCAACCTCATTAGTAGTCAGGTTACAGTAAACGGATACAATTACAATAATGCAGAGCTTATCATTCGTAAAATTCAGGTTGGTAAGTAAAATTTCTACATGGAACACAGGTTGATACTTAACTTAATTGCAATTTGCAGTTTTGTGGAGATAAGCTACAGTTACTCTGTTGAAGTCGAAGTAGTTTTACTAAATTAGAAAACGGTACCTACTCTGTGCATGGTGTAGGCTTATGTCCAGCAAAGGGCGGACACAGGCTTTATGATGATGACCTACTCGTGGTATGTAATCTATTTCTTTGAGATGGAGAACCCCATGTCCATCCTCGCATAATCACGAAGTGATATCAAAATTATTCAATAAACGACTTAATATTGACGCCTAACTTTCTAAATGCCACTCTTAAACTTAACGAAATTTAAAATTTCAATTATTATAAAGTGAAAATTTAGAAGACTCTCGAAAGACCATGATTTTATTTATAGATAAACAAATCAACTGTGTTAAAAACTAAGTATCTTCGAAAAGCCTTAATCGATTTACTTTAAATATGGCTTAGGTAACATCTTCCAAAAACACCAGCTTTCGAAAATATTAACCGTTAGTAGAAACTCAAAGATCGATCCCCTGAACAAAAGGTGTCGCTACACTATCGTATTTGCCCTGTAACAATGAGATTATGGTCACTAACCATCCGATTCGTAAACTCTCGACCGATTACGCATGAGTCACGCATGTGATTTTCTTACATCGAGCCGGCTCTCGTCCGGCGAGCGATATCTCACGCTTTCTTTTATTTCGATGTTGCTCAAGTTTGCGTGGATTAGTGTCACCCCCGCAGCCATTGTCGCCGCCCGAGTGACATGCAATGCAACACCAACTATGGCACCGAGTGCACTCCTAAGGAATGTGCGAACGAACTACCCAATAAAAAGTAAATTCGCACGACAAGGTGTGCGCGGAGCGGCGATAAACTGACTGACGTTGATAGCGACGATAAATAAAAAGAACCGAAGCCATTCATTACACTAATTTAATATTTGGCTTTAAGTATATACGCAAATGAAATTATGCACTTAACGAGGTAGCGCTGAGTTGGATTAAAATCCCGGATGAATACGGTAGCCGATTAAAAGTTGAGACGAGCCATTTCTCTGGGTCGTTAACAAAGCGGTAATACTTTGTCTCAGTCTAGGCGCAAGCGCACCCGTAAGCTGCTTCTGAAGGGAAATGTAGATACCGACTCTGTTTATAGGTATAACGAGACACAAGTAGGCTATTCAGGCGCCAACCTTGGCGCTCCACATTTCGTTCTGCGAATCACCCGCACTTACGACATCTGCGTCAAAGAAAATGGCCTGTGAAAAATGGAAAGTGGAGTGAATTTGTCTAGCGCAGTGTGTTAGTGTCCGAGTTATAACGGTGCGTGTTATTCGAATAAAGGCCTATATACAGCCAAAGGAAATGACATGGCAACCGTGAGAATGGCAACTAGCTGTACGGATAATATCTCTAGTTACAAACGCGACAGACTATTAGACGTGCAATTGCCCACCAACTCCGTAATTGTATCACTTACAATGTAATTTACGTTAATGAATGTCAAGCTAGAGTTTAGCTCAAAAGTATACGAGCATTGGACTATAGATTTTTATGGGTGCGCGTTTGGCCTAAATCACACCTGACGTTAAGTGAAAATGAGTCTAAGGTGCAAGCGCGCTCGCCCAGAAACCTCAACTTATCAACGTAAATGGCCATGCTTATAAAGTACCACAATGTTGCAAATGTAGCTTGTTGGCTGAATGATAGTAGGCACCTATACCCAACTAGCTATATGTACATTTTAAAAAGCTTTATCACTAAAGATAGTATTGGGTAGAACATAGTTTCTAACTTTAAATGAAAACTTGAAAACAAAATGGATTACGGTTTCCACAACCTTATTGGGTAGGCATATAAGTAGTAGCACTCCGTTTAGTTGGAGCCAAGGTTTTTTTAAATGTCACCTGGTTAGCTACCACCAGCTTATCTAAGTCTGCGGCCAAGTAACAATAGGATTACTGTTTTCCGGTTGTTTGGAATAAGATAGACCAGATCAGGGTTCTTGTCACTTCATGTATACCTGCGCGTGTTACTTATTTGCCTACCGAAACGCTCGTGCAGCGTCAAATGTCTTGCGGTCCTAAATTAGTGGCCGGGTTGTCACTGCAATACCATGCAGCTGCCTATAATGTACCTAAATACTCGAGCGTAAAGCTTAAGCTATGGTCACTTAGGCATATTTTGTTGCGATTGATTTATCACATGTAGTCAAAAAATATTATGTTCAAATCAAGACATTAGTGATCTACGGCTATGTCGTAGAGAGGAATTGATTTATTCCCATTTACATATTGCGGAAACATTAAAATTACAACATCTTCATTATACAACGTGCTTAACGTAAAACAACTGGCTTCATTATAATATTAAAGAAGACACTTACGAGAATTAATTGCCGCATAACCATCGAAAAAGATGTTTGCATCCAAATCCGTCCATTTTGTTCGCTGTTCACTTACCTGAAATAAAAAAGGTTAATTATTAATGAGAGGATACCGTAAGAGATACTGGTTGGTTAGTACCTATAAAAAGTACAATTTATAGTGGATGATACAGATTAAACTAAATTGTAAGGAACGGAAGTATCTGAACGAAGAAGATATAATACTAAAAGCATCATTTCATTTTATAGCGACGGAGACGTCGATGATTTAAGTCCTTATCATTATGCCCGAATTTTAATTAAATTCGATGTAATTTTGGATAGTAGTCGCTACTAATTATAGTACCCATGAAATATATTTTTTAATTGCTTCATCAATGATTCTTTAGGAGATCCGCATTTGCATTCAATATGTAATTTTTACGATTTCCATGGAAAGAACCGGATTGATCCTAATTTTTGCCAGAAATTAAATGACATAACATACACAGAACGAACTAAAGTCTAAAAATTAAGGAGAAAATCTCCATAAATTCCAGTTGGCGAAAGATGATAAAATCTGGATCTATGAAAAAATATCTTTTTATGTCTTCATCATAATAAAGGACATGTTTCTCGGTATTGACACGATATATATACTACATTCCGTGCATATACATACATTGCACAGCTGAAACGAATACCGATCAACAAAGTACCTTTACGACTAATGTAGAACTACGATGAATGTAGAGACCGTGGTGCGCGGGCGCAAAGCGCAGGGGAACTCGTGATATACGCTTTGCATATGGTAATTCAGCTTCATGCCTTCACATACACGGCAGGGAAATACTACGAGCGATTTCCACTTGCCCGTGTTGAAATTAATGAGAAATTATTCTACAACACAACTAATTAATTCTAACAGGCGGTGGTTAACATCCGCCGTATTAATTTTCAACTCTGAAGCAATATGCCGTTAAATGGTTTAACTGCCAATTCCACATACATCTTTGCTCGTAAAGCTCTGTCAGGCTTCCTGCTATTTATTATGTGGCCTATCAGTCTAAATAACATTCAATAATCACGGCCGTGGTGATAACTATCAAGGTTGTAAGAAAATATAAATAATAATTATGTTTCAGGATTAAACAGAAAGTAATTTGAAAGCGCATATCTCCCGGAGGTAAGACGGGTAAAGTTTACGAGTAGGTGCGGAAGCGGACGCGGTTTTATGAGATATAAGGAGCTGCGAGGCACATCAGCTTTATGGCTGTAATATCGAACTAATTCTGAATGATTTTATGGGAAGTTCGTAGGTGTCATGGCGAAGAGTAACGCCGCTGGCGCGGTCGTTTTGTCCACACTTCTGCAGTTAGCACGCGCGGCCCCAATCGTGATAGGAATGTCGCTACGCAGATGAGGGAAAAGTGAAATTGATATGTGCATGTATGTCCCTCACATGCATCGAATTACTGACTTTCCAAGGATGTCATCAACTATTTCCGTGATTCAGCACTTAAAGTTCATTCGCATTGAGCTTCGATACAAAATTATTCTAAATTAGAGTAGGTACTCTGTAATAACATCCGACGATTGTGCTTCAGACAACTAATGTAACTTATTTGGCTCAACTGAATTAAAATGATTATGAGAAACTTGAACACACAATTGGTGGACACATGGTGAAAAGGAGAAAAGCCTTTGGACATTTGAATAATAATCACGCATGCAAAATAGGTGTGGAAGAAAGACCATGAAAATTGACTTTTCAACGCATATATTATGTACCTATTTGACAAAACACTGTCGCATAAAGATGAATTTACTTTGAATATATGAGTACAAGATATTTGTTACAATGTAAGCATTAATGTTGAATTTTACCTTAAACCATCAACACAAAACCTGCGACTGATTCCATGGTAATTAACAAAGGCACCATTCATGAGGGGTGGACGGTAACTAATTGCAACCACCACATTACACCTTATTAAGCATTTACTAAGTCACAACTTTCGGTTAAATATATAAACAAACAAAACATTCGTTATTGCACAACAATAATACACATATGGAAAAGCAAACAAGAAAACAGTACCTACAATTTTTAAAATACAAATGTTATGTTGGCAGTTGCACGTCACTACGTATGTAATTTCCAGGAGTTTTTTTAATAATAAATAATAGACCCAACTAAAAGTAGTTGGTCGACTATTATTCATAAACTTAGCTGTGAAGATTTGCCTTTTAATTTTGTAATAGGGATAAACCACTTTTGTAAATACTTTAAAACTTGCGGCTCAACTGGTAGAAGGTAAAGATAAGTAGTCTAATCAAAATACACTTTATTGCGCAGTATTAAAAAGGGCATTAAAGACAGAATACTACAATAAGGCGGTATATATACATTCTATTTCGAAAATGGATGCCTCTATCGAGAAATTTAAAGACAACCTCAAATATTTAAAACAAGTTATTTATCAGCCTATAGTGTAAGGTCTATGTTATGGGGCATGAGAATAACAACAAATCAGCCCCCACTTTTCAACAAGGTTTGGTAGTTAGGTAGGTACTGTCTAATGCAGAGAAATATGACGCCCTATTCACATATGATTGCAAGTACAGAGGGGTCATATTTCTCTGCAGCTGACTGTACACAAGTACACAACCAAAAAAATCTACATCCTAGGTTACTTAAATTGCGTGAGGTTTAGGGATATGTGTTAGTCCGGCAAGTTAGGTACCTACCTACCAACCTAAATTCCTTTATTAATTTTGTTGTAGTTTCATATAATATAACAATAAGTCAGTTGCAAAAAAAACATAAACGTGCATACTCTCATTCCGCGACTCAGGAAGAACTCGGCAATGTCTTTATCTGCACAACCGACTCACACAGAATGACAAACGATTAATAATAACATATTCCCCATAGTAATTCTCAAGAGCATAAAAAGAAATTATGTATCATAGCTGCACATGATCCCAGTATTTAGCGGAGTACTTATCAAAGTCACATCACTGGAACAAAAAACGAGTAACACAGAGCCCCGGGCTAACGTTAATGAAAAATACAAATATGATATGTTGCAGTAAAACGAGATAACTAGATCTGCTGGCCCGCGGGGGTCCTCGAACACTTTATGTATAAGAATTACTTGTGCAAGACATCATATCAAGAGCTTATTAATACATTACCGCACAGTGGCTCTATTAAACGACCATATAGCGCTTTTCACGAGATTTTCATGTGCTTGAGTAGTATTGTTGGCGATGATGCTTGTGTCAGACCACCGAACTTGACTTTTTGGGAAGTAGAGGTTTTGAAAATTTCAGAAGTTTACTGAATTCCGAAAGAGTCAATGCCTTAAGGAAAAACTTCATAACGTAGCGTGTAAGGCGACTACATGTTTTCATAGTTTACTGAGGTAATCAATAACTGACTAGATACCTAACGTTACATTTTAGAAAAATATGGGTATTAATTAGCAGTTTAAATGTAAAAATATTTTTTTGATTTTCCATTTTCCAACTTCATTAATAATAAATATGTTTGCACATAAATACAGCGCCATCTAGGTCTACAGTAAACATCAGGCTTGTGTTATGGATACCCGATGTTTGATAAACTACACAGATACCCTTTCTTTTTGTAAATAAATACATATATAAATGAAAAACATCCACAACTCGGGAACACATTCATGCATTCATTCACCATACACACATATGCCTCTAGCGGGTTTCGAACCCGCGACTTTTTTAATAAAGCAGTCAGAGTTTCTAACCATTACACCAAAGAGGTCGTCGTCGCCATTCATGTATCTTTCGTCAGGATAGGTTGTCTATTTAATTACAATGATGTTGTTCAGTGATTTTTTTAAAATGTTATATACATATATGAATATATGGATGATTAGCGTTCCCAGAATTTTCCTGGGATAAAATATGTCCTTTTTCATCTTTTCGACTACATCTCATTAAAAAAATCAATTCGAAATAATTTGGGGTGATGTTTTCCTCGTGGGACATTTCATTTTCACATGGGACTGAAATATTTACCCAGTATAAAAACTAGTCTATATCCTTCTCCGAGTCTTATGCTACTGTACAAAAAATAAGTAATTGTGAAGGTCACTAAATACGTAAAGGAATATAAAATGTACACGTGGACTTTTCCGCAACTTTAAAGCTGAGTAAGTAAAAGCAACCAGAGATGTTACACTTGTGCATAATGTAGACATAAGTGTAAGGCAGTAATATTTTTAGTTAAGTTCTCGCCATAAGCTATTTTGTTTGACATAAATACGACCTCATAAATGTCAACAGTAATAACTACCTACTAAATTTTACGTATGTACGTACGGCCTAACGGCGTTTACTCTAATAGCCGGAAGAGTCCAAATGTTCGTCTCTGTATCCCCTTTCTTATACCAATTTGTCTCTTTATTTAAGAACTTGATAACCGAAAAATAGGTATCCAAATCCATCCATGGAATGTTTCTCAAGTCTGATACCAAAAACATATATAAAGACTATTTAACTGTCTCTGTGACTTAATGTAATCAACATAACGTTTACAAAACGGAGGTCGCGGGTTCGATTTCGAGCGTGTACGTACATGCTTAATAGCTCTGTTTAATGACGGGACCCTGGACGTAGTGTATACGCAATTGTCATAAAAAACATATCTGCCTGGTTCCTCTGTCTTCTTACGTCTAATCTTACCTATGTCTGCCGCTAAGCAGTAACGTTGATAGCATCATTGTTTTCCGGTTGTTAGAGATAAGTTAGCCAGTCCCCCAAATAAGCTGGGAGTTCTGGGTGAGCGCGCTCGGCCTGATCATCGCTTAACGTCAAGTGTGGTTGAGGTCAAGCACCAACCCGTTGTGCATAAAAAAATATAAGGTAGCCATTGGTAATAATATTAGTTGGAAATTAAGAAAACCCCCGTAATATGATTCAGGTACTTACACAAAGCAACTGTATTAGTTAATTATCTACGAAAAGGATGAACTGATTTTCATAAAACATGGCTAAAAATAATCCTATGGTTCTCTAACTAACCCTTTCTTGACTGGAAGAAACCTATATAAAATGTATGTATCTTCTTTTCGTACAATAAAGCGTTTACAAACCAACACACAATTTAGTTGAGCTGTATCAGCTTAAAGCGTGCGTTGCTGCATAGCCCTTTTCCGCGGATAGAGATGGGTACAATACTTGCATTGTATTTTTAAATTAATTTACAGAACATGCGACTCTGTTCGGACGTAATGACTTTTATTTCAATTAGGTTTAAAAACAAGTTTTTCCGTTCCCGAAATTTGACTATCTCCCAAACACCAACTTACGTTTGGCGCTTTCTCTAGCCTTCACAATTATAACACCTTTTTGCGTCGGGGCTCAAAAGAGGGACCCTCGAAATTTCATGATCATTTGCGGCCATCATTTGTCACTATCTGGAACTACTGATTAGATTCTGATTTTTTTTATAAGTTAAACTAGTCTCGCTTGATTGACATAGCATTATAGATAGACATTATCTATTTATAATTACTTCGGGATTCACGCGGACGAAGCTGCAAAGAATAACATTAAATCTAGAATCTTACCGACTATTGGAGATTTAGCTGGTAGAGAAAATGAGATATTTAAGTATTTAAATCTTACAATCAGCAACGGACTCGTAAATTCACTTGGCTTCAACTAAAATAGTTTCTAAAAGTCCAATAATATTGCTAATAATCTCTCAGCCTACTACTTACTGGGAGATTTTATGGTGATTGGAGTGCGAGGAACTTATTTAAAAATTGGTTATGCTGCAGGCAGTAAAGTAGTGCGCTGAAGTAAATGGTTTCCATACAACCGGAATAACAGACCAACAACGGTATAAAGTTATCTAAAGAAATAATGAGGGGCACAATTCTAGTTAATTTAATGTTTAGATTTTCAACTCCGACGAGTTAGCATATTAACATTACGATGTGGATTCAGTCTACAATATTTCACAATATATTCATGTGGCATTAGGTTAAATTTTTTTAATAATAATGAAGAGCTCATATTTGATGGAACCCTAATAAATGGCGCCATTACAAGCAAGGGGCATAGCTCGGCTTCCAATAGCCGATATTTACCGACATTACAATTAGGTGTAATGAACTGTTCCTCGCGAATTAAGCGTGTATATAAAAGTAAGTTATTTCAGGCTTAATGGCAACTAACCACAAGCCTGTACAGTACAACCACTAAGTTTTATGACTTTAAAATTATATAAACCTCATAATTGTGTCAAATTAAACTAATACTCTATTAATATTAATCATACATTGCAATAATTTGAAAGTTCTTTCTAAAGATACCTAATTTCATCCGTCTTCTTTGTGGGAAGAAGTCTTTGATAGATCTAATTCATGCTCAAATATCAATTTATCTCGAACAAACAAGTAATTACAACTGACCGTGCTGACCGGGGGCACGGAAGATTGATGTGTTCATGAATTGATGTTAATTCTATATTGGTGTAACTGCCATATGTAAAATATGGCGAATAATAACAAGTATTGGTTCACTGGCAATTGAATGACCCATGAACGTTAAAGTTCCACACGAATATACAATTTATAATTAAAAATAATAATAAATCGAATCAAATGATATCAAATACGCTTTATTGCACAAACAAAATAAATTGCATGATTAAAAACGACAATGAAAAGTACAAATCACATAATTGTTCAAATGAAAATAAACAAAAAAAAATATATAAAAATATTCGATAAATCATAAGTACAAATTGCAGTTATGGAAAAAAACACATTGTTCCATATTACCATCATCTCACATGGAGTTAAATTTCCTGGTGTAAGAAATATGTGATTACACTAGAGCGTGTGAAAGGAGACGTCATCAAGGAAAACATTTGCATTAACTGGTCAAGTGTGAGATGATTTCAACGAGAGGTTTATAAGTTTTTAGGATTTCGTAGAAAAATCATTACCCTGATGTTTCACCATATTCGCCTGTTTCTTACACGCGGATTATTAGTGCTATGAAGTCGGAATTTGCATGATTATACATCAATAAAGCCTATAAATTGTGAAAAAAAAAATACTTGTACCTCTCGCTCTTGTAAAGGTGATTTTTTTATTCACATACCCCGTCATCTAAAGCGTCGTTGAATAGGTTTTTCAAAAATATTAGGGGTTGTCTTACGAGTAAATTTTATAAAATATTAAGCTATAAAGAGATCATTTGCTTGTTTGGTCAATCAAATGATCACAATATTATATGATCGTCATATATATATATATATATATATATACATATATATATAGTATATAGGTTATTAATATAATCTAACTAATATTATAAATGCGACAGTTTGGATGCTTATCTATTTGTAAGTTTGTTGATCAATCAACGACGGAAACGGATGAACGGTTTTAGAAAAAATTTGGTATATAGGACAGGACATACCTTGGATTAAAACAACATATTTTTTACCCCGATAAAGTGTGTAGTTCCCGCGGGATAAATTAAACATATAAGCGATAAAGTTATTCGATGCAGGCGAAGCTGCGGGCGAAAAGATAGTAGTTAACAAAAAGAAGAAATTATATGAAAATTTCGATCAGGAGCATCGGGAAGAGTCCTTAGAGTAATATTTTCATAACAATTGAATTTAATGACTTGAGTAGTAAGTATGAGTTAAGATGTAGAGGTTAAATAGAAGTGTAATCATAGAATAAAAACAAGATTTGTGGTGATACTCTCAAAATAACTGTCAAACACTCGTTTAAGGGTTTTGTGGTGAGTTTAAATTTTCATTTAGTCATACTTTCTAGGATATAAACAATAGAAAGTAAATGAAAGTCTTCAAGCTCTAAGGCGTGGTGTATTGCAAGGCTCAGTATTGAGCCCTTTTCTGATTCTGGTTAATCAGCCTTTAAAATTTAATATAATAGCGATAGTACAATTGTTTGGTGACACGCCAATCGTCACCAGATAGATAATATTGAAGAAGTTAATAGCTGTCCTCTCAGAGATAAATTAATTCTAGGGCGGTTCACAAGACATAATTTCCAAATACAGGAAAGAAATATGTGTATTGTGGTTACCAGTACAGACATTAACAGAACTAACACATTTACCATCATCCATTTGGCAGCAAATCAGTATGGTATGGACAATTGACGAGGAGTAGCGTTATAGGTGTGTAGCTGGAGCTCCTAAAAAATGCTCCTGCGCAGCCGTATGGGCAATTTATGCCATGCTATTGATAAATTCGCATTTTGGAAAGCGTCCAGCATGAAACTTTTATAGGCTGTTTAGGGCAATGAAAATGAAGAAATATAGCTTGCATTAACGATGATGGGTTCCATAGCAAAATTTGTCCATAATCACGGTTATTGGCTGTCGTTTAGTTTAATATTTCAACGTGTCACTATATTCTCGCTCTATATACAAATGGGAAATATGGGAAAATATTAGCTGACCTAGAATCAATTAAATATTAAATTAAAAAGTACTGGGATCGCATGACCACTCTTAGAGTAGGTTCCTTTCCATGAGCGTTTTACAAAATGCTAAGAAGACACATTTTAAATATTCAAACTCGGTATCGATGCCGCCGCGTGCGCTTTATCGCGGCATTAGCCCTTGCATCAGTTTGAATAAGCTCTTACTATCTTCTAACTGACTGCAACGAACTGAACGGCAGGTCCCTAAAACTGAAGACATAAAATATATTAGGCTGAAAGCCGCGAGAGGGCTGCGTGGGTGTATACCATAAGTAATGGCGGCTCCTGGGCAATGATTTCCAAGTCGCCATAAGAAACGACTGGTAATACTTGCATAAACCACACGCAGAATAGAGTGCAAGGTGCTGCATTAAAACGGTAAGGGAATATGTCACGTTTTGTATTCTATGGGCTAGTTATTTAGATTACAAGCATAGTGACATTTAAGATGAAATAAAATTTATGTTTAGAATTTTCTTAACATTAGGAGAATGAGTTTCCTTTTGTATACATTGACAAGAATTATAAGTTTAAATCATTCTAAATGAGGATCACAAACTTCAGGATAATGAAGAATACAAAAAAAACTCAACGCACTGAAGAACCTTTAACGTATAATGCAATTTCCTGAATAGGACCATAAATTTATGATTTATATGCCCCAGCTAGACGCAGTTCGAAATAATGCAATTAAAATCCGTTATATTTTAGTGATGTGTCAATAATATTTGAAAGCGATGAGTTATTAAGGGTTGAGCGGAGTATTGTTATTAAATGCGGTGTTTAACGCCACCATAGACAAAATATTACGACAATAAGAGCGAGCCAAGCAAAACATTAACATTACTCGGGTCAACAGCCGTGGCTAACATGAAATAAGACTTAATCCTAACACACCGTATTGTACAGACTGTGAATAAAGTCTGTTTTGTTTACTAGGACTTTCATTTAAATATTATAATTACATATTTATATTAATATTTATCATCGGTTATTATTATTGAGCATGGGTGGTTCAGCGTTTAAGACGTGGTTCTCAATTTGGGAGGTCCGGGTTCAATTCCCAGGCAGGCCATTTACCAATGACTTTTTAAATTTAATTTATTTACTTACGTAAATTTGTCCGACGGCTCTTAAATTGGTGAAGGAAAACATCGTGCGAGAAAAACCTTCATGCCTGAGAAAAAAAAAAATCAAAGGCATGTGAAGTCCCCAATCCGCATTGGGCCAGCGTGGTGGACTATGGCCCATACGCCCTCATTATACGAGGGAAGGCTTATATCCCTGCAGTGAGATGTTTACGGGCTAGTGATGATTAACATTTATACTTTTATATGTCAAGTTATAAAAGTTGATGAAATCGACAAGATCGATTGTTGTAATGGGTAGTGACCATGCCTGCGAAATCAACGGTTGCGGGTTCGACCCCTTTAGGAATTAATGTTTGTGCATACGTTTTCTAGTATTCATAGTGCAAAGTTTTGCCTAGTTTGGGACTAGACAATTGGTGTAAGTGCCACAAATATTTACTATTTATTTCAGGCTCCTCCCATGCCAATACCCTGAATGTATGGGCAGACGGGGAACACGTTCGAAATTAGCCTCGAAAAGTAACATTTTTATTTTTAAAAAAGATACAATATGAATTTTCAAAAAGTAAGAAAACCATTCAATATTTTTTTGTAAGGAAGTTTATAACTTTTCGTACTGTAAAAATTGCAGCATTAATATGCGTACAACTGAAAAATATGAGTAATTTAAATTTTTTTCATCAGTTCCATAAATTAAAATAAAATTTAGGAAAAACCTCACCTCTTCTCATATCTTGTAGATAACAACGTATTTGTTTAGTTAAAAATGCCATAGTTAATGTAAAAGCAAGTTTACAATGTTACTCAGATACACTTTGTTTTACGGAGCACAAGCTTAACATTATTCCATTTTTATATTTTAATCTTAGTTTATGTATTCTATTTGTTTCCATAACTCCGGAGGATCCCATGATCTTGGCATTCCACCACTGTCAGCGTGCCGTTATTTCCGGCATCATCTGCTTATTATAGAGTTATAAAAAATATTTGAAATCTATATTTATCACCATTATTTCCATAACAATTAAAACATGCTACAAATGAATATGAACTACGAGAAGCATCGTAATCCCGAGGCGTAATAAGCACCCGGTCGGGAAGTATTATGGGAAACATAAACTATACCGTGTTAGATGATCTTGGGAACATTCCGCGGTGATACAATCAATGGGCAGCGTGCAAACTGATGAATTGATGAGAAATGACGATGCATTGATTACACTAATGAAGAAGTCTCGCTACGTGCCCGCAAACATTGTGCTACCCTGTGATTTCTTACTTACAACTGAATCAGCGCATTGTTTTCTTTAGCCTGTAATTGAAAGAATGCGCCGCAGTGCAAGCAAGCTAAATTTAGACATAGAATGCCTTAAAGATTAGGGCATTGACATTGTGGGTAATGAAGGCAGCCAATAAAAGATACCATTTGTTTTAAAGTGATCAAGACATTTAATAGGCCATAAATCGCCTTTGGTTGGTTTACTACACAATTTGCTTTGATTTATCCAATCAGAGTTAACGTTTAACCTAAATCACACCTGATGTTAAGTGACGATGAGACCGGAGGTAGAGGTACGCTCACCCGGAACCCCTAACTTGCTTGGGGAACTATCTTATCTTATTGGGAACACTATTATGATATTAACATTGCTGCTTGGTGGCAGACATAGATAAGAATGGTGGTAGCAAGGCAGGTCAAAATTTAAAAAGACCTGATCAACAACCACGTCGAGTACTAAACTGTAGCCCGCTGCAATGGCAATCTAACACGCGACCTCATTTTTGTAAAGCCAATGTTGTTTACATTGAACTACGGAGGCGGTCGGTTGAGTATATTTCAATGTGCACTTGATCCGCTCCCATCCTCTATCTAAGTTTGCATCAAGCTACGATGTTAATAGCATTGTTGTGTTCTTCCAGTTTGAGATAAGATAGCCCAAATAAGTTGGGGATCCTGAGTAAACACGTTTCTTACTTCTTTGGCCTCACATTTGCTTAACACAAGGTGTATTGAGTTAATCTCATTGTAGCTAAAGAGATTTTAAAGAAATAACTCCCAACTACGAAAAAGGAAAGAACATTATGCGAAAACCGTACTACCATACATTTCCTTGTGACCCGTGAAAGCAGAGGTTATCAGTTTCAATAGATTTATATTACAAAAGGTACTGATAGGCATAGAGGTTAACTTAGGTAAGTTAAATGTACTATTTGAAAGCGAAATTCATTTCCATTTTAATTCACAAATGTGGAGATGGGAATGAAAGATAAGACAATTAGGCACTGAACAATCGAATGCCACGGTGCATTGGCTACAATGCTCAGTGTAATTGTACGAGTAAGTACCGTGCAATGTTTATCTATGTATATATCTATAATCTCTATCTACTTAACGCGCGATATATTAGCAATTTAAGTACATAATTTAAGAGTGTACATTGTAATCTTTGTTGCAAGAACCATGTCACAATTATAATGTAGAACCAATCTTCCTGAACCAATTTATACAGTATTACAGAGCAAGTGTTTTTATGACGAATGTTCAGCATTATACAAAGGCTCTTAATAATATGTTTAAAATGCATTATGAATTTTGATAATCACAACTGAACCTTCCAAAAATCAAGTCGGTATTTAAACTCAGAATGCACGAGTTACAGACAGTGTTGTAATCAGCACCGATTCAAGATGCCTCATATCATTCCAATAATACACTATTAGTAGGGTAATTTCACTGTATCCAGTGAAATCTTCAGTATAATGGGCATTATTTATGAAGAGGATGACAACGCGTCTATTACTCCTGTATTTGGGGTCAAGGGGCGACTTTGTCTTTGGAAGGTTACAGGCGGTCGATTTCCACCATACAAGGCATTTGTTCGTTACTACTTTACGTGTGATCCGAGACTTCATCATCATCATATCGTTCACTATAAACAAATTTGTATTGTAAAGTAAGTATATTTATTTTTGAGTTATTTCCTCCCCCAAATCTCGTAGAGATATCGGCGGATGCAGGCAGCGAACGGCGAACAGCGCGGCGCGGACGCAGTCCGGTCGCCCGCAGTCCGTGTCCGGCGACCGTACCATCTCTCCCTTTCTCTCAGGCCTATCGCGCTCTCTCTCCGTCCTTCGGCGGCTCGTTCCTCTTCTTCTTGCAAGGTTAAGGTTACGTCAGACGTGTTATGTTATAACCGTTGGGGCGCACTTCGCCAAGTTCAGTGTCTTGTCGAGAGTGGCCGCGACACTAGGCTCGCGACCATCGCTGCGCGCGCGTCATCACCCCGAGGACTGTGCGACCGCCTGTGATATACAACCAGTGAAAAGTTCATGAACTGGGTGTTGAATTTTGTTTGAACTATCACACGTGAAGCTTACGCGAATTTTGTCCAGACATACGTGACCCGGCTAGGTACGTAGCGATAACTGGTGGTGTATTTATATTTTTTTTTAGCACTGGAAACAGGAACAGTTTTCCTGGCTATCGGGAATTTATCGAGGATGTTCAAGTGCGTCCTGTTTATTAAACAGGTCTAACTATAAATAATTTTATGGCAGGATTTACTGCGGGTTTAGTGATAGCTTTATTCAAGGACATGTGCACCGACATGGAGAGAAATAATTAAATACTTAAAGAAATAAATAATTTGATCGCTAAAGCTAGTTAAAGCAAAGTTTATAGTTTACTATAAACCAGTATCTAATGTATGAGTTAACAATGTAGTTTGTAGAGTCTTTGATGAGATATCAAATAGATCATTTCTGAAATTTTAACGATGGATTTTTTTTTTGAAGCTATATTAAGAAGTGTATTGTAGAATTTTGTGCAATAAAGTGTACTTGATTGATTGATTGATTGATGGATGAAAGTACTATTCATGTTGTAATTTTTATAACACTAACTATGAGTAATAGGAGCTTAATATAGTTATACTATCTAACGCTTTCGACACAGTTATAAAAGCTAAATATTTATTATTAGCTAAATGTTGAATATATATTGATTAACACTTCAAATAAAACTAACTTAGAAAAACAATAAGCTAACATCCTTGTGATATTCAAAAATACTTCTTATTCAAAAATAAAAGGTTGCAATGAGTTTGCATGAGATAAAAATAATTCCCACGACACCTAAGTGCGATTGTTTTAATAAAATAATAAGAGATCTTTAAATAATTCATAAACAGAAATGTGGAAGGTGAAGGAGAAAAAGAAATGCATTCGCAATGGAATCTTCCCAGGCGTAATATGAACGAATCGAAATCAACGATTATGAAGAAAAATATGTAGCAGCCGCGTACCGTTAGGGTGGGTACCTATAGTGGTGGTTTTTGCGCGTTTCGCTTGTCTTCGATCGTGTATGCGCGCGATAAGCTCCGGTGCGCATATAGATACAGAATTGCGCTATATTTAGAGCCGCTTCGTTTGGCTCCTTTACGGGAAGATTTATCACGTATTCTTTTATGTTTCTTTCATTTTTAACAAGAACGGTGTAGTTTTTATTAATTTTAGCCGTACCTAAACAAATGACGTCAAAGTTGGAAGGATAATTATTATGATTTTTGCTAACCTTCACATAAAAATTGGCAAAAAAGATTTTAAATGTATGTAATTATATTTATTTATTTTGAATAAGATTTTAGGCATAGGCAAATATAAAAAATAATTGTCGTATATGTCGCAGAACTAAACTATAATCTAGTAAATTATATAATAAACTGCAAAGGGTTCTTTTCTCTATAATATTCACATTATATAAACTATAAGACAAAGAGAGATCTAGTAAAAAAAAAAGTTGTAGTCGTACTTTAAAATATGAAAATCCCTAAGAAATATATAAAAATTTCGCAATAAGAAAAAAATGGCTTCTCACACAAAATTCAGTAGTATTTACCAAATAATTCTTCGGAAAATATAAAGTCTTTCCCAAACATAAATTTGACGGTAATTATTCAAATGAATATAAAACATAAATCACGGGTAAAGGCACAAGCAAAATTCTCGTAGCCGTTGTAGCAAAACTTTTATATGCACGGGTAAAAGACATCAACGAGTGACGCATAGCTATGTGAGATCGCTGCCAATTTTCGTTTCATATTTGAATTCATATAATTTATCAAGTGCGTATATAAAGTCTTCGCCTACAAATTATGTTTAGCAGAGTATATGTCTGAGTCTAAGAGTTACATTACATATCACGTGTTTTGTTTTTGCATACCAGTTTTTTGATAAAATGCGGGATACTACATTTATTATTATATTAGGTATCCTTTTTTAAGGTGCATCAAAGTCAAATGCGCGTCGGATTTCATTTGCACACAACTATTTTCATGGGTACCTAAATTTATGAATATACAAGCGTCACAGCTAATAATTTCGATATTATAGTTTTCTTAGTTTTTTTGATACAATTTTTTAATATGCAACAGATTCTCAAGCCTCAGCTTGTGGCCATCTCAGTCTCGAGAGCGGTTTATTGGATACGGGCCTTAGTCACTTCTGTTTTGATTTCTTGTATGTTGTTGTGTTTTTTTTTGGTGTGTGGAAATAAATGGTTTAAATGGTAATTTAAATGTGTAATTTAATATAGTTCATGATTTTGATAATCCACCTCTGCATACACCGATATATATAAAGTAAAGTTCTTAGCATTGTTTTACTCTAAAATATTGTTAATTACCAAAATACACCCAGTTTTTAAATGATTTATTTAGGATTAAATACAAAATCCATATAGTATAGACCAAAAATATTTAAATTCATCTCAATAAAAATATAGAGGAAATATTTTCCTTGTAGGGAAATAAGATGTACTTACATATAGCAACAGGAAGTAGTAAATTCTAACAAGAATATAATGAAACTTTTACAAGTCTCTTACATAAGGATATGCAGTAGATATTTTCAGTCAAGATGTGTTAAAAGATAATGTCTTGTAAGGAAGTTTATTGGACATGCAATTCTTACACAACACAAGTTTTTATGCGATAAGTAATAATTGTTATTGTGATCTATAGAACAGAAGAGTTACAACCAAAACAAATTGCAATTAGACAATTACACCGAATCAATGATTTCCAAATCAGGTGACAGTTCACTTCTTCGCTTCTTATTTATAAAAAAATATGTGAATTATTGGATGTGGTACAAGTTTTTTAAATTCATTAATGTTTTTATTACAATTAGTGACTCTTCAAGTGCCTTCACGTGGGTTATTTAGTTTTTTTTTATGGTCAACTGGTTAGTTATTATATTGAAGAAACCGTGAAGAGCGAGTGGTACTCTACGCCGAGTGATCAAGACATTAGTTACTTATTCAGATTATTTATTTACTGTATCGTTTTAATTTCTGTTAAGATCATAAGAATAAGGAAATTTAAAATATTTGCACTACTCAATTTAGAAATAAAGGTGTAAAAAGCGTGTGACCTGGATACTATATTGCGCCGGCGGCGTCAATGTAATAATCGTTGAGGAAAAAAAAAGTAAATTACATTCTTAGGTTAGATAATTTCATTTTATAGCAAATTGTACGAATCGGTGAGACGAAGACGGGGTTGCTACCTACTATATCATAAAGCTATTTGCAGATGCTACGTCTGCCTGCACCATAAACCGACTCAATCAGTTGCGCGGCCATTATGTGAATATGAAAATTTCATTAGAAATGCGTAATTACGCACATAAACTTCCACAGTTTTACACCAAGTAATGGCCGGCTATCGTTTTAAAATGATATAAAACTTACATGAGAACGCTCATTCGTTTACTTAATAGGACGATTGAGAAAACCCATTTTCTTGTTCCCATAAAATTGAACCATAAAACTTTATTAACTAAAAATATAATTTTAATAGATATATCGGATATGTATTAATATCGGAGGTAGATAAATCAAAGAAATTGTTTATTCCATTCAGACTATCAATTAAAATTTATATTTGACACTAGTCGATTCCTGATAAAAAAATATATAGCTATCCGAAATGCCACATTTCTATTTTCACATTTCTACATAATATTGTTGTAATATTGATAGAATAAACCATTGTATTCTTTATTGCACATAAAAAACATGTTGACAATCAGTTGGAAATATTGTACAAAGGTGAGCTTATCTCTAATAGAGATCTCTTCCAGGCAACCTCAACCATGTATTTGATTTGCGAGTATATACTTAGGTTCAAAAGGTATTGATTTATCGATAATTCCATTCTGAATTTGTGAAAAATATGAATACATTAAAAGCTATTGCCAAATTAAAAGCAAACTCGATATTTGCTGCCAAAGATTCTTTGGTATTTAACGTGCGTGCATAAGTAGATACTAATGGGTGCTTATATGTATGCAAATATTGTAATAAAATGCATTGTAAGGTGTTATATAGCCGCGGCTACAGCACAATAGGCGGTGAGCCCTAAAATGTTTACAGTTATGGTTTTCCCACGATAATTCAGCACTATTAAGGCACAGCCTGGGTTGGTTAGGTATCTAGGTTGCCTAGGTAGGCTGCAATTGCACGAAACTACTGGTAGCGTTCGCAGGCCACAAAAGTATAACAAACGATCCGGAGAGCACGATCGGGGCCGGGGGTCACCGCTAGTACATTCGGGAATGCTAACTCTGCGAACAAGTGACTTAAAAGGAGATAGCGCTGGTGCATTAGAGCTTTATGGTGGTTAAACGCTGTTATTATCACTTTGCCTTTTATTGAGTGACAGATAGAGGCCGAATGAATTTGCGATGTCTTTTATTTCTGAAGGTAAGGTTATGAATGCTAAATGAGCAAGTGTCTACGGTACGATTTAAAATAGTGACTGTTTGTCTGGGTCAAATTATAATAGTAGGCATAACACCGTGTGCACAAGGCGGGAGAATGTGTAGGTGTATTCTGATTGATAAATATTTCCAACTTTTTATTTTTGTCCCTGTCATTACGTATATATTATACTGGGTGGCTCAAAAGTCAGGGGTCAACGATATGGGGCGATAGCAGAGGTCACTTTCAACCAAAAAGTTCGGGTAAGTTAGAGTCTTGTTGTTGATGGTTTTTTTTTTTAATTTATCATGTGGCGGGTATTAATAAAAGGAACAATGAAATAGAGAGGGTTTTTACTATGAATAATATTTGTGTTGAGAGGTCAAATTATTGCCAAACATATGATAAAAAACTTCCTTACAATTTGTAACTTTTTTATAATTTTATTATTGACGTCACAGTACGATTTCCTAAAATATATCTTTTAATCTTTTAATCATAATGAATTAAAATTCAACTTATTTGACTTTTTTGGTTGGCAATGACATTGGCGATAGCCCCTATTCGTTTGATATATGAGTTTTAAGGTATAGCATATTAATTATACTTGATAATTACGCACCAGACAGAAGTTTTACTTATTAGATCATAAGAAAGCGGATAATTTCATATAAAAATATATATCTATATATTTTAATTTTTACAAGACCCAAATGGGCGAAGATGTCTTGTCGTTATGAGATTAAAACTTCTATTATCTTTCGAGTTGCCTATAGTTGGAACTATGAAGTAATCAGAGCTATTAATAGCAAGAATGTTATGTCCAATAAAAGTCCAGAAAAATATAACTAAGTGATTTTTTTAAATGGAAGACAATTTCATCATTACCATTTCAAGTACGTCAGACGTGACATTTTGTATCGCTATCACAGCCACCACACTTTTTGAGTTTTACCTACTCCAAAATAAATTATTCAACAATTAAGAAGAAAAAAAATTAGAACGCGTTTGAAGTCGCGGAAAATCTTTAGTTGGCGGTAGGCATGACAAAAAAATTGGAAAATAGAGTTATAGTAGGTAACCAAACTCTTAATTATTATAAAAAAAATATCTATTCCCTTCAATAAAATACGCTCTATTGATTATACAAGGAAATTACTGTATTATTTTATTTCATATCTAACAGAAACTACAAATGAAGTCAGTTAATAAGACGGCTTTATAACAGCCATCTATCACCTATCAAATCAGGGTACAAACAAGTCATCATCACATCAGCCACAGGACGTCCACTGCTGAACATAGGTACCGGCAAGCGCAGCGTAGGACGTTCACTCATAAGGTGGACAGACGACCTGACAAATGTCGCGGAAAATCGCTGGATGCAGGCCGCTTACAAAGAAGTCATTAAGTATAACTATCACTTTATATATATATCGGTTTTGTCTACCTAATGAACATTTCCCATGACTTATAATTTCGTAACAATAATGAATTTTCTCCTTATCGTAAATGCTAAATGTGATCATAAATGGCGCAGCGTCCATATAACACAAGACTACTGATCATCTGCTTATCTTCGGCTTTATTAACACCATAGATCAGAGTAGGTAGACCGTTTTTCCTTACAAGCTAAGTTTAACCTTATTTCTCGTGTGCTATCTATCAAAGTTCTCTTATACGACATCCTTTTCGAACTGACCAAAGGAGTTAAAATTTATCATTGGACTACCCAAAGCAATGCTGCATTTTCTCTTATTTTCCCAATTTAAAATGAAAGTTTGGCTTCTCTTGCACATTTATTCACCCTTCGCCGTAAAAGTAGTAATTTTTTTTTCAATCCCGATAAGAATAATCTCGAAAGTAGGGTATTTTTTGTCCGTCTGGTTAGCTACCATCATCCTATCTAAGTTTGCTGCAAGTAATAATTGTTGACAGCATTGTTGTGTACTGGCTGTTTGAGATAAGACAACTAGTCCTCTTGATCCGTTGTGCATAAAAGAAAAACCCCGATTAATTGTACTTAATTATGTGTAAATGCATGAAAGAGAGAGTATGCAAGAAAACACAAGTGTACATTTATAGAAACAAATCGATTCGTCGAAGTCTAAATTTACCTATAGATATCTACGCTTGACCCGACCCCGTTGGGTGCACAGAGATTATAATTAAGAGGGTCACGTGAGAACAGCGGTAGTGTTCGTGACTGCGCGCGCGCCGGCGACACGCTATTCGGAACTATCGGGCACAAGGCGAGACTGTGTTCCGATTTCCTGATTAGTTAGATGGAAAATTCGATTGGGATGGCGATATAGAGAAAACGTGTAAGGTTAAAGTGTAAGTAAACAATAGTTCAAAGGGATAGTGAAAGGTAGTTTACGTCTTATCAGGTTATCACAATTTGAAACTCAGGGAATCGAGACGGAGAGTTGTCAAACATTCCATTTAAAAACACGATAATTGAAGTAAATGTCAAACTGATCACGTGAAAACAAGTACTAACAAACGCACATCTAGGTTATTTAGCGTATCCGTTATAATTTGTTAGGTGACGACAAATAAAAACGTTGAATAAACAAAATTTAAATACGTGTAAAAAACTCTTTGTAACACTTAGTACAGGAGTATTATCTATCCCCGATGTACAAGATCTATTTTCGATAAGTGTTAATATGGTTACAGAGGAAACATTACTATCGAGTTTTGAGTTTGCGGTTTTGATCAAAGTTGTGAATTTTTTTATTTCTCTTTGATCCCGCCTAGATAGTGGCGGAGAGGGCAAAGCCTGGCTGCTCCTATTTATAAAGTAACGTTTAAAGGGCGGTACTGCGCGGTCGTGCGCGGGGTCAGGATGGATTCCATCAGGCGTGCTTTCCATGAAGGATTTTAATTACGTCGCTGCAGGGTGAATGGCCGCCACATAGCGCGGGGCGCCTTCGGGAAGTTTTGACAACCTCTTCCTCAACAGGTGTTCCGGAGGTTCTATTGTTCAATTTTCGAACGCTGTGGTCCGGTCACTCATGTTTCATAAGTATATAACATGTGGTATCACTTCATTGACATTATTCTTGAGTGAATGTGAAAATCTACGAACGAAAATATCTTGGCGATACGTACTTTAACTAAAAAACAATACAGAGAATATTGCATGGATTTCAAACTCTATTAAATTGTGGTCAAGTAAAGGATTTCACCCATCGCATGGCGAATATTACGAGTAAAGTTAAAATACAAGGTTAATTTACCTTCGCGATTTATATTAACTATGGATGGTGTCTTGTTTTCCCTCGGTACACTTTTTCTGAACGGCACAGCACAGCGCAGCGCTGTGCACGATGATACCATAAGAGATACTTTGCACGGTTGAACATTATTAATTGGCTCATTTATCACAATAAAATCAGGCTGTGTATCCGTTATTTTTTAATCGATCTACTCCTCGGGCAATGGGAATATCCATAATAAACTAAAACGACTTACTTAGGTATTTTAATATTCATAGAGGTAGCGTTAATTTTTTTTGGCAATAAATTCCACCTGTTTGCGAATAACTAACTGTGAAACGGGATATAAAATTTAGACATGAATAAATAACGAAAATTATTAGCGCTTAGTTTTTTTTATGGCGGGATTGGTAAGTTGAATATGAGAATTGTTTTGTGAGACAGTGCCGTGGGTGACGGAGGTCGCGGCTGACTCACGGAGAACGAGAACCGATCGCACCCAAATATTGAAGCGACAATAAATAACATCTTATTTGGGAGCCGGTTCCGGACCACACCAAATAGTCTCGTGAGGTCCGCTTTTAGAATATGTCACTGATTAGCTCACAGAACTACTTAGAAAGGGGATTTGACATTGTTTTTTTTATAATATGGTGTCAATCCAAAATAACAAGTCGATTTTGAGCCAGAAAAGGAAATATGAATTAATAAAAGATTATTAACTTAACCCACTTTCATATCCTGAACATACTATTATTACTTTAGCCCAAATGGGGTAGCCAGAGATATCCCAAACATTAGCGATTGGGGGTTTCAAACTTAAAAGCTTAATGCTTTTACAATATCCATGGTTCACCGTTCGAAATATACAGAAATGAACACGTGACAGGTGAGGCATCGCCCAACGTGCAAATCTATTTTACGACACCCACGGGAAGAGACGGGTTGTTTGGTTCTATGCCTTTTACGTGCCGAAACCACATAGCACGAACAGATATCAAGTTATGAATGTTAAAACACTTAGATAATATGTAGTAGATAGCACCCCTTGTAATTTGTTATATATTTGAAATATCTGTTCTTACAGCAGCTCCAGTACTACACCATAAATTTATATATTTTTGTTTTTCTTTAACGCAAAACAGGTTAGCGCTTGTCCTCACTAACACATGATGTTAAGTGAAGATGAGGCTGAAGGTGGAAATGACCTGGAATGCCCAATTGAAGTAACAAGCCGAACGAAATAACGCTGTCAATATTCCTGCTTGACGATAGGCTTGCGAAAATTAAAAATGCACAACCGCCTGCTAAAACGAGTTGAATACCCCATTGGGAATCGAACCTTGTATTGTTTGCATTGAGCCACGGAGGCCCTGACGATATAACTTCCATTGTGCCTTACGCTTGGTACTGTATCCCTAAACTTGTAAGCAAGTGCACAGCACAGTCATATTTGTAATTTCTTACTGTCTAATTCCGTGTGATAAACGAAGTAACCGCACCGTGTTAATAGATTTAGTGAGAAATTATCTATAAAATTTGTGATTTACGGCGTGTCCCAGATAGTGCTGAGTTTGCAGACAATACAAAATTATACGGCGAGCTTTACATTAGCCCGTGAGGCGGAATGAAACTCCGTGTGAGCTTAAATGGAGAACGTGGCTGTAAAGCGTTTTATGCTCTATAATGTGTTGCAAGTGGAGCGCGTTACAACGCCTGCAACGTGCTCAAATTGATTACGGATACACGCGAATCGTCTAATAAAATCACTAATGGAACGGTATCGGTGGCGTGCGTCGCATAACGGCGCGTCTCTGTTCTCGCTCCCACGGCTGACACATTATGCAACAACTTGCGCCCGAGTCAAGCACAATGTGAGCTATTGATCGCGGCCGCGATCGCATTCCCGACGAAAAACTGGCGGCACCGTATATAAGTGAAACCAGATGCAATCGTTAGCGACACCTCGATACGGCCGTCTGTATTGATCCGATAGCGATTGGATTAATGCCGAACTACATGTACTATAAATGACCAGTAATGTTAAAGACTTGTTTTCGCTCTTTTTTCATAAGAATTTTTAGGTATTTTTTGCTCCATAATCGCATATTTTTAGTCGCATTTCGGACAATTATGCTAATTATCTATAATCCCAAACAAGGCAAAGCTACTATCTATACTAGATAACGGATAAACATACATAAATATTTATATGAACATATGTTTATACATAATCGGGAATAAATGTTCGTATTAATCACATATATATTTACCCCTAGCGGGATTCGAACCCGCAACCGTTGATTTCAAAGTCATTACCGCCTTGACTAAGCGGTTGGCCGCCGCAATTGTCTGCGATGGGGTTCCCTACTTGAAATCTAAAGCCGTTTGATCAAACATTAATTGCTCGAAGAGGTTTTACTCGATTGTCCATGACACTTATGGATCGCGAGCTCTATAGTTTGCCACATCGATCCATCAAAATCCCTAAAAACCATGTGGTCTAACGATCAATAGCGACAAGCATCGGATTGACGACTTTTAGTAGTAACGAAATTTTTTGACGGGTGACACTATAAAAATATTGAAATTTACTAAACTTATTACTCTGTATTTGGATAGTAGGTAAATTATCAGAAGTTAGTAATAAATCAATAGCACAACAATATCTATTCTATAATAATTATTTATAAATAAAAATTGAAATACCTAGGTACAGAGTTATCAAAATACAATTTATAGAGGTATTAATATATTATGTAAAATAATTATACATACATACATAACGTCACGACCTTTATCCCAAATGGGGTGGTCAGAGATATCCCAAACAATAGTATTTGGGTGTTTCAAATATATGAAATACTAGCTTACCGCCCGCGGCTTCGCCTGCGTGGAATAACTTTACCGCGGAAATTTGTTTATTCCGCGGGAACTACTCACTTTATCGGGATAATAAAAACAGATTTGCATGGAATTTGGTACATAGGTCAACCTATATACCGTATATTCTATTTCAGCCGTATATTCTAATATGCCCTGGATTAAGACATCGAATATTTTTCTATGTCTTAATCCAGAGTATATTCTACCTATACCAAACTTCATCCAAATCCGTTCATCCGTTTCGCTGTGATTGAGTGGCAAACAAACACATAAACAAACAAACAAACATCCAAAGTTCGCATTTATAATATTAGTAGGATACAGAAATGCACAAGTCACATGGGGTGAGCCCATCGCCGTTGAAACGTGCAAAACTATAGATGTTTTTTGGTGGAAAGTCCTAGTCGCCTTGTACGATACCCACGGGAAGAGATGGGTTGGTTTAATTCTACTTGAGTGCCGAAACCACACAGCACTCAAATTTTCTTATCTTTATATTAAAATAGTATTACAATAATATTTTAAATGTAAAGATAAAAATTTCAAACGTTCAAAACTTTCGAGCGTGGTATACCACGCATACTTTTTTCTGGAAAAGGTATAGGACAATGTTTAAGAATACTGACCTACGAGTATATAGTCACCAGCCAAAATGAACAAATTTCCACCGAAATTGCAAAAAAATTTCATTACTAAAGGTCGTCAACGCGATGCTTCTCGCTATTGATCGTTAGAGCACGTGGTTTTTAGGGATTTTGATGGATCGATGTGGCAAAGTATAGAGCTCGCGATCCATAGGTTTCATGGACAATCGAGTAAACGTCTTCGAGCATTAATGTTTGATCAAACGGCTTTAGATTTCAAGTTGGGAACCCGTCTGCGATGTTATTAACGTCATTATATTCTATCAGTACGTGTATATATACTACGTATAAATAATGCGAAAGATTGGATGTTTGTTTCTTTGTTTGTTTATTTGTTGCTCAATCACGGTGAAACGGATGAACGGATTTGGATGAAATTTGGTACACAGGTAGAATATACTCTGGATTAAGATATAGGATATCTCTAAAAATTGAGTAGTTCCCACGGGATAAACAAATTTCTGCGATACAGTTACTCTACGCAGGCGAAGCCGCGGGCGGAAAGCTAGTTTCCTATATATCTATAGGTAGGTGTGTCGTCTCGGACTCGATAGGCGCAGTGAAATCAAAATCATTATCCTACAATGCCCATGGTGATATGTAACATAGGTAACGTAATTGAACACTGTGTTTTCTAAGTCAAGTGTATGATAATTTCAGATCTATTCAACTATCATTACACGATAGCAGTCGGCATACAAATGAAAAGAAGCAGCAATAGAAACGTCGATTGCATTTACATCAAATTATCCATATAATGCCGACATAAACCTATTAGAGCGCATTCCCACATACATAATTCGATGGGAAGTACAACTTAGTGATGGTTTTAACACTAGTTGTGTGAATACGACTATAATTTAATGCATAATTAAAATATTTGTGTCCACATTGAAATGACTGTTGATATTTACCAATAAAAGCAAATATAGATGAACTTTAAATAATAAGACACTGTAGATAAGATGTTATAATTAATGAATGAAAAAACTTTTAATAACTCTTATACGTACGTGTCTACTTATGTACCTTATTCAAGAGTTTTATTGAACTTGTATGTCAATGGCGAAAAACATCGTTAATAATTATAAAATACTTAACTATATCCTTAAACCAGTGAGTCACAATAAAGATATTGATTGAGATAAAAAATATATTTTGATCCGAATTGTTGATACATAAATAAATAAGCAGTGACAGTCAAATTGCTATTAACTTCATGTTAATGATAATAATTATTAATATCTTGTATAGTTCATTTTTGGTAGGGAAAGATTGAAAACGTCATTTGAAACATCACTAGAAATATTGATATCAACAGTTCGCATCGTAATTCAAAAGGCAATTTCTCGAACTCTAATTGGTAGCATTCTACTTAATCCCATCGATAAATTGCATACAAATCTTATAAATTGCTACTATTGTATTTGTATTTATTGGCGGAGGGAGACGAATTATACGATCATTGAACTTTGTCGATTGCGACATCGATTTGCGACGGCTATGCACGGCGCACGTTCCACTAGCGGAATTCGGTTGCGGCCGGCACGCGCGTGACCGCAGCCCGAAATGCACGATCCGCAAATTAGTCGGGAACTTCTTACCAGATTACTTGCGGTAAAACTACGCAGCTTTACACACCACAGTGCCATTACCTAGAATCAGTGTGTGACCCAAATACGCGGCGCGTTCCGCACCTATTTGGTGTGGTACGAGTATGAATGTGGAATGCCATTTGCGCCGCTATATTCCACCGCGATGGATGTGACCGCGTGTGTCGTTTCACGATTATTGTTCACATTTATTTACGTTCTGAGCTACTTGCTGAGTGATCTCCCGGCGCGTAGACAATGCTGCGATTTTATCAGCCAGCAGTATTTCCTACACCGGTGGGCAGGCGCTGGGTTTACTGGGAACATGTTAACAGCCACCGAGCAGTCACTCTTATCACTGCATTAAATTACGAGGCGTGCATTCGCGTTTGCATTTAACTACGCCGGTCCTGACAAATGTTGCTAATTTTCATACACTTAGGTTTATCGGTTTAATATATATTAGAGTTAGATTAGAAATTATCGGCACCCACGCGCAATTGACCAACTCCCATTAAGCTTTGAAGTATATTATCGGCAATATTACTTTCGTCGATTAAATTACGTGGTTCTATTTTACTAATGTATAACAATAAATATAAAAACTTGAAAATATAAAACATAAGAACTCTAGAGTTGTTTGGAAGAGCAAAATACAAGGAAACTCAGCTTTCCTCAAACTATAAACAAATTCTTGACCCGGAAATACTTTATTAAAACCATTTAGGCATTCATGCAGATATCCATGTAGTATATGTATAAGTATTGATATTTTGAAATATCTCTTCGCCCGTGGCAATATACTAATGTGTTTATTCATAGACAAAAAATAAAACCGACGTTAACATTCCAGCGGGCGGTCGTGACGATTGGTCCGGAGAGCGAGTGTGTTACAGCGATCGCGGTAACGAGAGCCGGAGTGGGCGCTTTAGATAGATCCAATGCAAATTGAGTAGCGATTTGCGCGCGCATAAATCAGCCCTAACCAACACACCACCACTCGGCATTTCGTCAATTAACGTCGCCGCATTATTGGAACCGGAGAGCCACGCGTCCCGCCACATGATTTATTCGCAATTATTGTGATTGTCACAATCGATACCGCTTGTTCAGAACATGCGGTACCACTTGAAATAACTAACACGGAGAAAACTTCGAAGAATGCAAACTGCAGCAAAACCCTTGAGGCATTTGTGGCGCTAACTAGAAAGAAACTAGAAAGTGAATTATAAGCTTAGAATAATTTGTCTGGAGTGGTTTGAGTAGCAGAGTAGGGTTCAATTACAGGGTGTTTCTAAGAAAGAACTAACTACGCGCGAGGAGTGAACTTTAAACATAATCATTAGCCTGCCATTTATGAATAGGATTACACCATGATTATAACATCATACTGCGACATATAGAAATACTTTGGTTTTAGGGATGTAGATATACACACACACGCGTTCATTATAACGATAATAACCTCATAATTGGTATAATAACTATGTCTGTTTTGTTTGGTCCCAGCAAGGCAGGGCGGAACCGACGTCCTAAATCAACTTAACGGTCTCTACGATTATCTGTGTTTATCCTGGCGGCATAAACGTGCAAGCCTATCATCGATGCTTCCGATTAATTTTCGCAGTACATTATTATTAACGATGACCATATAGGAGCTAAGATCGCGTAGCAGGCGGAAATAGGTACGTCGTGAGATAGCTTCGACAATCTCGGAGATGTGATCGCTGGGAGCTTCGACAATACGCAATTAATGAAGCGTCCGCGGCCGTCTCGTCTTGCGTAACGAGCCGGCGAGTGCCACTTCTTATCGCTAATGAGAGCTGAGTTCGCAGAGTATTGTCGCGGAGGGCGTGTTCGCTCCCGCGGCCATCGAAGCCAGCCTCGCCTCGTGCTCCTAGATACTATCTAACTACCAAACGACGGTGCGTGAGTTTTGGCCTTTGAACGATTTATAGTCAATGTTTGAACGGGAACTTATATCGCTCATGCGATCGAAGCGGCATAGGTGAATGTTTTATTCAGGAAATGATATAACGGAACCGGCAAGCAAAATCATTTTTCTTGCGCGCCTACCGGGTTATTATGAAATTATTGTCACACGTCATATAAGATGAATTCTCCCGGTTATAATCAGCGCGATCGGGTGTTGCTAATGACACTGCAGTTGCTGTTTATGAGTTTTGTGATGCGGCAATGGCTTAGATGTTGCTAGTTAGTTGTGCGTCGGGAGGTGTTCCCGGGTCGGGTGTCGGGGGCCGAGCTATCTAATCGGGCGTCGCCTCGTCGCCGGTGGGCGGCGATCGGGATAACACCGCCACCGCCGCGCCCACACGCCAATTATGTGGGAAGAAGTTACGATTGCCCGCGCGATACCACGACTAAGGCAAACGGACCCACCTTAGAGCTGATCGCGGGCATTAATCGGAAAACTATTGCCAATACCAATCAATGCTTGAATACTATCCGACCATATTATCTGTGGTCGAACGGGAAATGCGCCACCTATTTCAACTTATGGTTATCCTTTCGAACTTGTTTTTTAAGTTAATGTTTATTAGAAAGGTGTACAATATTATTTATTTGCTCTTTATAATGCAGAAACTAATCAAAATAATAGACATGGCTGATGATGATGAGTATGAAATTGAGGCAGATAGACATGTCGAGGATAATTAAGGTAGCTCAAAAAGTGTAAGTGGCTTGTAGATAATTGAAGGCAGGAGCGATGTTATCGGGAAGGAATCATCTGGGCGCACTCCCGTCCATCGATAGGACCGAGTCGGCGGGCGAGCGACGTAATTACAATAAATAGAGCTCGCATGCACATGCGAACAGGAACAGCTCGGCACGTCCACAACGAGGAGCACGCCACAGCATTCTTGCAATTACGTAACACTTCGCCTGATCGTAATGCATTACGAGCGACGCCTCAAAAACTTACACGGGAAAGATGAAGCCATCGAACCACAATAACAGTGTAACCCACACGCAAATCGCCATCGATTCAATTACAAATCGAATCGATGTTCAAATCGAGTTTCAATTACAGACTACAAAGCAATATTACTAGTAGAGCCCGATGGAGAAAGTAACAAAAAAAAAAAACAATTATTTCTCAATTTCAAGGATTCCCCATCCGAGGTGCAACCGCACATTGACTATGATAAATAGCCAGTTAATCTGTCGTTACAAAGCCGTAGGGTACATTCAGGCTCTGATAATGAAAAGATGGTGGCCGCGAAGTGTGCAATCACAAGGAAATAATAGCGGGGTGTCTCTGGAATCACGCGCAATGACCACGAAGCCGCTCCGATGCGCATTCAGACTGGTTCCATCACGCATCGATACATCGGCTTACGTCTACACTCTATCGCATATAAGACTGTTATTTCTAAGACCGAGTCGTGGTGCAACATAACATAATGCAATAACATGAAAGTATGATAATGGATGACAATATCTAACACAATGTTCATAAAAGAAACGCACTTAAACCCACAATCAAAACTTCAGTTAGGTACATCAAGAGCCAATCCCGGCGCGGAACACGTAAAATGCAATTGCAAGGACGCCCTTGAGAAATAAAAAGCATTTCGTCTTTAGTTACCCGAGGAAAGTGTACAGAATAATGACAGAAGGGCGGCTCTGGGTTATTACAGTAATGCTGGGTTGCTTCGTCTTAGTCCGCCAGCGTTACATAGCATTTCTCTTCAGCGTCAGTGAAACTAAAAAATAACACAAATAACCGGCTTGCCACAAACTCTATTAGATTTCCAACTTACTTTTTGCAGAGGTTGTCGTCGCCTAACTCGATCTTGATGCGGACGTGAGAAAATTGTTAATCTTATTTTGTAATAGCAGTCGGTAAGGAGAGATGATGAAGCGCCTTTTGAATTGAAATCTTATTCAAAATGATGTCATTGTTCAGTTGTATTCACGAGATTTCAATAAGTAAAAAAAACATTGGGTTAATTTTTCGCCCTCTTTTGGCACATAACTAAATATATCCGATAAATATGTGTTAGTAAGTAAAACTCATATCCGTAACTAAACATAAGGCACACGGGTAGATAGAGCGACATGTTAAACGAAGCACTCATACTATGCGGTAGATATTGTAATTGCAGCGCAAAGAGATGCAAGATAAAATTAACACCTGTTACATATTAGCGATGACTTGCTGTTCACCACAAGCGCGAGGTAGAAAGGAAGAGTGCAGGTGTCAGAGCGCAGTGTCGCGACAGGGAAAGCGCCTGCCGTGTCGCGAAAGGGAACTTCAAATCCACACTAGACATCGACTTCATTACAACCTACCTCATTCGATCTAAGATAGAATACAGGAACTTGCAAGGGCACTTTCTTCGAGCCTTAATTCAAGTTTTTTGGTTCCAAGCTGAGTTTGTAGTGTTTGTAATGCAATACTGAGTATGTCAGTTTACATAGTTTCCGCTCACAAATGGAGCGTGGAGCTTAGTCAAATCTGCCTACCGCTGAATGCCCACGGCGTGATCGGATTTCCCGTTTGCGATTATTACCTTTCTTTATTTCACGGGGCGGTTCGTTACCGTCGGTATCGATGTGTAACGGTGTTCCGTGGGTACCGGCATTTGCATGGTGAGCCCATTACGGCGACCGGGCGGATTGGAAGTTATTAAAATACGTTTAAGATCGTACCGCATTCGGCGGAGGCGATAAAGAGTAGACATTGCGGAGTCGTGAGCTAGCTCCGAGCTTTATTGCGTTTAGGATGCGATCGGGCTCCGCAGGCGAGTCCGATGCTAACGTAAACAAAGAGAGGATTGAGGTGTTCCGCGGGCGGTGGCTCGCGCCGCCTCTCTGACGGATAGGCTGCGTCGCGCCTCGCTATCTCGTTAGCGGCGTATTGTTCCGCGCAGCCGCCCGCGCCGACCGACACGTCCACCGACACCTAACCCACTGTAATTGGCTACACGAAATGTTGCACTATTATCTTAACGCTGACTCATTGTTCCTGCATTGCTACAGATTGCTAAGAAAGTGCAGTAAAATGTAAGCGGTGCTGAGGCCACCTGTATGCAATTAAAGCAAAATCGATTTAGATGCGAATCACGCGACAGTGTTGAAGCTAGAGAAGACGTTCACTCATTCATACACATTTATAGTTCAAGGACACAAGGTTAGAAGAAAGTGGGTCTATTGACGCGCATCCGGTAGCCGCTCGACTGTTGGTCGCGTGACAAGTCTCGCTGTGAACATTATCATTCTACGTGCGATGTTAAACCACTTATTCGGCTTGTGTTGACCGTTATACGACGCACTCACGCCGTTTGCATCAATGGCATATTTTTCCTCGGCGAAACATCACCGCACACATTTACCATTCACGGGTAACCCGGTCAGTGTATCGCTTTGTTTACATGACTGTCGCGATGTCCGACGCGAGCCTTGACTCTTGCGAGAATGCAGCTGATTCATGTAGAGTAAAGAAACTAAGATTTTTAGGGTTTTAAGTGTTCCGGAACCAAATAGTAAAAACGGAACTGTTACAATTTTGTCATATTTAACTCCGCCATCTTTGTATAGATTTTATTGAAACTTCACAGGGCGTCTTATTCGAACCATTTCACAAAGTGTAGTAAAATTAGAAAAATAAAGATTATTTACGGTTGGCTGTGATAAAAATGGGGCCATTTATTCATTACAAATTATTCTTGTTACAATTTGTAATATTGGGTACTTACACAATAGTTGTCACATATTATTTCTGTTACTTTTTAAAAATGTTTATTAATCTATATTTTTTATATTATATTTATCATATAATTGCTAATTCACAAATGTGAAAGTTAGTTCGTTTCTTTGTCCCTCCTTCACGTCTTTACGGAGTGTCAGAATTAATTAATTCTTTGCACAAGGAAGAAGGGTATAATCTTCTTTTCGTCCTGGGAAAATAAATAACTAATAATGTAATAAACGCACAATCTATGTTTATGTCGGTTTTGTTTAGGCTAAATTTTGTCTTATTATTGTTCACTTTTAAGTGACTCGTTTATTTGTTTAATTCCTCCAATGAGAGCTCTCTCTTCTCGTAATGTGCTGCTGCCTGCATTTCAAGTAGGTTGGTTGATATATCATTGTGAGTCTCCTTGTGTACACCGCACCGGCACAGTTGCATTAACTTTTACACTGTATTCTGATTGAATATGTCTTGCACATCTGCATTTCTTCAGGAAGCGTTAGAGTGGAAAATAAGACGTTAATGTGATAGAACTTACTTAATATTTCAACTGTTGAAAGCTTCCGTAATTGTAATACGAGTCAGTTCCTGAAGTAGAATATTAAATAATAGATTAAATCTCGACGCCAATGTACTGTATAAAATGTATGATCTTCGTTTAAGTCTAATCCTGGGCGTGGGGCTATACACCATCCGACGCAGCCTTCGTCTCGAAATCTAGATAACAGCATGCGTGTCCGAGCCCTATAATGCAGTCGCCATGGGCAAATCTCAACTATTACATCAATAAACCAACTACGTCAGTTAATTGAATTCTGTAATTGAATCCTACGTAGGGCCAATGTCCACATTAAGCTTTAGATCAATAGCAAAAAATTACTTTGCGGTCCCTTAGAGTTGAAGTTATATTCACATTTAGAAGGAATTACTATTCATAAATTCTTGTTATACGCTTAATTTAGATGTCAACATGCTATAGTCTAGTTTTTGTGCCACATAATTAAAATGCATGTGCTTTTTGCAGGTACACCCAGAAAGGCAGATCAAAACCGAAGCGTCAACAAGGTAATTAAAACTTAACGGAATCATCTCGAGCGTTTTCAAGCGTGTCAATTTGATGTCAACGAGACGTTGATGTTGCTCTATCAATTTAGTTTTTATGCACACTTGAAAGCATACTTTTATTATCATCTAACCGTCTTTTTTACTTCTTAATTTTAAAAATTAATTTCGCGCAAAATGTTCAATTTTTGAATTGCTAGAAGGCTTAGTATCGTTTTCAAAATTCAAAAGCGTATTGTTAGAACTTCTTGCGATATTGGACGAAAGCTACTTTTTCTGGTTTTCTCAGCGTTTTATTAAATTTTATCGTTTTTGAGTACTTAGAATTGAAAAGACGATGGAGAACGAAATGGGAATTCAAAAATTGGTGTGCAACTCAATGTAGTGCATAAATTTAGGGCAACTTGAACGGGACGTGTGCCCATTAATATCGAAAGTATACCACATCCGCGAGTGTGAGCCTTGTGTGGGGTTGATAAACCTGTCCGTCCGTACAGCACCAGTTTGCTTGTACTTCCAACTGGTTGAGCTACAAACTGGGATTTTAATAAGCTTTTCTGCTTTGCTAAACGCTTGCCCTTATAAAAGTGTTTTACGTTCCTTTTTTTGTTGTCTTTTCCTTTGAAAAGAAAAAGGGCAAGATCGGTTTCGAGGAGAAAATATGAGTCATACTTGTCATACTTACATACTTCATTCAGCATTACATTGTATCACTCTACTATGCAGGAATGCTTCATTACACACACTTTTCTGTTCATTTGTAATTAACGCCGTTCAATAGTTTTCACCGTATTTAATGATAACTTCTGACCATTGCAAAACTTGTGTTTTAAAGTTTCGGAAAGATAATTAAATACAAGGTCCGACAACAATCGGCACTAATGTCATATAAAAACGCAGGAACGCTGCGGGGACTTGTGTATGGCAGAAAAGCAGCATTCTTTCATAACTCCTACAGTAACTATCTCCCACCATTGTGGCAAATAGTACCTACGACATGGCACTCGACATTTTATTGCGGTGCTTAAAAGACTTAAAATTTATGGCTGCGCAGTGGTAGTCCACCTCCCATTGAAAGACAATATATAGGTAACGGCATGCCCGGGACATATATTAAGAGAGAGATGAATGTCGCGATGCATAAAATCGTCCATGGAAAACGCGAGTCTGCAAATAGGATTTTCTGAGATTTGAGTTGAGCAGTGATAGGCGCTCGCGTGTCTGTCTAGCGCATGCCCAATACGAGCAGCCGTCATGCCATCCGTACATTTTAACGAGAGCGCGATCACCCGCGCCGATAGCGACAGCCTAATGAAAACCCCTCTGAATAATGCATTAATACCAGCGTTAAATCGTGAGCACCTACAATCGACCGGCGACGAGAAAATACTAGATGCAAATTTAAGTCAACACTACGCCGCCGCCCCGATAGATAACTCACCAAAGGTAATCCGAGAATGCAATATTGCAACTGTACGCCGCGTTATGGAATGAAACAGAATTAATCCAGTTCCTGTAGCTCGCCGCTCGGGTGTCAATGCAGAAAATGGTGTCCATATTTCACTGTTTTATCGAAGCGATGAGGTATTCGCTCAGTTCGTCCGGGTCACGCGGGATAGTTGGTGATTTATATAGCGACGGAGACGCGGGGCGGAGGCTGCGTTTATAAATAATAGCGGGATGAAAAATAAGGCCGCTGTCGAGTGTACGAGTATGGTTCCTAAAGGCGCGGGTCCACTGGATGTGGCTCTGCCTATGCGGCATCGTGCCTCACCTCACGCGGCGACCCGCGCTCACCTTCCCTATTGAAATGTCAGTGCGCGGACCGGTGATGAGACAATCGTAAAATACAATGTTAAGGTCACATCATGACTTCAATAAACAATTCTAAACATGGGAAACGTGACGTCGTCGCCGCAGTGAGCGGGACCTCCTGAAAGTGTGTCAACCATCTTCCTAGTCTCGCAACGAGTTAGGAACACTTGTCTAGGCAACGACATCTTTGTTTTATGATATTGTTTTCCGTGAAGTATTCTCGGCAAATAACAACTTAGAGGTGTGTAGAGATTTTAATTTATTAGTCAATAATAATGCTTCTTCACTTTTTATGTACAAATGAAAAGAAACTAACATACACAAAACTTAGTATTATTAAAAGTCAGCCAAAATACACCTACCAAAATACTAAAAGTATCTACGATCATATATCGTATATAAAATGTTCAATTGGTTCATTACTCTTAAGGGCGTGAGTTAGATTAGGAGTGACCCTAACAATGTGGACATCGCTTTATTTTTCATTTGCATTATTCATTCACGCGAACGGTGATTTTTCTCAAATATATGATAATAGGTCAAAAACTATATATATGGCTTCAAAACAAAATAACAATAGTTTTACAACGATAAAACCATATTATGTCATACCACACTCTACCGTGTTCCTTTACATTTAAATTTAAACCGGGGACCGAAATGCGGTCTCCATTTTCAGTAAAATCACAATATTACATAATTATTTGAACTGTGGTGGAGGTTGGTCAGCAAGTTCTATAACTATGAGATAGTTCATGTGGATTTCTATGTAGATCTAGCATTTAACAGGTGTGACGGACAGACAAACGGATAGCATTTTGAAACAGTTTGGTTTCGAAAATGGATGAATACTGTTGGTGCGGGAGTCAGCCTGATTAAATGTATTGTCAAAGTTTGAGAATGTTTACAAAAAGCAATTAATTGGTTTATTTGATAACTTTCGAAAGCATGCGAACATTTTTGTTGTAATTAGAGCATTACGGATTCAACTATGAGTAAATAACTTAGCTTGATGCAATTATATTTGGAAAATATGATACAGAAAGTGAACGCTTAATGGGGTAGGGTAAGGTCATCAGGTACTCGAGGGAGGATAGGCGTGCTACAGGGTTATACTTATATTGGGCTATATTCTGTTTCTTTTTTACATAACTGATCTCCCATTTATGGTATGGTATGGCCGAGATAGTACGGTTTACTGATGACACCTCATTAGTTCTTAAAAGTTGACTGAAATTCTAAGTTACGTGACAAGGCGAATAATGCTTCTCGGTAACTTTGCGCTGGGTCACAGCGGATTTCAAACCTAATTGGTTTAATAAGCCAAATGAACAAATTAAAAAACTTTTTGCCTTCCTACTGCATAAAAAATAATTCTGA
Source organism: Oegoconia quadripuncta (assembly GCA_949316235.1). Classification (NCBI taxonomy): domain Eukaryota; kingdom Metazoa; phylum Arthropoda; class Insecta; order Lepidoptera; family Autostichidae; genus Oegoconia; species Oegoconia quadripuncta. The sequence continues at coordinate 11,133,429 of OX438754.1, read as the reverse complement.
TGATAACAAAGTGGAATTTGCAGATACGACAGTTTTTTGGCAATCACACTTGATTGTAAGCAACATAGTCCAGTAAAAATTCGTAATTCTTGTGGTGTAACTTAAAGTTCCTGATTTTTTGAGGAAGGATAGAGTACCCATCAGTAATAGAATTAAAATGTTTTCTAAAAATTCTGTAGCTTGCTTTAGGTATAGCATAGATAATTAGTTATAAAACTTACAATATTAAAATAAAGTTACCACTGTGAATTTCATTACGTCGTAGAAGATGCTAAGATCTTCTAAAACAATTTTCTAAAAAATTAACCAATGGCTACTTTATATTTTATAAAAATTGTTTATTGTGTCGTGATATTTGCCCACGGTGAAATTTTTCGTAAATATAAAGAAGTTATTGAACGATTTTTTTGAAAATAGTCACAGGAGTTCGAAGTATATTCTCCGACGCGATGAAATTCACAATGGTAATTTTAATCTAATAGTCTATGTTTATTACTAAATGCCAAAATATTATATACATAGCAAGCATTTTTAATGTATCACTGACAAGTACTCTATCCATGTGTACTCTGTGAAAACCCACAGTAGTAGAATGAATGGAGTGGGGTAGATGTAATTAGGTGTTGTACCTATTACTCCCACTGTATACCAGTTCTCGTTTCAAATTCGCATTATCGCCATCCTTTATCGGGAGGGCCAGTTTGATGTCCTAAGCGAAAATAAGGCAAATAACATCACATTAATAGCCGATAGATCATTGATTAATCATATCAAAACCATAGCACTTCTATACTGCAACAAATGACGGAGATATGAAGAAGAAAATTGTGTTACCGCTTCTTATCCCGCAGATAATTGTCGTTTCGCTAATATTGTTCCCAAAATTGAAATGACATTCATTCAGTGGCGTTACATTGAAATAAATGCTTAAAGTTTGAACAATATGCTAACTATGTAATGAAATACGCGAGTGCAAGCAGAGGTCAGGGCAGGACAGGGCACAACAGTACAGTGGCCACTACCGTTCCCGCGTTCCACATACGGGCTCAGCCAGCGGACATACTAATGGGGCCGTAGGGTGGAGCAAGAGACGACACGAACGTCGTTGCAGTATACAATCTACACACACATATTACATGTAGCGATAATGGAACTCATATATACTCGCAACTTCTCTTCGGATATTCATATATTCGTGTAAACAATATAGGTAGATATATAAACAAAAAATATAAGAGAGGGGGGGGAACAGGAATCAAGCATAAATGTATCATATTAAAGCACTTTGTGTGTCATCGGGACGCGAGGCGAGCGCTAACATAGCGGGGTTTTACTTTCTTGTAGTGGCCTCAAGAAACTAGTTAAGAGAAAGTAGGATCAGTATCTTCCTTACATTTATCGTTATATAATACGATCTATACAAAATGATAGGAATTGGATTCAGAAATTATAAAATAATGGTCCAGTACAATACTGCGTGGGCACAATGCCAAGAATTTCATGCTCGGCAATTATATATTGGTGTCAAACTTACAAATACAAATAAGGAATTTCTGTTGGAGTGAAACAAATTCGCGCCTACAGACGTCCAATTAGGTCGGGTGTATCGTGCGTATCCACCGGCCCACGTGTGTAGAAAATAGTCACTTACTCATAAATATTTATGGTTGGCACAAAACCGTCTTTGTACACTTCCACATTCTCTCTGAATTATAATGGCTGTCACAGTAGGATCCCGAACAACAGCCGAAACGGCTCGCATTAAAGAGAATAAAAGATTCTCGAGACGGTTTCACTTAGCAACCGCCACGGCGAATAACTCGAATAGAGATGACACAGAAAGGGTTTCGCCAGTAGAATGCTTAATGGAAAGGCCAAGCGAACGAAGGGGACATTAGATTTACTTTCATGCATCGATCTCGGCTGTCTGTTGTGAACATTCAATAGTTTTTTTGGTGCGGTTGTATTCTGGTTCCTGCAGGAAATCAAGCGCGTCGTCCGATGAGAAAGCGGTAGTCGTCAGGGACAGCGACGCCCGGCATTTCCCGTTGTAGTTGTGGGCTTAGACGACGGCGAGGGCGCAGGCGGTGCGTGTCGTACGGTAGCAGTACAGTTAGCCTGGATGAAGGCGGTTACGGCTACCGCCGCCCGTCCCTGTGATCTGTCAATTAGAACCCCATAACCTTGTTCACATCGGTGGCCGCTCTCTACGGCCTAACGACAACAATTACTGTCTTTTCCTAACAATGAGAGCACGTACTGGTCGTATTCATTTTACTTCCGTCAATGTGGTGCGTGCTTCGTGACAATACGGTTATAATTACAAGGTCGGGAATGAGAAAAAAAGAAAGTGATAATCTCTATAAAAAGCATTTCGGTCAGACGCTTGTTCCGGTGTTAATTCAAAGGAAGTGTATTCTAAGTCAGATTTCACGCTTTACTGTGAAAATTACTAGCAGTAATATAAGCTTTTTGTCTTTTTTAATCGCCGTTAGTAGATATTAATCAAATTTTAACTGTCAACTATACTCCGACCGAACCTACCTGTAGATTCCGCTATTCAAAAAGATAATTTAATTCTGTTATACAGTCGATTTTTTTTAATCAAAATACAGCTATACCTAATATGACGAAGATTTTACTAGATTCGGATTAAATTCTTCGGAAAAAATAGACATACATATATGATACATATATAATCCCGAAGAATGTTAAATAGATACCAGCTTACACGCGTTATCCTCGTAATTGGCATATTTCAATCCAGTGATTCGTTCATCGTCATCAAAGGTAAAACCGTTTTGCAAAGTTCGGAGTCGATTGGAAAGCTCGACACAATGTCACGTTTTCCATCACTGTGAAATCTATCAATAGCGAGCAACGCAACCCACTGGCACCACGCAGCAAGAGGCGCGTGGCGTCACGTAGATTAAGTTCAAAAGACTGTAGTCCCTGGGCCCGCACAGATGCAGGTCGATGACCGACTTAGAAATTATAATACAGTATGAACAATCTAGGGACGTAAATAAATGATCAATTGTGAAACAATAGCTTTAATTACAAACTTTGGTCTGATACTAGGAAGATGACTACGAAATCATTAAATTTACTCAAATTTTACATTATGTCATCTTAAAAATGTTAACTTTTTTTCTTCTAAAAATGGTAACCATGGTTTTTAAAAACGGTAACCTTAGTTTTTAAAATACGTAATACAAATACAATGGATCAGTTTACGACACCATTATAATAGACTACTAATTTGGATTATGACAAAATGAACCAGTAACTTTCGAGATTGGCCAAATATCATCTGAACCATCATCGTTACGTCTCGCTGAGATCTTCCCTGGGAAAATTCGACCGGTTCGCGTAGTGACTGCGTCGATTATCGTATCACGCATCATCTAACTTCAATTTATTTCGACATTTACAATTTTATTATAGTTCCGTTTTAACAATTGCAATTTCGCTTTCTATTTGTGTTCTTTAGATACTACATGTTTTCTTAGTATACTGTGAAGTTCTCGTGAAGCAGTCACATATTCGCTAGTGTAACTGATTATCGTTTGGCGCGGTCAGTCAATCCTTGGACGGGTGACCGCTGTTGTAGTGTCATTTGAGTGTTCCTATGGCAGGTTAAACAGTCGTTTTTCCGTTTTTAAGCTAAGAGGTATGTGTGACACAAATTCAAAAATCCAGCTCTACTTGGCGGATGACCTATACCTTCTCCTAGTGAGCGGAATCTGTGCTTCCGCATTGGATATAAGGCTATTTAAGATGATTCCCTTACCGTTTATATAGGTAACCGAATGTCACAATAAGTTGCTAAAGTGGAATCGCATCAACAGTCCACTGCTGGACATACGCGACTTCCATGGGCGATTTTCTTTATTGCACAAGAATTACATACAAATTACAGTCGGAAAATATGTACATAGGTGATGTTTTCATCACATTTCATGGAAAGATTTGTCCTAATCGCCATGCTGGACAAGCGGGGAAAAGAAGGTTAAATTTTCCTGATCCGCAAGTAACTTGGAACTCCAAAAGACATATTTTGTATTATCCTGTACCAGCAGAGAAATTCTGAGTTGTCCAAATAAAATGTCATTATACATAGTATGACCGCGTATAGACTAGGTATGATGTAAAATCCCTCTAAGCTTGTCGATCTCACACAAGCTCACACTACAGAGAGACAGTTATACTATTTAGTTCAGGGCCGTCACGTTTTGTTATATTGACAAGATATAATTGAAACTATTAAAAAAGTAAAATACTTCTACAGTATACGATAGAATTCCTTTTCGTCCAGTTTTCTTCTTTGTAAGATTTTTCTATACTAGCTGTGGAACTTTATCGCGGAATTTTGTTTATCCCGCGGGAACTACTCCCTTTATCGGGATAAGAAATATCTTGTGTCTTAATCCAGGCTATATTCCACCTATATATCAAATTTTGATGAGATTGAGAAACAAATAAGCAAACAAACATCCAAACTTTCGCATTTATAATTATAAATAATATAATAATAATGTAATAATAGACTGAATAAATAAATAAATTATATAAAATAAATAAATATAAGTTAGAAGATAGATTGTTTTTATCGCAGAAAGAGAACAAAAAATAGTTTTTCGATTATCGGAATAAAAAGAAATAGACACTATTTCCGTTTTTAAATTTCGATAAAATTCTTCCAAATACTACTCAAACCTTTCTCTGGTGCATGATCTCGGGAAGAAATTGTCATAAATAAAGAAATTTTCTCCACTGAGTTGCGGTCATGCTATGGGTGTAGATAAGAAGTCTTCAAATGGCATAGGTATCACATAGAAAATTAGACGATATGCTAGTGACTAGAGAAAACATCTATCTCGCGCCGACGTAGACAAAATCTGTAGACAAAACGTTTCTCCTGGTGGCCAAACTAACCCTGCTGGAAGACATTACCTACATACCTATCTAACAAACTGGATACAAAGTATGTTTTTTATTTGTTTAGAGCGTAAACGCAACTCGATTTAATATTATTGCATCCAATAAACAGAATCCTCACAAGGCAGATAAGCAAATAGTCTTTCTCTTAGGTGAAGAATATTCAAGATCGAATTTAGCGGAGGCGGTAAATGGAACATGGTTTATTTCTCTATTGTTCAAAACGTGCTTTGGGTGTACAATTTTCCGAGTGGGTGATGTATGGATAGAAGACAGTGCTGTTTTGTTTATCAGCAAGTTATCTACTTTTCAGCGACGCAAACGGGGGATATATCACAGAGGCGTGACACAGTTGCGTTGAGTGGGCGAGCCGACTCATTGTGAGGTGTCGATATCTGAGGCTCTCTATCTATCGATTGACAGATGTAAGCCCAGGAAATTGGTGTTTGAAATATAGTGGACCTGCTTTTCAACAATTCGCAAACATATCGCCGTGTCGCTGACAGATAGTAAATTGCAACTGTGTGATCACTAAGATTACTTAGAGTAGCTAATATTTTCAGAAATCATTGGAATAGTAAGTAAACATATTAAACAGTATCCGTTGGAAAAAGAAATACACGTAACACAGTGTGACTAGTGTGAGTTATTTGCTTAGGCGCGTGCCGCTTGAGACGAGTCAATATTTAAAGGTGGTCGACCTTAGTTCACTCCTTCGGACGGTTAGAAAGGATATTGGTAATAGAAAAGCGGTGTCTGAAGCTCGTTACTACGCAGCTAAGATAATGAGATTTTTTAAATAACTAAAGTACACGAAATAATCGACACTCCATTCAGTCTCTAATAAAAAGAATGCATCAGTTACATTACGACAATATCAATAACTGCTAGTGTTATGAAAACGATCTACATTGAAACTCTAGGTTTTCAAGAAATGACTTCCTTGCGTAATGGCGATAAAGCACTTCCTTGTGTCGCTCACGTGAGAATATCGCACGGCCGTGACATTGACGAATGGGGTGGTGCCGTGACCGTGAGTGCGGGACGGACAGTGAGGCTGCGCTGACGTCAACGACGTACCGTCTCGGAAGCTTCGCCGGCCGGCACACCTCAGACGCTCGCAATTTGCGTGTCAAACTAATCAAGACAAAACGACTATCGATTGTGAATCGCGAACATTACTGTATAGGTAAATGTTAACGGATCGTCGTTCTACATCTACATACAGAATTCATTCAATCATTTTGGACAAAATAAAGAGGCATGCTGTTCATTTTCGCAAAAAACAATGCAGACGTTTTTATAATTTTATTGCAATTAGAAACATCGTAAGCATTATTGTTATCGTTCTCGTCTCTAATATTTCGTAACTTTTCTTCGTTATTCGACTAAAGACAGAATAAATTGGAGAAAAGTGACGTTTAAAGCAGACGTGAAATGATTGGGAAAGGGTTAAGATGATGATATTTATTAGCATAGAATCAATTCATTTAAGCCGGTGTATAAACATCGTTAGTGTAGAATGAGCTGAGCTGCTACTCAAAATCAACACTCACCGTAACAGGTGAACCATATTAGCTACAAAAAATAAGTTCTGATATTATCAAAATAGTTGACAGAAAAAACTGGTAATTGAACATTGTCGCTTTATTGATACAATCATTTTCATTATAGACCTTTCACAAGGCGTGTCTGTTACAGCCCTTGCATGGGAGGAAGAACCGTATTAATTACGACGCCCGCAGGCGCGTTGGAATAATATTTTTATTAGCGATTTCGCTCCTTTATGACGCCGTTGTCTAGCGTGTGGACCGTGTGGCAATATATCTACAGGAAAATACGGCAGAGTTTCGATTCATAACCGCTACTGTTATGAGGACGATGAGTGGATGACATTAATAATTTCCTGTACACTGCAATATAACAACTATTGGTATAAAATAGTATAACGAGGTAGTTTCAATATCAAAGGAGTAAATAACTTGTAAACATTAAATTGTTTATACTGCAGCAAGCGAGGAAATATGTCGTCGCAGTAGTAAACATAGCCTCTCGTTAAATGGTAGTTATAATAATGATTTAAACTTTCCAGTTGCATTAAAACCGGTGTACATAGTACGTATCCGCCTTAGAATAAAACAAATCTTCTTTCCAGGAACTGAATTACAAGAAAATTTATATTGTTAAAGGTTTTTGCACTGATATGATATTGCCGATCAAAAGGTTCAAACAGTTTAAAGATAGTAAATTTCTCACGAGCGTAGAATTATATATCTATTATTGGCTCTATCTGCACGTTCCGCTCATCATGCAAGCTGTCAGTTTACATTATTTGACTGTGAAATAGAGTTTGCAAGGTAGTCAAGTCTATCGGTGTTTACTTAGCCATAGTATGGGAGTTATAACGCCTTATCTGGTTCAGTGATCGCGGAGATCCAACACTGCTACCGACGGATGGGTAACTTTTTTACCGATACTTTCAAGAACTCCACCGTGGGATAGTAACAACTGTTCGGTCAATGACGTAACGTGTACGATCTGTGATTTGATTAATGGAACAGATTGGAAAAATTAAGTTGGCATGAGATAAGTGGCATGTGTTTTATAGTGACGGCCGATTGATGTGAAGTGCGATGTCTAAACAAATAGAGTTTTTGTGAGAGGTTATTGCATGATAATAATTGGAGTTGAAACGGAAACATAAAAACTGTTTGTTTCCTTCTCCTGCACTGACAGTGATGATAATGAATATAATTTGAACTAAGGTTTAGGACACTTATGTTATAAATATGTCGCAGCCACTCCTGCAACAAGGCAGCCAAAGTTGACATTTAACTATTTGCCGGAATTGACATTTCAACATAAGATTGATGTTTTGTACAAACGACGCAGTTTCTTCTCTTATTGATATCTACGAATATATCACATTTTGGTTTATGTGATTCTGGAACGATATAATTGTCTAAAACCTTATGATTTTCTTAGGCTTCTTCTCAAAGGAAGACTGTAATTCCGAAGGTGTGAGTTTCAGAAACGCAATTATTTTCAAGTGCTAATTTTACGTATGAAATTATATTATTGTACTAAATCTTGATATCAAAATTAAACATTCAAAACGCCCAAAATATGGAAAAGTATTTTGTGTTTTGTGAGAGATTTAATATTTAACGCCATAGAGAATTATCTTAGTAGTATTAGTAGTATACACAGTAAGAGGATGTAATGGGATGAAAATCTTTTTTGGTAAAACACTGTTTTTTCTAGATGACTACACATTTTCAAAGTCTGTGGATAAAGTTTTCTTTAATTTCTTCTATCTGCAATGGTTTCATGCTCCATCTTAACTTTAACTTGTTTAACTACGGGACAGCTGTTTTATAAAACTACTTACTCTTTCATTTCTTTATGTCATGGTATGACAAACGAGCAAGCAGCGCACGTGGTGATAAGTCCCAGTCAATATTTTCAATATTAAATACAGGAATCAGGGATGCTATCACCGTGAAACTGAGAAGGATTATGGATGAATCACTGATATTTTTGCGTCAATTTCAAATATAAGGTTGTGTAATTGGCTGGTTTGGTCTGAACCACCTCTTCCTTAGACACACGGCATAAAGAATGTGTTTTAATGAAATTGAATCTATATTTTTGGTGTACTAATATGAGATCAGACGTGTATTAAATCCTGTTTAACCACTCCTGATGTTACGATGTCACAAATCCTACGGCAAGAAGTCATGAGCATGCTAATACTTTTGTAAGGGATACATAAATTTGTATTACGTATGCCTCTAAGCGCATAAAGCTACAAGAAATGTGTATTTATGAGATATTACGAAATCTAAACTAACTTCACAGTTCCTAAACTGTTATGGAGATTAGGAAGCGGTTATATACTTACTCGCCTCGTGCGTATTAATGTTTTAATACGTGTAGTGATGTCAACGATGCTACCTACCTGGAACAAAAGAGAAGGATTTCATGATTTCTGTTAACTTTCCAACATCTTAATTCAAATGTCGTACATAGAGCGGGCCAAGTAGCTCGCGTTAATATGTAAATCGGACGATACTCTCCAGGACAAGCTTCCACGGAATACTAAGGTTTGTGATAATTTAAATAACTACAAAACGAGTCTACGTAAAAGTGATGCTAGTTAATAAATAGCAGTGTAACAAAATTTAGATGATGTGACAAAGATTCACGACACGGGTCGCATTGTGTTGGTGGCAAACTCTACACAATAGACAAAACAATTTGCTGACAGCACTGTTATTATCGCGGGGCCAATAATAACTGATCCTGCTATAAAATAATATCTAATTTCTGAATCTAGTCCACAGCCACTGGGGTAAGGTCGAGTTCTTCCAGGTCGCTGGGGAAAAGTCTACCGGGGCTCTCATCCGCAATATACAGTCGCAACGCATTCGCACGCTGACGAGACTTTCAAGCCCCACTTTGAGAAGTGGTGGTTACACCGGCCAACCCCCTTCCGGATCCAATTTATCGTCGTACAGGTCCCATTGAAATTCAGACAGTCGTGTGCATGATCTTTGATGAAGTCACCCATCAGAAACTGGCGGAATTGTCACTTCAACCGGATGTAGGGGACTGTCGGATATCGGGGTTCACAGTAAACTTCGTCCAATACTTCTATACACAAATGAGACTATATACATACAAATAGTTCTCGTTCTCTAGTAAAGAAAGCTAAATAAAATTTTTAGAACGCCGAATACATCGGTATTAAACTCGAAGCTATCTCTACGGATGCACGCTAGTTTCCCTCTGTCATCTGTATATACAAACAATTGACAACCTCGTAGACAATTAAAAATACGGCCCAACCTCTGAGGACATCTTCATTCGAGCACCTTCGACATTATATAGAAGTTTGTACGTAATTTTATAGAACAGACAGGAAAGTAGCACAGCAGCATCGTTACTGGAGCAGCATCTGATCCCATACCATTTGTACCCATATATTTTAATATCATATTGAACTATTTGTGTCAGCAAATCCCAATAGTAATATTAAAATAAACACCTTTCTACATGCACTAATGAGACGATAAAATGATGTAGGTATACTATGATATTTACGCACACGTATTACCAGTCATCTTTAAAACATTATTGGCATTTAAGCTAACTGCTAACATGCAAATACTCATGCACAGAAACGAAAATTTCTCCTTAAAGATTTCTTCAAGTAATCTGAAGAAATGATGTATCTATATATCTATAAAGATAACATTAGAACTCAGCGGAATAAGTTTATCTAGCATAATGTTAGTGATTAAAGTCTGTGTCCATAATTACGATGTGTATTTAGCACTCTAAGTTCAATAATAATAATTAATAACATTTATAAACACACGCATTTAGTTAATATATTTGTTAACGCGCTATGCTTTTCAGCAAGCTGTATCTGCTAGCAAGTTATGGGAAACGGTATAACAAATTGTTTTGTGCGTTCCGGCAAATAATCTGTTACACAATATGTTTACGTAAGTTGCGGTATGTATTATCTAATATTACGATCATAGACGCGCCGTAAACGCAACACCAAGGTCTAGTTCAAAAACAAATAGCCGAAGGTCTCGGCCATACAGATTTTACGACTTTGTCGCTCATCTATTGCGCCCGATGCTGTATGCAATGTAATGTTAATCATGTTGGATTGTTTTTCGAAGAACTTTACAAAATTCTCTATAGGTTACAGTTTTCATCACTTGGGGTAGAGGTAGTAAATAAATTAAGACAATAATATCCATGATTAATTATTACATGTTTCTGTAAACACTGCATCTGCAATGAAATATGTTTGTAAACAGACAACAGTTTATGAGCACCGGTGCACATTCCGAGAAATTCTCGAGTGTAAAATGTTCGTAATTACCAGTCGATACGGGGAAGTAAGTTCGTTCCTGAATGAAGGAATCACGAGCATGAGCGCAGAGCTGAACGCTGCGGCTGTCATTACAAAGTCACCTACCCATAATTCAGTATGTCATACATAATTAATATACAGGCAGTTAAGTGGCAAATATGTAATTAACAATAGCTTATTCTTTGCTCACAGGACGGCGGCGGGGCGGTTAGCGGTTGTGGCGCTGAGCTCTCAGGTCAGTAACCCCGTGCACCTTACTCTCCTGCGATCGGAATTCGTGAATCTTCAGAAATAACACGTCATTATGTCTTATTAGCCGTTGAGGAAGCACTTAGAGCAAATGTAAGGAAAATAACACGCTCGCGTCTCGCGGGAGATTGTTCAAGGATCCATTATTGCACCCATTATAAAATTAGTGTAGCAACAATACATTACGTGTTTCTTAAAGATTGCTTTAATACGATTAATTTTTGATGGCATAAAATTTTTAATGAAAAATTACGGCATAGCTCTCATCCTCCTCCAGTGTACAAACGGTAAAACTTTCCAATAACATGATAATAATGTCAAATTATCTCGGAATATGACTCAGAAAAATAACAACCAAAAACCAGCGGAGTGCAAACATGGAAGATGAATACAGTTAGTTTTTTGTGGTAATGCGTACGTAGCGAGTCGCAAATAGTCGGGTAAGTGAGCGTGTATCATTATTAATGCAGTGACCATTACCAAAATTGATGCACGGATATTACGAAACAGTTCGTCAAGAAATAGATATACCGTTGCTTAAGATATATCAAGCTAATGAAGATTACTAAAAATGGAAGCATTGCATTGTAACAATTAAGTAAATTCAAAACACGCGAAAAGCGCATGGTACTAACTAATGAAATAGATCGTTTAGAAGTGGAAGTAGTAAATTTCTTTACTTATTTCCTACTTTCTTTCTTGGAATATATTTCTTATGACCTGCAGAGAGAATTTTTTTATGGAGGAAACTCAATTACGATACCACTGCGAATTTTGATAAAAACGGCAATAAATTTTAAAACGAACATCCATCGAGGTGACAGGTGAGCGCCATTTCTCCCGAAGCGCAGTCGAATCGATTGCTGGTTTTAAAAAAGCTCCCTCGCTCCTCGATTTCCGAATTCCGCGAACCGGTTTGTGTACAACATTATCCTGTTACTTTTTACCGTTCCCCGGCTTCAGAATGGAACATGCGGCCTACTTCGCGGGATATCTCGTAATACACTCGCACAAATGTCAGTAATTTTTGATTGCTCTATTCGGATTTCAATCAACGTGTCAAGCCGCGGAAAATGAAGTTTATTAAAACTTTTTACTTATTTATGTAAAATTCAAGAAAATAAGCAAAGCAATAGACCAACATTTGTATATAGGGAATGCCCATTCTAATGGATGTATATAAAAAAAATGGATTGATCTAATATCAATTCAAAATATTTTGTGAAAATGGAAAATGTCCCACTATTAATAAGTTATAGTCATACTCGTATAATCAATCAAACGTTCAAGTTAAATGATGCCCATTAGTTATACAGGTGTGTTGTGATGTGAAAGTTATTGATGCAAATTAGAGGGGCGCAGAATCAAACTTTACCATATAATCTAAGTTACGACTAACGACCAACTTTATGGTGTTGAGATGGTAGTAACTATATACCCGTAATGTAGAATATCATTTTAGAAACTATTTTCTAAAAGGCCAAGTAACGGAAACTGCATATTTAAACTCACAATAAAATAATCAAACTAAATGAACATTGTATATAGTCGCAAAGGATTAATTTTATACAAAACCTATTTATTCAATTACATAGCATCACATATAAATAGAATATTAATCTTTCAATAAACTACATTTCGCAAACAATTTATTAAACATTAATAGACTGTTACAGTTAACTGGACCGCGGACACAATAACTTTGATTAATTTATCTAGGTCTTAGAAAATGGCCGCTAAGAATTTGAGACCAACATGTAAAATTAATCACTTAATTCTTGTTAACCTGTGATTTATAGTATAGTCTACCTAATTAATTAATCAGAGGCCTATTTGATTATATAGGTAAGTCTATTAAGCAGTGATTTATTATCATATGGAATCATTGTCAAACCGTAAGAAAGTGTTCCATCTATCACTCTCGTGCTAACATTCAGATTTTCGTAGATTGTAACAACGAAAGTTGCAACATTTAGTAAAGCCGGCCCGAATGCCAACAGATTTTTTATGAGATATCAAGTAAGAAATTTCAATCCACTCAGCATGGTTTATTGTTTCCTGATTGTGTTGCAATAATCAAGAAACGATTCAAATCTAAATAGATTTTATGTTAATTTAGAGAACACTCAGAATAAAGATTAGTTCAAAGCGAGCATACAAGTAGTAATACAGGAAATGTCCGAGCAATATCCACCCTGAGGCGGAGGGTATGCATCGGGAAGCAATCGTTGTACAACTATAGAACAAGCAAAAGGCGGTCGCGATCTTCGCCAGAGGCCTTTAATTGACAATGGATAGCAGCCGACCCGCATAGATTAGTCGTCCGATAGCATTTTACCTTTAACCCTCTCATTATAGTGTGTGATAGCGAGCCCATCGAGCGCTTATGGCTCTTGCCTCGTCTGTTGACTAACATAACTCGGCTAATGCGTCAATTTGCTATATCTCTCTAAATCTACACGTTTACTCTTAAGTTTTACGTTCAGATCGAGTTAAGCATTGCTCTAAAAGGTATAATAAGAAATTAATGTTAGGTCATTACTAAGCTTTACACTGAAATGATGCAGACAATCGATATTGCGGGAATATGACATGGAAAATAAGAGTTTACATTGTATATGTCTACTTTCAATAGGTGATAGGTACCTAAGGGATATCAGTAAACGCTAAAATGGCACAAGTACATATATACGCCGTTAGACTTTGCTGCTGAGATGAGGCCTGTCGTTAACTGAACAATTAGTAACCTTTAGTGGTAATCGAAACCTGTTATATTCTGTAATGAAGATTAACTACGTAATCGAAGCGTAGTTTAAATAATAAAATTATTTGCACGCAGCGATACTAGGGACATCGGGCAGGAATGTCGATGCAGTTACGGCGACCGGTCGTGTTCCTGTAATCCAACTTCGATACAATTACGCTATAACCATATTCATGGGTATGATGTTATCAATATTGATAAGGATAAGGAAACGTGAACAACGTATTAATAGTGATGTAAGAATCTTGTAGAAGCCGAACGTAGAATTACAAACCTATATAAATACACATCAATAGATAGATTGTGTAAGATATTTTATAATGAAGCAGTTACGTACTGCAGCAAAATTACTTCGTTCAATAGGAAACTAATGTTGTTTTTACGCGGACAGAGTCGTACTTAATGTAGACAGCTAAACGAGATGGCAGAGGAATCTAGTGCAGAGCGCAGCGTCTCAATTATAAACAACGATTAGAGTCGACCACACGTGGGCATGCGGATTGAGTAAATTACTAAGCGCTGTCGAGAAAAGATAGGCCATTTCGACGACTGCCATCAAATGCAGATTTCACCTAAGATCTACTTTTTGTTTATTTTACACAACGCGACCTGAGCACATCTTAACGGTATAATTTAACAAAAAAATGTGCACTGCATACAATCCGGCTGGTTTATGAAACAAGCCGCTTACCTACAGGTATTCACGTTCGCGTCTAGTTTTACGACCGCTGTTAAAACCTACGGTAGAGGCGTGCTTACCACCTTGAATGCAAAGACGTCGACGCGTACAGTGCTATAAATATGATCGCATGCGGGATCTGCGCGAACATAATTGGATATTCGCGGTAAGCTCCCGATTCGAAAGAAAGATAAACTCGTGCAGGATAGCGTGGAGGCGGTGTTGTCAAGTGTCCATCCTGTTATCATCGCGCGACATCTTTACGCCGGGGTCGGTTTTTCTGCGCGTGCGCGGTGCGGTGGGCGGTAATAGCGTCCGCCCCAACGGGATTCGCGCGCCGACATCGTTTCGCGTCTCATCGCGCGGCCGCAATACATCGCTCCACTTAAATTACGTGCGATCTTGTTCCGGTAAACTATCGTGATACCCACACACTATAAAAACACTACTCGCACCTAATCATCAGGCAGCCACCGTGCTGTGGCGTATTTCCTATAATTGTGTCACTGAGCATAAAATAAACCATTAATGGACTCTACACGGTTGTGTAAAGTCCACAAAAACCATGCAAAAGTCAAAACGGGTGCAGTTTAGTAGTTTAATTAATGCTGTTAAACCGAGACTTAGCGCTCAATCAACCGATAAGTCCGATGTTAGCTTTCAGTTGATGAAATGGTTTACGTATAACACTTAGAAACCAATCTAAGTGGGTTAAGTTTCTATGTGAAATGCGCATAATTATATGTACTACTAAGTATAATATAATTATACTAATATATATCTAAGCAAATACTTACTGGAGATGTTAAAGTTTTTATGCAATTAGGGAGTTATCATTAGTATCAGACTACTTATTCCAATAAATGTGTAATTAGAAAGAAATTCTGACGAAATAATAACTATAATAGTCGTGCATTATGAGATAATATAGGATGAATGTCGTTGATATTTTATCGACAAACTTTTGCTGTCATCTACAATCGACCACGCGTCAAGACCACACAGTACTAACGTATGATGACGTTTAAATAGGTTCTCTGTAGTCTGCAATACTCTAGCACGAACACATTAAAACAACCTTTGAAGTTGAATATTTCAGTTTATTAGTTTTACAATTAGTGTCCGATAACACCACGCGACTAATGACGAATGGTAAAGTGAGCAATTAGATATTTTGGCGCGAACAACGCTCTCTGCGTATTTTAGGACTAGCGGGTGCAATGGATTGGAGTGTTAGTGTCGATTAACGTCTTTTGACTGATATCCATAAAATGAATTAAGCAATAGATAGGACTGCATCACAGTGAAATTGCGTATTGATGTGCGCAAGATGTACCTCATAAACTGTCGATCAATCGCCTGTAACGGTAGCCACTGATGACGTGACGGCATATAAACGTGTATTGACCGTATAGGTACGTATTCAATATTCAGTTGTTTAACTGTCATCTCTCTCTGTCACCCAGGCTCAACACAAAAAAGAGCGCAAGAATTTATAAAGAACTTTTTCTTCATATCGAAGTTATCTCTTTGGAATCTATGAATATATTCTAATATAAAAATCTATGTTTGGGCATCATGAATCGTCCCAGTGAAACTACAAATAAATTTTAACAGTGCAAACAAATTAAACAGTCATTTCATTCGTAAGGCTATCTACCAAGCTTTTAAAAAGAAGCCAGTGGATTGTGTTAAAGACCGCATTAAATTCAACAAGCCAACTTATATATATTCAAGCAACCCAGATGGTTACCGGTAAGGTATGGTGTCAACCGGTGATACAAGTCTCCTAGTATGTGACCCACTAACTTTTCTATGTAACTCAGCGTGAGGCGACCCATATAGTTTAGTAGACAGGTATGGAGGTAACTAAGATAGAGAAGTGAATATAATTTTTAATCTTTATATAGATAGTACTGTGTAGTTTCTGCACGTAAAAAGAATAGAACTAATCGGTCTGTTCCCCTTGGTGTCGTAAAATACTAAGGGAATTTCCACCAAAAAAACATCTATTGATTTGCACGTTATAATGACTTCATCCCTTGTCTCGTGTGTAATTCTGTAAATGTTGTAAGGTGAACCGTCGATGTTGTTTCAAGCATTAAACTTATTAAGTGTTCGGGATATCTTTGACTCGACCCCATTTAACATAAAGGGATATTATGTAAGTATGAATGTAGGTATACGTATTTGTAAGAATCCACGCAACTAATATAACAAATGCAAAGATTTGGATGTTTGTTTGTTGCTCATTGACGATGTACCGGATGAGCGAATTTTGGTAGGTATACACAGAATATGCCAGAATATGGCAGACATAGGATACTTTTTATCCTGATAGAGTGAGTAGTTCCCGCAGGATAAACAAATCACAAACATAAGCGAATTCCCTGCCGTGGGCAAGTAGTACATACTTTGCAAAAAATTATCAAGTTAAAGAAGGGAAGAAGAAGGAGAAAATATTGTGAAACGTCTTTTAGAATATGGGTGTAAGTTTACGAGAAACATTCACCAGGAAATCAATATTTCATACTTGGGGTGATATGGGATAAATGTCGCCTGTAGATACTTGATGGTAAGGGGTCACCGCCGTAATATATTAGTATATTATCAATTTTTATAGGTTTCCCGCTCTCAACATTTCATTTGGTACATCACTGAGCCCGCTCAAAATTCCTCATGGAGGACGAGACTCGGTAACCCCAGTCTTTATAATTGTGTTCCCCAGAAACTTACTTAATATAACGGATGTGTGAAAGCCCGAGTAATTCTGCGTGATATTAATGTTTATTTTTTCAAAGTTTTATTTAACTAGTAATGTTCGTACATATGTAGTTGTCCGTTTCAAAATTTGCAAGAAAAATTAGAACCATAGAAATGTTTACCTAAAGAGATGAAATTTTGCATACTCATTTAGTTCTGATGACAATAAGTACATTTATATGATAGACATGAACTGATGCTACACCCAGGATCGTCTTCTCACGAGGTTCAATAGCAATAAATGGTTAGTTTTGATAGTTGGATAGTTTCGCGATGGTCTGATGCTGCAGTCAGGATTGTCTCCCCAAGAGGGATCTCCTCTACAGTTAATAACACGGATACGAAAGTTTGCATACACGTTTCGATTAAAATAATACGTGATAATCATGATGGAGTATTAAATGCTTGTTTTAAAAGTATTTTTAATATAGAACATATTGCATTCAACTTGTTACTATACCCTTTTATACTTTTAGTTATTACTACCTGTTGGTCCTACAACTATGGGTACTGTTGTAGTTTATGGTTTCCACAACCGGTTTCTTTCTGTTTTTAGTAGATGGTATTTATTCAGCTTTTTTATTTCTTTTGCACTTATGTGGTAGTATTGTGATATCTATCAGGCATATTATGTTTTTTAGTTTATATACATTATATTTAATTTACTATGCATTATAGTATCACTCGTTTGTAGCGATATTTCCCACATCAATTTCGCGGTTTCAACATCTGTGCCTTCCAGATATTTCGATATGTTACAGAAGTGCGCAGTAAACATATTGTATAACATTAAATATACGGTATATTCTATTATTCATAATATACTTTTGTTAATTAATATCAACAAATCGATAAATTTTAAAATACTTTATTATGAAGTTATATTAAAAAGAAATTATTATAGATAGGTCCATGCAAAACAAACAAGCCGTGCTTTCGTTAATCACACCTTCATAAAAAATGAAGTACGAGTAATTAAAAAAAAAAACACGCCATCACCACGTTTAATGAATCGATGGGTTTACGGTAGTCATTGAATACTTTCATTAGCCACCTTCCTGCTCCATCGTGAGAGTTCGATGGTACAGTTCGCGTCGTAGTTATTTATTCAGCGCTGTGTTACATGATTAATGGAAGCATAATATATATTCAAACTATACTAACCGCAGGTCTCTAAAATGACTCTCGTGTCTAGACTATCATTTTTGAAAACTACTGATGGTATAGCCTAAATAACCCGCATGCTGCTATTACTCATGTAAAATAGCCCGCTATGATTAATTATGAAGTAATTTCTGAGCAAACAAATGGCATGTATTTATATATAAATTTATGTATATTATGTAGTCAATAATATATTATATGTTTTATGTGCAGTTAAATTATCTAGTTATAGTTTGTAGGCTTAGTTTATGTATTTTAATCTTTACGTTATATAATAATTACCAACTATAAAAATACACCCGTATTGCTACTATTAGTGCAAACCTCATATACTGGTAGCTTATATCTTTACCCTAAGGTTTGCCAGGAAGAGATCGCTGTTAGCGATAAGGCCCCCTTTTTGTGCGATTAATGATGTACGCTGTATTCTTAATGTAGCTTTTGTTATTTGTGCAATAAAGAGTATTTGATTGATTGATTGATATGAACCGACTGTACCATATTGATATCAGGATTGCGTTCATTTGGAAATTTTTCTGTGAATACGAAATTCAAACTTCAAGCATTTATTTTCAACTTAAGATGCATGATATCATTTGTCGAATGTCAATTTAAATCTACTGGAAATAATAAAAGGGCATATTGCATTTATCTGTCAGTCAGTCTGTCCAAGCTACTACTGCTTCGAAAAGGGAAATCATCTGTGGGAAAAGAAGCGGTGCAAGAAACCACAGGATCATTGTTGTCTTTTTTTTATAAAAATTATACAACTAATACAATTTTATAATTTATGGGAGCTGGTCGAAGTACACCAAGAGTCTTTGTCATTCAGATAGTCACTAAATTTGTAATAATCTTTTTGTTAATGTTGTTTTGACATGATCTTTATTTTTTTTTCTCAGTTAGATGAATGATGTAACGACCGTTAGAAGTGGCTGAAAATCGACTTACAATATTTGTTTACATTCTAACATACAGTATAACATTACAAGTCAACGAAGGCACCCGAAATAACATTGTGTTAAAAACGCGTCAAAAATTTCATGCAAACAGGTTGTTTCGGCAAGATAGTGACGGATAAAGATTCGTGAGCCGAGACAATGGTAGTCCTCAATGGGAGCCTCCCAACGAGCAACGGAACCTCTTCCGCCGTTTAAACAACCAGACCAGCAAAAATAATGGGCGCAAACAAAACTAAGTAAAAGGCCATTATCACACAGCAATACCGTTAGCTCTTGTCTAATCAGATGAATGATGATGCGTCTGCCTCTCCTCGTCGCTGATTGCTATTTATTAGTAACATTAATCATTCAACTTCAAAAATAAAACAACTATCTCCTGGAAATTAGGTGAGTAATTGTTTTTGGGCGTAACAAACACTGTGTTTGACGGAAGAGGCGTGACCGCTATTACTTTATAATTAAACATTCGAGCAGAGTGATTGACAGACCGTAACATATTATAAAGATATGAATATAATTGATAGGCTTTTAGTGTAATTGGTAATGTTTCACATCAATGAACAAGAGATGCGTTAACGGTTTACTATGCATACAAGCATTAAATATGACCCACATCACGTATTGATTTTTAACTTGTCAGATGCTCATATTTAAAAGCATTCTTGCTAATGGAGGGCTGATTGTAGGTTGATTAACATCACGTGTTATAATATGGGGTATCTACACGTAGCTATGAGATGCATGCGGCGACGTAACTGGGGCATGTGACCGCTGCCGCCTCAATTGAAAGCGACTGTTCAATTTATCAAGAATCAAAAGTAGTGAGGAGCAGGCGCTGGCATACTGCGTGCCGGAAGACCGGGGTGACAGTTATAGCATTAGTGTTTTTGCATGTGCCATCAGTGGGACAGGAGTGTCGCTCTCCCGTGCACCGGGAAACCAATCAATTACATATTAGCTTAATGTGACGTAGATGGCTTGTAGTCTCCTGTGCATTTTGCATGGTGCGCGCAAAACGACTGACCGTTGACGGCGCCGGACTATAACGGAGCGCTGCGGGAGACAATCGCGTCGTGATTGTTGTTTATAAGCTCGTGTCAAGACGAATGCTCGTACAATACGCATTTATCACACTCATAATCAAACCACATCCACCGCACCGCCTATTACTGCTCACCAAATCCGGCGAAACATGGAACACAATGTATGGAAGGATATCGTGATTCCCTCAACGAATAAGCAACATAGAATCGAACTAAAATTACAATCCTAGCCGGAACAATGTAGCCCGTAAGTAACTACATGGTGCACGATCTCGGGCCGTATTCGAATTGGATTTATGTGTGTATAAAATTCTTCCATTAGAAGAGAGTTAGAGCGGGATCGTAAAGTAAGTTTTAATTGGTGGTGCATACGATATCGTGTGCGGGTGCGATAGGGCCGCGAGGAACAAGGAATAAGGAACAACAATGGCAGCGTGCGAGGGAGGCGGAGGCGGCGTCGTGTCCGCCGGCGGCCCGGACCGCCCGCCCTTTCTGAATCGCGCCTCGAAACAAACGCGGCCCGCCTACCAAACGTGCCCAAACTTTTCACTAATGCTACGTAACAATCACACAAACAAATTCTGTTTTCACCTTATAATGGTAAGGTGGGTGGTATCGTGGCGGAATCTCTTGTATTTAAAAATAAACGAATCGGTTGAGATCTTTTCTATTACCGGCCAAATGTAGCTATCATACATAAACCAAACACTTTATTGGATCTCGCGTCGCATACACACTCGAGTTAACGGCAGCATGAAAAAATATCAAATGACATTCATAAATTCGCTATGCAAAGCGAGAAGAGCGGCGTATAAGGATGAAATTTAATAAAAGAAAGAAGAGACGATCAATGTATAGCGGTGGGGTAGTATAAAGTGCGGGGCCGCAATAAACATGCCACCGCGGACGCGTGCTCAATACTCATACGCCTCATGTTTGCTGCACATTTATTATTTTAGTGCTCCTTAACAGATTTTAAATGCCAGTGTTATACACAAGTTTACGATGCTTTACCATTGTCCTGCATGATATTACTTCTAATGACATAATTATTGCGATCATTGAGACGAGCAAAAATGTTCTGTTTGTAATTATTCCATCATAGATTCGAAAAAGGCTTTAGAATTTGTTCCCTACTTTCTATAAACATAATTAAAACTAACAGTAGTAACTAATTATCTAATTACAAGGTCGCCACTACGGTAACAGGTTGATGAGTGGAGAAATAATTTTGATTACAGTGACTGCGGCGAGCGTGAAGCTCATGGGCCGTTTCGATGATTACGTGCCTTTAAGTATTATTACCGTAGCTATGAATTTGTTCAATAACGAGTTTATCAACAGCCCGTTAGTCTTATACCGGTCCCATGATACAGGTGGCCACTTGTACCAATTAGTAACTACCGTCATGTCTTACATAATTTCGTCATTGGGCTGCGATTCAACGCAAGGGAATCAATATATCGCATCGACATACTCGTAAGTACCAGTACGGTCCGACGGTTTTCTAATTCCAACCACAGCTTAACGGTTGTTTAAATAGCGATAAAATTGAAATGACAGCGAAATATAAATGATGAATGCACTCCAGAAGCGGCATGTATTGGGTTGTGTAAGACTGTAGCAGATTCTAATCTTTAGTAAATGATAAATAATGACGATCAAACAAATCCATGACTTAACAAAAGTGAAGCAAAGAGAAGGTGGAATAAGATACGTTTAGTGTTGACAAATCACTTGTAACAGCTCGACACAATGGGCGCCGAGTTGTCTTGTCTATTGTACAATAGTTGGGCACGCGTCTGGAGCGATTCAATCTTGTTACCGCGCCTCTATGTGGTGTTAACTACCATTACATCGAGTAGCCTTTTATACAAAAACGAGGATTGGTACGACAATTCGAGCTAGCTTCTAGTGCAATACCAATATCACGGATTCGATTCCTGCGGCACCCGTGAAGCCGCAACTCAATTTGCTATAGGTACAGTCGCGGCCGCGGAAGATTGAAGCGAACCTGTAAATCGAATCTATCACGTACGAGTGGCTGTCATTATGGCGAGCTGTAGATTCCTTGCGGTCGACAATCTAACATGCGCGGCGAGGAGACAACACTACGATTTGCTTTTCCCACATTTATGCGTCTTCCCATATGCACATTCCATTGTTTCCGCAGTGCTTACTTAATCGTGGTCGTATAGCGCACACACATTTCATAGCATTTACACCCGTCTTGTATTATCTTTATCTATCACAGTTCATAACTTAGCAAGCTCGCTTCATTTATTCATATTTCATGCAGTATCGAAGGATGTATTGATACGAGATCCTATTTACGAGCGCAGGCCGAGTAGTGCCTCCGTACGGCGATAGTAAAGATTTGATCGTTCTTCCGTTAATAATATGCCAGTAGACAGGGTACAGTCTACATCGACCTAACGACAAGAGACCAGTCTGAGAACAGTTAGTAATCATAATTATTTAACAGAAAACATTAAGAAAGCAACTATGCTTTACGAGTTGTGAGACTTGGAATGACAAATTAACACATATACCGACCTATAATAAACACAGACAACACTCTCTCGTTTCATTCAATAGATACTTCAAACTTCTAGCAGGCTTTTAACACCGATAACTTGACCTTTCAGTCAGCATAACTTACCAAACTTTACAGAAAGGTTCACGACATATTGTTTGACTGCTTTACGACGCTAGCTTTACACATGCTCTTTAATTTTATGTTTAAACGGTAACTCCAATTATGCCGTGGACATTGTTTTTAGAAAATACTGAAGCATATGAGTAGTTTTCAATCAGGTGCACAGTTATTATTGAACATTTCATAGAATTGTTGAAATAGATATTTAGGTTAGCCCGAAAAGATAACCGTAATTTAAAATGGCAGAAAATACTCGAACAAAATCGTACAACTCGAATCTATTGTGTCCACGCGCACTTTAACAAAAAGAGGAGAGTGGTGACAAATTTAGATCCTCTGTGTATTGACGATTTCGACAAGTGCGGCGAGTAATGCCGGCGCGGCGGACCAACTCGTGCGCAACGCGCCGCGGCGCCGACCGTTACACTGCACCACTTTGTCGGACAGTTAACTTGCACGAGGCCGCGCTGTTGATATGAAGATCATCGCCACCACCCTTAATACATCACATAAATAACAAGTTCAAATTTACAAACCGCTTTCCTTGATAGAGTTACATTTGCCGATTCTCTCCAGAGAAAGTTACGATAACAATGATGGTCACTTAACAGGGCCATTGAGCACGTCGTTAAGCTTTGTCCTCTATGTTGAGCAACACACGTGTTCTCGTTGTTGGAACCAGTGCACCCGTCGGCGTTTGTCACGCCGGGCATGATGGATGTTGAATAGACGAGTGCTATTACCTAGTTTGACGAGTGGGTATAAAGATCTTTGTCTAAAAGGTCGTCACCGAGTGTGGCGGCGCGGGCGTTACCGGCGGCGGCGCTCGTGACCGCTGCGCGTGCGACGTTCATGCGCTTGCGATTATCATGTCTAGCTTCTATGCACAACATTCGTCACGGTCCTTTACCGTGATCTGGCCAAGTTAGGGCCGACTGCTCTTTGCTGGTTATAAATTTTATGATGAGCCTATAAATAACTTAAGAAGTAAAATATACCAGTTTTTTATGACATATATAGATAGCAACTTTTTTTAATGGTCTGGGGCCAATAAAGTAGAGTCAGCTCTATGTCTAACAATACATTATTTATATATAAAGACGCTGACACGGACAAAGTCTAGTTGTAGACTGCAGCTAGGATGACGTCACTCAAGTAGTATGATCTGTAGTCTATATACAACAGCACGAGATAGAAGCCTGCTATATCTTGTTCATACTTTTACCAATGTAAGAGAGATGCAAAAATTCGCGTGTCATTGTAGAAAGACTTAGGGCAGTACAAGTTCGTTTAGTAACACGCACTATCATATCCTATTCTCACTGATAAATAAATAAACATAATAATAAGTTAAATTTCTAATAAGCTTGCACACTAAATCCGAAGTTCACATTGTTCTTCACATTTGGAGTAAACAGATATAAGGATAAATAATATGGCACCACACTCTAAACCAGCCGACTCTATACGGGATAGGCCAGCGTGTGTTCTTATGCACACCGATAACAATGAAAAAAGAACGGCATGAACACTATCACAACAAAAAAATTAAAACAAAATAGTTCAGAATAAGTACCTAATTGCATTTTAAAAGTGCCTGTCTATGTGACATAATAAGTCATTGAAATGTGTTTCGTATAGTCACCGACTTTAATCTGAATTGAATTTTACGTTCCTTTCAAGTATATGGCGCACGACTGTGAAACGATCGTGCAGCATCGACACGTAATAATGGTAGTCACGTGTCATTGTAGCAATGACAGGCGTACGTCATCTAAAGTTGCATTCAATATCGATAGTATTGTAAACGTTACCACGTTTCCTGTACACCTGCGTGTTTGTTACTCTCTAAGTATCTACCCAAATAGAGCACGATGCTATCTTCTCGTTGGCGAATGCATTTGCGTAATTCTCCCGATGTTATAGCTATCGGAATAGCGAATATGGGTAAGGGGAAGTGGAGTTGGCGGTGCGGCCGCGTCGACCTCCGCGAACGCAATAATTGAGCATAGAAATCAAATTACAGATGATTGATGATTCCGTTACAGCACGACCGACGCCGCAATGACGCCCGCCGCTAACCGAGTGGACCGTGTCATTTGCGTAATAAGAATTCGAATATCTTTAAAAAATTCTAAGATCTGTGAGAAAATAATGTCATTGGATCAAACTTTCGCGTGAACATGATAGGAAAAGACCACATAAGTACTTTCAACATTATATTACTGTCTCAAATAAGATTAGTCAAGACTATTTCACTGTTCGCCCTTTCTGCGACACTGAAGCTATAAATGGTTCGGTTTTATCTGTGTCCAAAGTGGAACAAGTCGGCACAAATCAATCTTTTAAGCAACGGTTAGACAGCGAACGACATCTAGGTAATTTTACGAGATAGGTCATATAAAACCATTAGGGGCAATAAATGCCCGATAGACTCACGCGTGTGATGCTTTACAGCGCCGCTTGAAATATAGCAGAGCAGTGCTAGTATATAGTGAGGATACGGGTTCAGCAAACAGACCGCGATTGGCATGCGCGGGCCGCCCTTCCGCTGCACACAATTAAATTGGCGTGACATTAATTTAAACTGACAAACGCTTTGATAACTGCACATAAATATTGAAAGTAAGTTTATCTGGTTACATGTATTTAGACTTTATTTAAACAACCATTTGCAGATAGTGTCGGCAAATAAAAGAACTCGAAGGGAGCGCAGCGTGCTCCCCGGCGCGAGCGCACCGCGCGATGCCTCGCGGCGTGCGAGTTTCTTCTATTATAAACATTTATTGCTTTATTTCATTTATAGTGAAAAGTGGCTTCAACCTGTTTATAGTGCTCTCTATTGCAAAAGAAGTGCACACAGGTGTTGTGACGGACGGTGTCAATCAAAAATCAGAAGGTTCTTTTATTTGTGATTTAATGATCTAGAGCTATTAAATACATGATTTCTGGGTTTATTGTAGGTAATAGATTGGTAGATTACTACAGATTTCCTCTACCTAGACTTATATTTTGTATATCATTATACTACCCACCGTTCTCCACTCTCATAATGTATAAATAACGATAATAACATAATTTTGGTGAAGCGCTCAGCTTTTGTGTACATCAAAAAAAATTAAGTAGGTATCTTGGACACATTTTGTGTAACTACACACTTCTATTTACAAATATACAACATTCAGTTACTTATGTATTGCCCCTTACAAGATTAGTATGAAAGGGTTTCGGGGACGCGCGGAACCGGTCAAGGCGCTTTGAACAGGTGCTAAGCTAACACGGACCGCTGCCTGCCCCTACATGGAGGTGACAGGATACACGCCAGTATTAGGCGAAATTTACGGACCTCCACTAACACCGGAGACTATAACTTTTAATGGCACAAATCGATGCTATCAAACAGATGAATCGACCAGTACTGAGCAAAGATAAATAGATTACAAACGCAAGTGCTTTACGCAAATTTATCTCTAAACGTAACCCCGTGTAGAATATTTGTACGTGTTGGAGTAAAACAAATAGCGACTGTCGGTTCACTTATTTATCTTTACGCTTCACCTGCTATACGTATAATTAGTACAAACATGTTTTTTCCACAACCTCTGTTATTTGTTTTCTGTGATACAAAATAACCAACAGTAATTGATATTAATAAAGAAGTCGAGCTCTTGAAAAAATAACGATTCATATTAAATAACAAACTAAACTACAGTAAAATTGAAAACTATAGCAATATAATCTCAGAACATTTTCAATTTTTCTTTCACTAAACTACTTACGTTTCAATTGTCATTGTGAAGAATAGGTGTCTGTTGAGCGAGCGGTATATCAGACGAAATACTAAAGTCATCGTAATATATTAGTCAGTAATTAATGGGAGCTACGTACGGGACTAGCGCACTTTGCCAGAATCAAGAAATTTGAGCTACAATTTACGATTCATGTACGTATTTACAATAGTACCAAACTTATTTAATAACATATTATCAGACTGATATAAACATAGAGGATGCATAATCGTTGTAATTTCATATTTTTAAGTAATAACTTTGTACGAAATGACCCATTATGGTACAGGCGGCCATATTTAAAACCATATGGGGGTAATGCGAATGTGTCATTAAGTCATAAAAATAAATGATATGAAAAAAGTTAACACTGCCACGAAAGTAATCAAATGCGTTGGATGAATGAGTGTAATTGTTTACATCACCACAAAAGATGATGGTAGCAAAAATAGAAACAAACTGTATAGTCGCAGTCGATAATGTATGGAAGCGACCGCACATAACTCGTAGCAGGAGTCGCAGGCAGGGAACGAATGCATCGCGAGAGTACAACGTTATTGGCCATTGTGAACTGGGGGTAAATGCAAAGAAGGCCGCGGAAGACCGGCTCAGACAGAATCCGCATACACCGGCTGCACCGAAAACCTACTTCCTGTTGCGCTTCGAGCCCATGTTGCCGTGAACAATGCTACAAAATTATAGGACTTAAGATCCCTCTCCCTCATTGAGTTAGCATGATTAATCGCGGAGAAAACTAGCCGGGATTGTACTTTCGTAATTTGAGATCGCACGTTTTACATTGTTCCGATCATTAGTAGAGTCATTCCGACCACGATCGACTGGTTTTTGAACGAAAAAATTCAGTTAAAATAGGTATGTACGGCTACAATGTGTTCAAATTACACGTATTATCCGACTTCTGATTTGAGTGAACTTTATGCTGCCTTCCAAATAGCGCGTTTCTACTATTGTGTAGGCCCTGAATTAAAGGCTAGAACGGATAAATATATAAACTTTCACTCTCTATAGCTCGCACTGCGCATATTTAATGATTTTTATCGGCAAATTGCACCTGCTAACTAAATGTTACACCTAATATTTGCATACTGTGGTCTTGTGAATGCGTTCTACTCAATGAAAAATTGCCGTCATTGTCTTACACTTTATTTAAATAGCCTCACAATCGTTTCTACCACAAGTAAAAACAAATGAAACGAATAATGAAGCGATGCAATTTCCACCTGCCCATTGGTATGTGTTGCCGTGAGCTATATCATGGAAAGTGGTTCAATTTTTCAAATCGTTCAAGCGAGGGCTCGGTCAGGCAGAGTTGCCATTGGATGGGGGTATAAAGTGCTTGCTTTTAAAACCTTCGGGCTAAATTCAAGCTATTCATCAAGAGTATGGCCCGCTCGCCATGCATGTCTGCCGCGTATCTACTTGCAATTTATTAATTACATAAAAAATACTCAGCAAATATACGAGTCCATTGTAGGTACAATAAATTCATTATTTGCATATATTAAGTCCCGCTTCATGTGACGACACGCTAACCAGTCGAGATGTTAACAAGTACAAGCTTTCGAGTTGTGAAGCTGTGACAGAAAGACAGATTAGAGATCCGTGTTTGTTCGTTTCCCGTATCTTAATTTGTGCAATTTAGAATTGATGTTGAGACAGGCAGTCACGTAGGCGGTAGCGAGTTGTGACGTACCGATCGAGAACAGAGAAATCGCGAATCTCTACTTAATGTAAATCGCGCAGGCGCAGACCACCAACCCACTAACCCCGCAAGAGAGGACATCGAGGAAAGCCTGCAACGATTAGCTGCAGCTAACAAGTTGTTTAGACAATAACTTCGCTGCAATAACTACATTCTAGTCCCAGCTCAAGATTGTTGTTAGTAATCTCGTTCAAAAGTTTTGTTTTCTGTAGCTTAGGATTTCCAGGAACGCCTAATTATGATAATAGGGATTACTCAACTGCATGGAACGTTGGCCTGTAAGTAAGAAGCCAATTATCTACTATGAAGCGCTCGCCGCGCAAAGCTGTGCGACTCTACGAGCACAAACATTCAAATGGCATAGGAATCTTTTTCTAGAGACTAGAAATGGCTTACCCTTATTTTACCATCTATGAAAATTCTTCTTGACTTATTCAACATGAACATTTATTTTTCTTTAAACGCATAAATTACATCGCTAAATAATTCGCACTCTCACACTATGCAGCAATTTCTTACTTTTGCACGATTAATTTATTTGCTAGAAACTTGTAATCATTAGTGCGTATGTCTTAACTACACGTATAGGAGCGAAAGATATAAATGGATTCACTCATGGTTTTGTCGTTCTCTACGCATAAAATGTACGACTAATATAACCTGTTTAGGTGCTCTTTCTGTATACAGATTTAGCATTGAAGCTATACAGAATGTACAATAGGTACAACGTAAGTTATTGGAGCCATTTCTGAATTCTAAGGCGCCTTTCATTTCAAATATAGGCAATGGACAAAGAGCGACACTGACGCCTGACTGCCGACGGCTACCTTGTAAGGGTGGAGCGCCACTATCCCTTCATGTCAGCACATAAGGAAATCACCGTGCCCCATTAGAAGACTTATAGACGACACAACAAATTACAATTTCATTCAATGTAAATCCGAGGAGCATACTATATCTCTTGCCGATGCTAATGGCTGAACTTAGACACGCCTAATAGTTTACAGACAAGTAGATTAAGCCGTTCAGCTTCCCTATTGTGTTGTGACGGGGAGCATCAATTTATACCGCGCATGCAACCGGCGAAGATGTAGTTAAATGGCTTCTGTAATTGGCTTTAACGGGAAATTATGCTTTTATAACAGTTAAGATGCTAATAAACTTGAACACTGTATTTATTATATCCTTCAAAACTTGTCGTAATACTAATTATGTCATCATTATTAGGCTAATAGCTAAAGAAATTGTTAATACTCGTATTAAGGCAACGTTTGACTTAAATTATATCAATTAAGCAATGATGCCAATTTGTTTACTGTGCAATTTTTT
This sequence comes from Oegoconia quadripuncta, assembly GCA_949316235.1. Lineage (NCBI taxonomy): Eukaryota > Metazoa > Arthropoda > Insecta > Lepidoptera > Autostichidae > Oegoconia > Oegoconia quadripuncta. The sequence continues at coordinate 11,103,469 of OX438754.1, read as the reverse complement.
TACAAATGCATTAATTGAACCTTAATACACTCATTAATGTGCTAAATTGTACATACAATCCAAAGGGTTTCTCTCGGATTGATGATTTAGAGTACATTTGTTAAAAGTATCGTCTGTTGCAAATCTGCCCTTGATGAACCAATAGTGTTGGTTTATAAAATTTTGAGCGATAAATGACGTTTCTCGGACCGCTTGGTATGTGATTTAGAAAGCCGACCTCTTAATATGAATACACTAAGACCTATCACTGCAACCTGCAACACTTCTAAGAAAACTAAGACGGTTTCCATAGTGTGCCAACAAGTATCGGTATGGTGAAACGTAAATAGCAGGTTGGAGGCATCCGGCTCATTGAATGCGCTGACCCCATCTGATCGGCGCTCGGGGCGCACTGAACGTGCCGGCACATTCAGTGCCATTGCCGTCCTATATGGGAACCGAGAATACGTCTAGACAACCTTTTATGTCCAATAAACAGTTCTTCAAACGAATGTTTAAATTACAATATAACAAGGCTCGGATATCGATCTTTGCCATTTGAAATTTAAATGATTAGTTTAAAACACAATGCATGAGTGACATTAATGATACACCATAACATTAATGATATAACTAATGCTAAGCTTAGTTAAAACTAGCAGTATGGATTTATGCCCGAAATAAACGTATAACTAAGACTGGACTTTCATTTAGAAATCTACATTTAAAGTGATTATTCATCAATACTAGTTGTGTTATCGCTTAGCAAGTTCCATGGTACAAGGTGATGACCAACTTAATGTGGGCTATGCTTCTGGCGCTTGACCTTTACGGTCAACGTGTTATTCTGATGAGTTTACATGTTGTGAGGATAAAATCTAGAGTAGCCCTTGTATGCTGACCTCAAAAACTAATCGTAGCAATAGATACAGCTAATGTAGCAAGTAAAATCCACAACACTGATTGGCTTGAGTTAGGCATAGCACATTGAATTAAGAAGCCGGAATCGTGAGGGAACCAGTATGAACGTAGATTTATGTGTTATTTATTATGGACGTGTTATAGGGGTAAATGTTTGTGTGAAGAATACAAATCATGGAAGTTTTATCAGTAGGTATTTTATTCGTTATCTTTTACCCACAATACATGCTTTGCCTAATATGGAATTAGATACTTGGTGCGGATATCCCAAATATTTATTTATTTTATTAGGAAAAGGTCAACGTGAGTAATCTTGTATTTTAGTGAGTCATATATCCATTTAATTAAAATTATATTTGTTCGGAGGTTAGATGTTCTGCTATGCCGTGATTAAGATTATGTATTTTTTTCACAGTTGTGGCCGCTTCTTATAATCGTCTTAGATATATTATTGACAATTGAAGAAAGCCTTAATTAATATACAGTCAGACTCAAAATTGCAGTCATAGTCCAAATTAAAACAATTAAATATTTATCGAACCCCATTAAATTTCTAAAGAAAATACCTTAGATTCTCGAGCACTAGATCGTTACTACACAAGAATGGTACTCGATATTGCCTGTCGATAAACAAAGATGTTCGAAAAAAATATTGAACTTACACTCTATCGACAATTTTGAATCGGACTGTACTATTACCTGAACAATGCGAAAAAGATAAATACCTGACTACAATTGACGGCATGCGTACCCAAAGAGTCTCACAACAGGTTTTGGTTGCAAAAGGAAACAGCTAAATATGATTTATACAGTTTAAACATTGCTTTCCTTGATAGAAGCACAAAACAAGCATCCAAAAGAAAAGTGTTCGCTTTATCACTACATCCCCTACTCTTTTTTTGCCTTTTTGAGTAGATCGTTCTATTATATCATGATCAACCGTACACATCCCCACTGTTGGAGCACATCCTTCTCTCACTGGAAGAGGGTATGGGCTATAACCACCACGCGGGTCAAGTGGGGATTGGTAGGTTTGTGTAGGGCCCACCTGACTGTTAGTGTTTATAAGCTGTCCCTGTAGGTCAACCACTTGGTTTAACGACTGTCTTCAATTGGAAACAACGTGCTCGTTGAAAGCATAGTATCATAGTCACTCATCCAAGGACTAGCCACGCTTGATATTGCTTAACTTCGCTAATCGAAAAACAAATAAGAAATGTGACTGCGCCCCGAGTTCTTAATGCTTTATTCTACAACTTCATATTAACAAATATACCACAAAATGTAAACAAAATTCCGTGATTGCAAATACCGATTAAAATTTATTCAACAATCTGACATTTAGTTTACCATGTGACGAAGGAAAAATGGTTGCTAAAATTAATCAAATATTCGATTCGATTCTTAGGTACCCCGCGCGTGTATAAAAGCGAGTTCGTAGATAAGATAAGCAAGCATGGACATAGCCGTCTTATTATTCATATAATTATCAAATCACAAATTGTAACCGATAGTCTGTTTAAAAGAGCAACCCTAGAGTTTCTTGCTCGTTCTTCTCTGGGGAGTCAGCATTGTGAATGAACAGTAAATTTAAATGTAATATTAATACTGACGTTTTCAAGTGATAATTTTATCCTATGAAATAAAATATTTTGATTTGATTCGTGTTGTCAGTAGTGAAAAATTTAACTTTTTTTCACTAGTGACAATATTATGAAGAACGTAGTTTTTCGTCCGCTAATTGAAAAACGCAACACAAATCAAATTCCTACAGGAATTATCAAATTTGTTTGTTAGTTAATTAACGGTACCTTTTGCATAAAATATGTATGCACTAAATAATAAAGTCATGGACACATTTTTTAAATGCTTTCCGAAGTTATATAAGGCGCGACTCTTAAGCCCTCGCGGCGCGGGCGCCCTGTTAAGCAGTGAAATACGAAGTGAAATAGTTATTTCACTTCGTATTTCGTTAGAAAGTTTTCTAGGATGAGAAGCATAAGATATAGCTTAGGATTGTCTGACTGTAAAGAATAAGATATCGAAATGTCACATAAACCTGCAAAGTTTACAGCTAGACCGTGTGTAGGTCAGAACCAGCCTGGGGTGAATTAGGTACAGCACTGGCTGCATTATGATCGGCACTGCTGTTATTTCACGCTATTGACGGCGACGCCTTGCCTTATTTATTAATACTTTGTTGTTTGAACTTTGCACTACGGTCCATGACAAATAATACTTGTCTAGCAAAGTTTTGACTTCGTGAAACGTTGACTCTCGCTTTGTTGTAATGTATATTCTAGAAAACTGTTGGACAGTGAGCACGAGACTATTTATAAGAGTTATCTTATTGGAATATTTTCTACGACCATGAAATAAACGAGACGCCATCAAACTCATAACAGCTTTTGATTTCCTGACATTTTTAAGTATAAAGGCAGTGCAAATATAACTTTAAAAGTGTATTGTAACGAAAATTAAAACGTTACAATGGATATTAATTAAAATCAACGGTAAAAATAAAGAAGCAAGTGTATGTGAAAAGCGAAAACCCATTGACATGTAATTTGATTTTAATAATGGACGCGGAATGGACCGAATTACTATAGCGCCGTGAGCGATGCACCATGAAATGAATTAGGTTTCTCTAGGCGATATCATTCACCCGCTACTCGTACGCATGACTCTTGGTCCATTTGTGCCAGACATGGTCGTAATAACTGAAATAATTAATGTATCTGTGGAAATTAATCAAAAGTAGATATGCAATCGCATAAGAGAATATACTTAAGAAACACCTAGTCACTAGTCATATATACATAACTAATTTCAAACGCTAACAAATTACTCATAGCTTTACACTTTCCCTAGTTTGATTTCTCTCCAAACCAATATTCTTTATGGCGCAATTATTTAAGAATATTATTACTGAGAAACTAGAATAGATGTACAAATGCTGAAGATCACTGAGACCTTTGTATAATAAAAGAAAATATAAGATTAGTGCATTATTAGGTGTTTCCATGAAATTGCCATTATTTTCAAAGTGAACTTTTCGAACTTGCCTAACATTTGTTTGGCTAGGAATTCTCAATTCCAATAAGTCCTGCTGAAAGAGTTTACTTCCATGGCCAGGCAATGTTTTGTTGCTTTAAAAGTTATTGTTTCTTCAAAATCAGTTAGTCATTTGTTTTTCTTTTGTAGTTAAAAATTCGCATTATTTTTGATAACGATTTCAGTCGCGGTATAGACGCAGCGTAGCCGTCACGCAAGCGAACGCACTGCACGTTTTTAGTTTGACAACAATTACGGATTTTACTTTGTCTGATAATATATTCTTTATTGCACCAAAATATTACAATAACAGCGTACAAACAATAGGTCACGTACAAAGGTGTACGTAATAGACGCAGATGAATTAAAAGTACTATTGCATTGCAAAGAAAACACAACTAACAAACATTCATCAGAAAGAAATGTGCTGGTTGAAGGTAAAACACTATTTCTTGTTAGTATTTAGTAGCCTCAATTTCAAAACGACAGCCACTCTACCGAATCTCATTCAATAAACTATGCTACTTACATTTAAGTTCGATTTATAACGACATAGTTACATGACAATCGGCACAAAAAAGGCATAACAAGAATTGGATAGATGTCGTTTCGACGCTAACAATATACAATTTGTTATTTATTGTAAGGCATGGCAATTTTTTTTGTAATAAATTCGGAATAAGTGGTACCGTTCGGCACGAACTGGAGTCCCGATGAAGATAGGACCGTTACGGGCATTGTACGTGGAACGTGAGCTAGTATATTATTCGGTGGTAGTATTTAACATTTCCCGCATGCACAAAGAGTGGTGATGTATCAACCAATATCTATTCGAAATTAATTCACGTCATCAGCATATAATGTTCTTCCAATGCGCAACGGTACGCAGTATGTCGGTCCATCTAACCGGGGTTTCCACCCTACGTTTGCCTAGTCCCTAGTTTTGTAACTGATATGACCAGCCCTTACAACTTCAGCCTGCTAACTTTCAGAGTTATGTCAACATGACGCCTTTGCCTCTTTGGCGGATTACCTTTCCCAGATTCCATTTGTAAGTTAAGTCGAGCGGTTTCCATAGCACATAGAACGATTTTAAGCTTATGGACCGATCGTGCTATCAGCGTCCACAATTCGGCTGCGAAATTCATAAGGGTACGATGCACTCACAGAAAACTCTATACATTAATTGAACAGGGATTTTTTCAAGCATTTTAATAGATGTTAAGCATTAGCCTGTGGCCAACTATATATACGATCCTTTTAATATACATATTTACATTAGTCGATAATTCGGTCGGCATTACAATATTGTAACATAGGGACTGCATGGATATTGTAATGATTGGAAATGTGTCGTCAGTTTGCTTTTATACAATTTGTTTCTGTCGCTTTTGCTCTCAAATTGTCACTCAGCCCTTTTGTCTGATTTCATTTTTAGGCAGAAGATATACTTCTATATATAGCCTCATTTTTCTTCTCCACCGGTCTTTGACAGTAACTATCGATTTGAAGCGACTTCGCTTCGAAAAGCACCACATCCCTCAAACAACTGATATAATGAAAAAATCATTTATACGAAACATTTAATCTGAACTGAGGATCTTCTTTCCAACTAGTGCAGCCTGAAAATCTGATTGATTGACGCATATAATAAAAGTTTGCATATTGAAAATTGTAGGATTAGAACTCGAAAAATGTGTACGTATGACAGTTGCAAAATTTCCCATGTCGCAGTCGACCGTGAATTGTTAAAATGCTACTCTTACATATTACCCGGGTTATGATTATGTAATGACGCGACTAATTTGCGGTTACGTTAAATTACGTGCCATATATTACAGTGCAGATGTGCGTTAATTAGAGGCAATTATTGAGTTAAAGCCCTTAGATAGTGATCATAATTGTTTTACGTTTTATATTCCCACAACTGAAACGTGATATTCATTCAATCATGTCATGACTCACACTCCTGCGTAGAGCCCTGAGAAAATATATGAATTACGATAAGTTTATAGCAGAATAAAAGCCCGTTTAAATAGAAATAACATTATTTAAGTTTGGTTAGATAGTACCTCACAGAGTTATAACGGCGATGTATTATCGGTCTATTGGTCCTAATATGGTTGAAAACATGGCTGCAGGTCGTCTAGCTAACGCCGCAAATTGTTATACGACCATGAACGGAACATATCTCATCGCGAGCCGCGACAATCGATTTATTTTCCTCGGCGACTCTTAATATGACCATAAGATTGATACTCGATGGTATTCAATCAATCGAAAGCATTAACAAAGGAAAATGAAGATGAGCTTGCGTGTACGAAGGTGTTTTTATAGCATATAATGGCGTCTAAAAACTTCTCATGCAATTAAGTACAAAATGAATTGCAGCAAGCTTTTTAAAGCAGTATTTTCTTTTGTTACAGATAACGAATGTTGCCACGGCCCCTCTCCGACAGCACAATGCGGCTTCTGTTAAGTTTAGTGTTAGTGGTGTGTGCAGCTGAAGCCGCAAAAAAATTTGAGGGAACGTTAAGATCATCGGCGGAGGCACCAGTTCAGGATAATGTTGCCGTAGAGTCCGCGTCACCAGAGCCTGCGGTGGTAGCCGCACCACAAGACTACAAAAACCCAGGGGCGCCGTCACCTCTTAAAGCTTCGACTGAAGCACCAGAGGAACCAGCGCCTGTGCCGGAAACCGCTTCAGGAGGTATCCCACCTTCAGCGCCGAGCGGAATATCTGCTCCATCAGCGCCGGCGAATTCCTTAGAAGAGTGCGATCCAGAAATGATTGGATTCGAACTTGTTACTGGGTAAGTTGGTTCACATAATAAAAATAATGTGTAACAAATTTTATTACACGCCGGGGGACTTAAATACATTCACTCCCCTTTTAGCGAGGATACTGACCGATAATTGTTCAAGTAATTAAGTCTATTAAGCCGACGCAACGGCCCGGGAGTGAAGTTATCAAGATCCGACATCACTCAGGAGATGCCTCATGAAAGTGATTTTAGACTGAACCAATGCGATTAAAAAAGTTAAGAATCGCGTGAAATGTTATGCATAGGTAGTGAATTGAGAATGTATCACGTGTATAGTGGATGTGTGTTTATAGGTACGTGTTCTCGGCGCCGTCTCACATTCTAGACGACATCCCCGGCACTCTGATGTTGACCGACTGCCTCGAGCAGTGCCAGGGCAACGACACCTGCCGCGCTGTCAACTACGAGACCGGCCTCTGCGTGCTCTTCAGCTCCGACGCAGACCAGTTGCCCGGTCAGTCAGATCGTGTCAAATTATAATTCAAACTACAACCTGTGCGATACGTTTACGTATAAATATGATAATAATCGTTCATTTACATTCACTCGGGCATACGAAGGTGGATAATGTGAAATAGACTATGTTATACATTCAGTTCACGGTTTAATAGGTCAATTATAGTGTTACTCCTGTTCTCAGTATTAAATAGTATACTTGGAACGGTTGCCAGGTGAAAGAATAATTCTAGCGATGTTTTAAATGAAGAAGATAGTCAAAAAATATGTCAGAAGTAATATGCCTAAAAAATTATGACGTCATGTTATTATGTATCTAGATTCGTGACGGAAAAATAAATCAAAACCGTTAATTATAGGTGAGTGTTTTTAGGGTTCCGCACATATTAAGACGGTAAATTGAAATTCGGCATGTATTTTGATCTGAACAACACTTAAGGATTTTTCCATCCGAAAATCATGAATTTTTATTTGTAGGTATATGAAAGTTATTTTTGCAGTCGATTTATATCATTGTGTGTGTACTTTCTTTGATCATTTCACAGTTTCATTACATCCTACATAGTGCAGTGAATTAGTAGAGCCTACTTAGTTGTGATATTTTTCCTTTCTTTGTAGGTATATCTATATTGCGAATAGTTTAATATTTTGGAAATAGCGGTTTAGTTAGTAGGGGTCCCCCACCTTATCTAACTCGCATTTACCCTTCACTAATAAAACGACCAATATACGCTTCATATATCGAAAAATTATAAAAATATCGCCCCCACTCTACTTAATATAGAGGAATATTTTAGTTCATAACTTTGTATGGGTGATAAATTATAAATCAATCACCGTTCCAAATTTATAATTATACAAAATAGTCTTCGAGTACAATATTTGTGACATACAGACGAAAAAATAGACGGACATTGCAAAAACATAAAGGTTGTATCTAAAAAGACAACACGTAATTTGCAAGGCAACGTCGCTCTAAATGTAAATTCGCCTTTAAAAACTTTTTGCATGTATGTGTTCCAATAACATGAAAAAAAAAAACATTAATAAACATAAGTAAAAAATCATCAATAACGGAACAATGAAGCGTGTGCTTGTGGTTCTATAACCGGGACACTTGGCAGTTGGCACAGTTGGCGCCAATACTCTCGACTGACATGAAGGTGTGAGCTCTCAAACGAGCGAAGCGTTCTGATTTTTTTGCGCTCTAACACATCATTTGAATGCCAATAACGGCATGACTGTGCTCATCAGACCATATAGGGAAAAAATACTCTCGCCGCGAAAATGAAAACTTGACCGAAAGTATGTTTAAATACGTATTAGTAAACACCTTGACCTCGTCGCTTTTACGGATAAATTAAATTAGACAGCTTCGTTTTAGAGTCGAGATCGGTGAATGATTTGTATATTAGTGATGCGTAAAATTATAGACAGTTTCACGTAGAGGAAAGTGAGCACTTTTTGTGACGGCTTAATAATTATATTATACTTTTCAAGTCACGAAAAAAAAATTAATAAAACGACAATTTACATTAAAGGTTGATGATGGTAACAAAAAAAAATATATTAGCCACCGACAATCGAAATGGTAAATGACAAAAACACAGTGTTATTGACCTTTCATACAATGGCGTGAACACAGCAAGGAAGTCTTTTATATTATGCCATAATGGCAAAAGAGATCAGGATTATTCATAACTAAAATTATGAATTTGTAACAGCAACATTTTTATTATTGCATTTCACACGATCAGACAGCGCATTACCGTCTACGAATATGTCCATAAACTATTGTTGGATGCGTTCTTCTAACAAAATAATTAACCGCAGACGTGTTTGCCCACGGCTGGTGTTATTAACTGCCATATTGAATTAAAGCGTATCGGAGACAGAGCGCGCTTCAGTTCGGAGAAATAAAGCGGTGGTATCCATTTACTGGTATATCCATCTAGCCTGCGTGTTATGCAGTATCCCTTAAATTCGCTAAGCCTGAACGCATGTAGCGCGTGCAATGCACCCATTAAGAATGTAATGAAGACATGGTGCAAAAGCGCGCATTGCTATGGATGGTTATTTGAAATGCAATTTCCAGGAGGCAATAATTTCGAACGAAGTTATTTTCATAAGCGCTCCTTTTATAAAAGTATTATAATTTTGGAACTTGGTTTTTTGTTTTGTTTCTATAATTTAAATGTGGCGTTATGATTGCAGGTGCATTAACCAAGTCCCAGTTCCCCGTGTTCACAATATATGCGCAGAAGTCCTGCCTGGGTGTGAGGCCGTGCGAGCGAGCATGGTGCTTCGACAGAGTTCGTGGCTATCACCTCAAGGGGCGAGGGAAGAAGACCCACGTGGTCGGTTCGAGGCAGATGTGCCTCGACCTCTGCCTTGGCGAAAACGAGTTCGTTTGCAGGTCAGTTCAAGACAATTTGTTTTAATAAATATTTATGCAAATGCAAATTATAAAGTACTTACATTGACCGTGTTTGTACTTATTAGTATAAACGTTATATCATTGACTTAAGAAACTAATGCAGTTTCCACAAATGTGTGGAAATAGGCAGTGATCAATTAAGGAAGCATATGTGTAGTAGTCTGTTACATAGAAATTATACACTTTCAAGACAATTTGTTATAATAAATATTTACGCAAATGTAAATTACAAAGTACTTACATTGACTGTGTATGTACTTATTAGTATCAAAGTTATATCATTAACTTAAGAAACTTATGCAATTTCCACAAATGTGTGGAAACAGGCAGTGAACAATTATGGAAATATATATGTAGTAGTCTGTTGCATAGAAATTACTTTAAGATACAAATATTTTGAAATTACTCCTAACAGATATTAAAATATCGCTGTACTTTTCATAAATGTTATTTGTAAATAAAATAGATTCAAACGGACACAACATAAATAATAAATTTATTTGCTAGCGCTCAACCACAATAGACGGAAGTGGTGAGAATTTATTGAATTCCCGTCCATGCTTCATGACGTGCAGTTTGTGACCGTCCCAAGCCATAGAAAAGGTCACGCTATGTTTATTCAAATATTGACAGATAGAAACTGCAATAGGGAAATAAAAATGCCTCGACATTCGTTGCACGGGGAAGGTCCAAGCGAGATTTATATTCAGCATAGAGTTGTTTTCGATTCAATTCAAAAGACAGGAAACCGGTGAATCTACTTTACTGTGCCTCGGATACCGTCACGTTTGCAATATTCAGTGCGTATGCCAACGCAACTGTGAAGGACATACATAACATCACGACTTTTATCCCAAATGGGGTGGTCACAGATATCCCAATCATTAGTGTTTGGGTGTTCCAAACATTGAGAGTTTAATGCTTGATACAAGATCCACGGTTCACCTTATCAAATATACAGAAATGCAACCTATAGCTGTTTTTTGGTGGAAAGTCCCTTAGTTGCCTTTTGCGACACCCATGGGAAGAGACGGGTTGGTTCTATTCTTTTTATGTGCCGAAATGTCTCTGCGTGTTACCGTGTAATAGTGAAAAAGAACAACCCAATTCTTTCTACTTAAAAGAAATTTATAGGTATAAATAATTTGCAGTTGTTTTTCTATTAACCGAATACAATTTACTCCACTTACACTTGTTACAATATTCTAATATCATTTTAAATTTTTTATAAATGTAGACTTGTATTATATTGAAATTTACAAACTCGAACGAAATAAACCCTGTCGATGAAACACTACATTCTCTAAGGGTTCATTAAGTTAAGGTTACCTTTAACTAGACAATTTATATTACGCGTTTATGGTGTAAAGTAACTAAATTACGTGTAATAAATTTTGACACACTAGCTTAATAAATGTTTCATGTGAGTATTAATTAATATCTATTATAATAGCGAACAGCATTATTCCAGTAATGAAATTAATAACATTGCCTTAGCGCCTACCCTACACATTTATAATAACTGCAAGTCGCTAATAGATTTTTGACAGGTTTAGGTTTACGATTATTTTTTTATTTAGAGACGCAATAAGAGGGGTTTTAAGTTTGAAGTCTATGTCTGCATGTGTCATTGTCGTGCCAAAACGGGTGAACAGATTTGCAAATGGTTTTTTATTTACGAAAGCTGGGCCAACGTTTGATGAAAATCAATCCACTCATATCGAAGGTATTTAAAATTTAACACAGTTGCTTTGTATATCTTATTATTACCTCATAATATATTATGGTCATAGTTTCTCGGAAGTGTTCTAAATTTCAATTTATCTAGATACCAAATGAGATTTTCCATGAAATAGCTGATTTTTTCGCGGTTTCAGAGTTGGTCCTATGCATAGTAAAAGTTGTTCAGTCTGATGTTCTAAACCACCACTCACTAAATCACTGATTTGGAAGTATATACTGATCTACTAGGTACCTAGATGTAAAGACTTTAACCACAATGTCCGATCCGACTAGAAACAGAATTGATATTATTATAGAGAGCAATATTTATTTTTGTTTGTATGAAACATATTGATTGGTAACAGGTTCAGAAATATTTTTGAGAGTTTGCTTAACATTTTTTAAATTGAATAAATTATATTGTAAATAATATTATAAATGCGTAAATTTTTTATATTTGTTTTTTTTTTGCTCAATCACGGCGAAGCGGATGAACGGATTTGAATGAAACATTGATTTGATTTATTTGAAAAAATTTGATTTATCCTGCATGGATTAAGACATAGGATACAGTGAGTAATTGCTGCGGAATAAATAAGTATATCATTTTATGGGATATATTCCATAGCTTAACTGATTGACAGAAAAAGGCTCTTTTCACTGAAAAGGTCTCGAAGCAAGGCACATGTGACTGGGATATAAGCCATTTTAAATGAGTAATACAATATTTTTAAGATATCTCAATTACATATCCTTTGGTATACCGGAATACCGTATAGCGATAACAAAGCGAAGTGGAACATCATTGTATAAATCATTAATTAGCGAGCCACGAGTATCATTGTATAATCGTTACGCAATTAAAATAACAAAATGCTATTTACAATAAAAGATGCCATAGTAGAGATTCGAAGTCCGACGGCAATTAAAATAGTTGGAAGTATTTTATGCCGGTGTATATTCACCTTCTAATTATACCTACGCCGGAAACTCATATTGAGTATCGAATACTGACGAATACCGCTATCGAGGAAAGAAATCACGTTTAAAGACATCGTTTTAAAACTGTCAGTTTGCTTGAGAACATGTTAGTGGGAGGAAATCATGGTCATACATAACAGTAGATATATTGAAACTACCTACTCCAGTATTGAAAGTAGGTGATATCGCACATTAACAAGTAAGGCACTCAGTTAAACATGGTGCAAAGTGTTCCAAGCCATATGGATTTGAAGTAGATCCATACCAGTTTAATAGTGCTGCCGTTGACTTGATGTAAACCATAACCTTTATATGTAGATAAACTTTCTTAGAACACACTATTATAATATCACTAACAAGAGTGGTAAATATGAAATGTAGCATAGGGTCATGCTGTATTCAGGTGACCAGATTCCTTTATTAAGACTTACGTTGATTTAGCAAATACACTATTCTAATAGAATAAACACGGATAAAAATTCTATTGTCGTTCAATTTTTTTTAATGCGTTCGCTACGAAATACAAAATTAAGCACTTGATTCCTGTGTTCTTATGTATAACGCCACTCAAATCCTGGGATTTGACTGGCGTTACATGAGTGGATTAATGCCTGGGCATTAAAAAAGATAATCTGCCACCGTAGTATGAGAGGCGCGATTAACGTTTATGTCGCGAGAGTTCAGTCGCTTGGACGAAATATAAAACTATCCCACTCTCACTCCTAGGTCGCGCGCGGCAAACGATGTCATGCTACGGAGACTGATGTAATTAAATAAATTGCCTCGATCTTAGGTGTTCTGGGTACTTAATCGTTATCCTCCAAAAGGCGTCACAGTCGTTATCAAAGGACATGGCAACCTATAATTTCGACCAGTTTTGTTGATATGGGCATGACATATTTACATACATCTATTTACAAACAGGAATTGCTAATAATTTTATGGGAATTGGGGAAATGAATTATTGTGGCCATTAGATCTCCATGGCTTTAAAAAATCATTACTATTATTAGCGGACACCAATAAGGCAATTTTTTCTACAATCCATGGTATATTATACTCACAACGTTAATCAACACCTCAAGCGTTCAATTAATAAAGAAATGTGCAGAATTCTATCAGCGATTCGGTCTCATTAAAACGGCACATGAATATAAACTAATTTAACGATAGGCCCGATAACGAAGTCAATCAACCTTCACCAGGTTGCCTTAGAAGGCAAAGACTTGCGGCACATCTTTGTCGTGCACCAGTGGATAAGTCACAGCTCCTTCCTGGTAGCCGTTCCGTTTCTGAATTCTATAAACGAGCATTATATACAAAGCAGGTAGGCCAATTCTACGGGCTACGACTCAGGCGTCTAATGTAGCTAGACACGACTGTCCTATTGTGTTTATTTCCTTGTACGGTTTTTGATATCATTAACATAAAGTAATGTGCTGCCTCTGACGCTCACATTCGGTACGCGTAATTCCGCTCTCGTGGTCAGATCTAGGTTCTCTCCTCTTACTTCAGTACATACATATCTGTATGACCCCCTAAAATGCCGAACCGTTCAACAGGTCAATAAACTAAACACATCTATTTTTTGCATTTACATCACTATAAAATTCTTTAACGATGCGTTATAATGTTATTATAATGGTTCAAGATTTACATCGTAATTTTATAGGTATAGAAATGCGTCGTTCGGTACTTTTACGGTTGAAATTCTTACGTATGTTGAATGCGTTTACATCTTGTAATGAGACAACCATTGTTTCGGTATTGTTCTAGGTTTAACTTGACATTTGACATAACGGTAACGACCTTTATATCCAATCCTAAGCCATATAAGACTGGAAGCCGATATAACAAATTCCACGACTTGGCCCCGTCAGAGGGATTTTTGCTTGGGTTCGAGGCAGCGATTACGGAATGAAATGCGCGATTTTACGTGGTCGTTCGACACGTGTACCGTTGGGTACAAATCGTCGTATCTCCATTGAAGCCAGCAGGCTGCGGGCTTGCGCGGGCGCACCCCAGGCGGCGCGCATCGCGATCATCGCCGGTCACGACACTTAGCAAATATTCCCTGGACGAGGGACCGGTGCGCCACGCGGTGTGGGAGCGGGTTGCCCTATCGTTTACTATTTCCACGATACAATAACCGATCAAGCACATACTGGACCTTTAAAGAAATTTAAGAATATTTCATAAATACCCATATTGATTAAAATTTTACGAAGCCAACAAAATACTTAAAACAAAAAGTCTCTACCAACATAGCAAGGAGCACGTAATACATTTTGTGCAATTCGTTCCGATCCGTATTTAGGCGCGCCTTCGGGCATATCGGAAGATCTAGGGGTTTAAATTACAAGTAATAGAAATGATGGCCTATAAATGCTCTATTCTTTGCCCACTAAGATAGGACCACCACGGCTTGATAGATGTAATAGATACTTTTATGTATCTAACGTTTTAATATGTAGAGCTATGGTTTAGCTTATGCAACAGCACGCTGCTGTAATCAATGAGAATTGCAAATTGATGTCATGATTGGATCGTTTTCATAGCTTTTCTGAATTAATAACACCTAGATCGTCGTTTAGATAGTCATGATTAGACACGTATTAAGCGGCAAGCGGTCGAGGTATTCACTTTTTGTCATACGTACGGAAGGAACGTATTACAGCTAAATAAATTGCTGGTAGTTGGTGTAATTATTATGCGATGAAGACGACGCAGTGGACGGAGCGACCTGCCTACATTCACCAGACTTTAATGAGCACAACGGCCACCGGTGGCATCGGGACACTCGCAATCATAAAGTTTAAAGCGACTTAAATTAACGCTTCTCGGAATAGCTCCGAGCCGCTATACAGGAGATTAAGATTGCACTAAATAATAACGGCTACAATGGCTGCGTTAATGCGTATTGACGATTTATAACACACAGGTTATTTCCATTCAACAAGCATCTTGAAAGCCAATATTCAGAAATAAGTATAAATTATTATAATGGTAATAGAGAAAAAGGTTTGTAAGCAAAGTTGCTTAGCCTTTATGAAAATGCGTTCCCACAGGTTAGCGAGAGGGTCATCTGATCGGGATCGATTATAGATCAGGAGAAAATATTGAGCAAGATGAACGTAGATAATACTGTTCTCTTTACACGGGGGGTCGCTAAATTAATGTTAAAACAATATTATAGGGGCATGAAGGTTATGTGAGTAGAGTTAAGAAATACACATGTACTTAAACTGGTTTATGGCCGAAGTATGAATGTTATCAAATGAAATGGAAACTTAAACATCTTATGAGTACCTTAGAAATGTGCAGCATTAAAATTCAGAATTTACCTTCATGTTACTTTCATAGATTTGATGTGAAATTAAATCAGCGAGTAACTAAATAGCATTGTCTGAACAGATTCCTCGCATAGTATGCAAACAAAAGGAGAAGTTGAATATAAAGCTACAGAGAAATGGAAAATGGATCGTGCAGATGTTAACTTTATGAAAGTAAAAGCTATGTTGTTTTGAAATGGTTTAATTGATCGCATTAATATACAATTTGTATATACATACCTAATCACCATACGCTTAATAGAAAATCAATTTGAGCTTGCATAAAACCGGTAACACTGGTGTACTGGCTTGGAAAATGGAAATCACTTTTAGGTCAAGGTGTTAACGAGCAACCTATAAATGAATAGATTTATGATTACTTAGACTTAATTAACTTAAACACGTACAATCTCTAGCTAGATAGATAGTAGTCACTGGTCGCGATTAGTTGCCCAGTTCATACCATGGGAAAGTTCACACAGGGAAAAGTAAGAAAAAACTAGCCGCTGTTAAACCGCAACTACATTGTTACAGATCGGCGAACTACAACAACAAGACAGGAGAGTGCGTGTTATCCAACATGGACCGTATCACATTGGCGGGAACAAACTTTTTCCAACCGAACGAAGGTAAAATTGTAGCAGCTATTTAATAATCGCTCCCACTTACACTTCATATTACGTCATATATAGTTCACTGAGATTTTTATCATAGATACCGACTACCTGGAAAACAACTGTGTGGAAGAGCCAACCAAACTCTGTGAATTCAAAAAGATGGGCGGTCGCATTCTGAAGACTGTCGATTCAGTGTATCAAGACGTCCAAACGGTCGAGGAATGCAGAGAGCTCTGCCTGAACTCGCCTTTCCGTTGTCACTCTTACGACCACGGAGATACAGGTGACCACGTGTGCCGTCTCTCTCATCACTCTCGTGCAACGCTAGCGGACATCCAGGTACTTTATACATTAAATTACAAATCCATCAGTCACATGTTTTCCAGGGGATATAATAATGTGATATTTGGATAATGAAACAACTACCTTTGATGAATAAATATACATGTAGTTTTAAGCTTATTAAATTCAAATAGGTCACCGTAATTCAATGGTTAAAGATTTTGCTTGTGGCATATTTAGGCTCGATTTTATTCCCACTGTGCGCAATTAGTGGTGAACCACTCCTAGCACAAGCATAAGCTTAGTTGGAGTAGAAATTTAAACCTATTTTAGATATATAGCGGGCTATGAACTAGTATCATTTCATCTTTTATTTTTAGGATCCTTACTTGGAAGTCCCCGAAGCGGCCACATATGAACTGTCGTCCTGCTACAACGTCTCCATTGACTGTCGTGCCAGTGACATGGTCGCTCGAATCCAAACCTCCAAGCTGTTTGACGGTAAAATCTATGCTAAAGGTAGCCCCAACTCTTGCGTCGTTGATGTCAAGCAAAGTCTCGAGTTCGAGCTGCACATGGGATACAACAACATCGAGTGCAACGTCAAGCAAAACGGCCTTGGCAGGTGATAAATTATATAATTTATTGTTCCGATTCCCAGAGCTTTTATGTTGATCATAAATATATTTAATGTCCGTTATATTATCTTTGCAGATACTTGAACGACGTCGTTATTCAGCACCACGATACTATTGTCACATCGTCCGATTTAGGTCTTGCCGTAACTTGCCAATATGACCTCACTAATAAGACCGTGGCAAATGAGGTCGATCTCGGAATTCATGGAGATATCCAAACGGGTCTCTCGGAAGAGGTCATCGTCGATTCGCCCAATGTAGCAATGAGAATTACGGACAGGAGTGGAGATGATACCATTGCTTCCGCTGAAGTCGGAGATCCCTTGGTGAGTACAATTTTTGGATCACCTACAGATTCATGACGATAATTTTGAACGTATTTAAATGTGATGCTATTTTGTGTTATAGGCTCTCAAATTCGAAATAATGGATCAGAACTCGCCTTTCGAAATCTTTGTTCGAGAACTGGTTGCCATGGACGGCGTCGACTCCAGCGAAATTACTCTTATTGACAGCGACGGTTGTCCCACAGACCACTTCATTATGGGTCCTCTATTTAAATCAACCACCAGTGGAAAGGTAAGAAATCAAATTTAACGGCGATATTAGACATGGAGCAATAAATAATTAACTTGGAAACCTTTTGAAAATTACGATTTACTACACTACACTCAATAAAATTATTAGAGTTGGAATTAAATTATGTTAAACGCGCATTCTCTAAAAATTGATTATTGATCGATATATTGATACGAGATATTGATCGACTTCCGTAGACCGTGTCACTAACAAGTAGTAAATCTATCTATTAAGTATAACTTTATATGCAGAAAAAAATCTACGCGAGGCAAAATAAATCGGCACTTACTGAAATTTTCTTTTACAGATGCTGCTGTCACACTTTGATGCCTTCAAGTTCCCATCTTCGGAAGTGGTCCAGTTCCGTGCGCTGGTGACTCCTTGCATGCCAACATGCGAGCCTGTCCAGTGCGACGGCGGTCCGAACGAACTCCGATCAGTTATGTCCTACGGCCGCAGAAAGAGGCGTTCGACCCCTGCTGCACCCACTGACGACATGCTTCTCGTGCAAACCATCCAGATAACTGACAAGTTCGGTTTCGATAAGCAGCGTGCCAAGAACGTTACAGAAGATTCGGTATTCGTCAGAGAGACTGATGCGACCTGTGTGAACGCTGCAGGCGCTATGCTCGCAGCTGCAGCTTTCCTGGCCGCTCAACTAGTCGTTCTCGCCGTGTGGACCTGTAGTTGGCAGCGACGAAGAGCAGCTGCCAAGGCCGCTGAACTCCTGCCCGGTCCAAATGCCCCCTCCGCTCTCTGCAAAGTCTACGATGCCAGTTTCTCCCGTGCACACCAGAGGCATTTCTGAGGAGTCGTGGAGTGTCGACGTGATCAGTGTACGCAATAGTAGTTTATATCGATAGTATAAAAACCCCCATCGAGTCCCGGCTCTCGCGGCCGATATCGCTCTGTGAGAGCGACGTCTACCGCACTAGGAGCGCAGGACGGCGATAGCGGTTACATAATGGTAGTGTCCAAGCGCTTCCGCACCATGCGCTACGTACGGGCGTAGGCGCGGGCGCGCGCGGCGCGGAGACGGGGACGACCACGAGAGCGTGAGCGACTGTGGATGGATGCCAGGGTCGGTGCGCAGAGATTCCGCCTGATGAGTGTATGCAATGTGTGACAACGCTCGCTTGTCCCCTTCTCCGTCGTCGTCGGCGGGACTGCGGCCGTGAGTCGTTATCGAGATCACGTCGCTCATTCGTTCACTTTACGCTCGGACGTCCTATAGAGGAAGTCCGTAAACGTATTGTACCATATTTTTTTAAACTAGAGTAAGCCTGATTTTAATGATAGTGATAAGTAAAAAGTAACATTTCAGTACCTTTTAAGTAGATAACCGAACGTGCGACCTAAGTCAAGAGACGATGGATTGACGGCCGTCCCGACATCGTAATTTATTTTATTTAGAATAGCTTTCTTTTTACATAATTTATGTTTGAGAATTGAAATATACCTATTTAATAAATTCCTAATATAAATAGCTAAATACCTACCTAAAAACAAATACTAGCTTACTACTTCAATTGTGCTATCTTCTATGACGACGTAAACTGAAAGTATTTTAGTTAATGATACTAGTGCCTTAAAATGGAGATGTTAATAGAATAAAATACTGTAGACAATTTTATCCCTATCAAATCCGTCCAGATTGTCATCTAAAATAAAATTTTCAGAAATATTTTTTTGTTTGAATTCACTTACCTACATACCGGTGTTGTGTTCCAAGAGTTGGAAATGAGTACAATAACTTCAGTAGTGGATAAACTGCTACATATAAATCGACTGATATAAAGAGGGTTAAGTACACGTCGAGAGGTGAAAGCTGACCTCTTAAGGGCAAGGGCAGCATTGCTAGATGAAACGGAAACCTAAATAACGGCTATTCATGACTGGACTTACATACTTGTAAGACTATATACGACTAACTTAGAGACGAGTCTCGTAAGTATGATAATTACAATGGATTTTATGTGCCAGGAATAACTGGTTTAGTAAGAGACTATTTATAAAGTTTGATATTTATCTAGACCATAACATCTATAAATAAACTACTCGATTACGATAACGCTACGAAAATATCAGGCAAAAGTTAATATTCAGTCACACACACCGAACCATGTAAGATTTACGTCTTTACTTTTATAAAGTTTAAAAATTAAATTTATCTGAACTTTGACCGTTCAAATATCAGCTATTACCTATGCCTAAGCGGTTAAAACCCGCTCTGGATTATTTCAATTTCATTCTGGCGTCACGTGTTGCTAGAATCCTCATTCTCATACGCAGAGGCTGCTTTACCTAAAGTTATAATTTATATCCCAAAAAAATACATAAATAGTGCCACCGAAGTATACAAGTACCTATATAGTTTTTTAAAACCAACGAAGTTACTTAGATATCTTTCTGAAAAGCGGCAGCGAAGGACTTTTTGGCGGCCGCACTTTTTTGTTCTCCGTGTGTGTTATTGCATATAATATTATCCATTCTATCCTCTCGGACAAAATTTGGATTTTGTCTGTCCTACAAAAGGTCCGTCATCTGCGCTGCTCCTTTTCACAAAGACATCTAAATACCTTCATTATTTTTGAAGTACTATTTATGGGACTTGTATATTTCGGTGGTATAAGTCATGCACAATTTTTTGGGATATAAATTATAACCACAGGTATTTGCTTATGAGAATGAGGATTCCAGCAACACGTGGTGCCAGAATGATCACTTAAAATATTGAATAACTCTTAAACTACAGTAGCAATCCAGTCCGTACATCTGTGAATTTTATAAAATATAAATGAATAAAATCGAACCACTTTCAGCTGATAAGTACTGCATATCTCAAAGATCAGTGTGTATTTAGAAGGTATCTATCCATTTAATTTATAAGATTTTTACTAAGGTGAAATTTATTAAAAGAAAATCAAAGTGGCACCGATTATTTCCCTTAGGTACAATTTGGCTCTATTTCAGTACAGTTTCTTGACATTGTCAAAATAGCTGAATTACACTTTACACACACTATAGCTTCCCATAAGTCTTTATGATGCTGTAACTAAATAAAATATATTCAAAAACGTTCATGATTACCCGAGATCAATATGTTGTAAGCCTGTGAAGGTTTATGTGCTTCATACTACGAAATATTTGAATCGTGAATAATAGAGCAATAGCTACTTTAATTGATACTATCACCAAATCTAGCTCCAGTTAGATATGTTTACTTCGTTTGTGATGGAAATAAAATTTATTTTACATAAAGTTTCCGCTAATGAAAAGCCATTTCGTTTACTCCATTCTTCATCATCACCATTTTCCCAGCCTAATTGCGAACCGCCAAACCTTGTATATAGTTTTAGAGAGTTTAAAAATCACTTGCAAACATATATGATAAAATATTTGGCAATATTAACACAAAATATAAATCTGCTATGAACTGAGTGTGTTGACTGAAACTGCGTGATTGATAATAATAACAAAAGTTAGAGAACTTTCTTAGAATCTGCTGGCAAAACGAATTACTCTCAGATGAATTGGTAAAGTGGCTTTTGGAGGCTGAATTTTAAATGCACCTCCAGCTAAACACTCGGCATTTCTCCACCGGTACAGAAAGGGCACACACACATCAATTAGATCCGATCTTCAAGTTAAGTTTGCGGCAAGGACAATCACGTGTGAAGGGGCACGCCTCACGTCGGCATTCGTGCCCGAGATTAGATCGTCGGACTGCGAGCGACGGCACGCGACATAAAACACGTGCCGTTGTAGTTGGCGAAACCATTAGTAGCGCTGTCGACAAAAAATCTCGCCACCGCCTGTGGGAAGATTTAGATTGCGAAATGCGGAATTCTGAGTTATATACTTTTACTACTTACCTCAACAGTCAGACAGATGAAGAAGGAAGAGTGTATTGCATTTATTAGATACCTACATATATATGTATGCGCTATGGCAATACCTTGTTTGAATATTGCAAGTGTGTGTATTCTTCATACAAGTGAAATTTCCTAAGGGCCGCAAAATTACTAGCTTCTTTATTCCTTATTGCATAGAAAATAGTAAAAAGATATAGAATAGGTATCAAACAAAACAGTAAGAAATAATGTGTGAAGATGAGCTTATCTTTAAGAGAGATCTCTTCCAGGCAACCTCAGTGGTGGTGTGAAAAACGATGAATAAAAGTGCATTAATAAAGAGAGATGAGATTTACCAGACACAGATTTCTGATGTTAATTGAAACGTCTTATTAATTTAGCTATTTCTAAACTGGTGGTAATACCTATGTATTACTTATCTTGCGGTAGTAACATTATGACAGGACGCGTTAAATATTAACTTGAAGAAATTGCTCAGTAAGATAAGGGAAGACCGAAATACTATTGTATGAAAAACGAACCACCTTAGCGTCTCCTTTTTGAACAGAATATTTGTAAAAAATAATCTAATAAATAACACTCAGGTTAGAAGCTGGTCATAGTGTTTTAAAGCAATAAAATAAAATGGTCAGACACACTATCACAAAATTGCAATCTTACAATACTTAGGGGAATGTTGATTCAAAATTTCTTATTATTTATTACAAATCATTTTACGAGATATGCACGTACCCACACGCATCCATGCAATAAGCATTTACTATTTTCATATGGACCTATAAAACAGAAATGTCGAATGCAACATTGATGCACAGATAGAGCCGTTTACAATAGTATGAAATATTCATAAAATAGGAAGACGTTGGCGACCACCGGGAACTGCGCGAATGCGTACGCGCACGCACTGAAGACCGGTGAAAAAGTAGACATAGGGAATAAATAAATCAGCGATGAGCAAGTATCCGTCAGTCAGTAGACATCTCCGAATAGACACGATTGAACTCCATAAAAGAACGTCCTTGAAAACGTTTGAAAGCACAATGAGTGTAAGGAAGAACTCAAGCCCGATCGATATCGGTTCCCTTTACAATAATCTTGTTCCGATCCTACCTATTGAACGGATAGTTGAAGATATTATCTCTAGCTCGGCATCGCGACACAAATGAAATATTGCCGGACCGGCTTGGTTCTCATGAAATATGTAATCTGATTAAGAATATTACAATAAATGAGTCACGCTGGAAACTTAAAGAGCGCAATGACCACTAAATGAACAATAAACTCAAAGAAAGAAAAAGCGCACAGTCTGAACACCAAATTTGGGGTTCCGCATACATATCATTCAACCGACATAATACCTGACACAATTGTATCTAAAATGGGAAATGAAAACATAGTGAAGTGTACGAGTAGGTACGTGTGAAAGTTTGGCCTTATTCGCAAAAGAATTAAATAATGGAAAGTACTTAGAGGGCGTGGTGGCCGCTCATTGGTTAAGGTCTATGTCCAATAGTGGACATATACAGGCTGTTGATAAAGATGATGTAGTTAACATGACAATGCAAGTAAATGTAAATAGAAATAGCGGTGAAATGCCAAGTAGCGTCACAACAATCTGATTTACTACCGTCAGCTCAAATACACGTAAATTAAGATTCCTTCGTTTTAATTAAATAATTACTAAATATAGATTAAAATTCTCCAATTCCCGACCGCAGAACTTAAACATAAAATATTAATATAACTCTTATTGTTACAGAATATTGATAACAGGGGCACTATTATTAATATTTTGTAACAATAGGAGTTATAACATCTTGCGGAACCCTGAAGAAGTGCATCCCCTTAGGCCGGAGTTAATTTTTATTGATACAAGCAACTAAGAACTTTAGTAGCAGGTCTGGCTTTAAAAGGCACTATTGTTGTGGTAAATGGACATTAGCTAAGCCTTTTTAAGAGGAACTAGCACACACTTTCGCTAGGAAAAGGAAAGTAAACTGAGACAATACCCTCTTATATTCCTAAATATTTAGGAGAGAGACGTTTCGTTGTTCTCTAGATATCATTTATTCTTTAAAGATTACAAGGAAAGTTTAAAATATATTGCTAAAAACTTTAATAATTTAAGTTACGCTAAACCGGATTCGTTAACGTGAGGATGACATGGAGACCGATGAATAGATACAAATCTCTGACATGCATGCCTTCAAATAACCGGTCTCAAGGACAGGCCAATGGCGCCTTCAGACAATGGCTAATTAATATTATGAGCTCCCATCTACTTCGCCGCTTAATATCAGATAAACTTTAGTTTATGATTTTCTATGGTTCCGTTACGAAACCGACACTGAAATTGCATTTGATACTTTTATAAACAAAGAAGTTAATTTACTGTACTGAAACTTATAATTCGAAAGAAAACAAATATTACATTCATTTCATAACAATAGAAAACCTGACAGCATATTTTGTATTTGCGGACGCTATGTTGGATTTTTTACCATATCCTATGACATTGAAAGGGCCAAGCAGAATATAATGATACCTTGCTACAAGAGGTAAAATAGAAATCTATATACATACACACATACCTCCTTCCTGGGACATTCGGGTAAAAATTGCATTAATTTTGAAAATTAAGGTCGTCTTACTTAATTAGATTTGTATCATAGACCAATATAAACTTGTTTTATCGGTACATGATTATATGATAATAAAAACGATAAATGAATTAATACACAGCCAACTACAACACTTAAATATGTAGGCTGAATTCAAATTCAGGTTTACTATGAGAACACGTTTCACTTTTATAAATGCAAACTGTGTTATATGTCGGTAAAGAGAAACAAAAACCAACCAGTCTGGACATCTTCTTCTCTATCTCTCCGATCAAAATGAAACTATATATATTTGCAGTTTATCACCTTAAGTTTTATGAGATCAATAATCAATAAATTAAAATGGCGCCTCATGGGATCCTTTTAAGGGAAGTTGCGAAAAACGTGAACTAGAGGCGTACATTTTTAACAAGGGACGTTCCCTTAGGAAATAGAGACAAAGCATTCGTAGTTATAATGCTGAAAGCAAAGTTATCAGATCGTAAATCAGCTGGGGCTTAGATTGAAGAAGCGGCCAGTGCATCACGAGGCGCAATCGATTTCGGCTCATTATACAACGATTGCGCAGCGCCGGCTACGGATATTCGTGGCGCAATTTGTGTACTTATTTGCATCGCGCTCGTCCTGCGCAACTGTGGTCACGCAGAGGCTCTGTCGATGCGAATATAAACAGAGAAACTACATTTCACGGAAAATGTTCAACTAGAAAAGACAGGAAATGAGATTAGACTGAAAAGTTGATATATATCGAAGATACATGGAATTGTATGAGCGTACGTAATACGAAATTTGTATAAATATTTACTATAAAAAATGATGTGACAAAAAAGTATTGTCAAATATGCAAAAAAAAAAATAATTAAAAATATTTCAATCGAATGTAAATAACATTTTGCCGTCTGTATCAGAAAGAATGAATAAGCTATTAATTTCTTACCATCAAGTATTCAAACAATAACCAAATTTGTTCTTTAAAATAAATCTCTGATTCTGATCTGATTATGTCACGAGTAATAAACAGATACAGAAAAAAAATATATTTCTCACATCCGGTCAAATTTAGTCAAAATAATCGACTCATATGAGGACGGATCTAAAATATAGAGGCACTGTATTAGAAAGAATCTGAATGGAGTGTCACGTCAAGTGCACAGGGGAATAGTGTAAGTATAATTTTATATGTAATATATTTGTTTAGAGATTTAGCTAGTCTTGCAAGCAACCTTGAGACTGAACACCTGCCCGGTATATTATCAAACCTATCGGCACATATTGAATTTGCAATGCTATCATAGTAACGATAGAACGATATGCAGCTCAGGTATGATTCTGGGTACGCGAGGAACAAGTCCCTCTTGCTTCCGGAGGTATTTTGCCTTTTTACACCTGCACTTCAGTATAAATATTCTTCTCTATTTGTACAGAGTCCTGCAGGTCTCTTCTATTTACTAAGTTCGTGCAAGTATAAATCAGGTTAGAAAAATCTGAAACACCTGACCTCCGTCGGCAAAAATTTGGTAACGTTTAGAGATTGTAAGGCACATCTAGTATCATTCATCATGTAATCAGTCAGCAAATGAGTGGGCGGGCTCTCCAATTTGTTGACTTTGAGGTCCTGATTGTATGTTTGCGCAAGGATTCGTGATGACGAGAACTTTCAATCGTACATTCAGGTGGGTGGCACGTGAACGACATTTCCCTCGGTTAATGAACCTCGTTAGACTTTACAAATGATTATTATATAATACGGTATAGGTATAATCAATCAAATATATACGTTTCAAGAGGATTGAAATAAAATAACACCAAGGAAAAATTTAAACCTTATGCTTCGTCAAATAAACGTATTAACCCTTAACCCAATTAGCTACTTGTCCTAGAATTATCAACTGTAAACATTTTAAATTAATAGAGTAGAATAGAACACCTTTATTGAGATACTAAATCTTACATGCGTTCCTTATCAAGTTATAATGAAGGCATTCTTTGAAAATTCGACTAGAATAAATTATAACAAAGTGAACAAACCTCGAATAAACATAATCAGATATGTTAAACAGATTTGCTGAACGAAGAGGCTTTATCCCTTTGTTTTTAACATATTTAAGACTGCAAATTTAATGATATGTATACAAAACAAAACATGGCCAGTTGAGATTTCCCTGCTCGATAGACCCCCGGTGGGCGCAAACATTACTATGGAACATCTCTCGAAATTTATATCAGACTTCGTAATTAAAATTGATAATGACGTTGAGCGCACAGACAACAAAACTACATACACAATACACAGAGCGTTGGTAACGGTTTTGAGTCACAGCATGATCCCAATGTTTATTTGATACTAGCAGGGATATTTATTAAGTATACGAGTACGCTAGTGCTAGTATATGAGTACGCAGATGCTAATCGCGTCTGTGAGGAAAGGTATAACCTTTAAATACTAATACTATTCAATATTTTTTCTCATACATGGGCTTTAATGTGACAATCTGGTACATGTAGGTACGTTTTATCAATTTTTTTTCACTTATTTTTCGGCGCAGCTTGGTTTTGGCACATCAAACACTGCCACCTCACCGATGCATTTGTGATGATTCTGTGGTACACATTTGAAATGAAATTTAAATAGACTTATCTTTTTCTAATTAGAAGAACACGTAAAGGACTAAAATGTCTCGTCATCCTTTTTGTGAGCACGTAATTCGAAAAGGACACAACTGTGGCATAAAATTGACACCATTGTCACTTTGAGGATGTAAATAATAGTTAAGACACCAAACACATTAAAATTCCATATGCCCCATGACAAGCCCTCAGGTTCCAGCAGAATACCAGTGTTTTGCCCGCCTCGGGTAAATCCACACACTGAGCTGTAGACTTTTTGTATATTGCGGCACACACATAATATTTGATGTCTCTGTACTTCTGTTTTGTTTTAGTTGGATCTTTCATTTGTAAATTGTTATATGTGTATACACAGATGCAAAAAATAGCTTATTCTTATTGAATATATTTGTACGTCATATTATATGTTTCAATAACACACTGCAATCAAATTTATATTCTTATGTCCGCAGTAAGGGATGGTTGGCGTGAAACGTCGGAAGTGATCCGAGGTAGATCACGACGCGCAGACGCGCACTAACAATCCGCTAATAGAGGATCGTGCGCGTGACCCCGCCTCCCGTGCTCGATAATATTGTCCGAACTGACGGATACTATTATTGCCTCTCCTTGTTCCATAATATTATGTAACGGCGATAAAAGGGCCGTATTTACAAGCGGGTCATTATAAATCTGACATAAGTTATAGTGAGTTTTAACACGGCAATGAATGTCAATGAGGCGAAGTTTATTTTATTTTTTTTATATGAGAGGGCGGCAAACGAAGTGTCGATTACAGGATAAATGATGGTAAAGGTATCGCTGACGTATTATTTTTTTAATTAGGTACCTACATACGTCATTATGAAGTATGTAGCCAAAAATGCAAATACTTGGTTTTGTCCGGTGTTTTAAAATATCCGCCTGGCCAACTACCGGCATCTTATCTAAGTCTACCGCCAAGCTGCAATGGTGACGGCAGCCAGCCAAAAGTATACCTACTACGTAGTGTACTACTACTAAGTGTTGTTAAGTGAAGACTTAACAGCAGGTGTGATTGGGGTTAATCTACAGACTCGTAAATAGATCAAACACGCGTACCCCATGCACCTCATGTCAATCACAACACTTTTCATAAAAAGTATTACTGTATACAGTATCCTTCCAAACAAAATACGAGGTACTAGATAAAGTATTAATAAACTCGTTATCATTTCTAGACATTTTTATACGTCAAAGCCTAAACACGGCTAATACTTTTGTATCGAAAAGGGCTACGCTACCTTATGTTCGGTCTGCTACTGACTTAGAATTGACCCGTTCAGCCGAATCCTCACAGAACCCAAGAGTTGTAACTTTCATCATCATCGTCATCATCAGCCCGTAAACACCCCACTGCAGGGATATAGGCCTTCCCTCGTAAATGAGGGAGTATGGGCCATAATCGCCCACGCTGGCCCAATTAGGGTTAGTGACACGTTTTATATTATTATTCTCTACAGTGAGACCGAAGATACGTATAAACATTCTTTTACCAACGAATGTTTATACGTACACAAATACAAAACGTCCAAAGATACAATGTACATAAATGTCAACTAAACTTTCACCTCAACAATTTATTTTTAGTTTATTTATGACAAAAAAAAACGTGTATCTAAATTAAAAGTAACCACGACGACGAAAGTAACTTAGCGGACTTCCTGCCAAATATGTTTATATCGCTGAAGTGTCCGAGATTTGTCCCCCTTTAAATAGGGAAGAAAACTTTATCGAAGTCGCTCCTTGTGTAAGTTTATGGCGATTTAATAACAAAAAAAATTGTTCAGTTCAGAAATATGCTATTTGGAAAATCCAAGCAAAAGTTGAACCAGCACGCAAAATCGCAAAGAGCAAAGAGACATACTTTGAATATTACAACTAGTATTGCAAAGCGAAAAGCACAATAGGAAATGGATCGCATTGCATTCCGCGCTCGGTTAAGTTCAAACTTTTTGCAGTAATCAATCACCGTATTTCTTCCAGTTTATTTATACCGGAGAATTACTTCTCATCACAAGATCAATGCCTGCCTCCATACATAATATTACATGTATCAAAACTACATTGATACGGAAACTCCCTGCTTTCCAATTTTTAATTATGTTTCAAAATCATTTTACCGATTTATTACCTATTAAATCGCAATTCGCTACTTAATAACAGTAACGATACTATAAAAACTAACCTGACGTTCAAGGAGGTGTGTTTTCTGACAGCCATACTACAAAACTGTTTTGCCACTTAGACATTGATTTTAGATTAAACGACGTTGTTAAATAAACAAATCATACATAACATAATAATTATTAAACCAAGTTCTACATACTAAAATAAGTACAAATTTTTACAAGCTGGATTGTTTCTTAGAGTTACCTGTTATTAGTAGTATACAATTTATGTCGAAGGAGCTAGTATAATATTTGGCTTTGAAAAAAAAGTGGTGTCGATTCTGCATTGGACTCTAAAACTTAAATTGAAATTTAGAGTGCTCTAAACCGATTTCTTATTCTACAAGGCATCTCTAAAATTTTAACGTTTCTAAAATTAGAAGTTTACTCTCAATTTAACTTAATTCAAGTTTTAGAGATCAAAACCTATTCCAGAACGCCATCTAAGCATATTATTATCGAAATTTTGTCGCCATCCAAAATAGTCACGTTTAAAATTCGAGAGTAGGTTCTTCCAGATTTATTGGGCTATCTACAGCCCGAAAAGTGTGAACTTTATATAAAAGTCTGATAGGAGTACAAAAGACTTTCCTAACATGTTTTATTTTGAATTTAAGGCCGGGGTGAAAGATAATTAAAATATAATTTTTTTAAATGATTTTTTTAAGGTAAGACTTAAATCTAGTAGGTAACTATTAAATAACGATGGTATTATGTATTGCAAGCTCCATCTTTGATTATAATCTAAAACCTAAAATTAGATGTAGAATTTTTTTTAAAGAATTTTGCCATTTTCCCATTGTCGATAAAGAAATGTAATTAACCAAACCCTGCACAAACAGGTAAATTTGGAGTCAAATACAAAAGCCAACTTAAATTATAAAATGCAGTAAAGAATTACATATACATTAAATCATCGATAAATAAATATTTAAAAAACCTGTTCCGAAGTAAAGATATCGGACTTTGACTATGGCAATACAGAACATCAATTCAATTTAGGCGTCCGTAAACCATCTCTAAACGATAGGTGTATTTCAGAATAGCACATTTTAGGATATGCATTTAAAATTAGAGATTTTTAGATTTAGGTTAGTTTAGCGACTGCACGTCAGAATCGAAACCAGTATCTATTATTTTCTTATTTTAATTGGAATTGGATGTTCTCTCTGTGGTCATACGTAGTTGTTTGTAGAGGACTGACAACAACCGCCATCTAGATATTTCTGGAGACATCTATTTCAGCTAGCGATATGTCAGCTATTTTACAGCAGATGGCGTTTACCGAATGTTATTACATTTTGTTACATAAATTGGTCGAGCAGTGGTAACTTACCAGTTGTTAAAGAAAAAAAACTGATACCGCGATTTTCGAATAGTGCTCCACGACTACAAAGCCGATTCCAAAGAAGATAGATGGAAGTGAACGATTAGGTTAAACATTTGATCCAAACTGAAGTTCCTTTGGGTATGGTCGAAGGTTGTTACAAAAAGGTTTTTTGTTAATTCGTGTGGGAGCATTGTAATCCTTGGCCCAATGTATTCCACATATTTACTTAACTTACTTAATATGTAATGCCTATATATATTTATGACATGGGAACGATTTTGTAATTTATTTTATATTTAAGAAAACTTTGATTTTTATTTACTGAATGTACACATTCAGTAAATAAAGTTTTAATATCAGGTTTGACAATTCAAGGTACACCTTGAATTGTCAAACCTGATGTTAAAATGTGGATGGAAGTGGACCGCTCTGAGCTATATCCCAGAATATATTGAGGACACTGTCTTATATCACACAGTCGGATCACAATAATACTATTAACATTGCTGCTTATCAGTTGATTTTATAATGATGGTGTTAGCCAGGCGGTAAATTAACAATGCCCCACATCCAATCAAACAGAGTACTAAACATGTACCTGATTGGGAATCAAATCAGCGTTCGTCCTATATGTTAACCCAATATGTTTTATTGAGACATGGAGGGTTAAAGTTATTTTACGAAATGTTGGGTAACGCAGAAGATTGAAATGATAACACTTTGCACATAAAATCGAAAACTGTACAGAGATACTAAATCAATTGACAAAATTAGGTCCTAAGTTAAGAGACGACGACGCAGGATTTCTTATTTCAAAAAAAAATCACAATTTGTGATTGCAAAAAGAAAAGAAAAATCAAACGCTAAATGTGTGGCTTTTAAAATAAATTTTATAATAGTGTTTAGGACATAATTTCTATATTACACGTCACGTCAAACCTATATATAGAAGCATTTTGAACTACCAAAATCAGTATTGTGAAGTATTTGCCAATATATATTCCGGAACATTATTATAATAGCAACTGATCTGTAAATGAGTTGGGAACTGTATAAACGACCGACATTTTAGTGTCTCCAACGCATCCAGCCTTACTGTTTGTGGTAGTTTTGAATTTATTGTAAGGCAAATTAAATAATATGTAACAACATTTACAAGGAAGAAGTAAAAGATAAAGTAAATGCCGTGGCGTAGAGAAGTGTGGAAAGGACTCCGCCGAAAAGAGCACAGCTCTTAAATATAAGAGAGAGTAACAACATTATTATAGCCAGTTCTTTAAAGTGAAATTTCACTTTGTACAGCAAGTTTATTTTTTGGTATCTTATAGAATACAACCGTTGTGCATAAAAAAAATGTAATATGGAGAAAAAAGTCTCTATTCCTCATAAATCCAAATTTTTCTTATTCGTTCTCATCAACAATCTACTGACGTCTACTGTTGGATATAAGCTTCTCCCATGGAGCGATTTGTATCACGATCAATGGGATAATTTGCCCTAATTACCTCGCTGGGCAGGGGCGTTGGTATTTTTGCTTATTAATTTTTCGTATAATCTCAGTATTACCGTCACTTACCCTTAATCGCTGGTCGCCCACCGTCCAGACGCGGCTCGCGAAGTCGTTGGACGCGCCGACTATATACGCACCCGTAGAGTCGAAATCCACTGACATCACGCCCGCGTTTGAACCGACTAGTGAACCCTTGCTCTCGACTATACCTATAAGCGAAATAAGCAATAAACGACTTGGAAGATTAGATACGAAGGCTGTGTTCGCATCAAACGTTTAGTCAGCCAGCCGACTGAGAGAATATTGGAAACTATTAGAATAATAATAGAATATTAGACACGCCATGTTTGCTTACATTTGACGGCTGACTATACGTTTTTTTTATGCACAATGTATTGGTACTTGACCTCAACCACACCTGATGTTAAGTGAAGATGAGGTCGAAGGTGGGAGCGTACTGACCCGGAAACCCCAACAAATTTGGGGGACCGGCTATCTTATCTGTGACAACCGCAACACAACAATGCTATTAACATTGCTGCTTGGCGGCAGATTTAGATAAGATAGTGGTAACTAGCCAGGCGGACATTTAAAATGGCCTACCACCAACCAATTTTGGTGTAAGATGCTACTGGATTAGCCAATCCCGCTTCCACACTGCAGTCAGACCGCCTAACTCAATTGCTTTGCGAATTGTTATCGTTCATGACGTGAAGTCCTTGTCATATCGTTATGCAATGCCAAAGACAGACAGTGTATTGCTATCGCTATAGGTTTGAGTCTCATTCTGACTCCTATAAGCTAGGATCAACTATGGTATCCGAAACGAGCGCCTACTGACTAAAGGTAGATCGTGCCCTGCGTGAGTACCTTGGATTCCAGACTAATTAACGAAAGAAATAGGATGTGTAAGTAGGAAAAAAAGTTTCTCACTTCTCCTCTCGTTGTAAAAATATGTGGTTAATGAAATGCAAACGACACTCAACCGTATGAGGAAAGAGAGTCGTAATTAATTAGCCAGAAAGACTGACGCAAATGTTTTGATAGAAACTCCTTCAATATCCCTGCTTCCTTATTGAGAAGCACGGCCTCATCTCACAAAGATATGAGCCGTATCCGCCAAACGGGCCCAGTGCTGACAAATATTCGTATGAAACTAATGGTCAATCATCCAAGGACTGACTGCTCCAAACGTTGCTTAATTTTGAAGTGATCCTCTGAGCGTTATATTCCGAAACCGTTCTAAGTAATCTCAGTTTTCATCAAGTCTATGGACATCCATTGTTGTGCCTAAGCCAGGTCTCTCCTCCTTCTTTTCTTACTTACACATCCTATTTCTTTCTTAACGCAGGGCACCGTCTACTCTCAGTAGACGCTGTGTCGAGTATGCCACTGTCGATCCTAGCTTATTGGAGTTATAGTGGAATGAGTATGGAAGCGTGACTATTGCCTAAGTCTTTCAGGAGTGGATCTGCTTTAACCTCTACGTGGGGTATGGTATGGGGGTTAAATTATGATGCTACCTATAAATTATCGGTTTCGGATCGATATTTTTACTAAAGTGAAAATGGGAGGAGAGGAGAGAAAAGGAGAATTTTCAGCATCATGGAATATTCTCCGTGTCTATTTTATTGGCGTACTTACACTTTGAAACATCCCACAATTTGACTTTCCTATCGGCACCGCCAGTGGCCACTAGTTTGTCTGTTGGACTCCATTTAACGGCATTCACCTCACCATCGTGTGCATCCTAAAATAATACATATTTTTTATTCCACGGGTAGGTATGGGGTAGATATGTGTACTTGAACAACTTCTCTTTCTTCTACAACTAATGATGATGATGACATAGGATCCTTTTTATCCCGATAAAGTGAGGAGTTCCCACGGGACATACAAATTACATTTATAAGAGAATTCCACATGAGCGGAGCATTGGGTAAATTGTACTAAAATAATATACAGGATATAAATATCATGAAAAAAGACAAAGAATGTAGATGTCCAGTGCATTGAGATGTCTAGTGCAGTGTACCCTAACAAATATGCAAATTAGCCGGTTGTTTAATATAAATTTTTTACCCGACAACCCCAAAAAGGAGAGTAATGTTTCTCGAGTGTATTTAAGTAAATATGTTTGACGACCAGTCGGTGTAGTGGATAGTGACCCTGTCGGCGAAACCAACGGTTGCGGGTTCGAATCCCGCGAGGGGTAAATGTTTGTGTGATGAATACAAACATTTATTCCCGAGTCATGGATGTTTATATAAATATTTATGTATGTTTATCCGTTATCTAGTATCCATAGCACAAGCTTTGCTTAGTTTGGGACTAGATGATTGGTGTAAGCGTTCCAAATATTTATTTATTTTTATTTTTTTATGTACTTTTCTATTTTGCCTTCTATAGAAGGCAACATAGGCTCTAAACGGCTGAAACCGATTTTGAAGTGCAAGGTGTCGTTCGATTAGTCTTTATCTCTAGAGACTCATAGGATACATTGTATGGTAAAAAATCCAACATGGCGCCCATCCAAAAATATAAAATGTTGTTGGATTTTTTATTTTTTTAAATACTTAAATAGTTATTTAATAACACATTTATCGTAAAAATACCTCGCTGCAATGTGTTCAAAAAGGAGAGAAACAAATTTATCGGTCCGTATCTCTGGATGACTTACTAAATTAAATAAATTAATTCAAATAAATATATGAAATTTGAATTGATCGAATAAAAAAAACTAACTGGTCAAGGTGATCACATTATTACAATGTCATCGGAATTACATAACGTAACAAAATTTCGACTTGGTCGGACGGGTTTTATTATGACATAAATATCCATCGTATGGCAGTGATCTCTACATCATAGTTGATGTACATCTGTAGATATAGATACATCTTTACCTAGTGGTAAAGAGATGGTGATCTTTGAACAGATTTTCTTCAAATATAGCTAAGGTAAGACCCATCCCAACCCCCAAATAGAAAAAAAGATTAGAGAGACAGAGAAAATCTTAAAACTTATACCATCTCCTTTTTTGCTTCAGGGGTTAACGACGGTAATATAATTGAGATAATCCTTCAAAAGAATTTGGATGTACCAACTTATAAACAAACAACTCTTTCCTTTATTATTCCCAACAGAAATAACATCAGCGATTGTCCAGCTATACTCTGCACACAATCTCACTGTAGGTTTGCTAAAAAACTGCCAGGTACGTGTCGGAACACGTACAGTGTAGGGTTCATAGCAAGTATTTTTTTTTTTTATAAAGAACGGGTTAGCACTTGACCTCAACCACACCTGATGTTAAGGGCAGGTGTGGCCGAAGGTGAAAGCGTAACGACCCGAAAATGGATATGGGGGACAGGCTATATTATTTCTGACAACCAGAACACAACAATGCTATTAACATAACAGTATTTTGTATTTAGTGAGAAATAAATTTCGTAGAAAGTGTAAATTAGGCGACGAGTGTCTAGGGATTGCGGGTTGGAATCCTGTTAGGTGTATATGTTTGTATGATGAATTAGTATCCATAATACAACTCTAGTTTCTTAGCATGAAACTAGATGGCGCTGTATGTATGTCAAAGGATATTTATTTATTATTTACAAGCATTTTCAGACCTATTAACACGTCGATGACGTGTGCGAAAATCTTTTTTCGTCGTTCAGTTGTATATGGAAGGACCTGCTATCCCTAAATATTTTTTTCCATAATTTCACTAACCAACTGGATGACGATTCACGAAGAATATCTATCTATCTGCCACATTTCAACTGGTGGTAGTCCAAATTGACTCCAACGGTTGTGATCTATGGCCTGATGAACATGATTGAGTAGTAGGGTTCCGCTTTAACCATTTGGGTACGGAACTCTAAAAAAATGATTTACTATACAATATAATCGATAACGAGAGCGTAGGTGGCTCAGCGGTTAAGACGCGGTCTCCCAATTTGGGAGGTCCGGGTTCGATTCCCAGGCAGGCCATGTACCAATGAGTTTTTAAATTTAAATTTAAATTATTTACTTAAGTGCATTTATCCTACTGCTGTTAAAACGGTGAAGGAAAACATCGTGAGGAAACCTGCATGCCTGAGAAATAAAAATACAAAGGCATGTGAAGTCTCCAACCCGCATTGGGCCAGCGTGGTGGACTATGGCCCATACTCCCTCATTATACCAGGGAAGACTTATATCCCTGCAGTGGTATATTTACGGGCTTTATGATGATGATAATTGATGACTAACTTACAAATTTTAATGCGACCTTCGTAGGCAACGTTTGCGCATAATACGGCATGGATTCTAAAATTTTATCTTCCGAGGAGCTGCCACCTGAGCCTCCACTACTCCTGCTTCCGCCCTCCCTAGCTGCCTCCTCCAACTCTTTTCGGACTTTGTCGCTCTTTTTTCTGCAAAAGACATTTTTCTAAATTAAATACTCTTTCATTTGTTAGCTCATTAAAAAGTACCATCTGCCGCCGAACACCGACCTGCAGTATATACAAGAGCTATAGTATACCTCACACCAGCAAGCCAAATTGTCGCATTGCCAATAAATTTCAGTCAGCCAGATCTAGCAACCAATTAATATGAAACCAATATTAATATTGACATACCAAGGCCATGCGCATTCGGAAACTTTCCACGGTCAAACAAACAATCCTATTTCAAAGACTATTAAAATAAATAACAAATTCGTCATCACCATGCAAGGTCCAGGCACTACGTGTAGATAGTAAAGTCCGCTATGCGAATTTCTCACCACATATAATATTTAGGTACCTATTCCTGGAGCATTTAAACATAAAATCACTGTGATAGTAATATCTACAAGTATAATCTGTGAAATGGGGTAGGAATTAGTCCATCCGAGCAACGGATTCACCAGTTTTACAAGACTGGAGAAGACAGCCAAACGATTCTGATTCTCATCGACACGCTGATTCCGCTTCTTCAGAGCCACCCAGCGCATCCCGCTTTTAAGAACTTTATAAAACGTTATCAAAGGCTTTTTAGACCAGTCAGGTTGGTTGACAAGAAATATTAGGCCTTCTGTCCACTGCAATCAAAATTAATTTATACCAGCATAAAGTACCAACCTATTGACCGAACGGTAATAGTAATAACTCTGAGAAATATCGCTGACGTAAGTGCATCACTTCGCACGCAGTAAACAAGCTACAATGTTTTAGTAACTACGCTCAATAACTTATTTGTAAATAGGCATGCTGCAAGCAATAAACAATTATTTTATTACGCATTTGTATAATTAATTAGATTC
Source organism: Oegoconia quadripuncta (assembly GCA_949316235.1). Classification (NCBI taxonomy): domain Eukaryota; kingdom Metazoa; phylum Arthropoda; class Insecta; order Lepidoptera; family Autostichidae; genus Oegoconia; species Oegoconia quadripuncta. The sequence continues at coordinate 11,066,200 of OX438754.1, read as the reverse complement.
AAAGAATATTAAAGTTAAGCACAACCCATTGATTGATGGGTAGCCGCAGTTGCTTGAACGTTTGAATTGAAGTTGAATAGTTGCCTAGTGATCTTGTGGGTGATTATGATTACGATTTTCGCTATCGATTACGTTCAGCCGTGTTATTGGTTGGCTCATTATGATGAAATTACATAATATACTCACTTTGTTTACGCAACTATTCACTGCCACTACCACGGATATGTCGAAATGTTGACATCAACATATTACACGTTATGTGTTTAGAATTTAAAAATATATATAAGAAAAAAATATAGGAACTAATTATATGGAGAGAGATATTTAGTCATTTGGAGATAAATATAAGAGGTTAACCTACTAATATCATGAATTCACGGATGCATGTTACTGAACATCACGTGAACTACTCTGAACACATAACACAGAGATTTGACTCAGTTCATGGTCATATTGTATGTCAGAGACTATAACAAATTATATCGGCAAGGGTGAAACGGATTCTAATTACAAATTTAAAATGATTGATATGTTCGATACTCCTTTGCAACTGCTCCTTTATCTATATTCTTACTTTGTTTAATTATTGAAGAAAATATAATGTAATATTGCAAATATAACTATACTTCAGCATTCACCTTACAGGTTATAATGAATTAAAACAGAATTGCAAAGATATACTTACCTAAAACTAATAAGAAAGATTAATTTTAAGATGGTGCGTTTCCGATTAGTATTCATACAAGAATTATTGGACTTTTTTTTTCAATATATTTCCGAAATTAAATAGTAATTATATTATAATAGTAACTACGAAGCAAATTGCTAGAAAAGCATCTAATATTTGTCCCATAATATTTATATGAAACTGTCTGAATTGGAAACTAAGTACAAATGGTGAACGACTTAAATATAATAAAAATCACTCTTGATTCCAATACATGCTCACGCAGGTGATATGTAGAAGTTAGAAAAATGTCACAATGCTTTTAATCTATTTACTTCCCCATATTTCAAAAACATCAAGATATACAAAACAAAAACAGAATAATGAGTGCTTAAGAACAGACTGATGCGTAAAATACTAATTAATAGATACAGACATCTGAAACAAATGACGAAGAATTCAGCTGCCGAACGTTGTTTATAGTAAAATAAGTATTAGATATTGAAAATGAGTCAGTTTCAGAGTGCAGTTAAGACATATATGGGCCATTTTCATGAAGAGGTGTAAAAGTTCAAATTATGAACGTCACAATGCCTTCAAACCACCAACATCCTCATTCACATTATGTCAAACTCACCCGAAACTAACTCTACCAAACGTGTTGATGAAAAACGCGGTAGGGTTGCTTGACCTGTTGAAGAAATTAAACAAAAAGAAGCAAAAAAAACCAAACATCATAACTTTATGCAAGCTTTATAAAGCCGCGTGGCACACACCTACATAACCCACTTTAATCACAACATTTGTCCAAAGAAATTTCTAAACACAATGTGCGCGGTTAACCAGTATTTGTCATGTACCATATTATTATCATGTTAGATGGTTTCGCTGTGATGTTACTTATAATACACAGAGCGGAAATATTGAGGTCGGTGGATAGATTTCCCGTCTTTGGTCGGTTCGATTTGCGATTCAGGAAAAATATTTCTTTTTTAGTTTTTTCTTTTTTTAGTTACAATTTCATTGGATTACAACTGGCTATCCTCAATGTTAAAAGGTACTTTGCCTTCACTGAAAACCATTTTTCAACTCTGTATATTGACATACAGTGCAAACATTATATACATATACAGAAAGATATCGTACCTATTTATTATTAGACTAACGGAATTTTCGTGACAGAATCTTCACTTACTTCAGGTGTGATTGAGGCCGTTGTGGATAAAAAAAAGAACAACTAAAGTAATGCGAAAGAAGACGCGTAAAGTCGCGTCGTCGTCTTCCATAATGGCTGTACGATCATAGTGGTTGGTCTGTGAACATAGCATACCGTACTGACCGCACCATGAACGATAAAGGCAGCATTCGTTGTGAATGAACATTAATTTTATTTTTATGCACAATGGATTAGCAGTTGACCTCAATCACACCCAATGTTAATTAATGTATTAATAAATTTTACCATTCATGGAGACCCGCAAATGTACAAATACGAGTACGTTACTTTCTGGAGGGAATATATTTTTGCTCCTTTTGGAATCTTCTCTTTAAATAGTTATATGAGCACCTGATGACTGGAAGGCTGGCCTCTACTTAGTACAGGGGCTAAGTCTCACTGGTCAAAGAGGAACCCTACTTAAAAGCACTCAAGCCGGTGGCTCTCTTATACTAAAATAGCTCGTAGGAGTTCTTTTAAATCCCATGATTTTTTTAGTCGTATATCATTATTAGAAAAACACTCTTTATGTGGAATGACACTTTATACATATAAGATTTCGTTAACATGATTTCCATTTTGTTCAACCAAAACAACAACACAAACAGTTTTGTTTGTGTTGGTGGTTTCAGTTTAAATAAATACGAACATTATCTGCAGTATCAACTTACATTTTCAAAAGAGATTTATTAGTAAAAAAAAATAATTGACCAACGGTATTTCCGTGTGTTAATTTTTCGAAAGCCGTTGCGAATAAACAGATAGTTTTTATAACACATTATTTTTTATAATTTTGACAGTCTTAATATCCTCCAATTCTCTGCTATTGCTAAATACTAATATCACGAATTTCTTGAAAGCATCGGGAACATACAATAATCGCATTAATCTGAAGAGTTCTTTCTCAATCATTATGATTTATAGCAAAGTTTGATAAACACTTCAATAAAATAATTACAAAAAAGTCGCAAAATTCTATACAAAAAAAATCAATCTAAAAATAAATTGACACAATACGACTCTGTTACACCTATTGTTTTCGTCTTGCAATTGATTCGCCACGAGAAATCCCATACGATAATAAACAAGTCGTTTCATGTAAAGGATGAACATGAATATTTTCATTTATAAGTACATGACAAATACCCATCTACTGTGCAGTGTACATAAGTAATAGCAGCGACATTCACTACACATTTAAAACTACTTACAGGCAAAATTTCGAATAATTGAAATATCTACCGAATGCCCCAAAATATAAATAATATTATACATTAATCTAGCGGCAAGGATTTTGAGTCGATCAAAAAGTTACTTTTCTAAATGCAGTGACAAACAAAACATGTCCATGGGAAAGTTGTTCGGTCATCTTAGAGACAACATCTTTTATTTTATTAGTGTCTTTATCACTCACCACATTCCGCAATAAATGAAAAACCTAAAAAAAACATGAAATCATATATCATGCTAAACAAAGCGAACAATAATAAAATATACAACTTACTTGATAAAGGTTTCATTTTCTTCGTTCATTTTATCTGCATCTTTGGCTTTGTACTTTATCAGTCTATCAACTAATGATCTATTTTCATCCTGGAAGCGTAAGTGAAAAAGAAATTAACACCTTGACGAATGTTAAATTATTCCTTCGCTTTAGTACCTTTTTGAATATTTTCCTCATGTTCAAAATTTATCACAACCATTCACTCCAAAAATTCAATATAAATTATTTGACACTAGACAATCTTGTTCAAAATTTTGAATCACACTGAGTAAAGTAAGTTGAGAGAGATATAAACATTTTCCATACACAACAGTAATCACATGAGAAACGTAAAATATACAGGATGATCTATTAGGCGGCAATAGTAATAAAAATGGTAAGCGACGTTAGCGTGCGTATCACGAAATAATACATTTTTGTAACTCATATTTTTTGTTTACTTTTTACTGAAAAAATACATAGTAGAGAAGAAGTGTATATTTATTACTCAATGTGCTTTAAATAACAAACTGTAATAAAAAAAAATAAGTTTGGTTTAGGTAAAATAGAATAAGAAATCTTTTGGTGGAGACGAGGGAATAGACCAAATGTAACCGGGCCTTAATAGCTAGAATTTTCCTTAAATAATCCTAACACAGGTGAATTATTAAATTTGCCTACTAAAAGAACCCAAAAACTAGTATCATTATTGTAAAACTGGTCCGAAAAATAAACTATTTTGTATTTGTATAAATTACAAGCTTCAAAAAGTGAAATTTTTGCAAAATGTTAAGAAGAACCTTATAACCAAGTGTAATCGGGTCTTAGTAGCGAGAATTTTAATTAAGAGCCAATGCACATTAATTTACAAATTCATTTTAAAATAAAGTTAAATTTGGCAACCAATTCAGTCTAACCATACAGTGATTAATGATATTTATCACATGCTTGATTTAAACTTAAATAATGGTATTTAATTAAAGTTGTAACGAAATATAATTACAAAAGATATTTGTCGAAATATCAAACACGCTGAGTATGACGGACAAAACCTCGAGTCGGCTTGGCGCACTGCCATATTTTAAATGATGCGATAAAAATTTCAATTTCCACTGGAATGAATGGTTCTAAACTATCAAAGACTAGTACGCCAAAAATATGTTATTTGTGTAAACAATAGCACGCTCACATATAGCGTAGCGAACGATCAGCTTTTATAGCTTACAAAATAATGTGTTCTTTATAATAAATTACGTAGGTCTTTATGACAACAAAACATAATAATCAACCAGCTCCACACTGAAGTCTATTCGTAAAATACAACGTTCGTAAGTATTCATAGCAGGTGGTAATACCTAAAATTATCTTAAACTATAGATCGCAAACAAATCGTAAATATAGGTTCATACAGAAGTTACACTATCTCAACCGTCATTTTGCCGGAGAAACTGGCTAGTTAAAAAGTTACCACTTGATGATAATGGCTAGATACAATGATAAAAAGTGACAACTAGCATATTAAAATTATCTTAAAATTGTGTTATCTAAATGATATAAATATTATGTTGTTTTTAGTCGACCGTACATCATTTTGGAAAACTGTGCGTCAAGGCCCTTTTTCTCAAAAGCGGTTGAAGGTACCTATCAAATTGAAATCAATATAGTATACTAAAGTGAACTGCCTCACGTTGCTGTAAAAAATAAGCTCTCAAATCTTTTATGATGACACAAAGAATTTTTTTACAGCATTAAAAATTTATGCTGTTGTTTCCACAAAAAAAAAAAAATTTTTTACACACCTGGGCTTTCCTTAACTTTTCTTCTATAGCTGCAAAAGCGATTTGTAGGGCTTGGTGTTCATCTCTCAACATTTGATTCAAACCTTGTAGTTCTGTCATGTTTGTCTCATACATTTGTATTTCGGCTCGGAGGGATGCCAATAGTGCTGTGTTCTCTGAAATACTGAAAAAGGCATTTCGTCTAAATACAACAATCTTTCGCCTAAACAACTTACATTTTCTGTTACGAATTTTAAAGAAATATGCATGCATAATATTGGTAAAATAAGAAATCGTCAGTGACAACTCGGAATATAAAAGTCACTTATATCACCATATTGACGCCATGGACAGATTTATCGATGACCTAATACAGTACCAGTCTAAATAAACAAGGTATTCCGGGATTGGGAAAAGACTCCTATAATCAGCAATAATAAATCGAGCCATAAATCCAGAGCATGAGGAATAGCTACGTAGCCACTTAGCGGGTGGATAGCTAGTTTGATAAAATGCTTGAATGCATTTATTTCAACTTGACAAGAATATTTCAAAATAAATTCTCTCTTTTTTTATTTTGCGTAATGTAGAAGAGGCCAATACAATAGTTTGATTATTTCTCTGACCAGTGGTAAATTAAGCATGTTGATATATTAAATGTCTTGACTGACGTCAGTAATGCCTTTATTGTAGTTTTTTTTTATTTATTGATCAAAATACTTTAAACAAAAATGACAAATCTTTGTATAGTTAAGTTTTCCCTTGACAGGCCTCATGCATATCACGGCATTTCCGGAGCGTAACAAGATGGAGAAGATTTTCCCTGGACAGAGATCATTTAGTGATTAGAGTGTAGATTTAAATCTTTAGGAAATAAAAATAGTACTATATATTTATCTGTCAGTTATTATGTCCAAACTACTACCACTTTGGAAACCATCTGTGCTCTGTCCAAGCAGGGCAAGTCTTATTGGTGCAGCATCCTCTACTCCATGCATTGTAAAGAGAATAAAAATATCAGATTGGAGACAGACCTGGCTTTTGTCTCCACTGAAATGGTAGCCGAAGCAGTATACTATTGTGTTCTGAAAGAAGCTGAAATAAAAGTGTAAATACTAACACAACATCTTTTGTTTGTAGTTGCTTTTCTAAATCGTGAACTCTGGCGTTTAGATTTATTATTTGTTGCGCGCTCTCTCCTCTTCGTCTGTGTAGAGAAGTCAACTCTTCCTGTTGGGCTAATATTTTCTGTTCCAATGCTTGTATTCTTTCATTGCTCACACCAACTGGAAATTATGATATGGACATTTGATGTAGGTATGATTAGTTAATTATTATTACAAAGATGTAAACAAAAGAGATACCATTACATACAGAAATTAAAAAAAATCGTCTGCCTTAATTTCAGGCGCCATCCACAAAAAATAAGTAAAAGGCCCTGATTCAATTGACGATCTGTTTGGTGCAGTGGTTTGAAACTCAGATTGCTATGTATATAGGTCACGGGTTTAAACCTTGTTCGTATGATGAATATGTATCATGTGTACCAGAGTTATGGATGCTTGCATTTACAATATGTATATATTCACAAAAAAAATAATTCATGTAGTATATCAACCATCTGGTATCCATACTACAAGCTTAGTTGCTTAGTGTGGAACTAGATGGCGCGGTGTTTATGGCCAAGGATATTATTTAAGTTAAAAAATGTAATGTTTTCAAGTGATATTTTTATCCTATGTAATAAAATCTAGTGGAAAAGGTTGAGGTTTCATCAGTCTGAAGTTTCTAAGAAACAAAAACTGTTTAATGCCTACATTCTTCACTATCGAAAGCAAATAAATTTTCGTGGACCCCCTTTTACGAATTGTGAACCCCCATTTTTTTGTCACGCCAACGTAAACCCCCGTCGAGTCTCCCGTGGACCCGTGGAATTATCATTTATTAAACAGTTTTTGTTTCTTAGAAACTTCAGACTGATGAAACCTCAACCTTTTCCACTAGATTTTATTACATAGGTTAAAAATATCACTTGAAAACATTACATTTTTTAACTTAAATAATATCCTTGGCCATAAACACCGCGCCATCTAGTTCCACACTAAGCAACTAAGCTTGTAGTTAATATTTTAGGAAGCTTAACAACTGTTACTTGTAAAAATGCATACTCAATATTCAGTACATACAATTCAAAAAATAGGTACAACACAAAAGCAAAATTTATTTATCATTCCAAATGGGAAGTTTTCTAAATTAAATAAGTGAGAATTGATTGGTTCCTTGTGCTGTAGATGTCAAAAAAGTAAAGTTGGATGGAGTGACCTTTTTGATAGGCTAACTTTACTTTTTGGACATCCACTTACAGCACAATCAATTAATTAATTAACCAATCAATTCTCACTTTTTTTTCGAAAACTATTAATTCGTGGTTGGAACTCAGCAATGCAAATTTCCATAGTTAGATGTAATCTTCACATTTTTGGTGAGTTTTGGGAATCTGGTAGAAATGTAGCTGCGGGGTGTCCTCCAGAAACAGCCCAATATTGAAAGTGGTCTATGAGAAAAAAAGTTTGGGAGATTTAGATCTACATATATGTCATGACCTGTATCACAAATGGAGCGCTCACACAATAAGTGGATCTTACAAAGATTAAAAGTTTAATGCTTGAAACAATTTTCACAGTTAACCTTTTTAAATATATAGAAATACACATGTGATAGTCGGTTAGACGATGTTTATTGAAACAGATCAGATACAGATCTATACATGTTTTTTGAACATGCTAGTCGCCTTTTACTATACTCATGGGAAGAGATGGGTTGGTTCAATTAAATTTCCCCACGGAAGTTGTGGTTTCTGCTACCAGATACCACACAAAACTGTCCATCATTAAATCATTAAAAATTTTATATCAATGTAGGATATAATATTGATTGTAAATTTTTCCATTGGTACTAGTTTTTTGTTTTACTAATATGTCCAAACTAGTACTTACTTAGTATTCACTTTAATAGATATATACAGGGTGGAAAGTTTCAATGGGGCAGCCTAGGGAGGTACCTTAATCGTTGCCGCTACAAGAAATTGGTCTTAGGAGACTATCCATAATTTTTCAAAAAAATTTCATTCCCATTCACAGATTTTCAAAAAATGTACGGTTAGCAAGAAAATTACCATTTCTCACAAAAAATTTTTTTTATGCTAATCGATCCTGTTTCGTATGCTGATTAAAAAGTTCCATGGGACCAACTGAAGTTTCAGTACTAGAAAAGTTAGAAATCAAAAAAAACTTTTCCCATACATATGCAGTCAATTAATTTTGTTTCACTTGGAACTTACGTAACCTCGATAGTTTTCTGAAAAAAGATTTACTTACCTACCTAGTTCAAATTCAAATAAGCTTTAAATTTCGAACTTTGTTTTCTTTTTATAATGCGTAATTTCTTTTGTTGCTTATGTCAAAATCTGATTGCGTGTGGTGTGCTTTTGCGAGTAGGTGCTTTTAGTTATTATTTTTTGCAAAAATGAGCTCAAATTCTGAACGTTTAGACTTGGTGGAAGCTTATTTTGTAAATAATAACCTCCCTTGGCTGCCCCATTGAAACTTTCCACTCTGTATATTATATATATAACATGTCTTTAATGGTGAAATCAAAAGATGACCACTGACCTGCACCAGAACTAACACTTTCAGTTCCTGAATACCGTATCCTTTCATTGACTAGTGTTAATTGCAGGTTCTCATTCTTCAGTGTATTCACATTGTCGAATAATCTGCTCTCTGAAATCAACAATTTGTTATGTCATAAAGTGATAAGTTGGTTTTCCTTTTTTTATGATACTTTTCGGTCACGGTGTAGCCTTCTGGGTTTCTCATAAATTAGACCAAAATATTGACTAAAAGATGATCGAAGACTAAAAGCAGTACTCATGTTGTACCCTGGAAAGAGCCTTAATTTATGTGTCATCCAGTAAAGGATACATCATGATAATGGACCTGTAAATATTAGTTAGTGATAAAGGGCATGTGATGTTTTTATGACTTTGATATGCTTAATATACTTGTTAACACAATGCTCATATAACGAAAATAGACTTTGTCAGAATCTTCGTTAAACATAATGGAGTCATAAAACTCCCAAAAGTGAAGTGACTATTAAAAATGTGTGAAATAAAAATAAATGTATTTATTATAAAATATACCCACATTACTACTACTACTAGTTACTAGTTTTCCTCCGTGACCTCATCCTCCTAGATTTCGAATTCAAATATAATATAAATAGATAAAATATAGGTCAGTTACTCGAGGATAGTGTAGCTATAACTATTAATTTCAGAATCAGATCTGTACTTCCAGAAATTAACTCAAACAAGAACTTTACCTTTTATAATATTAGTGTGGGTAGGAGGTACTATTTATGAGAACTAGGAAGACACTTCGGTGGGAGTTACACTATACAGAGACACAAATCAAATTTATTTTGCAACCACAAATCATTAACATAATGTTCTCTAACCAAAATACTGTGCAAGTTTTTAATATAGGTACATATATATAAATTACAATTTCATTAGATGAAATGTTTCTTTATCTCTAATAAATTGAGACATGACTGAATAATTCCATAAACAACTCAATTATCTAATGAATTATGTGACAATTTAAATAGATATGCATCTAATTACATCCATATTATTTATATTGTCAACAAATATCGAACAAAGGCATTAAAGATAGGTTATATGAATATGCTACTTACGAAAAGATATAATATCCTGAAACGCAGCAGTTTCATACTTATTTCTTGTCCGTAGCTGACTTATTATAGAACTCCTCCACTCTCCGCCTTCCATTATTGCAGGTTGTTAGATACAAATTAATTAGAATATAAAACTTGTACTATCATAAACAAACAGATGTCATGATGCAGAAACGTATTTCAAGAACTCAGAAGGGGTTCAAAAGAGTATCCTGTCTCTTATACAATGATTCACAAGGAAATAGCAACAAGTTTGGTCAATTAATTTGAATAAATATAATTTTTTATTGAATTTGAATAACTTTGGGTTCGACTTAACCACAAAACGAACAATTGATTTGACAGTTTGATGTTTTTGACATTGGAATGACACGACTGACAGATGACAGGTCGTTGTTGTTGTAAAATTACCTTCTTGACGGCTGGCAAAGATCAAGAGAACGTACAGCCGTGTCTTCCGTATTATAACTGGTTTTAGTTTAGTTTACATCCGAATCGACACCATTGTAACGTTTTCTTTCACTTTTTTCTGACCGATATAAAGGTTGTGAGAAAAAATTTTTAGTTGTTAATTTTTTTTTGTCAGGATCGTTTGCTGATAGTCGCGGGACTTTTTCAGCTTCACCGGGCGGGTGGACGAGCGCGGGAGCGCTCTGCTCGTCTCTTGCATACAGGCACATTATTCAAGTTGTTGTTGGCCATTTTATTCTCAGCAGTCCTATTAGTTCGCGAGGATTCCTAGAGATGACGCTGTTTTATCTACTAAGTTTAAAAGCGTGAAAAAGATTTGTTCGCGCGACTATGATATACTATAGCTTAAATCATGTTTTATCGCGTTATGTAGCGCGAACGGTCGACGTTGGTATATAAGTATTGGCCTGTGTATGTCTCGTCAGCTTTAGGTAGGTACTACTTGGCTTATTATCATAACAGTTAAAGTCAAATATTTTCTACATGTAAAACGGATGTGGGTAATATCTCCACGAATTAATTAATTATAACTATTTTCCCATCGGTGGAAAATGTACCTAACTCTTTGAATATAAATTTAATCTTATATTCGTAAATTAAAAAAAATGTTAGCTAAGTTACTGTGTAGTCTTTTAGGGATAGCTATCACTCTAATAGTGTTATCGTCAAGGATATTATATTTATATTTTTGAATCTAATATCATTGGTTATTGCCGACGCAGAAAATATTTTTTTAAAACTTTATTGTGACAATCAATTCTATACCTGCAATATGCCTACCTAGCACTGGAAAGTTTTTAAATATAATACAGTCAAAATTAAAACATGAATAATTCAAACATGAGAGCTCCACTTTTGTCACTTCTGAGTTCTATAATTCTTCATTAAGTAATTATAAGGAGAGCTTTGAATAAGTATACTGTTAATGTATTAATTACTAGCTATCCGCCCGCTTCTTCGCCTGCGTGGAATAACTTTATCGCGGAAATTTGTTGAACTACTCCTTTTATCGGGATAATAAATATCCTATGTTTTAAACCAGGATATGCTCTACCTATATACCAGATTTCATCAAAATCTGTTCATCCGTTTCATCGTGATTGAGCAACAAACAAATAAACAGACAAATAAACATCCATAGGTATATTAGTTATAGTATACCTATTTACCTTATATCAAATCGAAATAAATTTATAAGAAGAAATCCCGTTAGTAAATAATTATTGTGGGGATTTCCGGAAGAGATCGCTCTGTGCAATAAAATTTGCTTTAAACTAGCTTGTGTAAAGGACATCTCTGTATCTACCTATATCAGTCTTCTTCTTCATTGTATACAGGCCCTTTTCACTCGGTCCATTGAGAAAAAAAGGAAAATGGTCACATAACACATATATTCTTAAAATTTGATTCAGTGTGCTCGCCCGCGCGACGGTCTTGTGACATGGTTTGTTACCACCACGGCATCATAATTTGGTACTTACCTTTGTATTCTTTTTACAACTCGAAAAGCGGAGCGAAAACCGTGACCATTTCCATTAAGGTAAACTGGGTACGGTTCCCCCGTCGAAAAACGAAGGGTGTCATGTGTTTGACGGTGTTCAGTTTTTGTCCAGACATATCTCAATAATGTGTGGCCCGATTTGAGTGCGGTTTTTTATATTAAAAACTAAAGAGGGCACAGATCCTTGTCTATACCTATTTGATGAAAATCGGTTAAGCCGTTCCGTAGATATTTAGCTTATAACACAGTTTTTTTATATATTTGGATGATATCCACTAATTCGCTCTACATTATACACTCACTTCTGACTAAACTTTTTTTACTAGCCATGTTTGATGAATATTGTTTAAGTAATGATACTGTTACTGTGGCCCCATACTAGGGACGGTAATCGAAACAGAAATGGGATAGTCAAATAATAAACGATACCTATGCAGGTATTTTATTCTGATATATTATTAAGTACTTTTAAATTTTATGGCACATTGGTTGTGCTTAATTTTATACAGGTTTTTTATCGATATCTAATCAAACTTTTAAGTATAATGTTAAAAACACGTAAGTTCGGATGTTAGTTTATTTGTTTATTGCTCAATCACGGCGAAACCGTTGCACGGATTTGGATGAAATTTGGTGCATATTTAGAATATACCTTGGATTAAAGCATATGATATTTTTTATCTCGGTAAAGTGAGATTTCCCACGGGATAAACAAATTAAACATAGGTATCCGCAATAAAGTTATTCCACGAAAGCTAGCTAATATTTTATAGTAAACATCGCAGTTTTTTATTTAAAATCAAGCATGAAATAGATGTGGCATACTACTAAAATCAAATAAAAACTGTTTATTAACAATTATAACAGAATAATCAACCATGACAGTTTTAAACTAAAACAAATCTGCTAAGTTGTACGTTACGAAAAGTGATTATAAGTTATTATTACGCTATATATCTGTATCACCTCTCTAGTTGTACCAACTGTACTTTTGGATAAAACTAAAAAGTTCAGATTTATATGCGAAAAAAGTTATATTTTCTATCAAATTAGCGGATACAGAGCGGAAACAGAGAGTTGGTGAATTTGCATTTTGCCTACCTATCTGTAATTGTAAAGCCCAACAATATTTTCCATAACGACTGGAATTCAATTCAATGAGATCCATGCCGTCCAAGGTAATTCCTTATTCATCGGACTTTGACTGTTACTATTCAATTAAGGACTGGAGATTCAATTATAAGTTTTGAGAGTCAGAGTTTCAAACTCAAGGTATGCGCTTGGGTGTCTAAATTAATTGATGTAAGATATGATTATCTGTTTACAGACTCAGTTAAATTGATCCTTCAGTAATTTCTATAGATTCCTCGCACAATGTACGTTTAGGATTGCAATTAATTTGAAAATGAAAAATACCTAGTACCTACCCTACACAAAATGTCCAGTCGTGCGTTTCTTACCAATATGCAAAGTTATTACAGTATCCTCCAGTATTTTATTTTAAATTTTTAGGAAAACTATCGACTACATTTTTACAGTTTCTTTAACTTATACAGAAACACACAAGTCATTTATAAGTCTCCGCTGATAGATACAAATTAAAATTTATACACAACACTCAAAGCTTAAAAAAATAAGTTGTATTTTTCTAAGCTTTATTTTATTTATTTATTTAAATTAGGTACAAGCCATGGGAACAATAATTAATACAATTTGTTTTAAAAAGGCACAAATAAAAAACTAGCCCCAAGTGATTGGTGGAATCGTACCTAAAAGGCTGACCGCATTATTGCCTCGCTGTATAGCCAAAAATAAATATTATAAAATCATACATATAAAAAAGGCGAAGTCGTATCAAAGTGTTTTCGAACCGCTCTGTAATTACTCGGTACCTACAGCTACTTCTAATAACATTGTGATGTTATTATAGGATCATTCAATGAACCGGGCATTTACAGAAACCAGGGGTTACCCATAGTCTGAGTTTATTCGAATGGCGAAAGGAATCTGTTTAAATTGCACCTTTTAATCCGGCGAGAGGGCGAATAGACGCAGACTTTGCGGCGCGCGACGGACCGGAAAACAGCATCCCTACCACAGCAGTCGTTATAAAGCAGTGGGATAGTTTTGCGGACAGATTAGCGAGGTTAAGCAATGTCTGGCGCGGTCAGTCTTTGGATACGTGACCACTAGTAGCGTTTTAATACGAGTTTCCGTGCATCGGAGGGCATGTTAAATAGGTGGTTCCGGTTGTTTTCAATTGAAGACAGTCGTTAAGGTAAATCGGTAGCCTACAGGGGCGACTTAAAAACACTGACTGTCAGGTGGCTACTAGTCTGACACAAATCCACCAATCCGCACTAGACCATGGCTCATACAGGATATGGGCCAGTGAGAGGAGGCTGTGCCCCAACAGTGGGGATTGTAAGGCTGTTTAATGATGATGAAGTGCTCAAAAACTATTCTATGATTTTCAAAATAACTGATTGAAATATCTAGTTGGGTAGTAGTAATTGAGAACATATCTAGCGAATATTGGGGATTTCAATGGCGCTTTGCTACAAATTCTCCTGCATATCTGACGATTTGTTTGTGCAGTAGTTAGAAACTCCGACTGCTGTTCTAAAACCGCGACGAGTTCGAATCCTACAAGGGGCATAAATGTTTGTACGGTAACACGAACACGGTACCCAGGTTATGTATGTTTTCACTATATATATTTACAAAAAAAATGAATTTGTGTAGTATACCAACCATCATACAAGCCTTGTTGCTTAGTGTGGAATTAGATTTTGGTGTTTGTATAACCAAGCATATTTATTTATTCATTTATTTATATACAGTGGTGTAACCCAAGGGTTATTAGTTTTTCTTTAGGTTTACTAAGAAGAAAATGTACACAAACCCAATAATTTACAGGTTTAATGTCTATTCATAAATAACAAAAGAAGTTTATTTCACCAGCTGGATCCTTAGCTTTACTTTACTTTGAAACTTTTGTTATTCATTGACTATTTACATTATAATTTAAATTAAATACAACGACACTGGACACCACGGTATCGAGTTCCAGTACCTGTATATATGGTACACTCCCATTTCTTCACCAGCGTTTTTTTTAGAATGCAATTGGTGCTACCTCACAAGTTTGCTAATCTTTTGCTATGACATGGAAACCTTCCGCACTTACCTTGTAAATATAGCCGATGCTCTACAGAATCTTGGCCATCCCAACAGTAATCTGTGACCTGGGAAACTACCATGAGTTCACACAAACTATTATAGTAAGCTATAGTTCTATCACTGTCACTCGTATAGGCAACGAGCAGCGTTACCGATAGATTGCGATATCGCGAATCGTCCGCTTAAATTCATGGTAGATGCACAGTTTTATGTTGAACGGATAATGATACAGAATTTGTAGGTTATCTGTTCGTTCTTGCCCCACAGGCTGTTGGTGTAAATTAATTGGCGTTTATGCCTTAAAACAAAATCTAATTTAAAAATGAAGTTTCATAATATAAAAATACTTACCTACTTACATATGAATTACAATTAACCTCTTAGGACAATTTATTTTCTAGTAAGACCACTAGTGTAAATAATATGAAACCAAAGTAATGTAATAGAAGTGACAATTACCTCTTTTAATAGTTGGTTTAAGGTAGGGAAATAACAAATGGTACGTCCCACCTGTTTGGTGATATATCAGGAATAACCTTGACTTACTGATGGTTTATTATACTGTGACTTTCCCTATCTAGTTGGCGAGATTTAGGAAAACAAGGGCGAAGGTATAATATGCTAATTAACCCCCAAGGTAATTTAGATACTTCATTCGTATTTGGGAATATTATTACCGTCACTAATTCGCTACATTTCACTAGGTACATTCAAAACTTTAGGCTCCGTCAAGTAAAACATACCTACGAGGTGATCTGTTTAATTTCAGTCCTACAATATCTATCACATCATAGCATATCTTGTACTGGGGTTGGTAAAGTGAAGCTTCAATTTGAAATAAACCTTGACAGGAATAACAATAGTTAAAATCATGTGTTCGGGTAGCACTATGATGGCTTTTCCTCACACAGTAGTACAGTCGAATATCTTCTCAGACAAGCTGATGATTTCTTCATCGCAATAAGTCGACCATAATTTTGTGGTAGATAACTAGACCCTGTAAATTCGACTCATAGTCACGTTAGGGTATTTGTTTTATGCACAACTGGTTAGTACATTAACTCAATCACACATGATGTTAAGTGAAGATGAGGCTGAAGGTGGAAGCGTACTGACCCGGAAACCTTGTCTTATTTAGGGTCTGGTTATATTATCTTGATAACCGCAACACAACAATGCTATTAACATTACAACATTACTTCTGGCTGGAACCCCACAATGCCATCACCATTGCAGCTTGGCGGTAAACTTAGATAAGAATGATGGTGGTAGCTAGCCTGGCGGACTCTTAAAATGCCCTACCACCAACCAAGCCGCGACCTCCGATTCGTAAACCTATGTTATTTAGATTTAACGACGGATGCGGTATATCTAAATATAGTCATATAATGGGAAAATGGGGAAATGTCTATTCCTATTGGCTTGTGCTAACGTCCTAATAGTCTATAGTTCAGTTAGTACTTCAATGTAATGAACGCCGCTTCATCGAGTTCATGACGTTAGCTTCTAATCCTTATTCCGAAGTGTGGTTCCTAAACCTGTTAATTTAGTTTGCATAATTTCTATATCTATAGGAGTTAAGAGCTTGTGACTTAGGAATATAATGTTCACAATTCAGAGAACTCGGGGTTTAAATTGGCGAATTAATTTGAATGTACGAGTATAACTACTGCTATAGTCATAAGTCTACTATTTTATTTGTATCGGGTGATCTGGCTCACGTCTGGCGTCTGTGGCCTTATTCTCAAGATCCTACGGACAGGTGCGTGCGAGTAGGGCTAAACGTGCAACAACTGCTGGCTTCAGCCATGTTTAAATCCCACCCTTCAGGCAAAGCCAAATAACCAAGCGACGTAGTTAGTGACATTTGCGCTAACAATTTCTATAACGAAATAATAAGAAAACGTGATTTTTACGCCGGAGGCTCGCCTCGCCCTCTTACTTAAAGTGGTCCTTTCAAATATTCGGTGATTGCACTCCAATCTTGACCCAGTCCATCGTGTGCTTGAATACTGGATTGAAAAAATATCTATGTTGGTATCCAGCCCAGTGGCGGGATCAAGACATCTGATTCATACTATGTGAACACAAAAATATTCTAAACACGTGCGAAGATTGGTGTAAGAGAAAGTATAATTTTGTAGTTGTATTTGCAATACCCTGTGACAAAACGCTATATACGCCACTGCTGCAAACCGAACCGAGTAAAGATCTCACGATAACTCACTACAAGAAACACTACTGTGAGTAATGTAGAGGTACTCGTATCTATGAAATATTACTATAGATCTATCTTTCTGAGCCAAGCCGAAAACACCAAGACCATTAAACGCCGATATTCTTGTCTCACCGAAGAGCTCGAATTCGCGGCGCTTGAGGTTGCAACCATGGGCCTTTGGTTCATTTCATTTCATTTTTTTTTCACCCAGTGGCTGAGCCGTTCAGCGTGGAAACGCCGCCTTTGTACTTATATTAATTTTATATTAAATTGTAATATACTTGCACATACTAGCTTTTAGTTGTTCATTTCATGTATTTTTTGGATTCTTCTTCCATAAATATACGTATATGATACAAAACATGTTGCATTAATTTATACATAACGGTGTTAATAAATTGATTAGGAACTTTCGGAGCAGCCATAGAGCCGGGTGTAGAGTGCAATATATTCGGATTAATAGTGTAATTTTGCAAGCTCTTGGTAATATCTTGCGGTGATCTCGACCGAACCCTCCGTCGGCCTCTAACAGGCTACAGATTACATGCACCATTCCATCGTTAACACCCGTATATACACATAGATATCATGTTCATGTATGACTGGCGAAATCTTGACATCAAAACAACTGGCCTTTTAAATGACAGAGGTACTTAGTATACGGCTTCTATGGCAATCTGTTCTAATACCACAGTAATATGACTCCTGGACTACCAGGACTCATACATCAAGTGAGAATCATATCGCATCTATGTAGAACAATTACTGAATAAATGACAAATATAAGGTTCGCTGCACCCATGTATTAGTGCAACAAAGAAACGATGTAATTAGGTGCTTAATTTATTAATTCAAGAAGCGGTTTCTTAGTTAACTGGAGGGTCTAAGACGACGACGACGAAGACTTCACGTGTTATACATTGTATGTAGACATAAATATAAATATATTTGCACGTATACACAGCGACATTTTCCACACTAAGCAACTACGATTGTATTATGGATACCAGATAGTTAATAACCTACACAAATATATTATTTTTTGTAAATAAATACATATAATAATGAAACACATCCATAACACATCCATAACACACGTCTGTATTCATCATACAAACGTATTCCTCTAGCAGGATTGGAACCCGCGACCTTTAGGTATAGTAGTCAGAGTTTCTAACCACAATACCAAACAGCGCGTCTGAGATGACATTAGTTTAATCGCAATTTTATCCAAATTAAGAAGTAAAATAATATGTCCTAGGGTGAGGAGTGCCCTGCAGTAAGGCTGTTGATGATAAAGACTGAGACAATCACAGTTTGGACAGTACCTACCATTTTTTTGACGCTGGGAACATGCTAATGCATGTTATTATATGTAGTATGGTAATCCATACTACGCAGCTCCTATGGGGAAAGCTGTGCGGTTATGTGGGCTCCACGAACAAATGCTCGGTATACCCACTAAAAACCAAGCGATGAACCCTCTGTGTCTGTGTGAGGCAGTGCAGGATCCCTGACGAATAACTACTATCACCGTCCCTACCAAATCTAAATCGCAATATTAGAGATAAATAAATTCATAATCCTTAAACACAAATATTTGTTCAATGTTTGTACCAACTTAGTTAGGGTTTAAAATATAAGTATTAGATAGATTATTTGTCTTGCAGTCGACTACATATACATGAATTATTCATTCAATGAAAATGATTTATTGCAAATTATTACAAAAATGTTGTATATAGAAATGGCAAGACAGTGGCACGACACGAGTCGAGAATTTCTAATCTTTGAACTAGATGTGCTAAGTTGTAAGTATTTCTTTTTACTGACAAACATTGATTCTCAGCAATAGAGGATTATATATCACAAAAAAGTGGCCGGAGTTACGAAACATTCATGGCATACATTATTTATGTTGGGCTCAATGGACAACAGCTCCTAAAAAATCGATATCGGCAAATAACAGAAAAAGGAGCTTGAGCCTAATCAAATAAACCGAGTAAAAGTTAAAATTGAACGAAGTGCGAATCTCAGGCCTGAATAATTCATTAATATTAAAAGAAAGCGGCTCGGAAGGAGTTACAATCGAAAGAAAACCATCTTGTACAGTACGCGCAATTACCTTTATCTGCAACTGTAAATATATTTTGAACGTTATCGCAAGCACGATAGATATAGGTAGATTGGCAGTTTATAGTTCGTTTCTTTTTTGATTAGTTATTTATTTTCACAGGTTTTTTTTATTTATTTAAGATACTAACCGCTTAATTAACGGCCTCCGTGGCTCAATGAAAACAACATTAGGTTTACGATTGGGAAGTCGCGTGTGCGATCCCCAGGGGTTCATGTTTAGTACTCGGTTTGGTTGGTGGTAGGGCATTTTAAATGTCCACCTGGCTAGCTACCACCATCTTATCTAAATCTACCGCCAATCAGCAATGTTAATAGCATTGTTGTGTTCCGGTTGTCAGAGATAAGATAGCCAGTCCCCCAAATGTGTTGGGGTTTCCGAGTCAGTACGCTTCCACCTTCGAGCTCATCTTCACTTAACATCTAAAAAAAAATACTAGGTTAGTAACATAGAAGGAATTAATTCTCATGAATTGGTCCTTTCGAACGGCTGTTGCTTTTCCACAATATTAATTGATCCGATACCTTTCAGGAAAGCAAATTTTAGAAAATCCTTCATTCCTATATATAATTATTACAAAACAAAATAAAGTCTCGTGTAAGTAAAATATCCTATATACAATATTTAAGATGATTTCCCCTCGTGTCGCAAAGCCGTGGGTCGCCCTGTATTGTTCATTATTATGTAAGTAGGTACAGTCGAATTTACAGGAGGTGCTTTTTATAGGTACGTACTTACTTTAATAAGGTGATAAATTTGTTCGCTAGGTAGAGACAGTCAATTAACCAATCAAGTAAACGTGTTCGGGTCTGTTGCCGTATTCTTTTAGTACGTGTTTTAATTAAATTATTTTTATTTTTCTTTAATGAAGGTATTACAACTTTTTATTGGAAACACAAAGTTTCATCATCATATCAGCCACACGACGTCACTGCTGAACATAAGCAAAAAAACTTACCTACACAGAAAATGAACAATCAGACGGACTTATTGATAATAAGCGATTTCAACCATACAACCGTTACGTAGATACGTGATGCTAGAATACACAAAGTGCTAAAATAGTGCCCAATAATATCCAGAGGAAGAAAATTGTGCCACTGTAGTTTAAGACTTATTCAATATTTTAAGTGAGTATTTTTGCACAGTTTTTTGGGATACAAGTACAAAGCACTCCTGCAGATGAGGAATGAGGATTGTCGAAAGAATGCTCACTTAAAATATTGAATAAGTCTTAAACTACAGTGGCATTTTTTATTCCTTTGAGCACTATTAGTCACTATTTTAGCACATTATTGACATTATCAAAATAGCTGAATTCCACTTTGTGTATTCTAGCATATTGGCATTAAACTTGGTTCAAAGTAAAAATATAGAATTACGTACCGAACCAAATACCATCAGTAGATGCACCCGGGAAAAGTAACTTCTACTGGTAGGTAACATATTATGAGAGTAGGTACTATGTATATGTATAATAAAACAAACTAAACTACTTATAACATACACCAAAAAATCAGAATATATAAAAGTAGAAGAAAACTAATAAAACCAAAGACTCCAAAACACGTTTTCAGCCCCGAAAACTAAGCAAGGTCCAAAACGTGTTCAAGATCGCTTTCATGTGGGAGGGTACCCAGGATGCTAGCAGCATTACCTCGTTGAATGGCAAAAAGAGTTATTCGAGTTATTATTAGTTTATTAGAGTTAGATTATGAAGGTGAGAGGTCTAGAATTATCCTCTGTGAGGTTGAGGTCTTAAGACAAAATTTAAAAATCCCTTCATAAAAGACAATTGTTGCGTTCTTTATTAGGAAGGAAGGGAGCATAACAAAATATTCATGTTTCATCTCGAATGTTCGTTTTAGCTTGACGATTTTCGTTTAATATGATGAATACGAACATTTATTCCAGAGTCTTGGATGTTTATATAAATATTTATGTATGTTTATCCGTTATCTAGTATCCATAGCACAAGCTTTGCTTAGTTTGGGACTAGATGATTGGTGTAAGTGTCCGAAATATTTATTATTATTATTATTAATATCGTTTCTATGTTTACCGCTTCCGTTTTATAGCTGTATTGGATGGATAGCTGAAGCAGGAAAATTTGAAATCATAAAAATTCATAACACACATTTAAATTAGATGTCAGAGCCATGTCTTCACATTGCATTCTCGTACTTTCTTCGACTTATATCCTGAAAAATCTTTCCAGGCCTGAACATTGCTTCAGATTTAATTCACCTGAAGTTGCACCTCAGTAGTACTTTCTGAGATATTACGAGATTATTTACTTTTCCTTTAAACTGTTTCCATAGGAACAAAAGCTAATGTTACACATTCAATCTGATAATTAATTCGGAGCAATTGATAGCTAATGTAAAATAATTTTAAAATCAACCATAAATTATAATCGGTTTATCGTACCGTGAAATTTATTTGAAATTTCGCTACTTTCTTTTGCTAAATTACTGGGATGTGCAGTAGGCATCATAGTTGATCCGTTTTTCATCTTATTACTGAGTGCCTGGTCCCCATAGCCCAATAGACCCAATGGTTTCTACCCCAAATGGAACAAAAATATAATCTCCACTAAGGCCAGCTCATTTGAGTCTTTTGAGGTTCTCAGCGGATGCGGCTGCAGATCCCGCTCTATTAGACGTTACTGGAGGATAGGATAGCATTCCAAAGAAAAAGCGTTCCAACTTCCAGACTAGGAAACCAGACGATAGGTCTCTTTCCATCATTATATGCCAGATCTAGTGGTTCCAAAATGGCCGTAGCACCAGCAGATGTATAGGCCTGCCGGATGCCATTATTAAGATCTGTATACTGACGTATGTTGTAGGATAGGCCATGGTCATGGGTCAAAATATGCCCACAAGTGCACAGTGAGGCATTGCATGGAGCGCTCAAACGTAGGCTCGTTAGCAATTCGAAAGGTGGCGGGGTCGAGCAGTGTGTCTAAATTGAATTATTTATCCATGTACGTAAATAATAACACTTATATTCACAATTTATTATTTATTATGTTTTGTATGAATACATATTGAATTATGTAACTCTAATGCACTCTGTGCATCCCCTTCAATAAACCTACTATTCGTATGTCTAACCGTCGTCTGAGTCATCTTTTATTCTTCCGTGGGATTTTGGAGTCACTGAAAATTGGAATAACACTGTTATAATAGGAATCCAAACTTCCTAAAGGCCATTACTAGATAGTTTTCATCACCCTTATAGTTATGAATACTAAAATTATTTTTAAATATTTATAAATTATTTTTCTAGGTATTTACATCATGTTAATGTTAAATATTTGTTAGGCAAAACAAATGTTTACAAGTCAACGAAAATTGAAACTTATACCAATATAAAACAGACCTAATGGATCTTTGTTCAGTGGTAAGTAACCTAAATAATTTTAACTAAATAAAATTACCATCATCTACGAGCCCCTTTGTGATACGGTTTAACTTTGCTTCGGATTCTTCTGCAACAAAATATATAACATATATGAAAATAAATACAAAACAAATAAATAATAATACAATATTATATAGATACACTATTCGTAATTATTACATAGACAAGACATGTAAAGCAGACGCTTTACACTTTACAGCTTAATGCCTATACAAGTATTTATGCCACATCGTCCGATGAGTTATCTAAAATGCTGATCTAGTATATAATTTTAAAGAATTACGGATGGCGCAGCTTAAATAGCTAGCATGCTACCATTAATCAATTAAAGTAGTCCTATATGATTAATTATGAGCCTACTCTATCTACTAGATTAATCTAACTAATATTATAAATGCGAAAGTTTGGATGTTTCTTGCTCAATTTTGATTGCTTGCTCAATCACGGCGACACAGATGAACCGATTTGAATTATATTTGGAATGTAGGTATAACATAGCCTGGATTAAGACATAGGATATTTTTTATAGTATAGCTAGTCTATAGATAAAATTAATTTCAGGGAAAAAAGGAATAGAATGTGAGACGAAAAAGAATGCTTTAAATTTGACGAATTCGTGGAGCCGATTTAAAATTAATCGCTTGTTTGTTGTCACAACCTATCTTAAATTTTATGCAACAGGTATATGACATTGAATTAAAGACCACATTTTTTTAAGTTCTTATAAATAAATAAATAAAATAAAAATAGTTTATTTCAGGATTAGACCCATATTTTGGTTAGTAACTTAAAAATAAATAAATAGGAGTAAGTTAGTATCTTAAATCTATAATAACTGTGAACAGAAGGGACCATACGACTGCTGCGGCACAATCAGAACTATTTGGATGTGTGCAAGCGTATCCAGTGCCGCAGCATCACGGAATCCCACCTGTCCGCCAGTGTGCTCAGGAGGGTGTTGGAGCTGCCGCGCACGTGCTTCAAAATCGACGCGCTACGTTTCCTGATGATGGCGTGAAAACCGTCTATATGCGCATCGGCAAACATTCCCGATGCGCTACAGAAACGCGGCAGCCCCATCAGCATTCTGAACCCGTTATTAAACTGAACGCGCAGCGCACTATACGTCCTCTGCGTATAATTAACCCACAGAACTTATTTTATATTATTTTATATTATATTAATTATATTATATTAACTTATAAGAAATGACGAAACTCTCTTGAGCATACATATAAGTTTTCGGATGAACTACTCTCCAACGTTTGTTCTCAAATCTATGATGGGATCCTGCAAGAGCCGAGTGAATAGACCTCTCTACTTTTTGCTGTAATTATTAACCGTGTAGCCAAAACCATTATTATACAAATTAGTAGGCATGTACCTATATTCTGTGATAAATAAATAAATATCTTTGCACATACACACAGCGCCATTTAGTTCCACACTAAGTAACTATGGGCTTATGTTGTGGAAACCAGATGGTTGAATATACTACATAAATATTTTTTTTATAAATAAATACTTATTATAATTGAAAACATCCATAACTCGGGTACACATGTCTGTATTCATCATACAAACATATGCCCCTAGCGGGATTCGAACCCGCGACCTTTTGGTATAGCAGTCAGAGTTTCTAAACACTACACCAAACAGTTCATCAAATGTGATGGTACCAATAATCATGATAAAATATAAATACATGCTTGGCATGCTGGTACTCAATTTTTTAATTATATGCTCTATAACGCTATAGCTATTGTTTTGCGGATTATCGTATGCTTTCGTGCGAACTTCATTGGTATTAATTACTAATTAACTGCCTTGTATGAGTATTATGTCGATAAAATTTATGACATCATTAAACTAGGAAACGTAGTTACCCATTGCGGAAGAATCATCATCATCATCGCTTGCTTGATCGCTTCCCTTGCCTTGCTTCGCATCGGACTCACGGCTTGACGAGTCATCTCTGTTTTTACCATCAGGTGTGTCGCCACTGCTGTCTGAGTCGGCTCTTACAGCTGGTGATGCTTTCGTGTCTTCCTTATCATTTTTTTCATCGTTATCTACCGCTCTTGGACTGAAGTCCTCAGAATCTAAAATGTTCACGTAACAGCTTTCGGTATAAATGATATACCTCCTTTTACAACTGAATACTGCTGAGGTCCACTGTTCGTTCTCGAGATTTAATACTGTAGTCTTATACTTAGGCTAGAATAAGCCTTTTGCAAGTACTAATTTGAAATGACAATTATGAATGAAGATCTTGACACATGTTTTAATGACATAGGTACTTAAGTTTTTTCGTGGTCTCGCTACACATTTCATAATAAAGCTTCTTTCATTCAATTAAAATGAAGCAAGGAAACCTATAAGGCATGAGAATAAATTTTGAGGCCGCTAATTTCATCGCTGTGAGAGGTGGCCATGCATGGAAATTAGATTTGGAATATTGTTTGTAAATAGTGGTACTAATGAAGGAAAGTCAACGTCAACAGTGAATGTACTAACTACACAACTAAATTACTATTCAAGTACATAAAAACCAAAAAACCCGACAGCATATTTTGTATTTTGCGGGCGCAATGTTACATTTTTTTTTAATTTTGCATACAATAACCGGAACAAAAACGGAACCTTGCATTGCAGACTAGAAATTAAATGGTTAAGAGATCGAATGTCACTATTCTGGGTTGTAGGTAACAACATTTTTAGCCGACTGCCCAAGAAGGGAGGGTAATGTTTATCGAGTGTGGCTTGGCCGATTTCTAAGTGCATGGTGTCGTTAGATTCGTCTTGATACTTGGAGTCTCATAAGATACATTTTATGGCAAAAAATCTGACATGGCGTTCGCAAAATACAAAATACGCTGCCGGGTTTTTTAGTTTTGAAATACCTAAATAGTTATTGTTACAATATTTTTAACATTACTTTCTGTTAACTGACATTCACTCGAAAAACATTACCCTCTTTCCTGAGGCAGTGGGGTAAGAAAGATATCCACATCTCCATACACAGCGTCTATATGAACGAATTTAGGTTTCTACGGTTACTAAATAAGTTATATATTGATAATCATGTCAGTAGGTAAGTAGTTATATCTTCTGTTTGGCTTAAAAATAAATTACCTACCATCAAAGTTTCGTATGTGTAAATTAGGGGCGCCATTATCTCCTTGTGTTAAATCGAATCCTATTTTAAGGTTTACTGCAAAGTTTTTTCAAATTTAAATTTAAATTGTTCGATATAAGAATATCATGTAGAATGTTATACATACAAGTTTTGTCTCCAGCGTCAGCATTTATTGTGCTGATCCAGGATGCTAGGACCTGGCAGAAAAATACAATCTTTTACTATTATTTATTTGCGTCATTGGGCCTGAACAAGGCGTTCATATTCTCTTTAAATAACCGCCTCAGAGATCTGGCCATCCTTTGGCCAAAGAATAAGTAAGCTTCACTAAACGGGTAATGCAGCCAGCCACGGGTACGGTGCCACGAGAAATAATCGATTTTTAAGTATTTTAATAGCTAAAATTTTACATTGTAAATATTTAAACAATATTTGTTATTTACTTATTCAACTATGTGGTGGCTCTATACAAACATCCATCAGGAAAATAAACAGTTTTTCTATGGTAAGATCGGCGTCCTATCCCACTGTAGGGTCTTTCTCTCCTGCCTGTATTCCCAGTTCCCAGAGTCCCTGATTTGCTGATGGTATTTTTTAGAATTAATTTTCTAGACAATAAAAACTATGCACCTATAGAATTCAAGGATACTGTTATACATAATTCAAAATTTCAAACTGAGAAGGGCGTAAGGAGAGAGGATCTTATTTTGGATACAATACGCGAGTTAATCCAAAAAAAAAAATACATAATTTAAACTACGTACCGTTATTAAGACGCACGTATAACTAATGTTTTTTCCTGAACAAAACATGATGGACTTGTGGCAATATCATGCCTCAGAAATGAAATGAACGATGCTTCGCCATGATTTTAATTTCAATTAATAATAAGCAGTCATGTTATGCATAAGGTGTTCAGGTGTAGATGTATTAATTTGTAATCTGTACCGTATCTATACATTTTATGTCTTGAATTGAAAAACCACATATACATAGGTAACTAAGTAGGTTACTATATTATTATGTAGTAACCTACTTAGTTACCGATTCTAATTGGAAAGCCTGTTATTACAGGCTTTCCAATTAGAATCGGTGTACACTTATTCCTACTCACGTTAATGTATATAACACTCTGTGTTTGCGTACGTCTTATGCATAGGTATCTACTACCTACCATACTAGTTGGTGTTCATAATCATATAAAAATTTTGAAACTCCTTTCAATTTCTAACAGAAACTACTTGAACATATGACTATATGACGACCTGTTTAGTGTAGTGGTTAGTAACTCTGACCACTATACCAAAAGGTTGCCGGTTCGAATCCCGCTAGGGGCATATGTTTGTGTGATGAATACGGATATGTGTACCCGAGTTATGGATGTTTTCATTTATAATAAGTATTTATTTACAGAAAAAAATATTGATGTAGTATATCAACCATCTGGTATCCACAACACAAGCTTATAGTTGCTTACTGTGGAACTAGTTGGCGCTGTGTGTATGTCTAAGGATATTTATTAATTTATTATTATTATTATTATTTATTATTTGAACTATATGAAAACAGTACACGAAAAAGTACACGAAATTTGTCAAATTTGTCAAAAGTGTTCGGAAAAAAATTATTTATTTCAGCTGGGACTGGATATGCTTGTATTTGTTTTGTTTTAGTTTAGTTGTTGTAATTGGGTTTAAAATTTGCTTTAGTTTAAATTTGATTTGTATAGGCTCAATCTACTCTTCTCTAATTAACCCTAAGGTTGAGTGGAAGAAATCCCTCTATGGGATTAGTCCGCCGTTGCTCTCAAACTCTGTATGTATATGTATTTTGTACTCAGGTATTTTCTTTTTGTACAATAAAGCGTTCATCATCATCTCAGCCCGTAAACATCCCACTGCGGAGATATTGACCTTCCCTCTTATAATGACGGAATATGGGCCATAGTCCGCCACGGCTTGCCCAATGCGGGTTGGGGATTCACTTAAAACTTTTTAAATTCTCAGGCATGCAGGTTTCCTTACGATGATTTCCTTCACTGTTTAAGAGCAGTCGGATAAATGCACACAAGTAATTAAATTTAATTTAAAAACTCATTGGTACATGGCCTGCCTGGGAATCGAATCTGAACCTCGCAAATTGGGAGACTTCACCGCTGAGCCACCGACGCTCATAAAATGTAACCAACAAACAAATCCTTTTATGATTGTTTCCACTCTATTACATTATTAAGTTAGATTATTAGAGTCTCTAATGGAGTCTATTATCAAAAATGTATAGTCTCTAATTTAGAGAGTAATATGTTATGTGGGAACCTACTTAATATAATAACCCAATTAGTGGTAAATGTGATACTGTTGGTTCGTGTTATCATGATCATCATCATCAGTCCGTAAACATCCCACTGCAGGGATATAGGCCTTCCCTCGTATATGTGGGAGTATGGGCTATAGTCCACCACGCTGGCCAATGCGGGTTGGCGACTTCAAATGCATTCGAATTTTTATTTCTCACGCATGCAGGTTTCCTTACGATGTTTTCCTTCGTCGTTTAAGAGCAGTCGGATAAATGCACATAAGTAATTAAATTAATTTTATAATCTCATTGGTACATGGCCTGCCTGGGAATCGAACTTCGGTACAATTTATTATAGACACTATACCTATATCTAATATAAGTTAGGCTTAGTGTTTACAACATAACTACCATAACAAATTTATGTAAATACTTAGATACTTAATACGTGATTTTTAGACAAGTTGGTAGAGCGATAGAGTTAACACATAATTTTTTTGAGTTAAATAAAACATTACAGAGTCGTATCACGCACCGTTTAAGCACAGTTATCAGTAATACAAATTGTTTGAACTTGGCGTGTCTACGGCTAAAGCCAGCGAAATCCCCAGCTCCTGAAAGTGCAGTATAACGACTGCAGACAGAGATTCTAGTGAGCGCAGAGGGATTTGCAGACTCTACTAGAAAAATGAATAGAATAAATCCGCACCTAGTCGTTGAAAGTTAAACTAAATTATGATATGTGCTGGGAATCTCGATCTAGTTTCTCTGAATTGATAGTCCTCTTTATTGGATATATGTTTTCTGAGAACGCGAGGCACTTTGAATATTTCAGAAGCTACTCACACGATATACCTGAAAAAGAAGTTAATAGCATTCTCCTCTGAGCAGCTTCTGTTAAATCACATCCATTTATAACGTAATATGAGCGGAGATAATGTGTGCCTCGGGCGAGACAAATTTGCCAACTTTTTCTGTTGAACAACCTCTTTATGTGAAATGGTTAGCGCCGAGAATTTCCACGCTAAGTATTATTAGCAAAGTTAGAATATTAATGTTGTGATTCATTTTTGAATACTTACTTGTATAAATATACTTTTTCATTAGCTTGTTAGTATTAGATAATCGTTTTTTTGTTTATTTAGATTAATTTTCGAACAAAAGAGTTCACAATGTACCTAATACCTTGTAATTCATGCTTGAGATATATTTCATGATGTGTGAAATAAGGATAGGAGTACAGAGATTAATAAATCCAAATATACTGCACCTATCAGTAGCAATGAGAAACATTTGTAATGTAAATAGGTAACAATAGGGGCTATGTATTGTAAAGGGCACAAAATTTCATGACGTATTATTGATTTGTTTATTTATTGAACTACAATAAATAAACAATAGAATGTGATAAATCGAAATCATACATACATAATGTCTCGCCTATTTCCCTTAGTAGGCAGATAGCACAGACTGATTGTTAATTATGTTTATAAAATATTGAAAATGTTGAATAATTTAATAATTGACATTGTAACACTATTAAAAAAACTGAATCTAAATCGGATGACCGCAATATCGCGAGAATTGTCTGAAAGGTTCTGATTGTCGAAATCCTTGGAAAAAACGACAGCTTAAAATTTACATGAAAAGTACGTGGCTTAACGCGCTGCCATGCGCCTGGAGGACGTGTTTTTACCTTCGGCTTTAAATGCTCACTCTTTATTCGAAATTGGCTTCGAGGCTTATTGGATAAAGAGATTATAAAATGTTGCTTTCGGATTTAGGGATTTCGAATGAAATTTTTCTTGGTTATATTACGTAAGCTAATTGTCTTCCCGTTTGAAATTCTGATTGTAAGTATGTCAACTTAGTTTCCACAGTTAAGTTCGGATTTTTGCGATGTTTCGTTACATCTAAGAGCTAAGTAAGTACATTTTCTGTCAAAATAATAGGTACCGTGTCTTTTGTTATTGTTGAAAAAAGATACCTACTTGAATATTTACAACTTGAAACTAAGAGACAACATTAAAATACCTACCTCTTAAAAATTACTACCAAATTAATCGATAATTTCATGAAAACAGTAGATTTATTTTAAATAAAATTAATGTCTAATATATTATACATCTGATGGAATAATAATATATCTCTAAAACCTACCGAGCATCTAAAGCCGTGAGGTGTTTGAATATAAAACCTAGTCTCGCCTCTAAGAGATATTTACAAAGGAAATATATAAGCGAGTACTTTAGCTTCAGTAAGTTATACGGCTGAGGTACAGATGACAAATGGGAGGTGTTTTGGGTAGTAGATATGCTATACCTACCGAAGACGGTAAACTAAATATACCTGGCTTGCTTGCGTGTCCGACCGACCCGCAAACGAAACTATCGCATGACATCCATAGCCCATAAACTACGGTTTTATGAATGTCTTCAAAGTATTTTTGTTGACAAAACTTTTCCGGGGATATGAATTCGTGTAAAGCTAGATGTAAGTAATAAGAAATATTATTTCGGTTACATAACATAAAAATGCAATCACACAATTTAGGTAGGTGCCTATGAAATAATGCCTGCTTTTTCTTCCTTGTGTAAACAGAGTAACA
Source organism: Oegoconia quadripuncta (assembly GCA_949316235.1). Classification (NCBI taxonomy): domain Eukaryota; kingdom Metazoa; phylum Arthropoda; class Insecta; order Lepidoptera; family Autostichidae; genus Oegoconia; species Oegoconia quadripuncta. Next base: position 11,035,314 of record OX438754.1, on the reverse strand, counting down.
AGAATGAATTTTCAGACCTCTTAGGTTAACCTATCTTCTAATGAAATTAAATTACCTTAAGCCTATGAGGGTTATGTATTAAAACTGTAGGAAGTTACATGTTACGTGTTAACAATTTAGTTTAACGTTTTCGTCTTCATAAACTTTTTGGAGACATTGATTTATGTAAAAGAGAAGTAAGGAAGACTAAGAACTAGAATTATCATACCCACTTGCAGGAAAAAAGATCGAAGTCAATTATTTTTATTTATTATACTTACTCCAAATCACCCATAAAATAAGTTTTAGGTCTATAGGGTTAACATTTGTAGGCGAAGTACCTACGAAACCTAACACAGACACACGAAAATAGTTACTACATACAACACATTTCCGGACATAGGTAACCGAACCCTAATAATTCGACTCCAGAAAAAATAGGAATCATTTAATAATTTATTTACAATTATTATAAAAATATAAATTAGTTATAAAAATGTAAAAACAATTATTATTATTAAAACAAGGTATGGAGCAAAAAAATGAGGGGATACCCGGACTTGAACCGGGGACCTATCGATCTGCAGTCGATTGCTCTACCACTGAGCTATATCCCCGATGACGATTGAGTCAAAAATGCCCAATAAATATTTGTACCGCATAATCAAATAATGACATTGATTGATATCCAAATTGTATTTATACGAAATATTATTTGTTGTCTGTGACGTGATAGTGTTTCGTGCTAAGGTTCCATGCATAGAAGATATGGATGTTATTTCGCTATTGGAAAGTAATGAATAAACTAGCTCCAAACTACGCAAAGCCTGTACTATGGGTATTATATAACGGATAAGCATACATATAAGTATTTATATCATCATCATATCAGCAACTAGACGTCCACTGCTGAATACGTACGCTTCCCCTATAGATTTCCAGAGCGACTGATTGGAAGCAGTCTGCTTCCAGCGCCTTCTATCAGGTCGTTGGTACGCATTGTGGGTAGACGTCCCATACTGCGCTTACCGGTGCGTGGTTTCCATTCTAGAACCTTAATGACCAACGGCCAGCTGTTCTTCAAGCTATATATATGCCCTGCCCACTAGGCACTTAGAACACAGGGGTGGGTTCGGCGTCCTATGGGGTGAAGCGGAATAAGTAGCACGAAATATTGAAAGAAGACGTTTATTGTTATTCTAGTTCTAATACAGGTCGCCTAGCTTAGGTCTAGCACTTCTCAAGTTTCTAATACCGTGGGCTATATCGGCGACTTTCGTTCTTCTATGGATTTCTCCATTCATTCAACGCGGAACATCTTGTATCGGAATTTGTATTTAGATTAGTTTATACCGTAATAAATCTTATTTTAGAGATAAAATATGCGGACTTATAGAGTAATTTTAATGTCCGCATGGCTGGCTATATAGCTACCAGTTTACTGTCACCCATCCAAAGAGTGACCGCGACAGACATTGCTTAACTTCGCTAATCGAAAACGAATAGCGAATGCAACAAGGCCACGTACTTCTTTACGCCAATCATGAGCTTTCTTAAGTGACCCATAGTGAGAGACCACGCTTCAGTGCCATAAATCAACACAGACTTTCGTCTTCACTCATTCAGGTATTTTGGATGAGAAGAGGTAGCTCGTTTCCTGCACGCCGTCATCCGAGTTGAATTCGACAATTGGCTTCCTTCTCGAAGTTGGACTTTTATAATCGGATCTCTTGTCCTAGGTAGACGTACCTATTTGTCTACAACTTCGAGAATGGAGTTCACAAGTATTTTAGGTACATGGGTATGAATGTTCGTATTCATCACCCAAATTTTATACTAGTATTTCCGTGCTTCGGAGGGCACATTATATTGTCATAGTCACGGTTGTTTTTACCCGACTGCCTAAGGAGGGTAATGTTTTTCAAGTGCATGTAGATTTCTATGTTACCTATAATTTATGGTTAATTGAACTTACCTAAGTGAACTTCAACCAAAATTATACGAGTTGCTGCATCCGTAGAGATTTAATAAACTAGTCCGTTTTCTGTCGTACTGCATCACCACACGATTTTTTAGATCTATATATAACAAATCTAAAATAAAAACAAGGCATTTGACTCCCGTAGTAGGTAGTTGCGTTGTGGTCCGGCAGGGGGCTCTGTCTTCATTCGTTTCAGAGTAGATGTAAAATTATTTTTCTTCAATTTTCTTTGGGGGTGAAGCAAGCGTACCTACGGGCGGGTTGGGAACTTAAATCTCTACGGATGCAGCAACTCGTATAATTTTGGTTGAAGTTCACTTAGGTAAGTTCAATTAACCATAAATTATACTTCGTTGCTGCATCCTATGAGATTTAATAAACCATGTAGATGTTTAGCGCCTATACTTGCAGAAAGAAATATCAGATTAATCAAGTAATCTAAAAAGATATATTTTAATTTTCACAAAAAGAAATTAATCAATATAATCTTATTATTAATTATCAGTAAGAACCCCATCAGCGAAAGTTCTGTCCTGATTGGCATCTGGCAAGGGTAAGTTATAGAACTTAGCGAAGCACAACGAAGAGCCGGTCCAGCCGGCTGCGCGTTTAATCACGCCCACGGAGACGCCGGCTCGCTGAGCTGCCGACGTCGCCGCGTGCCGCGTGCGGTGCGATGAGAACACGCTTACATCAATGCCGCTATCTCTGAGGACTTGTTTGATCCAGCGACTTATTGACTGGGCACTAGCGTTTCGAATAGGTTTCTTAATAGTTAATATTAGGCGATCTGTATCTGGACTATTACGCAATGCTCTCGTCTTATCTAAGTAAGCAGAGAGAGCTTTCGCTGGGCAAATACAATGTTTATCTGGGAAAAAAAGGGATATTCAGTCTTGGATTTACTCTATTGGGTGCCGAGGTCTTAATGATATCATCTATATTTATATTTAAACATGTTTCGTTGATCATAATATTATTCACCTTGATAAGAGATAACGTCTGCACACGTTGTCCCGTGGACAATGCGAGCAGAGTTACGAGCTTTTTAGTCATTAACTCCACATCTAACGATTCATTTGGAAATTGATTTGACAAATAAGACAGCACTACATTTGGATCCCAAGAGTTGTGATATTTTGGTAGGTTAGGCCTCATTCTAAAAACTCCTTTTAAAAATCTGCTCACACAATCATTATTGCAAATTTCTTTGCCTAGAATTAATGACAAAGCTGATCTGATTGAATTCAATGTTCCATATTTAGCTTCATTTTGAAATTGATCGGAAAAAAAAAATTAGTAGTAGTAGAAGTAGTTAGTAGAAGTAGTGTTGGCACAGACACTTTAAAGTAATCAAAATTATTTTCCTTACAAAAATTAGACCATAACTTGTATGTTGTATTATATTGTCGTAATGTATTTTCTGACAACGATTGAGTCATAATATCGATAGTGCGATTATCTAACGATGGTCTGGCGAACGCTTCCCGGATAACGTTGCGCACGCCAGGGTAAGGCTGGGCCATAAAGGATGAGACGTTCTGGAAGGTGAAAGTAACATATTTTCATCCGGCTTAAAATACAAAACTTTAGAAACAGTCAAGGACATAAATAATGGAAACCAAGGCTGGCTTGGCCAGTAAGGGACGACTAATATACCCGCAGCTCTGTCATTAATTATCTTTCTTAAACATTTAAGAATTATCGAGAAAGGAATGCGTAAAAATAAAATCTGTCCCATCTCAGAGTAAAAGCGTCGATATCAAACGCTTCTGGATCTCGCTTCCATGAGACAAATATTTGAAATTTTTTATTAATTCGAGACGCAAACAGATCTATATCTGGTCTACCAAATGTATTTACGAGGTTTTGGAAACATCGAGGTTCCCACTCTGTATCGATATTCGAGATTCTTGAGGCTTTGTCAGCCTCAGTGTTGTCACGTGACCGAGTATATGACGCAAATATGAACAGCTTGCGCTGTTCGCACCACTGCCATATCTAACGTGTTATATTATTCAGATGTGGAAATTGAATCCCACCCATCCGATTGATATAAGAGGTGGCGGTTGTATTATCCACTCTCATCAGAATGTCTGCATTATTAAGGTTCTTACAAAAACATTTTAGGCCCATAAAAACCGCTAACAATTCTAAATAATTAATATGTTGAGCACTTTCTTCCATTGACCAATAACCGCTAACTGTTTCCCCATTACAAAAAGCTCCCCACCCTGAGAGTGAGGCGTCTGTAAAGATCTCCATTTGAAAATGACCAGTGGGAATTGGATTATCTACATCACGTATAGTTTTTTCCCACCATGAAAAATCATCTGTAAGCGAAGGGCTAACTTTCATATTAGCGTCATAACTTTGGTGCTTTAATAAGGCTAAGTATTTTTCCCTCTCAAAGCTCTTTGTATAAAGCCAGCCATATACTACCGCTGGGCAAGCAGCTGTAAGAGTGTCTACAAACCGAGCGAACTCTCTGATTGTCACTGACGTTTTGTTAGACATATTACGAACCATTTCATGAATTTTTCTACATTTATCATGCGGTAATTCCAAAGTCATATTTTGTGAGTTTAGTTGAAATCCAAGAAATTTGCAAATTAGGCGTAATGAGAATGACAGACTTTTCATAATTGATCGCAAAACCCAATTGTATTAAAGTATTACAAACCATACCTACTGTATGGGAACAAGCATCATAAGTGTCTGCCATACACCAGATATCATCTAAGTACCCTACTAATGTGTGACCTTCTGCCCGTAAAAAGCTAAGTACAGGTTTCATTAGTTTTGTAAAAACGCCAGGCGCCGAACAGAGACCAAATGGCAAGCATGTAAATTCAAAGAGTTGATTTTCATAACGGAAGCGTAGGTATTTTCTGTCGGATTCATGAATGGGTACTAAAAAGTAAGCCTCTTTGAGATCAATCGTTGCCATGTATGACTCATTCATTAGATAGTAATTTGGACGCTGTACGAATGTCTTCCATTTTAAAATGTTGTTGTAAAATGAATTTATTTAAGGCCTTCAAATTTGGGAGAAATCTGTAAGTATTGTTATTTTTAAGTATAAGAAAAATAGGAGAAATAAATTGATCTTCACAATCATCACATGGTTCGATCGCTCCCAAGAGCTGGAGTTTCTCAATAGAATCCGACATATCCACTTTTGAGTAAGGTGGGTTAGATGGTTCGACAAGCTGGAAAGGAGTCTCCTTAAAGGTTAGTTTATATCCTGTCACTATATCCAAAATTTGAGGATCTTTAGATATCTGCAACCAATAATCTAAATAATGCTGAATTCGACCAGCATGTAGTACCTCTAGCGGCGACCGCGATGATCCTGCGACCGATTCGGCGGCGGTGGCGGCGGTCGACGAGCAGGCGGCGGGGGTGGCCTCCTCGTGTTGGCGTGCGGTGGAGGGGCCGGGTAGTAGCGCGCAGGCGCCGGGTGGGCGCGCGCTGCTCCAGGTCCACTCGCTTGACGAGGAGGCGCTCGGGAGTTCCCGGCTGAGCTGCAGGTCTACGAGCTGCACTTGTTTGCGAAGGGACTGATTTTTTAATCTGAAGACTGGATTTTTCTATGGATTTGGTTATGGATATAGTTGGAAGCCTAGATGCTTACTGTGGACGTAGATGGCGCAGTGTGTTTGTGCAAAGACATTTATTATTATTATTATTTGGTGGTCTTTATGTTCTCGCCCAAATTGTCTCCAAAGAGAACTTTCTCACGCTTTACCCCTTGAATTATGTTTATGAAACTTTTATCTAACATCGGAATAAGAAGTCTTCTACGATTCATTGTCTCCTCATAATGAAGGTCGAGTAAAATTTGATTTATTTCCGACAGACTTTTAATTATTTCCATTTTAGAAAGGTCTTTGCTTATTAATTCTGACGTCCAGTTCACCAGTCCAGCTATTCCAGAACCTAGCTGGTTTTGCATCTTTTCTAATCGCTTATCCCGATTTTTTGATGGCTCGTTAAGAACTGATGCTACCTCAGCATTCAGTGGAACTAGATGGCGCTGTGTGTATGTCTAAGGATATTTATTTATTTATATTTATTTATATTCAATTTCGGCGCTTTAGCAAGCTGAAAGTTTTCTGGGATTAGTGTTTTGGTTACTAAATTATCCTTTTGTTCTTTATCCAGCCCTTCAATGAGTATTTTCCCCCAACGTTCAGAGACTTCCGCGGGAATTTTCTTACCGAAACGTTCCTCAGACTTTTTTGCTTCACCAAGCATAACCAATATTTCTGTAGGAACGGTCTCTTGCTCGTTTTGAGGAGGAGAAGGAACAGTTGGAACCACCACTGACTTAAGGCGATCGTCTTCTGGACCCTCGGGCTCTTCAGGCGCTGCTGTCTCGCTACACTCGCGTCGTGTTTATATATCGGAGGTGTCCAAGTCAAACGACAGCATTGCATGTATGTCCTCTTGACTAACGCCGCCATCGGCGAACTCCGTCTCCACAGGGTATTCCAAGTAGGATTCATATTCAGGACCTGAATAGATAAGTCTAAATGAGACTTTCGGGCGTTGTCACATGCCAGCACGTAAGGAAAGTACCTATATACCTAGATAGGTATATTTATTTATTTCCGGATGACATCGCGTCCATCACTGAAGAAATATTAAAGGGTACGTAACGTACGTATGATTATGTACGTACTACTTAAATCCAAATTAATTAGATTCATTAATCTATTTTCTGAATGATATCGCGTATCATCACATTAAGAAAATAGTAAGATTATTTCCGGATGACATCGCGTGCCATCACTGAAGAAATATTAAAGGGTTACGTAACGTACGTATGATAATTATGTACGTACTACTTAAATCCAAATTAATTCGATTCATTAATCTATTTTCTGAATGATATCGCGTATCATCACATTAAGAAAATAGTAAGATTATTTCCGGGTGACATCGCGTGTCACCACTGAGGAAATAATAAAAGGATTACCGAGAATTATTGCATACTGAGAAAGTAAACAAACAAAATATATATATATATATTTTACTGACCCTCGGTTTCATTATTTTCCGGCGGAAATTTTTGTCGGGATACTAGCTCCTTTTCCAAACGTCTAATTTTACTTCGGATTTCGTCCTCACTCTTCTTACTTTTCCTTCCAATGTAAAAGTCAGCACACACACCTAAAAACTTCACTTTACACCGCGAAATTATTTATTTTAACGGAGCGAACGTGGATGATGCAACACACGGAAAACGAATGAAGACAGAGCCCCCTGCCGGACCACAACGCAACTACCTACTACGGGAGTCAAATGCCTTGTTTTTATTTTAGATTTGTTAAATATAGATCTAAAAAATCGTGTGGTGATGCAGTACGACAGAAAACGGACTACATGGTTTATTAAATCTCATAGGATGCAGCAACGAAGTATAATTGTAGCCTAAACGCATTGACCGATTTTGAAGTGCATTGTGTCGTTATATTCGTCTTGATCTGTGGAGTGTCGTATGATACATTTTATGGTAAAATATGCCACATGGCGTTCGTGAAATGCAAAATAAGCTGCCGGGTTTCTGGGTTTTTAAACTCATATTGTTATTAGTTGAAATAGCAGTCGTTAGGCTAATTCAGTGGCCCAGGGTCATCTTATAAACACTGTTTATCAGGTGACCACTACAGTCTGACATAAATCCACCAATTCGCACTACCTACGTGGTGGATTTTGACCCGTACAGGAGGCTGTTTAAAATTAAGTTTCTCCTTAGTAGACTATGTCGGACAGTTTCAATTCCCTACTGGTGGGGATTTCGTCATATTTTCCCGTATTCATGAATAATAAAGTTTCCAGTGAAGTAGATATAGGTTCAGTACTCGGTTTAGTTAGTGGAAGGGCTTTATATAGAAACAATAATCTTATCGAAATCTGCCGCCTAGCAATTATAATGTCAATAGTATGTTGTGTCCCGGCTTTTTCAAAAACCTACTCGTAAAATAGCCAGTCTCCAAATAAATTGGGGTTTGAGATCTTCGGCTTCATCTTCACTGATCACTGTGATGGAAGCCCTACTGACTAACTCTTGAAATTGTTCTAAGTAATTATACTTGTAAAAATATCAACTTTCTTTCTTTCTTGATTCAAATATTAGGTAGGTGCATAGCAAATCATATTGTTTCCTTATATCTTTCAAGAATTTCCAGTCTCGTAGAGATTATGGAAATTGTTGTAATATTTGTTATTCCAGAAATCGCTACTGTATTATCTACCTGCTCTTGAACAGTTGGGATGACGGGAAAAGATTACCGAACTCCCCACCAGTGGGGACGGTTAGTGGGGAATTGGCGAAAGATTTATAACTAGCTTTTACCGGATAGCTAAGACCTAACACGATTTTCTACACAATCCTTAGAAAACTGTAACTTAAATGTGTTAACTCTTCATAGTTCATAAAGTTTATCACACGTTAACAATTGCATTGCTTCCACTAATAATGGAATGTGGGGCACATGCCTTTCACATTCATTCGCATCATAAGTGGCGGAATAAAATCTGCGATGTCACTTCTCTGCGACACTGCGAGCTAACTTTGTTTGTAGTTAGGAAATTACGAGCTGGTAAATGAATGCACTGTTAGGTACTTACCTATATGTGTATGTGGTATCCGGCAGAGTAGAATCCGACGAGTGTCATCCCGTGGGTGTACAAAACTATCTTAAAGAGTACTAAACTATCTTAACAGCAGAAATCATGGGCAGCAAAGTCATTGGCGAAGAGCTCTCAAAAAAATTTGCGATGGCCAATCCACTTGCTCAGCGTAGTTATTCAGGTAATTTCCCCCATTACTGGAGCGTAAATTCCCAGGTAGTTAACCAAAATTCCCAGGTAGTTAACCAGTAACTCGTGGGGTAAAATATTCTCATACTGTAACAGTGCGATAGACTAGGCTGGTGTCCAAGTGTGGACTTCTATGAACTATAGGTGATTGATGACTGTAGGTATGGTATATAAGTTCAAGCCAAAAAATTCTTTATTATGTAGGTACCTACGCCTACACTTTAAATAACTTGTTACCTAATTAGCTTATTACAATAAGTAGGTACCTACATCGACCACATTATGTGGCGATGAACGACAATTTCTGTTTTTTCGTTTGTTGAGTCGCCTGATTTAATTCTATCGTCACTTGAGTAGGTTTTTTGACCTGGTTGAATCGTAACATGACAGCATAAGACCATTACCGCCTGCCCAACAGGCGATAAGGGCAAATCCTCCCATGGAAAGTGATGCAAATCGCGCCTACATGCAGCAATCCCACCTCCACACTCCTCCCACTAACTCCTATAAGCTAGGATCGACAGTGGTACTCGACACGGCGCCTACTGAAGGTAGACGGTGCCCTACGTGACTCTATTGCTACCTTGGACCCCAGGCTAATTAAAGAAAGAAATAGGGTGTGTAAATAAGAAAAAGGTTTCCCACTTCCCCCCTTGGCAAATGGGAGTGTAGCCAATGAAATTACATGCAGCAGTGGAATTAACTGCAATACTGTAGGTCTGCAGTGAAAGCAGAGCCCTTTACTTAGTGAGATTCCAACTTTTGTGCAGGTACATGAACAGAAAGTCCCCCAAATCACGGAACAAACTTCTAGGCGAGTGCGATATTTTGAAATCACGCGAGTGAAGTTTGATCCTGAATTATGTAGGAGAGTAGGTACATAATCTATCTATGAAAGACTGTTTTTCGATTGATGTAATTAAGAAATATTTAACGTTATCAGTCCTAGGCTGGGTAACCTGAACCACTAATGGCATTTTCACGCGAGTGTAATATGTGCTTCGGAGGGTAGGTAGGTACTATAAAACAGTTGGTCGATTCAGGTAGTCATCGACGGCTGCTCATCTGACCTATTGGCTATTAATGCCTTAGGGTACCTCAAGGCTCAGTTCTCTCCGTAACTCTCTTTTAACTGCACATCAACGATCTGCTTGAACCCGGAACCTCTGGGTATGCAGAGGATACCACTATTACAGAGAGATATATATATAGAGAGATGTATACATCGGGTGCACAGTCCAGAGGTGAAGATATCCGTTCTCTTAGGGGGTCTATGGTTGAGTGCACGAATTTGGCATTAAAGGCGGTATCCGATTGGGGCGACGCTAACCAGTCAAATTCATGCCACCAAAACACAGGCGTGTCTGTTCACCAGCTAACGGAGTCCATTCAACCTGACTCCGACTTTCCGAGATGTATCCGTTCCAATCTCTGACCATATCAATATTTTGTGTATGGAGTTAACCTCCAACCTAAATTTTGGCCGGTCCATAGAATCGAACGCTAAAACAGCTTAGCATTCTCCTTAAGGTCAGGCGATGATATTTCACACCAAAACAACTTTGTGCTTTACCAGGCTCAGGTCCGCTTGTGCATGGAATACTGCTGTCACCTCTGGGATGGTTCAGCCAAGTACCAACTAGCTGCTTCTGTGGAATGACATGCCAAGACTCATAGGTAATAATTCGATGGCTGCTAAATTGCAGAGCCTTGAACACTCTCGCAAAGTCGCCTCTCTCACTTTTTGACAAGATGCATTTTGGGGAGTGTGCCTTGGAAGTGGCGTGGGGAGGGATTCTACCCGTATATATAGTTAATAAACCGAACATTCACACTAAGAAGTTCGACTCTGCATTCATCAACCGAACAGCCAAGGCATGGAGCTCCCTTCCGGCGTCAGTCTTTCCTGAATCCTACACCTTGGGATCTTCAAGAGCAGAGTAAATAGGCATTTACTGAGATCGCGTGATTCATCTGAGACCTCGTCGTCACTTTCCATCAGGTGAGATTGTGGTCAGACGCGAATCCAGTCAGTCATAAAAAAATATGTTTTTTAACTATTTAGGTAATTATTGTGAAAATCCTAGTTTTGCTAAAATGATGTAGGTCTGTGAGCTCTGGGATCTTACAATATTGGGTATTCTTTCGAAAATGTGAAATTATGACTTTTAATGAACTGGTACTATTGAGTCTTATTATTACAGTAAGAAAAAGACAGCACTGCTTTAAAATTGATTTTAGTTTAGAGAATTTAACATCAGAATCAACACCATTTAAATAAATATATAATAATATTAAAATTACTGTAGTAAATAGTCACAAAAATAATGAAATTGTTCAATTACTACAATTGATGTTGTTCCTAATCATACTTTTATTAACACTACATTGAGCTCCAGAGCAAGATAATACACACAGTCATTATAAATTGGTTTATGTCTAACATTCACGTAATTACAGACTTTTGGTATATTAACATGTCCGCATCAGAAAATATATTTAATTATACAACTTACACTAGTTATTTAGTGTATGTTAACATAAAATGGTCTTTATAATATTGTCCAACTTGGACTTCCTTAGTGAGATATAAGACCAATATAACTGATGATATTTAATATATTGAAGAATTAATTATTTATCAATAATAATGTCTTGCAAATTATCACAATTACAAGAATTTACACCTGTCTCAAAATGATAATGATTTTCAAATGCTTGTTCTATATCTGCATCTGCAGAGAAAATATCATTCTCTGCATTTACAATTATTTGCTCGTATTCCATAAATTTGTTATTATTCAATGAACTTATAGTGTCATACACCATTTGTTTTAGTACTGTTTGCTGAGTGATATGTGATATTCGGCTACTAGGGAGGTTTGTCTTCACATCTGCCCAGAATACTGCAGTAGCAGATAAGTCATAGAATTTTGATGGTAGATGAAGTACAGTGTGGCCATGCACTTGTAATATTCTCTCAACACGAGTTTTATTTACTTGGAACGAACATTTTTTAACTAGTTCATACAACTCTGCTTTACGCATGTTGGCCTCACATGGAATATTATTTTTTCTTAGCCAAGAGAACATATCACTCTTTGTACTATATCCAGTTATGGATTTATCATCTGTTTCAAAAATAGCATTCCTATTCATTACTACTGTACTTGCAGATGGCAACATTGGTATTATTATATCAACAATCCATTTCATGTAATCTTGAGGTGAAGGCTGGTAACAAAATAAACCATTGTTATAACCATTTCTTGATATCATATGAAGTAATACTAGGGTTTTCTCCTGTGAAGGCTTTTTAAACTTCAAATTGAAATCTATTAATCTTTGATCAATGTAGAAAATTGGACTTCCTTTACTTCTTTGATTTCTTATTTTATTTAAGTAATTGAATCTTTCGAATGTCAGTTTTGGATTTTCTACAAGTGTGTAGAATTTATTGGTTTTCTTGTAGCTATATCCCAATGAATGCATATGTTGTTGAAGTTGTGTCATAGTTAGATTATGAAATTGTACTCTATTAACCAGAATGCTATGGAGTACTGTGTATGATACCACCTCTTTCCTTAAACAAAGATCTCTTATAAGTTTCAAAATCTTGATACGGGAAAAAAGATCAAGATCTTCTTCCGTGACTTGACCTTCATCACATAGTTTAAATATGTAGCTTTTTGGAAATCCTGTATAATAAGCTACTCGTTCCTCACAGTCATCTAAGGGTATTTGTAAACGGTTGGTATGTTTTTCCTTCTGGCATCTTTCTAATACAGTTTTAATTATTGATTTGGATTGTACTTGTACATCCACTGAAGACATCATTTTTCAACTAAAACAAATAATACTTAATTAACAGGTTGTTATTAATAAGATGAGTCGGAATGTACAAGCGCCCTCTCTGGGGAAACCATCTACTTAATAGATATCCACCATAGCACAAACAATAGAAAAAAACCATCTGCTTGGCAAGGACTTTATGGTGGTGGTAGCCAGTCAAATGAACTGATTGCAATTGGGGCATTAACGGAAAAAAATTACATTTTTGATTATGTTCAAAGGCGAGTTCAATAAAGGTTGGTTATAATGTAGGTATGAAGGTGCTGTGGGGAGGATACAATCATGCAGCGTACGCAATCTCAAAAACCTTCACGACAAATTGATCAGTGTCGTTATGGGACCGCAAACCTCGATTTTCTATCTCCAAACAATTACTGAATTAAAGTGAGGTTAAATAAGTCGAACTTACAAATTTATATGCAACTGTTGTGTGTAGCTCTTGCCTATATAATATTAGGGCATCAAAATACATTACATACCATCGAACACCAGAACTAAACCAATTCTCCGTCCTTCTTTATCCCTTGGTTAGGTTTCATCCAATCACACGAATCAGACAAGTTCGTGGTCCTACCAAGCACGAACTAATTAACCTCAATAAATTAATACTTTTGCCCACTTCATATAATCACTGCGGTACAATCAAGTAAGGTATCGAAGAGTATTGAAGAGTATACAAAACCGTAGGTTATCAACAATCATGTATCTATTTAGTTTGTATCTGTTTTGGTTTTAATTCGCTCCTCTCGGAGAAGGCAAAGGAATCTTGCCTATACAGCCATGTCTTATTTCTTCAGTTTAGTGAAGTCAGTCTCAGTCAGAACAAGTATTTTTTTTCGTATAACGTAATCACGGTCAAGTCATTCTTCAGTAAAGTGGCAGAATGCTACACGAAAGATTTTGAGAACCCGAAAGCTGCGATAGGAAAACGCATTTAATTTACACTTCTTGTATATCATCACTGAATTTTACTGCACAATATTCTGCCATTAGTAAACTTCAAAATACAGAATGCACAAATTATAAGATAAATATAACAAAAATACAACATCACTCGCGAGTTCTCACCAAAAAGCTCAGAATAAGTCTGAGAATAAGCCTCACGATTAAAAATATTTTTTTTTTCAGTTTTTCTGCAACAATGTTGGAAGGCAAAGCGATCGGAGCCCATGCAGCCTATTCTGCAGTATTCCTTTTGTTGTACCTAATTCTTCAGTAAAGCGACAGAATGCTTTGCGGAAGATTTTGGCGGCTTCTTCGTCTTCGTCACGAACTTAATTTACACTTCCCTTCACTTGTAGGTCCGCCATCACTGACTTTTCCGCACAATATTATGCCGTTATAACTTCAAAACTCAGAATGCACGTTCAGAGAATGAAAACAAAAATAAAGAGTTCCCGAACATCCACAGTTTTTTTTGGAATTTTGTCTTTATGTATAGGCAAAGGGGTCTGAGTCCATACAGCTTTGTTTAATTAATTCCCTCCACCCATTAGGGTTGTCAGGTCCGGGTCAAACTAAGGGCAGTATTACAGAATGTTACTCAAGAAGATATCTCCGCTTGAGGACAGTTAAAAAGGGACAGCTTTATCGCAGCGCAGATCTACGCTTGAGCAACATTCTAAGGCCTGTATTTTATAGCGTTGGTCAGTCGTGAAATCACAATTTTAATCTTTCACTTAATACGTGTAGAGGTAACATTCTTTTGGAGAAAAATTACAAACTGCTTTCAAGTAGGTACAGCTTTTATTTTAGACCGTCACTTGAGTAGAGACAAACATAATGGGTAAGATAAGATGGCAGTAGTATAGAAGCGGAGATAAAACATTTTGTAAAACAGGGGTAGGTACCTAACTCGCGTCTGTTGTTTTTTTGCAGATCAGACACAATTAGGGGCAAAAAGTTTTTCGCAAATAACATAGTCGAATAGCTACATCAAGGCTTCTATGCTCCAAATCAAATACTCAATGATATCAAAAATATTCATGGTTTAGACCAATTAGAAAATATATAGAAATAACAGAAATAGACAAGTAGGTAGGTATACTCTCAGTTTCGTAATTGTCCTCAGAATATCACATTTAACGTAGAAATTGACTCTCAAGAATGGCACGGACTGTGTTTATGTAAACTATAATCAAGTAGTACCTACTTGAGTGACACCTTGAGTACAGATTTTGACATAAATATCTTTCAAACATAAGCAATCACTCCTGAGCACTGATCAATGAATCTCTACTCAAGTGACGTTCTAAAATAAAAGCTGTACTTGAAAGCAGTTTTAAAACTAGATTTACGACTGAGCAATGTTCTAAAATACGGGCCTAAATGGAGAGGTTGAGTTTAGAATCAATACCTAAGCAATGTTTAGGTGATTAGAGATCAAATGACACTTGAGTAACGTTCGGCCTTAGTCGCCAAGAATTTTGTCAACTAAAAAATCGCCTTATTTGTATCGCCGTAATTCTTCATAATGTAAGTATCAAAATATAGTCTCAAGAAATATATTTACAAATGACTCACCTCAATTTTAGGTATTTAGTCGTAGTACTAATGTGCATGATTCGCACAATAAGCCAATAAACACAACTTGATACTTGAATTAATTAGTTCGATTTAATATTTTTGTTTTTGGTATAATAAATAAAATAATTAGTCATGGTGAATTGAGAATATTTGCGTAAATAGACTTGTATATTCGTATGTACGTAACCTTTTCCTATGGAGCTGAGAGATTTTGATGGTGGGTCATAAGTGATAAATTTTACAGACAATTACCTATATAACAACTATCACGTTTAGTTTTTGAAGAAATTCTATTTTACATTCAACAAGATAACATACTTTTTTTAAGTTTGATTATAAGAAATTGACCCGTAGATACACTTAACTCGACTAGTTAGCTATTTATGTAATTTATAATAATTGGTCTAGGTAGGTACTCTATACAAAATCCTCCATGAACATTTAGCGGCCAGGAAGCTTTGTGCCCGATGGATAACTCATAATTTGATACAGGCCCAAAAATTCCGTCGTGGTGATTGGTGCCGTGAAATGGTTCAAAGATTTAACGGAGGTGACTCAAATGCTGTGTTCGAGTTACGAAAGCTGGATTTACTGTTATGATCCTGAAACTAAGAGACAGTATGCCGAGTGGGTGTTTTCTTTCGAGGAGTTGCCAACTATAGTGACGAGAGGTCGAAGCGTGAGAAAAAAAGATGGTGGTGTCGTTCTTCGGAAGGACATGTCATTACGCAACAATTGTTTTGGAGGATCGTAAAACAGTTATTGCAAAGTGGTACACTAACAATTGTTTGTCACTTGTCTTGTAAAAAGTTCGGGAGAAACGACCTCGCAGTAGGATCCTCCTTCAACACGACAACGCCTCGTCGCACATCGCCAAGCA
Source organism: Oegoconia quadripuncta (assembly GCA_949316235.1). Lineage (NCBI taxonomy): Eukaryota > Metazoa > Arthropoda > Insecta > Lepidoptera > Autostichidae > Oegoconia > Oegoconia quadripuncta. Next base: position 11,019,265 of record OX438754.1, on the reverse strand, counting down.
AACGATAGACTACTTATTTGGTGAAGTCAGACGTGGAATTATTGGGTCACCCGCCGTATAGCCCCAACATCGCACCTTGCGACTTTTCCCGAAAATAAAAGAAAAACTTCGAGGAACACGTATTATGGACGGCGAGGAAGCAGTGGCTGCGTTTCAAAAGGCCGTCGAAGAGACCCCTGAGGACGAGTGGGTAAAGTGCTTTTCCCAGTGGTTCCATCGGATGCAACGATGTATTGATGTGAATGGACGCTATTTTGAAAATATATAATAAAACTAATAACTTGCTAGTTTGTTTAGTTTTTCATTTTCTAAGAACTTTCAGTGTCCGCCTCTTTCTCTTTTTGCGGCCGTTAAAATTTTTAAGGATTTAGTTAATTTATGGTATGATTGGCGTAGGTACTTACTTCATCTTGCTTGCAAACTATTTAGCTAATTTTTATTTAATAGTTAAAGATTTAGTTGTGCCTTCACAGTCACCCAACTCGACGCTGGCTGCCGCTTTGACCAACTTTAATTAAAGCTCTTGCAGATTTCTCAGTTTTTAAATTGCTTGATACGCTAAGGCGTAATTAAGGGAATTACGCCGCACTTACTTCGCTAAAAGGTTGCACGTTTCAAACATTTTAACCTACCTATAACTAACACCTCTAAATGAAAACAAGTTGTCTAAAGTTTTGTTGGCATTCAGGTTGCTGGAATCAGCAAAACGCCTAAAAACGTTTGAAATGCGTTAGCAACATCAGACAGAAGTTAACCTAAGTGAGTAAATTATTTATCTACAAATGTAAAATCACGCCTGTTTACGTTTTCTCATGATAAGCTTTATTCAAGCAGTTATTCAGTGAACCCGCGTTCGGGCAGTTCGTCCGTAACATAATACATCAACTAGTCGCCCGTAGAACGTAAACAAACCAGCCGACGCCGCCTGACGCCCGGGGATGTTTATCGCGGAGCGTCGCGATGTATGTCGTCAGGGGCCTCACTTTAAATTTTTAAACATTCCTTACGAGACACTAGGCTGTGGCGACGTAAGTAGTGGGTCAAATTTGTATAAACCGCCATTACGTATTTTTCGTGTAGAATCTTTAACAGCGCATAGGAAAGGAGTAATAGGGTTTGTTCATACCATTTTGGAAATTCTTGTTTATTGTTTGATCCTTTATAACATAAAACTCCTGACCTTCGAATGAAATTTGAAAACAACATGTATATCGGGGAGTGGCTAGCGACTGGGAAGGTGCCAGGCTCTCGTGGTATAGGGTAGCTCGGGAAATTGCGATTGTCAAGCTACTAAAGGCGAATTGGATATCAGAATGACACTAGGCTTTAATAGAACGAGGTAATGGTCTACCTCTCGTCCGATTACCTTAAATCTTTAAGGTGGAAATTACAGACCACTTATCCATGCACAAATTATAACGTTCAATTATTAAAGAAGAAAACAAAGAACAAGCACAACAGTTAATAGAGCCACAACCAATTTTCTTATAACAAATCCGCCTGTATTTTATTCTCATAATTGACAATTTTATTACCTGCGTAAGCCTGGGAGAAGTGCAATAAATTTATTTATAACGCCCTCTTATAATCCCGTATAGCAGGAACATTAGTATTCACCGCGATCTCTGAAAAATTTGATGAGATTGCAAAAAAGTTACCAAATTATCCTCCCCTGGGGCATATATTGTCTGAGCTCATATTATTGCATAATATAACATGCGAGTCAGAGGCGCATCGCGGTCGTTCTCGAGTGTCGTATTGTTCAAAGCCATGCCAAGGTAATTGTGGGTTGCACTGCACTCGACGAGTAATTGCACTGTTCTACTGCAGTTGGAAATTTTCCCTCGAATGTGATGAATTTCCCATGAAAATATCGCTGAGAAAATTCTTTTCTTACCAGTGATTTGTGGTTGTGATTTTACCAATGTTAAGGGTGTGTTGTTTGGAATTTACCGAACCGGTTTTTTTTTTAACTTTTCAGGTATTAAGTAGATATGGTTTCAGGTTTTCAGGATAAATACTAAATATATTGTTTTATATTTTTTATAGACTATACTATACTTATACAGTGTAGACATATCCTAGTAAACAGTTCTAGAAGTCTTTCGGTTTGGAAATCGGAATATGTATTTGTGACAATTACCAGACAAAGTAGACACAATAGATAAACAATGGCTGCCATCAAATATATTTGACGCCGAAGCAAACCCCGTGTTGTTGTTAAATTTTACTTTGACCTCTTTTCTCGTGGCTACTTTTCGTCCAATCCTAGACGGATCATGCTCTCTCCTCAATCTGCTTATCTTTATGGTTTGATCTGTGACTGCGTCTGGGTCTAGTAAGGATTCATTATCTTCTTCAATTTAAGAGCTATGCTCTTGTCGGTGAAGTAACAACCATGTCTCTCTACTTTCCGCCCTCGTTTTAACCTCTTGGAACGACACGACATTCATCAGACATGGACATAATTAATACTGGATATATTTTGCGATTTGTATTGTTTTCCCTCAAACGGTGCATTGGTAGTTACATAATTGTTACTATCATAGACTATTTCCCGTAAACAAGCTATTAAAATCAATGGATGGAAACGCCCGTAGCACAACTCCCCCTCACTAGAAGAAAGACAGTGTTGGCAATAATCCACCACTTGAGTCCAGTAAGAATTAGTGGATTTGTATCAGACTAGTGGTAACCTAAGTGTAAGTTCGATTTAAAACAACCGGAAGCGGCTGCATAACGTGCCCTCCAGAGCGCATGAAACACTTGTATGAAAATATAAGGACTGCCTAAATCTTCTAAAATGTTATCCTATTCAGTTTTTATTAGGAATTGCACGTATTTGTGCTTGGAAATTGTAATATGTCAACTAAACTCAAAGGTAAAGTTTAATGAAGTGCTGGAATTAATTATGTCGAATTTTACTTGGCCTTCTAGCTAACCGATCTATTTAGTGTCGAAGCACACTGTAGTAGGAAATTGAATATTATCGAGTAGTTAGTTAGTTTCCAGGCCGAAGAATGCGTTCGTTTTTGATCGGAACTATGTATTTTATGTCGAAGTGCGAGTCTGATTGGTATTCGCCGTTTTTGAGAAAAAATAAACTCTCCCCATGCATTACGCTGAATATCACAATTTAATTTTTCTTCTGAAATCTATATTTTAGACTGCATTAATTTTCGAAATTGTATGTGTAAAACTACATTGTAAAAGTAATCTAATTAATTCTAGTCTAACATATTTTTTTTTTAATTTGATGCACTTGTGGTATTTTTTTTACACACAACGGGTTGGTACTTGACCTAAATCACACCTGATGTTCAGTGAAGATGAGATATGTGTGAGAATGTGTAAGTAGGCAAAAAATGAAATGTATTGAAATCTTTCTAAGATCTTGTCTTACTTAAAGTTAATATTTTCCTGCTTTAAAAGAATCTTTGTCACAATTACTTCTGTAATATATGAATCAAGATACGAGTAGTAAGTAAAAAGAAAGCATCATAATCAACAACTGGGGCACGGTGCAGAACTCCCAAGAAATTGTGTTTGCTAATGCGCCCGCCTAAGCTGGCTATTAGTACACATCCTTTTATTGTAAAAAATGCCAATCACGTCATTTTGAAGACGCTTATGTATAGGAAGCTGTTGATGTGGTGTGGTTAGCTTGTCTGTAATACATAATCTACAGTTTACATTGCATCTGAAATAAAGGGAAAACACTCGAAAGTACTTTCCACAGTAACTAGTAACAGTGAACTAGACGTGTGAGCTCGTTAAAGCAGGCTATTGATGGAATGTCCGACCGTCTCACTAACGATCACCGCGCGGCCGCATCCGTCAATGACAAGAGTTGCAAGCATGTCGCGGGTTTGCGACTGGACACGTACTCTGGGGTGCGCTTGCGATTCTTTTTCCATGTTGTTGTGAGAAGTTCGAGCTTGAACGACTAAATTACAAAAACCTGTTACAATTTTGCTTTGTTCGTTTTTATTTCTGTGTCCATGCTTCTACCAAAGATCGATGTGAAATCTTATTCAGTATCAACTCTATGTAGTATATATTTAACTCTTACTTCAAGATCAGTGTCCTGTCGTTCATTCTTAGATAATATAGGCGATCTCATGTAGCCTTCGGGATCACATGCATGATCACATCGGGTCACCGATAATCTCCCGCCTATGTTTAACAAATAATAAGTTTAAATCATGTTTTTACAAGAGAACCGAATTGATATACTATCACAAAAGAGAAAAAAGTGTGAGGGTGTAAAGAATAGTTCAACTACAACGAACTCGCCGTTGCCCACTTAGTGATCGATTGCGCTCCGAAAGCTTAACGTACATTTATTGCAGGCGATGCGCTGAAAAATAAAAACGAAAACGTAATTTTCAAATGAAACATAGGAAAACTTCGTTGTTAAAATGCTGTTTTCTTATCACAAATAAACCTGTAAATCAAGGGGTTTAGCATCGCCCTTAATTTAATTTTGTATATCATTCGATACAATTGATTCCACATACAGGAAACCAATTTCCTAAACTTTCACTTTTTTAAAAGCTTTTATTTAGCTTGCAATGTTCGTATTGTAAGTTGTCTGTTTCAAAATTTACAAATCATTTTTCAACCACTTGCTATATTATGATTGTGCTGAAATTTGGCAAACTTATGTAAGTTCGGTGTCAATGCAATATTGACGTACATACCATCGAGCTGATCTGATGATGTAGCCGGGATGTAGGGGGACTGGAACTTCCTGGTAACAAATAGTAATATAGTCGAATTTGGGCTAGTTTGTTTTGTTACCATGAGCACTTTCCATTATTCATGATGAATATAATAAGTATGACGGTCTAAAGATAGAACCAGAAATTTGTCACTGGAACTTCTTGATGGACTTTATATTACTACTCGACTTTGTACTTAAATAACATGTGATAACAAGATGGAGTATTTAAGAGTATTTTTTTAAAGTATTTTAATGTAGAACTTATGATGTAATTAATCTGAGGTTTAAGAGTTGACCATAGAGTCAAGTAGGTACGTCGTATCTTAAACCTGTGGGCATAGTTGTCCCTGATTTTAGGAGTTGCGGTAACCGGAGTAGATAAAATATTGATTTATTAGTTGACACCTATGAATATAGGATTTTGTACTCATATGAGCACTGGCACATACATAAAGACGATTAGGGTTGTATCGTAGTAGATAAAATATAATAAAAACTGTTATTTAAGTAGGCAACTTTGTAAATAGATCTTGAATAATTTCCCTTTGCAGGTATCTTCTGATTTTATTATTTTATTTATGTATAAGTTCTGTATTTCTCGGTATTGAACGTTTTCCTTTAACAGTACGTATAGCGACAGCGAGTATTATGCTCTCTATGTATATATAGTTGTAGTACGGCATAGAGGAAAATCTGGAATCCCAATGCTATTTTTGAACAAAGAGGAAGGGCCCTCAAAGAAACAAATATTTGCGGCTTTACGCCGACCGTCTCCATCCGAGAAGCGGTTGTATGTACTGTCTATTTTGTCTTTTATCTTTCAAACTTGATCTTTTTTCCCCCGAATCCTTTTGTTGCAGCGACCATAGTAATAAATATATAAGCAGGTCTTCATGTTAAATCGATTCTAAGCCTTGTTGTGTTGTCGTAAAAAAGAAACTTAAAATTAAAGCAATATACACTAAAATAACATTCATAGAGAATTTACATACGAGGGCGCTAACTTTGAAAACTTCAAAAAAGATGGTCAAGTGCGAGTAGGGCTCCTGTTAAATATTATCATTGACAAACTTTTGAATGTTGTTCGTATCAGAAACGGCTGGGAGGTATTAAGTTGAAATTAATATTGAATGCTTAAGTTATCTACGGCCTGCAATCGCAATTCAAAGTTAAGCAACAAATGTCCGGATGTATTTCGATAATGCTTCGTCGGATTTGAGTGCGGTTTTTCATATATTGATTAAGTTAGGTGAAAGGTTTTAAGCTGTATGATGCCGCCGACAATGCGTACGCGTGGCCACAATCTGGTCCTCAAGAATTTGAATTTTTTGTCATCGACTCGCTAAGAAGAAGAGGTTGTTTGATTGAAGTCAGTTCAGCCGTTTCGAAGCTATTTATCTGTTCGTTTCGAAGTTATTTAGCTTTGTATACTTGGATGTGCTTTGTGTACTTATTATGTTTAGTTCCTCGGGGGTTTTCTCAATTTTCAATTTATGTTATTCTTGTCGGGAACTACTATGGCAAACAACGTCTTGCTCTAATACTTACGGTATAATAAATCCTACCTTGCCCCTGATGTATAAATACTAGGCAACGGTAAGTTATTGCTATAATAACTGTAACATAAGGTCATAATGCAAATTCTTATCGTATAAAATGCGAAATATTTCAGTCTTTCCTGTTCATAAAGTGTCACATGTAACCAACACGGCAGTTTAAGTAAAATTGAGACCTTCAACTTTTTCATTTGCGTAAAATGTACAGAAAATGTATTTAATGTTACACATACATACACAACGTCACGATCTTCAGCCCAAATGGAGTGGGCAGAGATATCCCAAACATATGCGTTTGAGTGTTCCAAATATCAAAAGTTCAATGCTTGAAACAACATCTTTTTTTAAATTTTTTTTTTATATGAGAGGGCGGCAATCGAGCATGTGGGTCACCTGATGGAAAGCAATCACCGCCGCCCATGGACACCCGCAACACCAAAAGGGTCACAAACGTTCCACAGGGTGGTCGTACGTGGTAGGAAGTTTCTTGAGAAACTACAGTGGTACCTAGACTTCCACTCATCCGGTAATGTGGATGGAATTTTAATTTTCGGCGAAAAGTATAACGGCTAAATTGAGCAGCGGGTATTAGCTCGAACCGTTCTTCAGAACACTCCCCATGAAATATGCGATAGAGGATGCAGAGGGACGCGACGTCTCGCTTTTCGCTATATACAGAAATGCACACTTGAGAGGGGATCAGCCGATCGTCGTCAAAAGTGCAAATCTATAGATGTTTTTAGGTTTAAAGTCCCATAAAAGCACTAAGAATTCGATCCAAACAAAACATGGCTAAAAATTTCAAGTTAGAGGCTTAGACTCATCAGCATCAGAATCATTTATTGCAAAATAAAAGTACAATAGATATTATGACGAAGTTGTAATGTTCCAAATTCAAAAAACGCCCCAGCACGCCGTTTCATACAACATTGCTGGAGCGTTGTAATGTTCCAAATTCAAAAAACGCTCCGGCAATGGATTTATTTTTCGCTGTCCGTTTTGAACATTTGGAACATTACAACGCTTCAGCAATGTTGTATGAAACGGCGTGCTGGGGTTATTGGGTCTCTTTGATTGGATCTCTTTTATCATTCTTGGCATACCAAAATCTCTTTGCTTAGTACAAATTGCGTTCACGTGGCTGTTTGCGTAAATGCGTTTGCCTTTCGGCACAGATGATAAATAGAAAATCGGCGGCAAATCTGAAAATTCGTCTTGATATGTTATTTAAATACTGTTCATACTTACCAGAGCTCTATATATGTTGGTTAATAGTGCTTAATGAGTTTTGTTTTCTTACCCACGATTTTCTATTCCTAACTAAATTGTTTATTATAATACGCTCGCAATAGTAACTAAGAAATATTTTATGTAAATTTTCTCATGTAAGTGAATTGTAATTATTCTTTTGAGAAATAAATTTCTTTACTCACAAATATTTATTATTTCCCTGCATTCTTTTGAGAAAAGCACTATATATGCCTCGGCGGAAATGGCAATTGCCTGTCTCGTATTAGTGAAGTCCTCGCCTACGGCTCGGCCTTCAAACTCATACCGACCTGCAATTGCCTATTTCCCGGCCTTTGCAATAATGTACTAATTATAACCATTTTCTTACCACATTCATGTCATTGGGGAGTCTGTTATATATATATGTATTGTACGTATTTTAATAATATTTTGAACGACTGATAAATTATGGAGTTTTCATGGAACTCCATCGAATTATTTTACTATGGGATAGAAACAGGGTTGCGTGCTCTTAATTAAAGCATATTATCATGTTGCCCATATGGGCGGGACCATTGTTCCTGTTTCTCTAGCGAAGGAATAAAGAAAGTTAGATTAGTCAGACCCATTGTCCTGGTACAACATGTGATATAGTTAGCACTACGTATAGCCTGGGAATGTATTTGGGTATATGTAGTTTATTTGGAGTAAGTGGTCTGAAACGGAATCGGAAGGAATCAATACAATAGTTGTAAAAAAAATATATTTTGTCACCACTTTAAATAGTATTATAACTTTAAATTGTTAGAAAATCTCCGATAGCATATTTATTAGACAGAAACGTAATAAAAACCAACTGTTTTTAAAGCAAATAGACTAAAGCAATTTTCATTAAATAAGACAGATTCATCTCTCAAATGCCAGCTTTCAAAAATAAAGAAATAGTTTATGTCTCGCAAGTGGTCGGTAACTGAATCGAATTCAACATAGCCGCTGTAAAAATCAAAAATCTATTTTGTCACTTTATATAAACTTTATATTGTTAGAAATCCCCATCTAGGAACGTAAATGTCATGCAGTTAAACAAACTGTATTCAACACAAATAACCATCTCGCAATTCTGTACTAAATAAATAAACCGATTTCAAATCGGTTCAGTCGTTTTGGCGCTACAAAGCCACGTACAGACACAGCAAGATGTAGGCTTTAAAACTTTAAACACCCCTTTGCGTGGAGGTTAAAAATAACTACTTGAGTAAATTATCATATTGTTATTCGTTTGTTTTTAATTTAGGCTGAATATTTATCATTTATTTTGATGTAATTAAAAACATTGATTGAAACTCAGCTAGTTATAATGGTTCTTTCCAATTCTTATTTTGCGTTGGGATAGGTACTGGCAATTGAATCTCGCACGAGACAACTTTTGTTCACGAACTGATTTTGTCATGCATTAGATGCTAATTGGTATCATTAAATGGTAAACTAATGTGGTAAATGTGTTTTGTAAATTCCTTAGCACACTTTTGGCATTACTTTAACATTTGAATAATTTTTACTCAATATTTATTCAAGTTTGATCATTCCGTTTGAAGGGAGACAGGGTGAAATTTTCGAAAAAGCAATTTGTAATCGACCAACGGCTCAAAGGGCCGAATCTCGCAACAACCAGGGACAGTCTATTAACATTTGAAACTTCATTTTACCGGATAAATTGCTTCTTGACTTTGGCTATCTTCAAGATAAATATATACCCCCGTAATCTGGGACCTCTAAGCAAATAACTTTTCGGGGTAAAATGTTTTTTCCTTATTTGTATACTTAGATAATATTTTTCAAAGCACCCGCGGAATTCGCTTTGAACTCTACCTAGTTCCGTCAGAGGCTCCACCTCTACAAATTAATATTGAATTGCTCTCTAGGGTGAGGTTACAGTAACATAATCTTTAATAATATACGAGAACATTTTTATTGGTTATCGATTATATATGTCGCTGTCTTGTTCGGAGTTGTGAACAACAATTCGAGCATTTAGATGCCGTAATTGATTTATAGGTACGAGTATATAATATCGGACTTCCTGTGGGTTACCCACCTGTATCATCTATTTCAATTACATTTTTTCTAAAGCTTTCTTGACCGTCTTCCTACCACTGGATACTACTGACACGATACTGCACTAACAGTTTTATGTATAACTTAGGCTAAAACACGAAAAATTTCCACAACGCAATGTGGTCTCTTTAAATCATCTATAACACTGACAGCCTAACTGTAACTAACTCTACAAAGCTAAATTAGCGTCTTGCCTTCATGATATTAAAATTTGGTAATCATGCGGTATGGTTATGAGCATACAACAGTGAAGGGCATCAGTGTCATTGGTCGGCTCTACAATTCTACGGTCACCGCTTGCCCAGGTATCGAGATTAGTCGCGGTTAGTAAACCGCGCCGTGGAAGAGGCTTTACCTCCAGCAGTGGCCTTATCTATGCTGTCGATATGTGCGTTGTAGTCATAAAGAGAAGTCATAACGCGTTTTCAATATTAGAGATGGAGTATACATTCAAAAATGGTGTGTTTAAAATTAGGAACGCTGGTGTCACTTTATGGACTTCTGTGTATTTATTTCGAAGTTTTATAAGTTAACTAGCTGCCCGCAACTTTGTTTGCGCAATTTCATCAAAATCGGTACAGCAAAATGTGGTGTCCAAATCCTAATGTACTAAAATGTCATTGAAATCCGTCCAACCGTTTAGGCGTGAAAAGGTAACAAACATATACACACACAAACTTTCGCATTTATAAATGTAGTTGGATTCTTAGGAATTAGTAAACTTAATGTTTGGAGACAACCAAACTCTTCATCATCTCAGCCGTAAACATCCCACTGCAGGGATATAGGCCTTTCCTCTTATAATGAGGGAGTATGGGCCCAAGCACTTTATTTAGAATATCATGACCACCCCATATGGAATACAGCTCGTCACGTTATGTTGTTTTTATACATAAAAATATCCCGCGATTTGCCGTGACCTTTATCAGTTTTTATCCGTCCACTTTGTGGGCGACCAACGTTGCGATCATCGGTGCGTGGTCTTGTTTATGTCATAACATCTCCCCACTGTCACTACAACGTACTAATCATACTGGCTAATGTCACCATTCATAGATCGAAAACCAGCGTATGTTCAATAATTGACCAATATTTCATCACAGCATAGATATTGCTCTAGTGACTAGTTGCATAGATACATATAGGGAGACGCTCATTGCTAACAGAGCTGGCTTTCTTGCACTAAATTTCTTCATACCTAAATTGTCAATAAACTCTGTAAATTAGGTAACAATGCAATCTATATTTAAAATATTTATTAAGTGTAGAGGGTACCTACATGGTATTATAAGTCATACAAGTTTTGTAACGACCTGAATTTCAGAACAATCTTGAGATGAAACATGTCTGAAATACAACGAGAACGAAGTAGGTACCTATGCACGAAGGGTACGAGTATATAGAACATTGACAGTGCCCCCTCTACTTCTTTGATCCTCCTTGCGGTATTAATTAGACTTTGAAATTTAAATGGTGAAGTTGTATTCTGTAAACAAAAATGATTTATTCCGAAATGTTATAGAAATTTTAATTTCAAATATTTCACAATTTCCAATTTACCTCAATACCTCCCTGATTCCTCTTTCAGGGGTAAATTGAACAAACACGTGAAACGAACATGAGTTATGTAAAACTGATATGTTATGTCCAATAAGTACACAGCTACGTAGTAGTAACTATGTAGAGGCATATGTACAAATATATTTCAATCCATGAACATAATCGTAGTTGTGTTCTATACTGAGTTTTGGAACCCTTCTAAGCAATGCATTGTTTTACCCACACAAATCAGACTGCTTTCCTGATAGACCATAAAATACTTTCCAGTCTCCTTTAGTAAATTCATATTAATTATTGTCTGTACATATCTGTATCTACGTATGGGTGTCTAGGATTGTTTGCGTTAATATTTTTAAAATCGCTTCAACGCCGATGAGAAGGGCACGATACGAGTGTAAGAGTGATAGAGTTTTTACCATTGTATATTTTTGAAATTATGCCAAGTCGTTTAACATTTTCCCAATTTAAATTTTCTCTTGTGGAAAGATACTTGTGTACATAATTTCATGAGTTTCTCAGAACAACGACAACTTCAATATTAATGTAGTTTATGTAGAAATTACAAAGAATTGCTAGTTTATTATATTTAATATTATATATAATACAGATATCTATAGATACCCATGTACGTCCATAGTTCATGGGTACGTAACATAAGCCAAGCAGATTATTGGCAATTGAGATAGTGTCAATCGCGTATCATAGCTTACTGATGGCCTTTCGTTAATGAGTTTACTATATATTCACTGAAATATATCAAGACTTTAACAATATTTAACAGAAACATTTTCGAAATTTTGTACATTATGTACTAACGAATACATTGATATACAAACTTTCTGCTCTTACAAATTATAAACAACATCATTAATCGTACACCCCTCCTCTCATTATTCAAAAACACCGTCTGGTTTGAAATTCAGAACAATTCTTGCATTACGATTCGGATTTGTAACATGCCCGATAAATAAATTATAAATACATTTAGCTGCGCACGTTCCGAACCATTTCTCTTCTTACTCGACTAGCCCATTTGCAGATCTCCAAACGGTGCCATTACTCAGCAATAAATTGGCATTTGCGCCGTCATACATAAATTACACGGGCGCACAGGAGACCAAGTTCTCTCGCAGTCACTTTTTGTATAATATGGACTTATAACGAAATCGCGGAGACCCGTAGGTAATAGGGAATTGATGGGAGGATTGTTCAAACTAAGTTTTCATTATCTACACGAGCGGAGAAATAATACTGAGAATTGTGAAGTCTGTGAAACTTTCGTTGGAAGAAAGTGCTACACTTAATCCGAGTGAAATCACGTAGACACTCTACGACTAGAGCGTCAGTTCCCTCGGGGTAGGGGTGCAATCAGAAGCATGTTGCATTCATAACAAGAAAAATGTGACATTTGTTACATGAAAACGTCTAGAAGAGCTCTTATTTACAAGTTCAAAACACTTGTTTTACATTCCTAAATCAATAAACGCTGATTGAAGCATTTTAATAGAATCAAAATCAAACAAAAGTTCGCTTATAAGGTTCTTTGACGGTCAAGGTGTGTTTGCAAATCATTATGTATACATATAGGACACTCATTTTCTGGGTAATTATTTTCTACATCCCTACAAATTACTCCAATTTACAGTTTGTCCAAGTCAGGTTAATAAATGTAGCAACAAATTAAGGTAATTTGTGGGATGTGTTGTTTTCGCATATCAAATAGTATTTCGGGAGTTTTAAATAATGAAATTACGCGGGAGGGATATACAGTGAATTCTATGAAAATTAACGGTGTTAAGCATTTTCGACTGAATCGTGTTGTAGTATAATTTGGAAATATTCCCGACTGCACTGGAAGCATTTAACTAACAACAATCACGCGAAGGAATTGAATTATTCATGCTTAGACACTTTTTGTAAGATAGGAAACAGCATTGAGTTTAAAACATAGTAAACTATTATTACTTACCTGATATTTCGCAGAAGATAATTTTTAACCGCCTTCAAAAAGGCTCCCTTTTTTGTTGGTTCAGATAAAAAAAATATATGAATTTTCCACGATATCTCGTCCAGTATGGTTTATGTTTCAGAAAGGTTTGCTTTGTATGGGTTATCGAAAATTTTATGATCGATTTCAGATATGGTTCCTTGGGGGAAAGTTTTTCGTAATCAAGAGGCGTCACAGTTAATGGGAATTACACGAAGTCAAACACCCTTTAGGCATTCTACCCATGTGAAAAAAATTAACAATTTCATTTTTTTTAACTAAATCGATAACTGCAGTCAAATATTCAAATATTGTGTACTTTTTTCTATCAATTAGCTTGAATTTTTTACAACCTTTTGTATTTCCTACTTGCAATATTAAATCAATGAAACATGTAGGTACTCTTTCTTCACAATTAAAAGAAATAATGTAAATAAGATATATGCATTGAATGAACAATTCCGCTTAAGTATATTTTTTTTGTAGGTATCAAAGACGGAATAATAAAGGACTCTTGCTCGGTTAACGGTGTCAATCACTTGATGAAAAATAGCTTCGACATGCTCGCAAAATTGCCCACACCTACCGTTTACGGGTGATTTTGAAAACAATCACGTCGCTCCTAATAAAGGCACGTACTTATATGAATCGCTCGCGGCTTCGTACTAATGAAACTCATAAGCATGGTTCTAATACTGGGCCATTAACACTTCCCAATTGCTGCTCGAAGGGAAAAACCTTCCCTTTTGTAAGTCGGGGGGCTCGCATCGTGTCTTAAGGTCCCATTAAACTTAACACACAAATTAACTGAAACATTACCTCCACATGCGTTGTTAGAAGGGCTTGTTAATTGTTATTTATGTATCCACGGTCTGCATTACAGGTATATGAACTACATATGAATTGTCTTTTATTCGTGAGTGCTGCCGGTTAAAATATTGTAAATATACATATGTATAAAAAAAGTACAGGTAGTCGAACAAATTAAACTCGTTGTTTAACTTTATAAGCAAATAGATAAACAATTCATTCTATTCATTACTATTCATATTCAATAAATAAATAAAATAATTGAACATGCACACAGCACCATCTAATTCCACGGTAAGCAACTAAGCTAGTATTATGGATAACAGATGAATAAATTTCTTTGCAAATATATACATAATTATAAATTTAAACACCCACAAATTGGGTACATATGTCCAAAGAATTAGAAGAAAGAAGTCGAATCAGATCAAAAAAAATTCGATTACCCATACAAAGTAAACCATTCTGAAACAACCTTTAGTTTGGAAGTTTAATGATTTTCTGTTGAATTCGGCTATGGTCCATAATGGAAAGTTGTTCGTAATCAGGAGTGGAGTCACCGATAAACAAGGAATACACGGATGAAATTTCACCCTGTATACATACTTACATACGCTCGAAAAACATTACTGGGGCAGTCGGGTGAATTTGAAATCGGGAAATTTTAATAATCTCATAGACATGCCTAGCTAGGTAGGTATTCAATGATTATGTTATTATTAATATAACGATGATTGCAACTAACGATAACAATAGTGCCAATTACTGAAACGCTTGCGCTCGAGTACAATATGCAAGTGCCTATTAATGTACCTAAGTAGGTACATTCACTTATTCAAACTGTCTGGCTGATTTCAGAGATAATATTTTTTGTTATATTTCGGACATTTCCACCAACTATCATTATAAATATTATAAAGCGTATATGTTTAAATGATTACACATAAGTAACTATGGTCCATACTACCTACCCATACTTATATCCAGTTATTGTCCCTTTTGTTTGGATTTACTTCATCCTCTTATCAAAACTTGGCATTAGCCAATAAGATCCTGCGATTCAGATTTCGCTTTGTCATATCAGTGGAATGGGACATTATTTTTGTTCAAAGATTTGTGTTTTGCCCAATTATATTGAGAATGCCAGACCACTTATACAGATCTCAGAGAGACGCCTCAGCTCTAAAGTTTGCTTAATACTTTAAACTGGTAATGAAGGCATTAAGGCGCGCTGAATGCATAAGGAATGAGGCACTGCCACAAGCTCCTATATAATTAGCCCGTTTATTAGCTTTAATATATACTTCTTTACTTTGTAATGTTTGATTGCAGCGTAATTTACTTCTACCTGCTGTGCATACATACATGGTGAAATTTAATTCGTGTAATTCCTGTTTACTGGTGACTTCATTCCGGATTTCGAACAACTTTCCACTAGGAACTATAGCCGAATTCATGCCGAATGGTTTACTTTGTATGGATAATCGAAATTTTTTTGATAGAATTTGACTATTGTTCCTTGGGAAAAGTTGTTCGTAATCAAGAGTAGCGTCACCAGTGAATGGGAATTACACGAATTCAAAATTACCCTGTATAAAGCAATAGATTTTATATATCTAATGCAAGCACGGAAGCCTCAATTTATAACAAAAAAAATTGTAGCTCTTGTTAGATAATTATTTGTTTCAAAGCCAACATTTTCCCTCTTTAAGGATTGCCAAACATTCGCCATCTCCTTTTTGGTCTTCCGCGAAGCCTTCTTTCTAACGGTGGGCTCCAGGTGATGGTGATGTTGGCCCACAAGTCTCTGGAATGCAACGGTCAGAGGCAGCCCGGGACAGAGAGGCAGAGGCGTGGAGAGAAAGGAGGGAGGCCTTTGCCCAGCAGTGACACAGTATGGGCTCGTAATAATAATAACATGTGTTGATTTCTTTGTATAACGTCACGATCTTATCCCAAATGTGGTGGTCAGAGATATTAAAACTTTAATACTTGAAATACATAGAAATGCACACGTTACAGCCCATCGCCGTTAAAACGTGCAAATCTATAGATGTATTTTGATGGATAGTTCCTTAGTTTCCTTTTATGATACCCTCTGTAGTTTCTATTCTTTAACGCGCCGGAACCACACAGCACGTTCATGAACATTTTTTCTTTCACAGAGTTACAATCTGAAGAGCTCAGATGTAGTGGGTTCATACATCCATTTGTGAGTTATTTATAAGTAATCTCCACAAACACGCAGGTTATAGGCCCCAAAGTGTCCGTAATAACTAGAGCAAAACTTTATCACCGGTCGTAGAATAAGTGTAAGTGTATTTAGCCTCCCCGTAGGCGTAATAATGTTGCACATAGTGGATTGCTCTGACAACAATGTAACATTCATGTAAGCATTGTATTATCGTATCGTAGACGTTGATAAGCTCCTGTTTATTACGTTTAATATTCATGGAGATTTTGCTGAAAGGATAAATATTGAGTGCACACATCAATTATTGTCCCCATTTTGGCAGCCTCCTCTTACTAGGAGACGCTATGCGCCATGATCATCCAGGCGAGCCCAGTGCGCTTTTTTATGCACAACGGGTTAGCCGTTTGATCTCAATCACACCTGATGTTAATTAAAGATGAGGCCGAAGGTGGAAGCGTACTGACTCGGAAAACCTATCTTATGTGGGGGACTGGCTATCTTTTCTCTGACAGCCGGAACACAGCCATGCTATTAACATTGCTGTTTGGCGGCAGACTGTGATAACTATAGCCAGGCGGACCTTTAAAATGTCCTACCACCAACCAAACCGAGTACTAAACATGTACCCCGTTGGGAATCGAACCCGTGACCTCCGATTCGTAAACTCTATGTATGTTTACATTGAGTCACGGTGGCGGTTAAAAGGCATATTAGTGGATTTCTATCAGACTATAGCCACCTCCTAACTGACTGTGTTTCCCAATTCAAGTGCTGGCCATCAGTTATAAATAATGTGTACTCCAATGCACGGAAACATTCGTATGTTAATGTTATATTGTTCACTCATCTAATGATCGATGTAGCCAAAGTTACAGGTGTCTTAGTTGGTAACTTAGTGTTAGATGCTTAACTCATCTATCACTTCCTTGTTTATCATTCATTAGCCTTAGAAATATCGCATAGTAAGTTAAAAATATTAGGAAAATACTCGTATCTAAATAACCACAATGTACCAGTATAGATGCGCCAACCAGCAGGATAAATTAGTAACACCGCCCCGGGTCAGAAAGGTCCATTTATTTATTAGCGGGGACTGCGTGATGCATTTGCATCTACCTAGAGCAAAATTCAATAGATACCGATAGAGGTACCTACACTCACAACTACAGACCATTATAAATTTACATCCTCAAAAAGGGATTGCTTAAATTTACAGGCATAGTTGTAGATTTTTTTTTTAGATTTACGAACGAAATATGCTAGTATCTAAATAAAATCCTGAAGCCGGTTAAGTGGACCACGTGCAAACGACAAAGTTACTTTTGCAGTTTATAAAACTTTATTGCAAACAAAAAGAATCAACTTATTTCTTTCATGTGGATTTTCTATAAAACTTTACGTATTTTTAGTCTTAGTCAGTGATATAATAGACAACAAACTCTCCACTTATTGTATGTATGAAGTTTTTTTTTATCGATGAACGATGAACTTGGCGAATACAATATCTACCCTACTTAGGTAGTAAAGTAGGAACTTTTCAATCGGTACACGACTGACTCTTTGTCCAATCATTTATGTATGAGAATATTATTGTGAGTTATGTTCATGTATGACGAATGAAGCATCGAGACGCAATCTCTTTCGCTGTTAATTTTGGATTATTGAAGTTTAGATGTCTGAACCGATCAGTCAGTCCTTGTTTGGCTGACCACTGGTGGCATATTTGCTAATAATACTGGCTGTGAAGTGGCTGCTCTTTACTAGAGCCTTCTGTTATCGCCACGCTCTCAGCACCTAGGCTCGGTCCATGGTGTATAATAAAGTAGAGGGCCGAGCTTCACTCGACCACTTTCCCCATAGGGTCGGCCCAAGTGCCGTTCTGCATTTCTTTGGCTATACTTCTATTTGCAAAGGGGCGAAGTAGGAAAAGTCATTTCTTACTTATACAGCATGTCTTTCTTTTATTAGTCTGGGGTCTAAAGTTAGCAATAGAGTCGCGTAGGGGACCGTCTACCTTCAGTAAGCGCCGTGGTGCACCACTGTCGAGCCTAACTTATATGGAGTTATAGTGGGAGGAGTATGCAGGCGGCATTGTCAGGTGGCCAATAGTCCGACAAAAGTTCACCAATCCGCACTGGGCCCGCTTGGTGGATTGACTCGTAGAGTAAGCTGTGCTACAACCAATGGGGACAGTAAGCTGTTGACGTGTGTGACTATGAAGATAACTGATAATCACGAGTTACACCGAACGCTATTATCTACACCCAGTTCCTAATAGTCTGTTAGTTTCAATCTCACAAATTCACAATTTCGAATATCTGTCGATGTAATTCCTTCCCGAACTAATTCCATAAAGTCATCGGGTAGGTCGGTGGGTTCCGTATCGTCTAGTTTAATCTCCATTGAATGCTTCCCCTCTCGTTAAACACCAATTTTGACGTGTTAATAGACGAAGTTTATTTACGCCTATCAAGCGAGCTGGTTAACGTTCTGTTTAATTTTTAATCTATCTATCTCAGTGCATAAAGCCATTTTCACAGACCTTAAAGTTATACAAAAGTTGTTGTTTATGTGTATTATTGAATTTTTTTAGAATTTGATTCCTACTGTATTATCCAAAATAAAAACTGTTATTCCAAATGTATGTTAGATACATTTAAAAGGATTAAAATTGTGCATAACACTGTGTCATATTTTAATTTCTTGAAGTACATAGGTGGGTATAATACCATCAACAAGTAGGTATTTGTAAAATGTTTTCTCAAAAACTTTTTCTATTCAACCTTTTAGCTATCACGCTTCTTGTCAACGAGATGTACCATTTATTAGTAGGTACCATACTCATTTATTGCATACCTACTCACGCACATCCATATAATTTAGTATAGTTATCGAAACAATTGCATTACTTTATAATTATTACTTTCTATATTTTACTGAGACACCGAATATGTAAATGATAACGTTTATGTATTTTACGCTACTTATTAATTTTTGCTGTAGAAATCTTCACATTACTACAATATAACATAAAATACTCGCCATTATTGCTCTGATAGGTAATAAAGTTTAGAAGTAAAATTATCGATGCCATTAAAGCCCGCATGGTATCCTTCCAGCGCTAAGAAATAGCTGCTACGGAAGAGAAGTTTCAATTTATTTTACACAACTGAGAAAACGATATCACAGATGCATTATTTCATGACAAGACACATTATCAGAAACAATTATGGAAGATAGCTTAAAGTGAGAACTTTGGCAGTGCAATTAAAACCGGGCTTCTGCAAGGCAGCCGTGGCATCTCTCTTGACAGTCGATACATCTCGGAAAGCGTATTAATTAATGCTATAACGTCCCGCAGTTTAACACAGACTTCCTCTTGTTGAGGTTTCGATCTTCTGTTAATAAGCACCTTTAATATTTCCTTTCATAGAGTAGAGGGTCAATTTTCAATATTTTTAATAATTAAGAAATTAATTAGTTCCGTTTCTTAGAAAACAAAATCGTGCTATGTTCAGAATGTTTATAATTAAAATTAAAATTTAGTAAATTACTTACGTTTTTATCTGGCATCATAATTTTGTAAGTAATTTTTTTAAAGATAAAACTTAACAAAATAAAATTGGTACTCAAGAGGTACGTAAGTTAACCTAATATTTTGTCTAAAACGTACTCGTACATATCTAGAAAGCTTTTATTCAATCAATCAAATACGCATAATTGTTTATACAACACCATAAATGTCTTATTTTCTTTCATCGTAACCATCCTATTAAAATACTTGTTTACCAACAAATATTTGAATACATTTAAGAGGGTTTATCCCACACGGCACTCCACATAAACTTTAATGTCCAAATTTTCCGAAATTAATAAACTAATTCTAATGAAACTTAACACGTATAAGCAGGATAGATAAATCTAAAAAGTTAGTACAAACCATTTTCATAATATGGAATTTAAAAGAATATATTGCATTTTTTCTGTTACTGTGGAACACTTAAAATCCCTCTTAGTTTTAATACTTCTTTCGAAAATGTTTTCTAATAACCTTTTAGATATAGGTATACGTGCTTTGTGCGTATAAAGTTTCATTAGAATCGGTTTACTCATTTCCAAAAATTTGGACTTGAAAGTTTGTATGGAATACGGCTTGGGATAAACCCTCTTAACATTTTATGGATATCCACGATCTTCAAACAACATAATCCAAATAGCAAGTTGGAATAGTTTTGCTATCAATAATTCGTCTTTTTAGGTCCTTCACTCACGGTGAGTTAGACGCAGCGACAGTTTCGTCAAATCATTTGCAATGTTGCAAAGTATGTGGCAAATCGTCCGTCGCCTGTCTGGGATTTGTGCGTCAGTATATACAAAATCAATGTGACTTACATTAGTCACGGGAAAGTTAGCCATCGGTTTCATAGTGATTCTCAGCTGTCCTATATATATATTCATTATCAGTACGTGTAAGGGGTACTTATACGTGCCCACATTGTGTACGGGAGTATATTAGCCATCTTCAAGCGCACCAACGCGAAACCGATTAGAGCCGAAGTTGGCGTCATGGCCGAGATCGGTCGGAAGCATCATCATCATGTGATATATCGCTTACACCAATTAAATATCCCAAACTAAGCCGAACTTGTGCTATGGATACTAAGATAATGGATAAACATACATACATATTTATATATATCCGTTACTCGAGAATAATGTTTGTAATTACGTAACACACAAAGCTTTACACCTAGCAGGATTCGAACCAGCAACCGTTGTCTTCGCAGCCAGAGTCACTACCCCAATCGGAGACGATAACATAAGCTGCTCCAAACCCTCAAAGTATAGTGATCGACCATAATAGATAATTCCTTTTTTCAGTCTAAAAAGACAGTGGTAAGATTTGCTATGTTGTTTTAATGCTAACCTGCAATTCTAAAAATCAGTAAAGTTAGTTTCTTTTAAATGTCAGCCTGGCTAGTTATGGAAATTATTTTGTGAAACAAGTCGTCACCGTTCGATAAAACTATAAAATACCTGCGTTCATTTACTTGAAAAATGGGCAAAGTTTTCAACAAAATAAAGAGGCATTTCAATGAAGCCGTAATTGAATGTGATTCATCACCCGCCATTGAGTTTGTTCATGAAACCAGCGCAATTGTTGCATGTGGGAACCATTTTATCCATCGACTTGCTACTGACGCAGTCGTATCGATTATGTAAATATCTAGATGTTGTTTTTATACTCGAGTAACCTATAGTACATAGAGCAACCCTTCGAGTTTTTTGTTTGTTCTTATCAAGGGAAAATTGCCTTCTTATCAGGGAAAGGCGGTAGCCTAAAAAAAATGTAAAAAATGTATTAACGGTGTCCAATGCACACAATTTAACCCATGTAATGTCATTTATCAAATCAAATAAAAAAATATTTATTCCGTAGGATAAAAATTATCACTTGAAAACGTCACATTTTTTATCTTAATGTTAAAATTATTGACATTATTGCTCATTCACGAAGAGAAGAACGAGCGAGAAACTCAAGGCGTGCTCTTTTAAATAAGTTTTGGGTTAAAATTATTTTATATTGTACAATTAGACTCAATATCGCCGAGCGGTCTATGTCCATGCTTCTTATCATCCAGATAGTCAGAAATTTTATAATAGCCTTTGGTAAATAATGTCTGTTTTATGATGGTTTTGAATTTATTTAAAGGTAAATTTTTAATATCCACTGGAACCCTATGGTAAAAGCGTAAACATTGCCCAACAACAATTCGGTAAGTCATTAATATAAACAAGAAACAGGACCGGCCCGAGAATTGAGCCCTGTAGAACACTTATGCAAACTGCAGACCGTGACGATCTCTTACCATTCACGTCCACCCTCTGAGCTCGATTACACAAGTATGATTCTAAGAGGTCGAAGGCACGGCCTGCAATACCAGACCAGACCATTATGATGTGCACAATCAAGCCTTTGATAGGTCCCAGAAAGTACCAATCGCATCTTGTGAATCTCCCAGGCTTCAAAGATATGCTCAATAAGCTCAACACCAGCATCGATTGTTGAGAGACCCCGTGTGAATCCAAATTGCTTTGAAGTCATTAAGTTATGGGTATTGAAATAAGACAGCCATTGCAATTAGACACACATTTATTAAAAATACAGGCTAAATGTGATGCAAGGCAATCAATGATAGAGCTAACTATTTTTACAGAATAACCATAGAGGTCAGCGGTTTTTTTCATTTGCAAAGATTTAAATGCTTTTATAATGTCACTGGGATTAGCGTGTCTAAATATATTTAATTCCACACTCAGAGTACCGCTATACATTTTAAGTCAAGATTCAGCTACGGTGGGAGATAAGTTGAGTGATTAAAATTTGAATATCTGTGAAAAATTTTTCAAATGCCTCTGCAACGTCTAAGTCTGTATTAAGAACACAATCATTAATTTTTAATTGAATATTCGAAACACAAGCCTTGATTTTTTCCAGTTTCGCTGTTGATAACTGTCAATGTGGTTTTCACAACATTTGCACTATTTTTAATTTAAGTTTTAATCAAATAGGCCTTCGCTACAGCACAAACACGTATAAATATTTTTAAATAATTTCGAACATAATCAACAAACCCCGGAATAGTGTTATATGTTCTTTCGTTATAAAGTTCATATAACTTTCGGCAACTTCTATAAATTCTTACAGGCTCCCAATCAGTGAACATCAGACAACTATAATTTATTTTTATACTTTTGCTTTGAAAACATTCTCGCACTCATTTCTTACCAATGTGAGAAATAAATTCTACATCTCATCGGGATTGTCACAAATAATATGTGTCAATTTATAATCTTTTTCAATGTCTTGCTAAAGGGGACATTACGTGAAACTAACTGTCCACAGTGATCTGACGGTAATTTATTTATAATTGATTTTCCACTGGGATCGAAGTTTGCGAAAACATTATCAATGCAAGTGGCCGTAGTCGATGTTATTCTAATAAGAGCTGAAAAATTGTGAACAAGATTGTAACTTAGATACAAAGTTTTAAGTCTACTGCTTAGACTAGTGATTTCTAATAAATTAATATTAAAGTCGCTGCAAACTGCAATAAGTTTATTACTAGTACTAATTTTATGCAATGCTTCATCCATAATTTTGTCAAATGATTCATAAGATGAAGAAGGGGGTTTGTATACGGTTATTTCAATCAGTCGCTCAAGCTCTACACTTCAGTTGTTCGCTCAACAGAAAGACTCACATTATCTAAGCGCTCTTTGTACTTAATTATTATTTGCAATAATGAAGGAATCGCCACGTATTGGTGTTTTTCCTACTGAACGAACTTGCAACCTGGTGATATTTGAAACTAAACATGAATTGATTGATTCTAACCGCCTCCGTGGGTCAATGTAAACAACATTGGGTTTACGATTCGGAGGTCGTGGGTTCGATCCCCAGCGGGGTACATCTTTAAGTACTCGGTTTGGTTGGTGGTAGGGCATTTTAAATGTCCGGCTGGGTAGCTACTATTAGACTGGGTGGACCAGTCTTCAGAGTACACACAGTATAAATGGAAAAAGAGCGGAAGATGAGTAAATAAACATATAATCAAAGTAATACAAGGAAACTATACAAAACAGGAGAAGCCTCACAGTCACAAGTGTCAATGCTGGGACGTCAGAACACATTCTATAATATTTGAATTGATATACAAACTCTAACACGCCCCCTCAATTCACAGTTGTAACTCTTAACCCCATGCCATACATACATTTGTAATGCTTACCAGTAGGTAAAGCTTTGGTAAGTACATCAGCCAACATCAAATCTGTCGACACATACTTTAGGTCCACAACTTTGTCCCTGAGTACGTCCCTGATAAAATGAAATTTTATGTCTATATGCTTACTACGCGCATGATAGACCGGATCTTTGGCAAGACAAATCGCCCCCTGGTTGTCAGCATAGATTGTAGTTCTAGCTAATTCCAAAAAACTTAACTCTTTTAGTAAGCTACTCAGGTAAAGACCTTCTTTCATAGCTTCCGATGTACTAACATATTCGGCCTCGGTAGATGACGTCGCAACAGTTCGCTGCTTTTGCGATCGCCAGGAAACTGCTGCACCTCCTAAAATAAAAACATAGCCAGAATAGGAACGACGATCAATTAAACAATTCCCATAATCCGCATCTGTGTACGCTATTAACGATTGACCTGTCCTTTTAAATCTAAGACGATAGTCAATTGTTCTTTTTAAATATCGAAGAACTCTCTTAGCAGATATCCAATGTACATGGGTAGGACAATTTGAAAACTGAGCTAGTTTCGACACTGTGTTAGAAATATCAGGCCTGGTACCGACACTTAAATACATCAAGGTTCCTATTAATTGCCGAAAAGGCCATTTTTCTTTACATGTATCGCCCTCACTTTGACTCTGTCCTTGATTCTGAAGACTCTGGTTCTTGCTAGCTTGAAAGTTTAAACCAACTTCAAATGGCGTAGACACGGTGTTACAGTCTTCCATACCATATTTCTTCAAGGTTTCCCTTATGTACTTCTGCTGTGACAAAATAATTTCACCGTTCTTTCTTTCAAACTCAATACCTAAACAGCATTTTACATTTCCAAAATCTTTTAGCTCAAATTCTTTTGCTAACTCATTTTTAAAATTCTTTATCCAACTCACATCTTGCGAAGCAATGAGTATATCGTCTACGTAAATCATAACTAATAACATAGTTCCATCCTCCTTACGTAGATGATACAAACATGGTTCATTTACTGTGGGTTTCAATGACATTTTTCGCAACTTCTCGTCTAGTCTAAGATACCATTGCCGCCCAGCCTGCTTTAAGCCATACAACGAGCGTTTTAACAAGCAAGCGTCACCTCCCTCTTCGAGATCACGTAGCATCGACTTGGCTCGCTGGCCAACCTCCGAATCATCATTTTCTCTCTCAACTAAAGTCCTCAAGCTCTCGCTTAAAATTTTAGGTACTTGCATGTAAACTACCTCATCAAGATGACCATTTAAGTACGCCGTGTTTATATCTATTTGATGTACCTCTAAATCCAATTCCACTGCTAGTGCCATCAGCAGTCTGATTGTATCGAGTCTCGCGACTGGAGCGTAAGTTCGATGATAGTCGATCCCATATCGCTGACTAAAACCTTTGGCTACAAGTCTAGCCTTCTTTTTGATGGTTTGATCAACATTAACTTTATTCGTTAAAACGTAACGACAACCAACAATGTTTTGGTCCTTAGGCTTCTTAACTATAATCCAAGTCCCATTCACAACTAAACTTCTGACTTCGGATAAAATAGCTTCTCGCCATCCCTCTTGCTCATCACTGGATAGGGCATCTTCCAAAGATATTTCCGCTACTGCTGAGAAGAATTCTCCAGCTTCATCGTCAGGATCCTCCTCATCAGATTTTTGTGAAAATGACTTCTCTATCTCTTCTTCTTCAATCATTCGATAAACTTTCTTTGGTCGACCTCGCTCCCCCTTCACTAATTTTGGTCTACCAGGAGCTCGCCTCAATATTTTTCTGCTCGGCTTAACTTCAGTCATGTCCCTCTCATTACAGGAACTTTCACCGCCTCCAAGATTCTCACCTGTGTTTGAAGTTTCATTTCCTCCTAAAGGCATACACTCACCAACACAATCTCCTGCACCTGTTGGTGGTCCCTCATTACTCACAGCTGACGGATGAAATTCTACCTCTAAAATTTTAGGTCCTTTTTCTTCCCTTCGTTGGATTTCATCGACGACAATGTCATCTTTCAGTTCTCTTGTAGTTAAGTCTTCTTGAAACTTAACATCCCTGACTTCAATAACTTTATGTTCTGTTGGATACCAGACCCTATAGCCTTTTGTATTACGAGGATATCCAACAAATATACCTTCTCGTGCTCGTGCTTCAAATTTACCCTTAACAGGATTCTTATCTAATACAAAAACTTTACTGCCAAAAATATGTAGGTTACTTAGCTCGACATTACTTCCAGTCCATTTCTCAAATGGGATCTCGCCATTTAAGCTACTGGTCGGACAACGGTTTCGCACGTAGCAAGCCGTTATAACAGCATCCGCCCAAAAACCTACAGATAAATTAGAAGATAATAGCATACATCTTGCCATTTCAAGTAAAGTTCTATTCATACGTTCACTCACTCCGTTCATTTGAGGAGTACGAGCTACAGATAGTCTTCTTCGAATACCTTCAGTTTGTAAAAATTTATCAAATTCGTGGTTACAGTATTCTCCGCCGTTGTCACTCTGAAGAAATTTAATTTTCTTCCCTGTCAACCTTTCAGCATAACTTTTATATAATTTGAAAGCGGTTAACACTCCACTCTTATTGCCTAAAAGATAAACCTCACACCATCGAGTACTATCATCTATAAAGGTCACAAAATATTTCGCGCCACCTATAGATTTTGTTTTTATCGGACCCACAACATCCGAATGTACAATCCTAAGTATCTCATTACACGGACCCGATGACTTCGAAAATGGTAACGAACTCAATTTACCTCTAGCACATATATCGCAATCGTATATTTTCTTTAAATCTGCTTCTTTAATATTATGGCCTTGGCGATTCAATAGTTTTGACATATCTCTACCATTCAAATGTCCTAAACGGTTATGCCATAAACGAACATCAACTGAATTAACAGCAACACAAGCTTGCTGATTCATATTAATATAGTAAAGATTGCCCTTACGATCAGCTGTCATCACGATTCTTCCAGTTCTATCAGCTATACGACCTTTGTTATTATCGAAAGTAACAACATACCCATTATCCGTAATTCTCGCTACAGACAAAAGATTACAACGTAAGTCTGGTACGTATAATGTGTTTTGGAACTTTACCGATGCTGACAACCTCACATCACCCTTGCCTTTGACTTCTGTCGACAGATTTGACGCTAGATTCAGCTTACCCTGAAAGACACAAAAGTTATCATCAAACAATCGTTTAGAATTACATAAATGTGATGTACAACCACTATCAAGGATCCAAGTACTTTCATTACATTCTATAAAATTCGAGTAATTAAATAAAACATCAAAAATACTATCCTCCTTCTCTGGTTCTGTTGCACATCCGGACTCATCCTTCACTTCATCGCTTCGCTTCTTCTGGCATTCCGAAGCCTTATGCCCAAAACGATAGCATTTAAAGCATTTATAAGTGAACCCTTTTGAGCCTGCTTTCTCATTGTTCGATTTAGCATTCTTTTGCTGTCCTCGGCGTTTTGCATACATTGCACCTTGTATATTTTCATAAGATCGCCTCGAGTTATTTTGTTCCATAATTTTAATTTTCAATATCTCGATATTCGGCAGTTCATCGCGACTTTCCATAGCGCATCTAAAGTTGTCATAGCTCATAGGGAGACTATATAACAACAAAATAGATAGCATATCATCGTGTATTACAACACCCATAACACCTAACATATTCGCCGCTTCGAAAAATTCGTCAAGATGACTTCTCACATCTTCACCTTCTTTCATACGACTCAAAGTTAGCTTTTTCAATAGACTTGCCTTTTTTGCTGGTCCTTTAGAAGCGTATATTGACTCTAGCTTCATCCATACCTGGATGGAGGAGAAGCCTCACAGTCACAAGTGTCAATGCTGGGACGTCAGAACACATTCTATAATATTTGAATTGATATACAAACTCTAACAGCTACCACCATCTTATCTAAATCTGCCGCCAAGCAGCAATGTTAATAGCATTGTTGTGTTCCGGTTGTCTGAGATAAGATAGCCAGTCTCCCAAATGCGTTGGGGTTTCCGGGTCAGTACGCTTCCACCTTCGACCTCATCTTCACTTAACATCAGGTGTGATTGAGGTCAAGTAACAACCCGTTGTCCATAAAAAAAAATCTCTTTTAACTAGTGTTCTGTAATACATAAAATATCAACATGGTGACAATTCATGAATAGACAACCTCCAGCTCTTTGCCCGTTATGCCCTAAATATTTTGATGTACTACGTTTATATTAGAAATCTTACATTTAATCGAGGGCTCAATTTATTAAACTAATTTTTAAATTTTTTATATAATTTTTTACAATCGTAATCCCTCTGTTGTCATATGTATTAATTTAAATTACTTGGAATTGATTCCAAGGATTGCTCAACTGATATCCAGACACAATTGAAAATTTAACACAGTTAGTACCTATGTATAATATACAAATATTTTGTTACAATTGCATATTTTTATGGTTTACTACGTATATACTCTTAGTTGGCAGGGAACTAGGTAGTTAAATATTTTTTTACTTTACTACAGCATAGAACCTAGATAAAAAAAGCCTTTAAACAACATTGGTGTCGAGCCAGTTTTAAAGTAGTACTGTCTCTTTCTCCCTGGAACAGCACGATGCGACGGCACCACTCCAAAACTGGTTTTAGTTTAGTTTAGTTGGTGTACATCCGAATCGATACCTTTATCCATCAAAATTAATCCATTTTATGCCGTTTATCGTATATACTCGTAGTTGGCAGGGAACGTGTTAATGCCGCTTAAATTTATACACATTCACTGCTGAAAGCGAGCACCAATCAAGACGCGATTTTTATTACTTTTCTTTTTGTGATTTGCCCGAATCGCTATCGGACAGGTAGGTTGCTGGATTATTTCACTGTCACAAACAATGTAGACATTCGATACGACTTCGAGTCTTTCGTTATCGAATTATAATGTTATACGGATCGAGTGCCCTTTTGACATTTTTCAATATCAATCGTACAAACATTATGAATAGATTTCCTTATTCCTTACCTTCCTTCAAATTTTTTTCCTTATTGGAAACCATAAGTACATTATTAAATAGATACTAATCGCCACACCTCGACATGTATTTTGGCGGATTTTGTACTGACTAATAACGCTACGGCCTTCCAACGGATTATACTATCATGGCCAGGATAAATCTCTTTGTTGCCTTGACTCGACTGCAGAGGGTTAGTCTTGTGGTTGTTTTGCATCACATTAGCTACACATGAAATTTACTTGGAGTGGGACTTCTTTCTTTACTACTTTTTCACCCTTAATTTCTTTAATTAGTCGGCGGTCCAAGGTCCAATAGAGTCACGAAGGGTACCGTTTACCTTTAGTAGGCGATGCCGTGTAGAGTATCACTGTTGATCCTGGTTTACAGGAGTTACAGAGGTAGAAGTGCGAAGGCGGGATCTGTCATGGAAAGAAATGGGTTGTCTTTGTCTTTTTTCTTATCGTTTAACTGGTTAATAAACAGATAATACTAATTTATAGAGGACGTAATATCTGAAATGAGATTTACTTGTAGAAGGGAGTCACAAAGAGTGAAATAGTTGGGGTATAACCGCCTCCGTGGCTCAATGTAAACAACATAGGGTTTACGAATCGGAGGTCGCGGGTTTGATCCCCAGCGGGGTACATGTTTAGTACTCGGTTTGGTTGGTGGTAGGGCATTTTAAATGTCCGCGTGGCGAGCTACCACCATCTTATCTAAATCTGCCGCCAAACAGCAATGTAAATAGCAGTGTTGTGTTCCGATTGTCAGAGATAAGATAGCCAGTTCCGCAAATATTGGGGTTTCCGAATCAGTACGCTTCCACCTTCGGCCTCATCTTCACTTAACATCAGGTGTGATTGAGGTCAAGTGCAAACCCGTTGTGCATAAAAAACGGTTGCGGATTCGAATCCGGCTAGGGGTATATTATTGTGTGATGAATATGAACATTTTATTCCCGAGTCATGGATGTTTATGTAAATATTTATGTATGTTTATCCGTTACCTAGTATCCATAATACAAGCTTTGCTTAGTTTGGGACTATATGATTGGTGTAAGTGTCCGAAATATTTATTAATTTACTATCTACCTATTTAAAAATAGCTGAAGTCCATTTTAGTTTAGCGCGCGCCCAAGATCGCACATAAAGGTTCACTAACTGCTGGCGAAACTAATACATATTAACTTAAGTACCCGATATATACATACAGTATATATGCTGAATGAATTAGCCCTAGTTGCGACAAATATTCTTACATAACTTATTTTTAACACATTTTTTTTTCATTTTCATTGCGGTATCGTTAGGAAATCACCACCTGTAGCATATTGTTTTAGAAAGCTCTGTATAATTGATCGAATCAGGAATGAAGAAATTAGTAGACGAACGAAGGTCACTGACATACAGCCCAGCGAATTAGCAAGTTGACGTGGCAGTGGGCAGGGCCACATAGCTCATGGCCGGTGGCATTAAAATTCTCGAGTGGAGACCACGCACCGGTAAGCGCAGCGACTGTGGTTGGAAAGTCAATGGATGGAGGCCGCTTCCAACCGGTCACTCTGGAATTCTATGGAGGAGGCCTATGTTCAGCAGTGGACGTCCTGTGGCTGATATGATGATGATGATGATAATTGATTGTGATATTTTATTACTTAATGTGAAAAACATTAAGATGTTGATTAAAATACATTTACAAATAACAGCTTGTGATCTACTAAGTATATTTGCAGTAATTTTAATTAGGAAGTTCAAAACAAATTTGTTTCGAAAATGAGAACAATCTTAAAAATCCTATAAAAGATTTTATAAAGCTAGATAAAGTGGAAATGAGGAACCCTTTGCTGGGACTAGGATCAACTGGGAGCTCTGCCAAAAGATCCTGCCCGTTAGCCGTGCGTTAATAGGATCAAACGGGGCTTTATTTGGGACATGCCCACGTGATTTCACCTAACTTATCGAATTTGCAAATCGGCTTACACTTAGTTAGCCTCTGGCGAAATCATCGATTTCTATCAGGTGAAGAATTTACAGTACGAATATACAACAGCAAAATCATAGATATATTCAGTTTCGATGGTTGTTCCGGAACAGATATGTGATCATGCATGAGTCTAAAACTATAAATTTTAACAAATATAAATAACTGAAACCACTTTTTCCTAACTTTTAGGACGGGGTTCAAATGCAGAAGAAACGCATCAATGTAGGTATATGTAGACTTCCAAAATGCATAATCAGTCCTAGATCAAACGATTTTTTCGTATTTGTGTGTGTGCACGTCCTTATCGGAATCTGGCTTCGGTATGTTAGTAGGTGTTTTAATCTGTGGTTTGAACTTTTTACTATTGTTAAAGCAAAGACATTCAGGTATAACTATAATGATTATAGTAATAGTATATAGAGAGGTGATAGTAGGTAAAGAACACATAAATATGTCGAGAGTGAAGAAATTGTTTCGAGGAACAACGTCGTAACAGATTTCTTTCAAATATTTTTTTAATTACAATTTGAACTTCAGATTCAAAATTAAAGACAGACTTCGAAGATTTCGTCATCGTCCTTTAATTTATTGCACAATGTATATTAGAGAAAGAACGAGTTTTTTGAGTCATTCGCCTTTGAATAATGCGAATATTTCAGTAATTTTTTTTCACGTTCGCATTTCAAAAATTCACATTTTTCAAATGTCACAACATTCGCATTCGGCAAAGCGTCGGGACGCGTGGGTATTTGGTTTTTTTTTTTAATTATTATTTGACACTGGTCGGAGCCATAGGTCCAATATATTTAACAATAAAAGGTGAAAACTTAAAATACGAAAGGAAAGGGTGCAGTCAAGAGTGCACCGTTTCCATTCATTTTACAATAAATTACTTACGGATACCTACGTAGAAACTAAATTTTACCTACTAATTAATTGAAGAACTCATATAATGCTACGTACAATGAAGGATTTTTAAGCAGATCTATTGTATACATTGAGATAATGACGGGCTACTGAGGATATGGTATTTCGTTTTCGAAACCGAATCGCAAGTTTGACAGTTGTGAGTTGGCTGACATTGGTGTCGATTCGGATGTACACCAACTAAACTCAAAACCAGTTTTGGAGTGATGCCGTCGCAGCATACTGTTCCAGGGAGAAAGAGACAGTACTACTCTAAAACTGGTTTTAGTTTGGTTTAGTTTAGTTAGTGTACATCCGAATCGACACCATTTGTTACATTCCGTTTTATGTTTAAAACTTGACGTTTATCCAGTTCTGGTACAGAATATTCTGCGTTATTGCAATTGGTAGATTTTTTCTTTAAAGTTTTAACCGCCTCCTTGGAAGCTGGAACATGTTTAGTATCTACTCTGTTTGGTTGGTGATTTTAAATGTCCACCTGGTTAGCTACCACCATCTTATCTAAGTCTGCCGCCAAGCAGCATGTTGATAG
Organism: Oegoconia quadripuncta; assembly: GCA_949316235.1. Lineage (NCBI taxonomy): Eukaryota > Metazoa > Arthropoda > Insecta > Lepidoptera > Autostichidae > Oegoconia > Oegoconia quadripuncta. Next base: position 10,986,823 of record OX438754.1, on the reverse strand, counting down.
CATTGTTGTATTCCGGTTGTTAGAGATATGATACTCAGTCATCCAAATAAGATGGGCGTTCTGAGTGAATCCACCTTTCGGCCTAATCTTTACGAGGAACGATGGAGGTAAAAGTTACTAACCCGTTGTGCTTAAAAAAGGAAAGAAATTGGCAAAGCAGTTTATTGAACCAAAAATGCAGAAAAACCGAACCTAACTTTTGTTCCTTACCCTATCGATTGGTGTCATAAAAATATAGGCAATTTTTACCCGACTGCCCAAGGAAGGAGGGCAACGTCTTTCGAGTGTATGTATGTTTGTATGTCCGTTCCTTTGGCGCATTATGTAGCCTAAACCGCTTGACCGATTTCGAAGTGCATGATGTCGTTAGATTCGCCTTTCTACCCGGAGCGGTAATAACCCAACGTGTGTCCGCAAAATACAATATATATATGCTACCGGGTTTTTTGTTTTTAAATACTTAAATAATTATTTTCACAATTTTTGACAATGCATGGTGCTATAGCTGGGTAGCTTGGGCATTTTTTAAATTGCTAAGAATGCATAGTTTCGAAATTCTCTATACGAACCCATCTAAATTAATCACTCGTTATAATACAGTACAACGTGATCATCAGATAATTCGACAAACAAACAAAGTTGTTTTAAATAAAAAGATAAATTGAATTATTCTTTTAGTGAACACAAAGTTTGTATCGGACTGCCTCCTTCAAGCACTCATACATAATTCATAAGGATTGGAATGGTGATGGAAACAAAACAATTTTAGTTTAAGTAGAAAATAGACACTGGGCTCTTCCCGCTTAGTCTGTTAAATTATTAACCTTCCTGAGGGTGATACGCAGAAAGATTCTGTCTTGTTTACGCGCTTAGGGAGACAGGGAAGGGAACTTAATACCCTATATCACTGTCGGGGTAATACAAACTAGCGGGGTCGCAACCTTTTCCACTAAATTACGTATCGGCACATGGGATAATCCGAACTAAGTTGAATAACACTGAAGCGACTAATTCCATGCGAAATAAAGGGACATTTGAATATCGTGATAACTATATATAGTTATGGTATACCACAACGAATTAAAACACGGTATTTAATTTTTTCTGCATTTTTAGTAAGTCTACCCAGTAATTTCTTAAATAGAAACTTACAAATCATTTACAAATTTTCGCTGGTAGAGTCATTTCAAATTTATAAGCTTAGAAAAGAAAAATGCATTTACAAATTGTCCCCAAAAAATCTATTCACAAGTATTGAAATATTGATATCAACAGATCGGTTGGGTATCTTTTGTTTTTCTTGACTTTGTCGTTTCATTACTTTTATGCAGTCGGACTTAATTTAATTTTCCATTTTTGGTGTAATAGTTTAGTTAGTAGTTAGTTAATAGTTTGTAGAAAAACTGTTTTATATACCAACGGGCAGATTAGAGAGCTCTATCGATCCTGCCTGCAACATTACACTAATGAATTTCATCTGTGTATCACAAATCATTGATTTGATTTGGACCAGCGTGCATATAAAAAAAGACAAAACATTTGCTGTCAACTCCGAAAGAGTTTTCAGTATATTAATCGCTCTTATTGTACCTATATGTTATTTGTATGACGTGTTCAGCAAGTTCCAATCAAAAATATTAGTCATAAATTAGAGAATGTTTTCAGATTATCTATCTATATATATTTAGGTAAGTTAGTCCGCCTGGTTAGCTACCACCATCTTATTTAAATATGCCGCCAAGCAGCAATGTTAATAGCAATGTTGATTTCCGGATGTCAGAGATAAGATAGCTAGGCCCCCAAATATGTTGGGGTTTCCGGGTCAGTACGCTTCCATCTTTGATCTCATTTTCACTTAACATCAGATATGATTGAGGTCAAGTACTAACCCGTTGTGCATAAAAGAAAAACATCTGTAGATTCAGTTAGTACATACTATAATTATATTAGCAAAAGAGATATTTAAATATATCTTGGTATTTATGAAAAATAACTTTAATGTCTTCACAATTATGACCCAATTTTGTTTATTTTATAAATCTTACCTTCTACTGTAAGTAAACTTTATTGTAATGCAATTAAGTATATTATCTCTTGAATAACAAGATATTTTATTGGACCATTTGGCTACTGATACAATTTAGAAACTGACTGTATGTACTTGAGGTATATTTATACTTACAGATAAGTAAAATGTAAGTATTAAATCTAAATGGGATTGAATGAAAGTGAATTGAATTATTAAATATTAAATAACTGTGTTTGAATAGCATTACTTGTAGTTTTGTTGGCTGAAAATCCTTAAATTTATATTGCAATTTAATTTTTTTATAAATTACAATACTAACATTATAAAACATTATAATACAGTAGTTATGGATAGATCATAAACCAAATTGTCTCTACAGATAAATTCTATTGAATCGATTTTAAGCGATCAATAAATTTTAAGCGATTTCTTTTAAATTTTTCTCTTACCAAGTACTTTTCTCTACTAACTCCTACTCTTCGTAAATATATATGTACCTATTTAGATTTCCATAATGTTAGTAACCCAACAATAACGTTACCAATCTGTAATGATAATAATGCATAAATTATATGTTTATCTATTCCCGAAGCCGCTCGAGATCCCTCGACGAAGCATAATGTTTACGGTGTCACAGGGCACCCCGTCTTACATACTAAATAATTTATCAGTTACATTGATTATACACTAGATTTTCATAAAATAGAACAAGCCGAACATTATAAGTTATATGGCACGGTACTTATAAAATTTTTAAATCTCTACTATAACTCATTAATGTTCAGTAGGGCCCTGAAACTAAATGATGTCTTTTTAAAATACACGTTAAATTAAAAAACGATAATGATTTATTATAGAAATGACGAGGTATGTTTCTTGCCATGTTCGAAAGAGAAACACGACATTAGTGGCAGTCAGTGTTTTGACTCGTCATTCTCGGATAAGGTCATTGTTTTTTTTTTATTTTATTTATTTAACAAAATTCAAAACACTTGTCATACAGATAATAGTGATATAGGAATCTAAGAAGTAGCAACCTACTGTCAGAATAATATATTTTTTTAATGGATCATGTAGGCTGAACTTTTCCAGCTTTCTTTATTAGTAACAATAAGACCTATACATACAGAACATACAATACTGAATATGAATTACACAATAATAATATGCATGCCTGAAAATTACGTAAAAATAATACATTGTATTCCAAAAACGTCTGACAACGGTTCAAGAATTTGGGAGTACCTCAGACAAGCATTATGTCCGTCACGGACGTATACCAACATATATTTCTATGAAACAATTACTTCACTCTCATACGCAACCGCCAAAGTAACGCGCAGATTAAAAATTAATTTCCACGCAATAAAAGTGCTGTGATTTCACCCTTCGCGAGTGGAGAGAGCAGATTCCTCTCCGTTTCTAGGGGCGGCAGTAACATGCGAGTGCCACTTACCTGTTACAACTTAGTGAATTATTTATGAAACTATCCGCCTTATTGGATTGAAATATCGCAGCCCTACGGCTTATTCGGCGAACAATACTGCTCCAGACAATAGACGTCAACTGTAAAGCAACAAATAAATCCAATTAGACGGACAGTATGATTATTTAATGGCGCGAGCTACAAAATGTGGATCGAAAACTTTTGATAGTGACGCTTGAAGGATAATTGAGAAGGTAAGTGTTATAGTACAAGGTTCTAAATTGAAAACCAATTAACGTATGAATTTGAAGTCATTACCCGGTCGTTTGAACAGTAGACATAGCTATACTAAGTTGGAAACATAATGAGGGAACTTAATACTCGTGCCGTTCGTCTGCGAGTAGTTAAGGAATAAAGTTTTATCGGGCAATGTGTAAGAATACTTTCTCGTTTATTGCTCTTCGTCCAGTCATCTCTTCCGCTATTAAATTCGACGGAAACGTCACATAAAACGTTCGAATCGATTTCGCATAAACGATAGACGTGACCGGCCGGAAAAGTACTATATATGAGACTAATTTGACCTCGATGTCGAATCAATTTAGTGAAATCACTATACGAATGGTCCCAATTCACACCTAAATTGGCCGTGATGGAATAATGAATTTAAGAATTCATTTTTTCATTAAAATTTATAGTTCGGACGAGTAGGTTTCTTCCTGGGACAGTTAGAGGTATATCAAAGTAATTTCATTGAGTACTCCTGATTATATTGTTATTTGATTATATTATCTGATTATATTATCTAATTTTTATTACTCCTGATTATATTGTTTAATAAGAATACACAAAAATGAAAAAGGAAACCTTATTTTAAAAAAAAGCAACGGTATTCTTTGAATCAGCCACTATACATGAAACAACAAATTTATAAAACACAATTAAAAATACCTATATTACAAAAAATACGCCGCCCAACTCGCTTCCGTGAGGCATAGTACCTAGTACGCTAGCGCTATTGCCCCGCTGAATGCATAAGCTCAGCTGCTGAGCAAAGTAGGTATCAGCTCTCACATCTCCAGAGGCGTGGACCAGTCAAACGGATAAATCCTTTACAAGTTTCATGTCAGATGACCACGGGCCCAAAGTCTCCACTGCAAGCGCCGCAAACTCGTGGTTTATAGAGATTGACGCATATTTACGGCGCTTGTTACTTGCCACTATACTGTAATAAATAATTTTATTGAATTTTAATGTTATTATTTCTATTATATGAAAAAATATCTTTCGATGCGTTTAACACTGATTATAATGTAGATTGATTTATTTTCAACAGTAGCGCCGACTTCGAAAGATACTACATATACAAATAATAATAATAGTCATTTCAATAAAATTATTTTTTACTTTGTAGTGGCTGATTCAGAGAAGTCGGTTGTTTTTTTTAAGCTTTTATTTTTCACTTTTTAGTATTGTATCATGCTTGCCAACCTCCCTGATCACTTTTGTGCAATAGCGACCCTTCTAGCTTCTACAGATTAGGTGGGCAGTTGGGGAATGACAACTCGACCTGATGATCTTCGGTTTGTTATACATATTAGTAATCACACCGACTTTCTCTACCTTTTTTATACGTACCCGAACTGCATCTGTTTACCTGTGTAAAAACTACACAATCGTCTAAATACGAGTATGTAATGCTATTATGCTGTTTACCATGTTTCCAAAAAAACTACTTAACCAATTAATAAAAATGGAAGTGCTCCAAGCTATATAATATATTCAAATCGGGCCACGCATTATTTAGATACGTCAGGACAAAGACTTTTTTCAACAAAAATCCACTAGTGATCACCCATCTAAGGATGGTCCATGCCTACTTTGCTTATGTGACTACACCATAAGTGCTTATACTTATTCTCATCTACTCATTCATGTGCTCATATTAAAAAATCTACGACTACTGCGTTTACCTCACTATGTATTGAGCAGCATTATAATTCAATACCGCATAACATTATACCACTATGGGCAACTTGCTGAATATTCCGGAACTGAAATTCAATTACAAGTTTTGGGCGTGAGTGACCATCAGATTAAAGGCAGGACCCCCAGATCGAAATTAATTGGCTCATCCAGATATTGTTGTTGCGAAGAACCCTCATCTCTAAGGATTTATGTCGAGTGAGAGACACAGAAATCGATCCAGAATATTTATAATACTATAAACGTAACATGTCGTATACGACGAGTTGGTCTGGTCATTCCGGTTTTATTTAAGTCATAACTATAAAATGTAGAGGAGCCTGAGCTTCGTTGGCCGAATGCCAACGAGTGGAAACTAAGACCGAAAATCAGTACAACTTAGATAAAATGTTGGGTTTAATGAAGAGCGTGTTTGAATGTATATTTATATTACCTATATGTATACAGCTATCCGCCCGCGACTTCCGTCCACGTGGATTTTGAAATAAAAACTAATTTTTATTACAGTGAAAAATGAAAAGGTTAACAATTGCTAAAGACTACATTGTTTTCAGTTCGATATTTTGAATTATGAAAAACTAGCTTTCCGCCCGCGGCTTTCACTGCGTGGAATAACTTTATAGCGGAAATTTGTTTATCTCGCGGGAACTATTCACTTTATCGGGATAAAAAATATTCTATGTCTTAATCTAGGGTATGTACTATCCATATATCTAGTTTCAACCAAAACCGTTCATCGGTTTTGCCGTGATTGAACAACACACGAACAAACAAAAAAACATATAAAATTTCGCATTTATAATATTAGTTGGATGAGGAACCAATATGTTCATTTATTTCTGTAGTAGAGTTAACAATCTATTTTAATTTTACTAGAGCCCTTGGTTCCTTATTGACTTTTGCTTAAAAGTATTCCCTCCTTAGACCGTCTTAGGAATAAAAATTAAAAAAAAATCCCTCGCACAATGCGCCTCTAAGTAAAACACTTGCCAATTTTATAAACAGCGGTGTATGCGTTTGGACTGCGGGAGAATCTCTGGTTTAGGTCAATCATAATAGATTTCACAATAGTATATACAAATACCCTGTTGTTTTGGCACGTTAAAAGATTAGAACCAACCATCTCTTCGCGTCTGTGTCGTGAAAGGCGACGGTGTTTTCACCAAAAAACATCTATGGACGTGCACATGTCAACGGCGCGTCGATGGGTTCACCCCTTGCTCACGTGTGCATTTCAGTATTTGGAAAAGTGAACCTTGGATGTTGCTTCTAGCATTAACAAAGCAACCGCCCCCGTGGCTCAATGTAAACAACATTGGGTTTACGATTCGGAGGTCGCGGGTGCGATCCCCAGCGGGGTACATGTTTAACTACTCGATTTGGTTGGTGGTAGGGCATTTTAAATATCCGCCTGGCTAGCTACCACCATCTTATCTAAATCTGCCGCCAAGCAGCAATGTTAATGGCATTGTTGTGTTCCGGTTGTCAGATATAAGATAGCGAGTCCCCCAAATGTGTTGGGGTTTCCGGGCCAGTACGCTTCCACCTTCGACCTTCTTCACTTAACATCCAGGTGTGATTGAGGTCAAGTACCCAACCCGTTGTATATATAAAAAAAATCTTTTAATATCCTTGATTATACCATTTGCGATGTCGTGATGTATGCAAGTGCTATACTGAAATAGGACTTCTTGTGGCCAGTAGACACTATTAAAATAAATAGATTAATAACTCTATTCGATCGATATGATCGTTCACGCCATGTAATGACATCGAATTTGCTGTTGTACCGATTTTTAATGTCTAGTCTCGCAACTGCAGATACTTGAAATGCAACTTCGCCAAAACGGCTTATTTAACTTTAACTAAATGAAATGATACGAATAGTTTCATTTTCGATATTTTTAGAATATTACAGTAAGAGTATTTGGGTTTTTGTTGCGAGCGAAATTTGCGAATGTAGAAAGTCAAAACGCGTTCTTGAGAGACCAATGACATTGGTACTGCTACCTGGTCAAGGTCATTCAATTTGCCCCTTTAATTTTATTTAAAAGTGGCGTGCACAGCGTTTTGTCACAGGGTAGGCGGAATGATAAAATTTGAAAAATTTTATACTCGCAGTTGCGACAGTATATTCGGAGCGGAGTTGATTGAATTTTGACGTCATTAAAATAAATAAATAAATAGTGGCACAGTCTGATAACTTCTTGTGATACTTATAGGACAATTTGTTAGGGTAGGCACTGTCTTTCTGAGGGCACGCCACTGGACTAAACGATTGTATTATGTTGTATTATTAAGAATTGGAGAACCCTGGGGGGGGGGGCTTTTTGCAGCAGTGGACGTCTTTCGGCTGATATGATGATGATGATTACAGTATTGAATTATTTTATTGGAATTTCTGCAATTACTGGTAATGTTTGTAATAATTTAGACAAATACTTGCATATTATGGTCTTGACCTGTGAGTACATGTTAACAACAAAAAATTGAAATTGAATTAAATGGCATGCATGATTCAAATAAACTAACACGCAAGTAAAAACTACATATTTATACAGGCTATTAGATAGCTAGAGAGAGCTATATAGATAGTTCGTTAATTAGTACTTTTTTTGATGCGCATTGGGCAATGGTTGACCTTAATCACACCCGAAAGGTGGATGCGCGCTCACCCTGAACCTCAACTAATTTGGGGCACTGGCTACCTTATCTCAAATAGAGAGAACACAACAAAGCTATCAACATTATTGCTCGACGACAGATGCCGATATTTAAAATTACCATACCACCAACCAAACCGAGTAAGTAAACGTGTAGGTATGACTGAGAATAGAATGCGCAATTCCATTTTTTAAAATTTGTATGTTGATACCATTGAACCGTGACTTAAGAATAAGGCATGTAGGTCCCTTATTTTTAACCCCCGATGAAAAACGAAGCTTATAACCCCGATGATAAGCGAAGATATATGTTTGACGGCATTGTATATGTCTAGTCTTTGTTCAAAGGTATCTCAATTATGCGTGATCCGATTCGAGTACGGTTTCTTTCGAGCCATGTTTGACGAAAATTTATTCAGTTGGATAGAGATATTTAACTACTTATTATATATATTATACTTTCTATAGCTGGATGATATCAGTTACTATGTTTAGTTCCTCACGAATTTTCAAATTTTTCAACTAATTACATTTATTCTGAGCTATTAAGTTTTTTCAATAGCGCTAGCGTACTAGGTACTATGCCTCGCGGAAGCGAGTTGGACGGTATATTTTTTCTATAAGATATAGGTATTTTTTATTGTGTTTTATAAATTTGATGTTTCATGTACTGGATTCATTTTCAACTTATGTTATTCAGCGAATTAAATTGAAGTATGCTTTTAAAAACAAAATGTTGGAAACGAAATCCTTGACCTTCTATTATATGTAGCAATTTAAAATGACAGGTATATAATATGGTAAGTAAATCTTTTATAGAAAAGACAAGTAACTTTGTTAATTTTCTAATTAAATAATTGAGATATTTCGTATCTGTATTTGGTAAGTTACAAGAAATAATAACACATGTCATGGCGGCGACCGAGACGTTCCCATAATTAATGCCTTTGTTTCTGCTGCCTATACTCAAAGGCACTATTACCTCAGTAGCTATTTATATGTAATAACATGTTTCCACATTAATAAAATTAGAGGAAAAATACGGGCAGACTGAAATCAATATTGCTTCTTTGGAAACTAAATTGGCGAGCAAAGAAATGGGTCACCTAATTATTATATCTCAGGTATGACAGTCTGCGTGTAACGAAGTTCATTTTGTTTTAATGCTAATACTAATACAATGACGTACGAATGCGAACTATCTTTAATTTCTGGGATAGATGAAATAAAGATGCATATTACAGTTTACTGTAGAAAATAAATTCTAAATCTTGATTATGTTCATAACCTTGTTTTAACCGACTCCGTAAACAACATAGGTCGTAAAAGCTATGACGACATAAATCCAAACAACATAGTGTTTACGATTCGGAAATCGCAGGTTCGATACCCCGGGGTACATTATTTAGTAATTGGTTTGGTTGGTGGTAAAGCATTTTAAATGTCCGCCTGGCTAACTACCACCACCAGCATTATCGTGTTCCGCTTGTCAGAGATAAGATGGGGTTACCGGCTCAGTACGTTTCCACCTTCGGCTTCATCTTCACTTAACATCAGGTGTGATTGAAGTGAAGTGCTAACGCGGGTGCATGAAAAAAGATGGGACAGTTTTGTGTGCTTAATCTCTAAAAAATATAATCTATTATCTGGTTCTCTGCCCTCTCGCCGAAAATTGTTTGCCAGATTTTCACTTGCCAACTAACGTTTCGCAGAATTTTATTTCGCCGAATAATCATTTGCCAACTTATTATATAATTTTGTTTTATTTCCCAATCTTACAGTTACCAACTGTATGTTTGGTCTGCTTTTCATAATGACAGTTTTTAAGTGCCAACTTTCAAGTAGCAGAATGTTTTAGTTTGCATAATATTCCTTTAGTTGTTTATTGTTTACCAAATGTTGAATTAAATAGGGTTTCATTTCTCTATGTATACATGTCAACCTAACAGAAGGGCATACCCTTTCAACCTAACCAACAGATGTCGTGGTGCCCCGAACTCCCGTGTTCGCTACGCTCGCACTCGCCCTATAAACATTTTGTATATTACTTACCTACATTCATCTAAATTATTGTTATTCCTTTTTAGGAGCCAGTTTAGATCAGTCGGTATGAAAAGGGAAGTGTTACACTGACAAAACGTCATTCGTCTAATAGTTGTGTGGCCTAGTGAAATGTTTGTCAAATTATAAATGTCCCAAAAGTTTTGTGTCATTATAATAATCAGCTTAACAATAATTCTACCAAATGAAACGTTGTTATAAAAAAATTTGCTAATCGATAGTTGTCAAAGTGAAACATCGGCGAAACGTTGGTTGGCAAGTGATAATCTGCCAAACAATTTTCGGCGAAAAGGCGGGATACCCTATTATCTTCTTCTTGTTCTGAAGTTCTCTTTTATAATATTCTGGTAACGCACCAGCCGTCCCGTGGCAATAGAGTGGCTTGGGCAATTGCGATATTATGACAAGCGACTAAAGGCAAATAGGATATCAGAATGACACTTTAGGGATTTAATATAACGAGGTAATGTTCTGTTACTGAAGGAACACGGACCCGATTATCTTAAATCTGTTAGGAGGCAACTACAGACCACTTACTCACACCCCATTGTAAGATTCAATGATGACTATTGCACCTAATATGCTACTTGGAGAAGGGTAAACGTAGAGTATGGCCCTCACGCCCATCCAACTCGGCCCTCGCAAGCTATCACAGGGATACATCCGAACAAGTCTACAATCATTCCTGTTTAAAATCCATTACATGATGATTGCTAATCGTGTCTAAGTACATATACATTTAAAACATCCCACTTGCCTCAATTATTGATACCAACATGGACGAAATTAGCCAGAAATGATGGTGATGATTATAAATTACAAATCTATAGTAAGTACTATTATAAATGCGAAGTCTGTCAATCCTCTGACAGGCTTTTATACATGTTGAACATATTAAAATTTGACAGAGAGTTAACCTGGGACACGGTGTAGGACATTTTCCTGACAAATTCCTGCGATAAAGTAATTACACGCTGGCGAAGCGAAGGAAAGCTTGTGTGATATAAAAGATTAATATTCCGGATAAGAAATATCCTACCTACTAAATATGATGAGTATTATTATATAGAGGTCAGGAAGAAAGAAGCTTGGTAATTCACTTCAATCCTTTTAAGTTAAAACGTTTATGGAAACTTCGTTGGAGCTTAAGGTTCGTTAGAAAGAGAGTTGGGCAAATTGTAATTTGATAAAAATGATTACAATTTAATTAAATACTTAGTGAAAATTCTTAATCTATTTATTTTTTCAACGGCCGATCAGGGGTAGGTTTGATAGAGGTAGAGATAATATAACCTAAATTACATAAAAAAATATTAATATCTGTATGTAACAACTTCTAAATTAAATGTAACAAAACAGAGAACAAAGGTCATTACCATTCTATAACAAGTCATAAAGGTTCATTATGTAGATAAGTCAGTCTATCTAGATTGACTTATCTACATAGTGAATCTTGACTTTACAAATTATCTAAAATATTTAAAAGCATTAAGTATTTGATTATCGGAATAAATACCTACTTTATCACAAAGGAACTTACGTTCACATTGTCCCGTCCCACAGAACATTTCTTTACATTTAAGTTTTCAAAATTTCATAGAACTTTACTTGATTCAATATTCTAAACTCCAAATATAAAAAGTGGGTTTGATAAGAATTTTGGAATGATGATTTAAAACGTTATTTACATGAAATTTAAATAAGATCATTTCGAGAATATTTTCATACAAATAAAAAAAGATTTATGCAAATCGGTCACGAAAAATCAATACATCTTTACCAAATAGGTACCCTTTCAAATAAAAAAGAACTAACAAAATTAGTTCACTAGCTTAGTGGACTATATTTACATACAAAAAAAAATTGAACTTTCTTCCTTTTGTACAAAAGTAGAACTAGATAATAATAGAATGGGTTTATTTAAAAAACAGCTCTTTGGTAAAGAATGAAAGTCTAAGCTTGAATTATTGGCACAAAAAGGTATAGACTCCGAATCTGGACTCTAAATAATTAGGCTAATAAACGTGATAAAACGCAGCCTCCATTGATAAATCGATGCAGAGATGAAGAACATTTCAAGAATAAATTAAATGTACCTTTTCTAAATGGACTTACGTATATACCTAAAGATGAACGTTGTTTATCACATAAATAAACCAATGTATAAACAATGTTTTCATATCAGCTTAATAAATAATATTCGTCATCGCACATCAACAGCTTAGAAATTAGGTCCAATACAGGAGCCTAGTGATAATGATTACGTATAATGATATTCAATGCCGTTATGTCTCCATAACCAATCATAGTCACTTTATGGATCACTTTATGGTCCAGTTGACCTAGTGGTCAACTGGACCTGATCACACTAGTGTGTGACTTCACCAACCCACACTGAGACCGCGTGGTGGATATAACCCATATCCTCTATACTGATAGGAGGCTGTGCCCCAGGGGAGGAGGCATAAGGCTATTTATGTGTGATGTGACACGGGCGTCAGCGGTAAAAGCTACGTTGACGCAGAAATCCCCATTTGTGTGAAAATGCTCACAACACACACCACCGCTGTCTCGGCTATACTACATGCCGTGTTCGCCTTATATTATACACACGGCAAGCCTTGGCAACCAGCCTCAGCGCGTACATTTAGTGTATCTATAGTATATACTCTATTTTGTAAGTTTGTGAATACTTTCGATGGGACGGCACGAAGGCAAAAAAGCAAAAAATATCCAAACAATACGGTGTAATTACTGCGGAGCAAATGGCACTTATGTCAAACAATTAGCGCTGATGGTATCAGACGGTCACCATCATTCACCTGCGGCCGTCGACTTGGATGGCAAACGTTTAGCATTAACGCGATGTTTTTACTGCTTCAATTAGACGCGTTCACGCGAATTCACATTTATGTTCCCCTGTTGTACGATTTAGTTATCTATTTACTGTTGGCAACTGAATTAAATACGGAGGTCCTAATATATAGTTTTTTGAAGTAGTTCCTGATAGAACACTGCCCAACATCAATATTCAACTATAGTATCGCAACTTTCAATGTAAAGAAAATCGGAGTATTTTCTTTCAGGAGTCAATTTTCGAATTTAAATTAATCGATTCCGTTGCATAACGTGCTAGTATTTTATGAAGGACTGGTGATGTTTAAGCTTTCTCTCACCTGGTGGAAAGTGACGATGTAGCCGAAGATGAAGCACGCGAATCCAGTAAGTGCCAATTCACCCTCTTTTTTTTTTACGCGGGGAAATGCGTTGTGCATACCGCTCGCCTGGGGTACGGCGAGACGGTTATGTGGGACTCCCTCCCTACCGTAAGTGCTAATTCACCCCAGATTTGAACATCCCGAGATTGTAAGATAAGCCCACCGACGCGGGCAGTGAGTTCCTTGCAGTCCGCATTATAAAGGAAATATGCTTATCATAAATAATAGGGAAGTTTTGGTGTTGCGGGTGTCCATGGGCGGCGGTGATTGCTTTCCATCAGGTGACCCGCATGCTCGTTTGCCGCCCTCTCATATAAAAAATAAAAAGTTATTTTAGTCATCCTGTTTGAGCCCTATTAATTTATTAAAACGAGTTATTGTGAATCCAGTAAAAAAACAGAACTACGTGTCTTCCTCTTGCTGTTATAAGAAGAAGGCAAGGGCCGTACAGAAAGCATGCGTTGGCAAGAACGGAGATAATTTGACGTCTTCAATACATGTCATCACTCGTATTCGAAAGCTCGTTTCGATTACCGAAGTTAAGCAATGTCCGGCGCGGTGAGTCCTTGGATGGGTGACTACTATTAGCATTTCAATACGAGTGTTTCTGTGCTTCGGAGGGCCCGTTAAATGATTATTTAACGGGACGGATTGGTCCCGGTTGTTTTTCAATTGAGGGCACTTGGGTGGCCTACATAGGGACGACACAAATTCACAAATCCGCATTGGGCCGCGTGGTGAATTATGGCCCATACCCTCTCCCAGCGAGAGGAGGCTGTGCCTAACAGTGGGGACGTGTAAGGCTGTTCATGATACACGTCAAAGGCACAATACAACACCAGCTTCGCCCACGTCACATGCGCATCTGGGCTGCACCGCCTTTCATCGGCCGTGAGAATAATAGATTATTGATTGGCAGATGCGTTGTTGGAACGAAGCTTTCCAAATACGTAACCCACCTGTCCAAAGCGTGGGGATTTAAATGTACTTTATACGAGGTTCATTATGTGTAGCTTAATGTAGTAGAGATGCGTAAGTCGACAGAACCAAACCTGTTTTCCGAAACAACACAAGTAAAAACACCATGATTATTATCGCTCTATCACTGTTACTCGCATCGACCGAGCAGGATTTCCGATAAATTTCGATAACTCACGCGGCCCTCCCCTCAAATAAATGATTCAAATTAATTAACCGATTTTTCACCTTCGTTCTGCGTAGGTGTTTTTAAGCCCCGACGCAAAAAGAAGGGTGTTATACGTATAATCGCTATGTGTGTGTGTGTATGTGTGTGTGTGTATGTGTGTGTGTGTATGTGTGTGTGTGTATGTGTGTGTGTGTGTATGTGTGTGTGTGTGTATGTGTGTGTGTGTGTGTATGTGTGTGTGTGTGTGTGTGACTGTGGCGCCATAACTCTTAAACGGATGAACTGATTTGGATGAGGTTTTTTAATTTGAAAGCAGGTTTTCCAGCTGTGGTTACAACAGGTCGGTTCTGCCGTTTTGTTGTAATTACTTGTTTTCTCGTAAAGTTCCTTAGTCGTTTTTAACGACATAGGAAAAGACAGATGGTTCTATTCTTTTCTTCTTCTTCAATTTAAGAGCTATGCTCTTGTCGGTGTCTATGTATTCTTTTAACGTGCCGGAAATAACACGGCACTACACTTAAAAACCCTGTATATTTACAAAATTTAACAAAATAAATTCCTTTTTTTTGAGTACAATTCAGAAATATGAAATACTATAACTAAGCGAACATGCACAATGAATTTCCTGTTCACCTGGCCATTCAGAATAATTTACCTAGCTTTCTGGCAAGTTATTTAGCATTGAGGCTACCACTCAAATATTCAGAGTTTGATTCCCGGTCTGGACTAAATAACTCTTATTGATATCGTTTAGCCCTATATATTCTTAAGTTCCATTTCGTTGAAAACGCTTCAAATTATTAATACAAAGAATCAATCGTTTTCAAAAATACCCGAATGTCGCACACAAACTGTGCAGCACGATAACTATTCTTTCCTTATTCAAAATTCTTGAGAAATTTCAGTGCTTGCAAAGATTCACGAATCAAGTGGCACATCTGTTACCGGTGCTCTCGCTTCTCTGACTTGTTATAATGGAATTAACGAGCTGGTTATGAACAAACGGCGTCTTCATTTCCAGCATCCCCGATTATTCCTTTCCTCTATTTCACCGCCACTCCATTTCACTGAGTGGAATAATGGCCTCAATATTGTACTCATTTGGTGGGTCTCGGAGCTTTACTTTTGCTATAACTGAGAAGTGATATAGATATTTTATTTCATCGCAGTATAATATTAAATATCATTGAGATAAGGTCATGCTCAATTCTAAGCAGAGTTTCAACATAAGTGTAACTCACTTTGACGTATTCCACGAAGAAAATAAACCACACATGAAAGCTATTCCACGAAAAGCACCAATCATTATAACTAGGTTTTCTGAGAAATAAGTGTTTACTTGTAGAGTATCCTCTTAATTAAAGTTATGTGTATATGTACGATGGTTGAAACTGGCCAGTACAAACATCGTTCAGTGTTATTTAAATAGACCGGTTAACCGGTTTTAATGTTACATTATTTATAAAACAATTGGTATTTTATTTTCTTTTTAAACTGGTCATTCCTATCGCTTTTATGTTTTGCTGTAGGTACTATATGAAAGTGGATCTATACGGAATAAAAGCGATTTTTTTTAAGTGTATCCATGAGGAAAGTGTACCTAAGACAACGAATACCTAAGAGGAATAATTCCCTCAAACAGGTGTTAATAAGCACAATTAGATACAGATTAACATGGAGACGGCGGCCACTTGCGATATATTTAACACTATTCAGATAGTAATCAGTGATTGGACATGGTGTGGCCGGACGTGACCGTGTGCACATTGTCGCCTACGCGTATCGCGTGTGTCGCAGTCTTCTTAGGGCATTGGGTTAAGACACTATAAAGGTGCTCCAGGCCGCAGAGGTCTGTTCTCTCTAAGGCCTACTCACTAAGGCCTAAGGTCAATGAGTTACTCCGGGTTGTGACGAGGTGTCCAACTTTGACATCTTTTTGTCTTATTTTCGGTACTCTTTGGTTTTTAATTTTTTTTGAATTTGATTCAAGATTCTAAATTCTAATGCAATACAAATACTCTTCATTGCACAAAATAATTTTCAATACATTTTGATGATAACAATAGAACACAATAGGCGGTCTTATCAATAAAAAATTAAACAGAAGTGGGGTTGTTTTCCATAATTGTTACGATCTATCTATATTTTTATTCTACCACATAACAATTTTTAATCTAATTCTCAAATAATAGGATAGTCTAAAAGTGTAACGTGTGAGCGTTAATTAGAACACATAACTTCAGCTTATTCCGTAATTTTTCACCTACATCTCCTGCTCAAGTCTGATGGACCGGTAGGTGCGAAGAACACAGCCCTGCTACACTTCTCACGACGTCCAACACCTCATCACATCTATCTACCGTAGGCAACGCCAGGTCTACATGTACCACCCATCACCCTGGCGCCCAACGTGGGCCCCCCGTCGCAGTTTTTGTCTGTACTTAGAGGAGTGCTATCTGCCGACTTGTAGGTACGGTGAGCAGGAAAGAACCGAGGAAGGGAAATGGAATTTACCTCCTAAGCAAGTTAAGACTATACAGGGTGGATTTGAATTCGTATAATTTCCAATAACTGGTGACACCACTCTTGATTACGAATAACTTTCCCTAAGAAAGCATAGTCGAATTCGACCAAAACATTTTCGATTATCCATACAAAGTAAACCATTCTGAAACTACCTTTAGTATAGGGGTCCTATTGTTCCTAGTGGAATGTTGTTCATAATAAGGAGTGGAGTCTCCAGCCGAAGGTGGTTATTGTTACTTTGTATAATCGAACATTTTGTATCATTGAATTCGATTATGGTTGGGGAAAGTTGTTGGTAATCAAGAGTGGCATCATCAGTTAATGGGAATTACACGAATTAAAATTCACCCTGTATTAAAGAGTTTTAAGAGAGCGATTGGAGTGGTAATCGAAATGGGAGGTGGAGTATAATGGTAGCGAGCTACCTCCCTTGTTCTACGACATCTTTGGGACCATGGTGGGTTTCAAAAGTAGGCAATACAAAATACAAACGCCATAACTTCTAATTTATAATTTTCTAAATATCTTATGTCTTAGTTCGAGCGTTTTTGAGAGACGATCGATTGGTGTAGTGGATAGTGATCCTGTCAGCGAAACCAATGGATGCGGGTCTGTATCTCTCGAAGGCTAAATGTTTTTGTGATGAATACGAACATTTATTCCCGTGTCATGGATGTTTATACATATATTTATGTATGTTTATCCGTTATCTAGGATCCATAGTACAAGCTTTGCTTAGTTTGGGACTGGTGTAACTGTCCGAAATATTAATTTATATTTATTTATATATTTTTTATGCGCAACGGGTTAGCGCTTGACTACAATCACACTTGATGTTAAGTGAAGATGAGGCCGAAGGTGGAAGCGTACTGACCCGGAAACCCCAACACATTTGGGGGACTGGCTATCTTATCTCTGACAACAGGAACACAACAATGCTATTAACATTGCTGCTTGGCAGCAGATTTAGATAAGATGGTGGTAGCTAGCCAGGCGGACATTTAAAATGCCCTACCACCAACCAAACCGAGTACTTAAACATGTACTCCGCTGGGGATCGAGCCACGGAGGCGGTTAGAATCAATCTATTCATTAGAATTGGTTAGAAGAATCAATTCATGTTGCTTCAAAAATCGCCAGGTTGCAAATTCGTTCAAAAGGAAAAAAGCAATACATGGCGGTTCCTTCATTATTGCAAATAATAATTAAGTACAAAGAGCGCTTAGATATTGTGAGTCTTTCTGTTGAGCGAACAACTGAAGTGTAGAGCTTGAGCGGCTGATTGAAATATACAAACCCCCTTCTTCATCTTCTGAATCATTTGACAAAATTATTATATTATATTATAGTTGTTCGAAAAACTTAATTCTGATATTTCACGGGGAACAAAGACTAACAAAACAACACATTTACCTATAATATTAAAAATCTGAATGCAATTTAAATTTATAATTCTCGTATGCGAAGCTTAATGATTTATGTAAAACTCACACGACCATGGTAGATTTTCCTATACACCACTGGTTTTAGATAGGTACCTATACATTGATCAAAACAAGTTAGCACCGAAATGCAAAAGCCGTGTTAACGGTGTATCTGTCCACATATAGATATTCGATTGGGAAATGCCGAAAATGCCACTTCCCAGTTTGGTAATGTTTGTTAGTCGAAATACAAACCGAGTTTACGTTGTCACGCGTACAAAATCCATTCCCTAAATGACCCCTATCTCGTATAATGAGAGAGGCTATGTAATCCAATTAATTAGTGCGAGATGAAACTATATGCTAGTTGCACAATATCCCATGTCGGCTCGACGCGGATGTCCCTTGTGGCTAATCCTCCTTACGATGTTTTAATAAACCGTAATCACCTGGTGGATCGAGTTTCTAGTTTATTACTCTATCTTTTAAATTATAGTTTACGTTACTACTTAGTTCAAGGTTAATATTTCTATTTATTACTATATTTCTTTCTGCCATACGTATTACTGGCATTACTACACTAAGTAGATTAGCTACTTACCAAGAAGTCACTGCGCCCCTTGGCGCCGTCCGTGGTGTATTCTATACTCATTAGGGACTGAGCCCTTTTCCCATTTAATTTTACCCTACGAGGGTTTTTTGCTTTTCTCTGGCTACACTCCCATTTGTAAAAGGGAAGGAGGAAATAATTTTATTTTTCCTTCTTTAAACCCCTTTTTCTTCTTCTTAAATAAATTTGGGGCCCAAGGTAGCGTAAAGACTTTTCGCGGGACCCGCTTACTTTCAGTAGGCGACGTTCAGCTGCACCGCTGTTAATCCTGACTACAGGAGTTGCTGTGGTAGGGTGTGGAGGTGGGTCATGTCATGTATCTTTCTTATTTTCTGGTTTTCCGTTTGGTTGACATATTTTGAGGGGGGCGAAAACAATTTTCTCTTTCGAATTATTTTAACGTGGTGTTTGGTTTTCTATCTATAAGTAATGATAATTAAAAAATGGGTCAGTAAACCATGGCAGCAGTAAGAAAAAAAACACACTTAGCACAGGAATTTACAAATTTAATAGTAATTTTGGATTACCGACAACATACGAACGGTATTCTTTAAAAAAATCAAATTTATTACAAATTATACTTATGTTCACCTAAGTATACATATCTACCCAATTTACAGAATAAATTCCTTAAAAAAATTATGAAAGAGCTCTTAGAGTCCTTCAAAGAACTAATTTCAACCAACATAGGCTCATGTATTGTTTCTGTCATTTAGAGAGTTTGTGTTAATTACAATTTCACTGCTAATATTTGAAACCTATTTTGAATAAATTAAGCTTTCATTAGCTACTTAACTTGTCATTTCTCTATAATTCCAAAATTATTTATTATTAGTCCTCCATTTGCGTATAGGAACGCAAATCGAAGGCGAAAGTTCGACAGCCGGTCTCTACAGTTGTTTGTCGTCAATGTCCTCTAATAAATCACGACCCTCGTCCGGTATACACAATGGACATCGAGTCAAAACGTCCTGCCCGGTAAGCCTGGTCATCCCACCACCGGCCAGGGATGGAAATTTACGACAAATCACAGCGCGATAATGTAAACAAGGCGTTTTAGGTTATTTTGGCTTGGAAATTAATTGCTTTATCCATGGTATGGAGGTACCTATGTTTAGTTATTATCTAGTTAACAAAATAACAAGGGAAGTTTTGAGATGCCCAAATTTTAAAAAGAGATCGCATTTGAACTAAACCTTTTTATAAACGTAATTTAATTGAATGTTGAATTATGCTCATTAGATCAAAACAGAGGCGAAATAAATTAAAAGTTTTTCACTTTTACTTTCTAAAACCAAGCTTGTTGCAGAGATGATCCTGGCTGCATAGAACCAGTTTATGTCTATCATATAAATATACTGTCATCAGAACTGAACGAGTATTCAAAATTTCAGCTCCGTGAACAGGAAATGGTTGTAATACAACTTCTAAATTGATCGGAGATAGTTACATACACATACATACGAAGCAAGTTTAAAAAAAAAAGATATTTTATTTTAATTGCATTTCCTGCGTTTTTTCTCGCCACATTGGGATTCGTACGCGAAGGTTTTCATCCAATGATATTAATTACGATTTTAAAGTCGAGAGTTTAATTGAATGCGAGTGCAAAATATATATTTCACAAATTTTTAGATGATGTTTCCAATATAAACAAGGAAAAATTTCCTTGAATAGTGATGCCAGAAGTGGCTCCCTGCAACTTCAGAAACGGATGAAAACATCGAGGTGGTAAAAATGTTACACTTAGGACCCAAAAAGTACTTACAAGCAGACAGAAGGTACGCCTTAAGATTTTATCGCCTATAATTCATGAAATTTTATAGAAGTGCCAATAAATCAGATATCTTTGTTCACGTTAGGTTCCTTATAACTGCTGCTGCTTGCTGAACAAAAACAAGCTAGCGTGAGATGGTGCAGAAAAATGATCTTTAAATTCGAAAATGGAGAGGCATGGATGTACGGGAGACAAGAGTTGGGTTGATACCGCTAAATGGTAGCCCTAGGGAGGTTAAACGTGAGCACAGCGTGGGCAGAAAATTGCTATTTCCATTCTGGTCACCTAGATACACTGAAATGTGTTTACTAATCGTATTTCACGTTCTGAATCAAAAACGTGCTAAATCAGTTTGAAAGGGCTTTTCTAGCATCATGACAATATCTCACCTAGCAAGCGAAACTTACTCAAACGTTTTTGAAGAGCAGAAAGATTCAAGAATTAAGTCATAACCCTATTTTAAATCTGTGCGACTTCTTCAACTTTCCAAAAGTGAAAGTTGCACTATGAGGTTTGAATTGCAATTTCGACAGCCCTGAGCACGCTTGGAATTCTTTTATACCAACAGTTGAGGACCTCCCAAAGAAGACTATCCCCAATGTTTCAAGTCTTGGATTGCCCATTCTAACCCGCCGCACTGGAAATTTATGAGGAAGGCCTATGCTCAGCAGTGGACGAATGGAATAATGGTATGATTCTGAACGCCAAATAGAAAGTTGTACGATGTAATACCCCAATGTAAATAATGAGCCTTTTCATTTAGATACTAACAACGGTTTTCACTCAGCATACTGGGAATGACTCCCGCGGGAATTTCCTCATATGAAGGAATGTTATGAAATTCATTTCTAATTCACTGGTCCGATCATAGTCAAAGGCAGAACCCTTCATGGTTATAAAATCACACCTACTTTACTGCTGCTACTGTTCACTGCTGGACGTTTTGAAGCATCTACTTGGTCTAACGTAATAACGTTTACGAATCAGAGATCGCTGGTTCAAATACGTACCAGTTATTTCGTTCAACCTTATAGCTTTGCATTAAAAGTTATTTCACGTTTGTTATTGTGGATTTATCGGTAACTGAAAACTGTGTATAACTAATCGAATTAGGTATTTAAGAACCTTGACAAGACCTGTCTTTAAATACCAATCTAACTAATATTATAAAAGCGAAAGTTTGGATGTTTGTATGTTTGATTGTTGCTCAATCACGGCGAAACGGATGAACGGATTTGGATGAAATTTGGTATATAGGTAGAATATAACCTGGATTAAGACATAGGATATTTTTTATCCTGATAAACTGAGTATTTCCCGCAATAAAGTTATCACACGCAGGCGAAGCCGCGGCCGGATAGCTAGTATTAACACAAATGAGGATTATTGCCTTGAATTTCTTGACTATTACATTAACACCAAGTCCAATGGATCCGTTGTGTTGTGTACCAAAAGTGGTATCGCAAGGATAGCAACAAATGCGCCCAAATGTCAATGAAAATTATTGCTGCAAAAGTGGCAAAATAGTTTTGCAGTTTTTAATATGAAAAATTTTTTGTACAGTCAGAAACATAAGCTTTTACAGTCTAGCATAAGACAAATTACGTTTTCTCACAAAATAATGAATATTTTTCGATAGTATTTTTGGTGAACTCTGTAAATAATCTGTTACTGTTTGGAACACCTAATCGCTAATTTTTCGGTTACCTCTGACCCTCAATTTGGGATTTATCCCAAATCCTTTTGGTCGTGTTATTATATACATAAACAATAGTTTAAAGTCGTTAAATAAAATTTTCAAATGTTATTTCAAATATCCGTTGCAACCAAAGATATCTGCATAATGAGGCTACTAAAATTCCCGATATAAATTTTGTTATTTTAACAAGGTTCGAACTATTTGATGGATGACCTCTCGGAGGGTGTGGTGGGATCTTCTGAGTTTTACTTAGCGCTATCAACTCCGCGGACAAAGTTTCTATGCACTCAAACTTATCAAGGGTTAATCGATCATTTCTAGTTAATAATCTACTGATGATATCGAAATATGATTTTCAGGGATATACACGTAGACCTGTTTTCTTAATAACCAAGGGTTTGTAAGTGACTAACAAAAAACATTGTCCTAAAAATCAACAATAATAATACTGACAATAAACTGTACCTACACCATTTTAGAAATTACTATTCGTGCACTTAATTTTGAAGGCATATATTTAATTGAAGGATCTACATAAAATATTGCTTACCTATCCCTCGGCGAAGTCTATATTACCTCTACGTTATGACAAGAGTTTTATGGCGAACTATCTACTAATATTCATGGAGGCTGCAACATTCACGGTTCATTAGCTATCAACGCGAGGCGGCTGTCAGAGCGAACCCCACTACGATGCATATTATTATGTACACTCTTACGGAAAAATATAGAATGTATGTAACGGGACACATTGTATTGCACAGAACTTTTTAATTTAAAAGTATACTGTTCAAAATCTATCACAAGAATTCGAAAAAGATCCATTATCGAGGAATATTACTATACACAGGAATGTTTAATAATACTCTTGAAAATCTATCAGAGGTGACAATTCGAAAAAGTTTTCTAATGTAGAGTGTATGTAACGACAAAAATTACATTTTAATTTGAAACTGTCGCAGATCTACCAGAAGTAGCAATTTAAAAAAGCACTCGTTCTCAAAGGAGTACCTATCTCAATCTTGAGATCGCTTAGAGTAAGCTCGTGTTGTATTGACTGTATAATACGACCTACACAATAGCCTTTGCTTCTACGATACTCATTAATAGGGATAGGAACCATAACAATACTGTTCATGGTTTCTTATTTCATTTTTTATATTCTAGGTATAATAACACCGCATTTACATAACATAGAGTTTGTCAAGGGATGCAAAAGCATCATAATCATTGAATGGCGTTATATAAAATTCGAATATGAAATTTAACAGTGGCCGATAAAATTACCAAAATAAATCGAATCGAATCTAGAATCGAAACTAGTGTACCTAATGTATTTCATAGGATAATAATAGAAATTTTGTGACATATCATACAGTACATAATGTTTTGACATTAACAGCTTGACCCAATTATTATTTCCGAAGAAATCTGGAGTGTTCAATGAATTATAGTTGTTATCATTAGCACGCGGCTCAATGATCCGAAGTGGATTTTGGCGCCCGATACGACACGACGAGTCTATACTGCACGTCTTGACGCAAGTTGCTGGAATGAAACTACCATAGACCAATACCATTAGTTTGTATGTTCGTCGTGAGAAGTTAGTTCTTTCCTATTAATAGTGAAATTTTTGTTTTATATAATTATTTTTTTACATAATCTGATTTGAAATTTATATTTGATTTGACATTTCTTGTACATTTATTGCATATCATAAAGTCATAGTGGTTCAGTCAATTATAGTTATTATAGTTATAGTGAATTATTCTATTATAGTTCATATTTCTTTCCGTATTACCTGTGATTATGCAAATAAATGAATTATGATTATAAATCGGTTGAAATACATACATACGCTAAGAGGAGTGTAAGAAAATTGTGGATATCTTATTTTCAGACAATATACAGTCCATAGGTGTTAGTACAAATTTTACTTATGATTTTAATACAGTATACATACCTAATTTTACAGAATTAAAGATAAATTAATCCCGCAAGTTCATCGAGACCTCAGAACGCGAGTTCGACGAACCTGCCGACCAAAAGAGTTCAGTCTGTCCCCCACCATCCCTAATACTATATTGGAGCTCCCACGCATTCTCCGCACTGTTGACACTCTCTTTTAAATAATAATATAATAAATTGCATTAATATCCTCCAGGTATACAAAGCAACTGTCTTAAAAATAAATATCTTCGAAACGGTTGAACTGATATCCATCAACTACGACTTCTTAAATCTAAAATCGAAACTATCTTAAATATTCAAATCGGACAACGCCTTATGGAGATACATCCAAACAAAGACTGGACACCACAACACTCTTTATGCAGCCCGTCACCGTGTGGTTCAATTTCATCATTAATATCTTAGTAATTATTGCCTCGTTTTTTTTCCAGGCTGAGAAGAATCACATTCATTTGTGTCTCCCTGTGGGTGACATATAGAAAAGTTTTTTTTACCGTAACGAAAAAAATAGAGCATACTAAGTAAGTGAAATAGTAGTTATTGGCATATGTAATTTTTTTGTTTGAAAACCGGCACGCGCCTAGCGGAGATTAATATGCGACTGGCGTAGTTCGTAGTTCGTAGATTCGTAGCATTCCTATCATGCTTAATTTATTTGTAGCTCATGTTTTCCCCAAGTCTTTTTTATTTATTTAATTTATTGATATGATTATGTGGAATAGGCTACAAACACGACCGTAAAATGACACAAGGCTTTCTTCGATTATGGTTTTGAAAAAAATAATTAAACCACAGATGCCACTACCTTCTATTTCACTTACTTAATATGCCTCATTTTTTTCCTTACGATAAAAAAACTCATCCGGTATAAGGAGTCGGCACATAACCGAAAGGACTAGTGATGGACAACAGCGTCATTTATCGGCTTCCAAGAGTACGATCGCCAATCCATCTGCCCAGCGTGCATGGCTCCGTGGAAGAAGCTTATGTCTTGCAGCGGACTGTTATAGGCTACTGATGATGCCAGAAATTGCGAAATGAATCAATGCTAAGCGACAAAGCAACAAAAACTAACATTTCGAATGTTTTGCTAGCACGTTGCAACGGCTTAGCAAAAACTTGTATTCCGCTCGAATATTAATCGAACTTACAGTTTGATGTAGATTGCATTGTTTTGCAGTTAGTACTATAAAAGTAAATGATATTTAGTGTGATTAGTTCAGGAACATCAACAAACAACAACATATCTGACAAATTACATTACGTCTAAAGATCGTCTGCAAAATTTTGCGCCTGTTTTACAAAAACATGGCTAAAGCCGTGATAACTTTTTTTTTATCCGACTAATTTATACAATAATATAGGAGGGTAGGTAATGTACTAATTTACAAAGAGGCAACATTACGATAATTATCGAATAAAATTAAATTAATTCCCTTCCCGTAGGGTTATGTCCTAGCTCCACGAGTAAGCCACGTGAAATCCCAAGCATTAAGACGGCTTAGTGGATTTATTTTATTACGTTTGCTTATTCAGCGTTTAGATCGAGAGGGTATGATCACCGTCCGGCTACATTTGGATGTTACTTAGTTAATTGAATGTAACACGAACGGCGCCGCTATAAACGCGTCAGTGAACACAATGTGCTCTCTTAAGTAACGAGCTCTAATAGATGTCCATTATATACTATATAATATAAAAAATACAATACAAAGTCTCGTATCATTACTTCAAGGGACAGCCTACTCCAGGCCAGTGCCTATTAACATGTCGAATCACACATTCATTATGTAGATACCATAATATCATTTTTTTAAATAATTACAAAATAGATTAAAAAGTGTTTATTTAATGAACAAGAATGGAGTGATGAAAATGGAACAACATATTATTTTAACTTTGCCACGTTCTTTCATTCTGCTAAATGTGTAGTTTATAAAACTTGAGTAAACATGTGGTAATATGAACTGATCAGATATTTTCATTTTTATATTCAGTCAATCAAGACCAACCAATTTATCTTTAATCTGGGGAAATAAATCTTTGCTACAATTAAGTTAAACACGCTTGTTTAAGTCGATTTCCTTTTAAGAAACCTATTACAGGCCGCAGGGACTATTCTTGGGAAAAAGCTGCGAGCTAAATTGCTCCGAGGTGGAACCAGTCAATTTGAATGTTAAAGGAGATTCATTTAAAAATTGCCAATGCAAATGACGGTACCGTGAGATTTTTAAATAATACGAGATAATCACAATTTAAAAAGTTTTTTATATTTTTTCCAAATTGCATAAGTTTAGAATTCAACAAATAATGTTTAAAAATTCAAAAAGCATTTTTTAAATTTAAATATAATCAGCAAACATTCGGTTAATTTAATTATGTGAGTGCCTCGTTCCAAGAGATTGGCACTCTGAAAAACACTAAACTTCGCTTATGGATACAGTAGACCGCACGTCAAGAGTAACACTGCCAGTAAAATCTGATCTCCCGTACGGTAGCGCGCACATACAACCAGCGGTCGGCTGATATGTCGGTCGACATAAGTTCGTTTAATCATCGATTAACCATATAACATGTAACAATATAAGAGAGTAGTAGTCATAGTACTCGTATAGTCTATAATCTTGATTAAATTAGTTAGAAGCTTTATGTTGGGCAGATTTTACTGTTTTTCTGTTTCATTCAACATTTCTCTCAGTCGGTTGCGTAAAATTTTGCCCCTGGGATTTCTGGGTATCTGCGGAATAAACCTTACACCGCCACGGAGCTGCATATGCGATGATACCTGAAATATTACATTGTTATTCTGATATATCACTCCTATAATGAATCACGTAGGATCGTCTTTGTAATATCTTATCTCTGTTTATACAATTGCTAAACAATATGCAGGATTAGAAGTAGGAGGTGTCGTAATTACGTTTGTGATGCCAAAACGCTCACAATGGAATTCAGTTATTTGATGTGAAAAAAATGTGCTGAAATGTGCAGTGGATAAAGTTGGTGCAACTATAGTTTAAAAGTTATTCAAAATTTTTAGTGAGGATTTTGGCAACATGTGATGTTGGAATCCCAAATTTTAATCCCAAAAAACGTGCTTAAATAACGACTCCAAAATACAAAAGTCCCGTAGTACTAATAGTATAGAACAACAAAGTTATTCACATGTAAGGTTACCGTCATAAGGAACCGCACAGGCGTTGAGTTTGTGATCGTTGGTATTGTGGACTAGTCATTTATAAGAAAGCGCCGAAGTTCGTTCACACAGAAACATACGAGTAGATTACTTAATTAATTTTTGTTTTATATATATTTCGGACGATTGTGAATGTGACCGATTGGTGTAACACCAACTGGTTGCGGGTTCGAATCCCGCTAGGAGTAAATGTTTGTATGATGAATACGAACATATTTTATTCTCGAGTCATGGATGTTTATAGGTATAAATATTTGTGTATTTTTATCCGTTATCTAGTTTCCAAGGTACAAGCTTTGCTTAGTTTGGGACTAGGTGATTGCTGTAAGTGTCGAGAAATATTTATTTTATTATTTTACTTTGTGCTTTAATTAAAAACGAATGGATGATGGATAGAGAAAAGAAGGCACCTCATAAGCCACGTAATCCACCAATTCTTGTTCACTGATCTGGGATCCTGGTTGTCGCACCACGAAGGCTGTGGGTTCCTCTCCGTATACCGGTATCGGTTTTCCAACCACACCGGCTTCACGTACTTCCGGATGAAGAAGCAATATCGTTTCCAACTCCAATGGCGCCACCTGTTCGCAACAACGGATTGAAGAGTTTCATGTTTCTTTCTAATTCAGGACTAAAGAAGATACACAAAATTATCTCACTAACTAACTACACATACATAAACACATACACATACATAAATACACACACGCAGGCACACAAACACATATTTGACCAAGTAACCTCTCATATTATATTTACAACTCACATAAGCACTAACCAAACTAATCCAGGTTTTTCAATTTCAATTACGCGTAAAGTAAAAATCTTATCTAAAATGTACAAGAATGGAGAGCAGAGTATCCTAACACAAGTTTTAAGAAGAACAGGATACTCTCACAATTGTGTACAGGATTATTATGCTTGAATGAAAATAAATATTTTGAATTTTTTGAATTTGAAAATAAATAAAATATTTTTAAAAATATATAGCAAAAAATATCTCATATCTACGTCTAACTTTCATAACAGTCAACAAACCTCACAATTTCTAACTCAAGTATTCCTTTTTATTATTATTTATAAGTTTATAACTAAATTTAAATATTATTAAATCTACTTTACGTTTGTTTATATTTCTAGTAAAATAATAATATTGTCTTCTGATGCAGGTATTGCTTACTTACAAGGAGACCTCAACCATTCATTTGTAAATCTGATCTTTTAGCGAAAATAAATAATTTTGAATATTTCAAATTTAAATTTTTGACATAACATTAGTTTTCGTGTGTTTCAGAATATTATTTTCATCAAGTGTAATTTAAAGTAAGCACTCGTAATTTCAAAGATAAATTAGAAAGTGGGCAGATATATTTGAAAGCAATATTTCTTAAAGTTACCTTGTATCCATCATATTCGATTATTTCCTTCAATCTCTCTACGATGTAAAAATAGCGTTCGTCATCGTAATAACCCAAGTCCCCTGTTTTAAACCAGCCTTGCTCA
This sequence comes from Oegoconia quadripuncta, assembly GCA_949316235.1. Taxonomy (NCBI): domain Eukaryota; kingdom Metazoa; phylum Arthropoda; class Insecta; order Lepidoptera; family Autostichidae; genus Oegoconia; species Oegoconia quadripuncta. The sequence goes on along the minus strand of OX438754.1, from coordinate 10,957,587 downwards.
TCTAAATATGTGGATTGGTCAACACCAATGTAAGACTTCATGAGAACGGGTCCTCTCAGGCAAATTTCCCCGCGTTGATTTGGGCCAAGTATTTGACGCGTCTCTGGATCAACAACCTAAAACAATGTCATATACTGATATATTTTGTAAGAAACCATAAATTTTAACTTTAGCGATATCATAAGAATTGGAGACGATGTTGGATTACAAAATTTATGTAGGTAAGTATTTGCCTTAGAAGATATGTTCTCTTCGTTTTATATATTTGTGGTTGGGTTACATAATGAAATATGTTGACCTTTTGTAATTAAAGAAATTCATAATACACATGTTGAGATACACCTGATACGTACTTCACAAAAATTTTATTGTTATAACAGGTGCCCCGTAAATCTTAAGACATACTTCACATAGAATACGTATAGTTATGATTGGCATAATTAAATACCGAATCGAAATGAAAGCGCAATCTGTGATAATGTCGTGCAATGATCCTATTTTACCAACAACTATGGCGAGCCACTCCATTGTATTATTGAAAAGTTACGAGTTACAGAAGGAGAATTTGGGACATAGAAATAATAAACTGGTTTTGGAAGAATTGCGGCGGGTGGACCGAGGGATAGTCGCTTATGTTCAATTGTCCGTATGAAATTTATACGTCACACACAAGACATTTAATAATTTATTAAATGTAAGTATATAAAATACTTAAAAATTTACTACTTATTACACCAAAATTCAAAATATAGACAAATAGGAGACAACCAATCAAACCAAAGACTCCAAAATACGTATTCAGCTATGAAATCTAAGCAAGGCCAAGGTACGAAAATTTGTTCAAGATCGCTATCATGCGGGATAATATTGAATGGCAATACCGAGGCGTTGGCCAAGGTAAGCGCTAGCTCTATGATCGTCGAATATCTCAATAAGGCGAATGAATAAATCCTTAAATAGATTTCGAGCTTCAGGTTCCTACGAACCCAATGTCTCCACATCAAACAGCGTGAATATGTAACCACCTCCCAGGGTTGAATTGAAAATTCAATTGTATATGTACATAATAAAATAAAATAAATAAAAAACTTAATAGAGTATTTAAAATCCAGTGAAGAAATTCTCTCATTAATCGATAATAGAATAAGAAGTAGTAATTATAGAAATAAAGCTGTGAATTTGTAAAATTATTATAACCAAATCTTTTATTTAAAAAGAACTCACCTAAACCCTAGAGCAGCCATACTCAAAGTGTGCTAAGCTCCGCGAAAATACTGGTCATAATGAAAAAAAATATACTAAAATAAAGGTTGCAGAGTAAAACAAAATCTACGTAAATGTTAAAGTAATATGATTATTATTTTTTGTGTATGCAATAAAGTGTCATATCAATAATCATTATTATTAAAGAATGCACATGAAACTAATTTTTGAAAATTCCCGTCGCGAAAAAACTTGAGAACAACTGCCCTAGAGGATTAAAAGAAAATATAAGCTTGACCTAACCCTCTATACAATAACCGTTACTAAGTTTAAAAATATTCCATCATCAACAACATATCAGGAGAAAGACGTCCACTGCTGGGAAAACAAAAACATTTAATGGAAATATATTTCGAAAGTTTTGTTTTCAAATTTAATAAAATCAAAAAGCTAAAAAACCCTTATAGGCTGTTCCTAAGACCAAATGTTGATATTCTGGTAGGCATAACCCAAACGGGTGATAGTTTGTATGACAAGTTTAAGTTACGTACCATTTATGTAACAACTGTATAAATATGAACTCATAGTATTGATATTGTTTTGTGGGTGCTAGTATCTTTGAACAATACCTTCAAAGTAATTCCTGGAGATGCACAGCCGACACTTCCTGGTTTAGGGCCTTCGGTACCCCAATTTTCAGAGGTCAATTCACCAGCTTCTGTCATTCCGTAACCTTGTAGGACTTGTTCGATCGAAGGAAACCTTTACACAGAATAGATTAATATTAACTATGTTAGGTCGGAGAAAAAGTTTTTTCGTATTTTATATTAAAAATCAAGACATTTCTTTTTAGTTTAATTACATCTTGCTCCACTTTTTCACAGATGACATCAAGTTATCTGTATCAAAGCGACCACAGTGGACTGCATCTTTTGCGTTAATATTTCCAGTCCCTTGAAGCAACTTTTTGCTGCCCTTACTAGCACTGAATGGGGTTCATAATAGCACAATTTATTTTTACAGCTTGTCACGCATTTTGCCTTTTGTTGAAGGATAAGAACTGCCACCGGAAATAATCTGAGCAATACAAAACTATTTGAAAATTTTTATTTGTGGACACAGTTTGTCAAAGAATTATTATTTTACCAATATGTTTCTTGTATTATGTTCTTACTGTTTTGTGTTCTTAAAATAAAAAATAAATATTTACTTGAATAGCAGCGCGGTACCGTCGACTGTAATGTCGTGGGGTGTCGTCTTAATTAAATTTCAAAATGTACTGAATCATTATTTCAGTAATAAGAAATCTTTTGTTATTTCCATGTTATTTCAGTATTTTTCCAAAGGTGTCAAAATCAAATTGAATTCAAATTATAATTTTTTTTTCAACAAAACTTACTTAAACGCAACTGAACTCAGGTACCTACTATTACAACTAAGAAGATTGATTAATACTGCATAATATATACAAAATACAAAAAGACTTTCCCGATCTATTTATAACAACTGAACTGTGATTTTTCCAGAAAGAATGAGAAAATATTATATGTATGTCAGATAGTTACCTTCGCTTCACTTTTTGTATGGTCTTGACATGTAGAGGAGAAGATCGTGAATATATCGTTTTAAGAGATTCGATGTTATGCTCTTGCTTGCTATCAACTTTAGATAACCAGTTCACCATAGAAGGAACTACAAGTGCCACGTTCACCTGTAATAAGTTGAACCTATACATATCTTGTATATTTTAATAACATCTGATGTCATGTAAAGACGAAACCGGAATGGAAGCGCATAACCAAACTTTTAAACTATTTGGGGAACTGGTTATCTTATCTTATACAGCTGCTAGAACAACAATATAATTATTGTTTGATAGTAGTGGTAGATGGAAATTAGGGTTTTTTGATAAGTGTACTATTTCGAATATCTTCATCATTCGTCCTTTCATACAAAAATAAAAATAATTCAAACTAGTATGTAACCAGTCTTAATATGCTGTTATAGTGGAGTGCGCGACAGGTATAATTTTATTGGTTTACTGATGTCTTATTTGGATTTAAAATAAACCTAATTTCTTCCACTATAAAAAAAACCCTTAATCTCAATTAAAACGGACTTTTACATTTACTTTACCTTGCATTTTTCAAAGCTATTAAGCATCGTCTCTGGTGTCACTTCATTGATATACACAATTTTTTTACCAGAAGCAAGAAATTTATATGTCATAAAAGAGTCATAGTTGTGGTACCAATCTCCAGTAACGAATGCTGTTTGCAGAGAGTCATCATTAAAGCTGGAAAAAGAAGCAGATAAATTAGGCTGTTTTTTAAGAATCAAGATATAGAATTATCTTTTACAAGCTCACATTATCACTCGTGACGAAGTTGCCATCGCTATTCGTTATCGATTAACAAAGTTGAGTAATGTTGGGTGGCGATGGCTCATGGATGACTTATCTAAGGCCCTTATTACAGAATGTTACTCAAGGAGAGGTCTCCGCTTGAGGACTAAAAAAGGACAGCTTTATGTATCTTGCATAGCTGCATCTCTTACGAAATATGTTCAAGCGCAGATCTACGCTTGAGCAACACTCTAAAATACGGGCCTTAGGCCCTCTGTAAAATGTCATTCAAAGCCGTGTGACGCTGCAGACGATGAGTAATACTTTTTTGCACCTAGCCTCAGATATACCGTTAATGATAAAGTAGTTCTATCAAGCAATGTGCGAATATTGGCAGAGAACAAGGTCTGTAGCCAATCTCCAGACTCCATCTCTAAAACAGCTGGAAGGCTGGCACATCTCTGCATGGTACTGGAACAGGTTGCAGCTTCTGATGTGCCAGACTGCATAGAGGGCCTTTGGCGCTGGGAATGATGCATACTCGGAGGATCGCAACCTGGGCAGGATAACTCTATGCAGACTTCGCCTCCGACAAGTGTGCCAATTCGATGGAGTTCAGAGATGACTTTATAATACTTCCAAAGAGATTGTGCACACTGTACGCTGATTACAAGAAGTTGGGAAGGGATACGTCAGAAGGATTACATATACCCAGACGTGTATGTAAGTATCCGGAAAGTGTGGCCTGCACCCTGATACCTACGTTCATTCATTGGGCAGTTTTGGATATGAAACAGCACATTTTGGAACGGTATGTTACATTTCAACAAAATAAATACAAAAGAACTAGAAAAAACTTCGGTAAAAAATGTCCTCCAGAGCATCATACCTGAGGAAAGGTGTTTACCCAAGATGCTAGCAGCATTTAATACCTTATCCAACTTAACATGAGTTAGAAGAAACTTACTCGTGCGGTAAACTGTTAATAATACAGTTGAGATGAGTCAATAGAACTCCTTTCGGCATACCAGTAGTCCCAGATGAGTATAAAACAAATGCTGTATCAATTTGTCCCTCTACAATTGCCGGCTCGAATTTTTCCACATCGCAATGTTTGGAAGTCAACGACTTCACTGAAATCGCAGACGCCGGAGCATCGTCCAAAGTTATAAACGTTTTTATGGATTCGAAACTTTTCAGAACTTCGCTATTATTTTCCCAAAACAACTTGGAACAGATTACATATTTTGGCTGAGTAATGCACAATTTGTGTTTTAAGTGTGCTGAAAATAAAAGTATACGTATAGTTATTATTTTTTTAACATCCTTTAACACAAGTCTTCATAAAACTTTCAAAAGTTTTAAATACTTGAAAGTTCAAATAATTACTTAAATGTATTTTAACAATTTTCGAGTAGGTACTATACTACTACTACGAAATATTGCATAAGAATTAAATGTAAAGATACCTGTTGATTAGGTACTATATGAATATAAGAAAGACTCTTAGAGGAAAATGTCAGAAACTACCGCAAACTGCCAGTATAAAAATTATACTTCGGTATTACAATTCTTCAAACTGGCAGAAAATTCAGCGCATCATTCACTTCACTTACCTCTGCCGCTTTTAGAGTCATACGGTGTATAAGTAGCCCCAGTAAAAACAACGGCTAGAGCGGTCGGAATAAACATAATTCTTTTTTCTGACCCCAGAGCCACGACGTCACCTTTGCCGACGCCTAATTGGATAAGCGCTGCAGATAAATTTACTGCATATTGCGTTAACTCTTTGTAAGTTATTTTTTCTCCTGTGTCAGCATTTTCCTGCAGGATTAAAAATGTATCTAATATTTTGTTTATTTTAATATAAAGCACCTCAATCCCACCACACAACCCACCTTTGGCTTATTTTTAACAACATGGGTTTAGATACAGAAGTCGCGGATTCAATTCCCAGCGTGGTAAATCTATATGCAATTTTGTTAATTGATTTCGCTTGGCTGGTAGAAAGCGAGTTGACACGTCGCTCTTTACGCGTATATTTTTCGATTATTTAATTTTATGCGTATCATAAAATTACATAATATAGCCATTACGATTACTATTGATAACGTACCTAATGACTTTTTATAATAGATGTTTTATAGTATAATATAATAACTTAGTACCCAGTGGCGTAGATTTTAATATTGACTTGTTTTCTCCGGTAATTCGCAATATATATAACGTCACGACCGTTATGCCAAATGGGGTGGTGAGAGATATCCCAAACATTAGCGTTTGGGTGTTCCAATCATTTAAAGCATCATTTGAACCACGGTTCACTTTTAGAAATAATACAGAAATGGACACGTGACAGAGGTAACCCGCGAACGGGAAGAAACTGGTTGGTTGTATTCTTTTTACTTGCCCTTTTTTTTATGCAAATGCCCTAACAAAAAGTTCATTAATTTCATTAAGTACTACTATCAAAATATATAATATGCACCATTTAAAAGTATTCACATGGTAGGCAAACTATGCTAAAGAGTAGAGCTAAGATCATAATTACCACATGGAGTCAATCATGCCTGTTTCGTACCACACTTGGGAATATAGAACTCATTATCTTCTCCGAGCATCAGTGTAATTACACTATTAAATAAATACATACATAAAGTCACGACCTTTATCCCAAATGGGGTGGTCAGAGATATCCCAAAAATGTGCGTTTGCATGTTCCAAAGATTAACAGATTAATTATTGAAACAATATCCCCGGTTCACCTTAAGGAATATACAGAAATGCAACCGTGACAGGGGGTTGAGCCCATCGCCGTTGAAAAGTGCAAATTTTTTGGTGGGAAGACCCTTATTCGCCTATTAAGACACCCACAGGAAGAGATGGGTTGGTTTTATTCTATTTGTGTGCCGAAACCACACAGCACACTATTATTTAATAAATAATAGTGTGCTGTGTGGTTTCACTTCACTTCACGACTAAATATCGTGGTGAAGTGAACAAAAGGTGAAATTTCAGCTGATTGAGGCTATCTCATCTTGAATATCAGCAATTCGTGCTTATAGCTATTTGTAAACTTTCTAAAGATCGATTTCACCAGTGCGTAAGTATATCCAAACTTTTGTTCTACGTCTTTTGTTACAGTTTGTTAACAATAAACTTACCAAAGCCACTCCATCTTCTATGCTTCGTAGCCGATTCAACATAAATTTTCCAAAATTTAAATGGGCAGGAACTTGCACATTTTCGTCTCCTTTTACATATAACTCGTCGTTCAACATTATGATATTTGGCAACGTTTTAGGTGAATATCCAAATAGATTTATGTAATAGTTGTAATATAAATAGATATAGTGTAATTAACACGGAATACGTCACAGCGTTACAACTGCCAAAGTGCAACTGCAACAGAAGACAGATTATGGTTATTAAAATCATACCTATAATGAATACAAACAGAACAGTAAATAATGTGTAATTGATTGTTGGTCAATAAGGAACTAGTTAATGGAATATTTACTACTATCATGCTTTTTAATTTACTTTAATGATTTAACTTTGTTTAACAAGTACCTTGTAATTAACTAATTACGAGTCCTCCGATATATCGAGTCTTGAAGCACTCGTGGCGCGTTCCTCATTTGTTTTCGATTAGATAAGCAACTCTGGAATGGGTGACCACTATTGGCATTTTCATGTGAGCGTTTCCTTCTTATGTACGTAAAGATTGTTTCCTGATTGTTAATTAATCACGGTTATTTCAAATAAAGGCAGTTGTTAAGCCTAGTGGTATACAGAAACATTGTGAAAACATTGAATGTTAGTGGTCACTATATAGCCTAACACAAATCCGCCAATCCGCACTGAGCCCACGTATTGGTTTTTTTTTTCACCACAGACACATGTGTCACCACAGACACACATGGTCCATGCTCTTTTTTAGAAAAAAAATAATTTATTAATGAAATTGTTTTTTTACATTTAATACTCTAAAGACTACGACTATACTTAAATCTAAAAATATTTGCTTACTTCTATGATTGGGGGATTACATTCAAGGGAGGGTGCATTTCTTAACTACGGGAGTGAGTACAATGGCAGGGATAAAATAATCTTGTGTGCGTGTCATGGACTGTGCCTCGTTATTGGAAAGTCTGGCTTCCTCCCTCTCCAAACCTTTTCAGCTTTCCACGACCGCTGTGTCACGATGGGGTATCGCCATTTTCAGATTATAATCTAATATGCTCTTCGTCGAAGCAGCCGTTATCCGCTGCATAAACCTGCCCATCAAAACAGTCGTTGTCCGGTGCATAAACCTCCCCGTCGCATCATCCCTGTCATCCGCGTAGTATACACAGCTGACAGTGACGCGACACTGTCACGACAGCATGCTGTACGCTATCGTGCAATTGCAGTCTAGCTGTCGCGGTACGCACAATCCTTACCGACTCGTATGTCAGTCCCTGAGCCTCGTGTATAGTCAGAACGCGTGACCCGATACCCGTCCCGTATCCTTGATTTATGAGGATTTCTTTTTCCGCCTGGGTATAAACCAGGAAGAGAGTATTCGGGACGGTGGTGGGTATCTTAACCGTCCCAGCCTCAGGGAATGCACCCGCGAACTGGAAGAGTATATGCCACTATAGATATACAAGGAGAAGGAGGAGAAGGGTACACTGGACAACTCGGGTCCCGGGATGTTGTTTAAGGATGCCAGCACTTCCCACGTAGGGTTCCTGTACGATGGCGATGGATACTCCTTTTTCCTTCGCAGCTTGAAGCAGTTGGGTTGTTGCTACTTTGGAGCGTTGTAGATTGGCTTGTATGACATGCAGTCTATCTCGTACAATGACAGCATACAATCGAGAGCCGTCTGCTTGCTATCCCGCTTCATGTTTCCGGCCGACTCCAGGGCGTGTTTACCTAGTAGCAGCATCTCGTTTGCTACCTTTGTTGCCAGGTCCATTTCTACCCCAAGTCGATGGGCCGAGTTTACTAACATGCTCGACCGGTCTGTGCCTAGCACAGATGCTTCCGATTCCGCCGCTGATATAATTGAGGACTCATTATCCAATCTAGTCTTTGGGGGAGGGCTTTTCGCTTGCCAATCGTTTATGACTTGTTGGAGTGTTTCCGTATCTTGTATACTACCGCCACTAGATTGTGATACTTCTGGGTTGCGTTTGCCATGTTTTTGTAGCTTTGGGCGGCCTCGACGTGTCGCTTGCTTTTGTTAAAACTATTTTGTTAAGTCTATGACTTCTGGTTCCTGTGGTGGGGGTAAAGTAATATCGAAGGGGGATTTTGATGGGGCCAGAAGACAGCGCTTAATTTTCTGATTCCAACAAGCCCAAAGTCGAGGGTCTATCTTGTTTGGGGCCCGAGATGTGGCTCGGAGGGGTGAAGTAAAGTCGGAGGGGGGGATTTTACTGGAACCAGAAGAAAGCGCTTCTTTTCCTGATTCCAACGAGCCCAAGGTCGAGGGGTTTATCTCGTCTGGTTCTTGAGATAAGGCTCGAGGGGGTGAGGTAAGGTTGGAGGGGGATTCCGCCGGGGCCAGAAGAAAGCGCTTGTTTTTCTGATTCCAATGAGCCAAGGTCGAGCGGTCTATCTCGTTTGGTTCCTGAGATACAGCTCGGTGGGGTGAGGTAGTTTAAAGAAGGGGGAGAGGGAGGGAGGGGGGGTTCGTGTGGTGACGTTTGGTAGGTATATCAGATATAAAACCTCAGGAATGCTGAGGGAGGTTGAGGGGAGGGGGAGGAGAGGAGTTTGTGGTGGTATCGAGAAAGATCTCGTTCTCCCGATTCTCGTGAACCCAAAAACGGGGGGTCTAGGACTTTGGGTTGAGGAGTTCCCTCATGGCTTACCTGGTGGCTGATGATAGTCTGCAGCTCATGCGGCGTCAGGTGGTTCGCAGTTCTGAGACAGGTACGGAAGTCTCCACGTCAGTCAGCGTGCGTTGTAGCGTCACGCCACGTGTTCGCTGACGCAATTGAGGTCAGCGCGTGTAATTTTTCCGTATATTGTGAGCCCTGTAACTTTGGTATCCCCGGTCCTATTTCAATTTTCTTTAATCCGTTGTATAGAGCTCGACAGCGGCTATAAGATGGTGTTTGGTTTATTGTATTAGCACTGACCTGTCCGCTGTTATTAAGTCCCAAAGTCCAAGGTCTGCAGCTGAGATGAGAATGAGCAGATGCACTGTTGCAAACGATAATCCTCGCGAGTCACACAACTAACTCTCACTGTACACTACTTTCATGCGCGTAGCTCGAAAATTGTAATTTACAGCAATTTATTTCGCGGAGCTAATGTTACAGTTATGGCTGTTTGGCCCGTTTACTTATTTTTTGTTTGTTTGTTTATTTTGTTTTAATTGTTTTTTTGATGGTTTTTTTTAGCGCAAAAGTATGAACGAGTATTGTTTGCAATTATTTTACTAGTTTGTTTTGTGGACTGCACATAATATAACAAAAAAATATTTTATTATGCCCGTCCAAAATTTTCTTTTCGTTCATGACAAACAGGTACCGGAGTCGATATGTAAGTAATATGGTCGGATAGTTGTTATACCTGTTGTGTGCAAGTGCCATGATATATATCATCACTAATTAGTGGAAACTATTTCGGCTTATGTGTTGTATTTTTGTTACAAACATATTGTATTAGTATTAGCTGTTTGTTTCCCAGAAGTAAATAAAATAAAAAATAAAACAGCTGGCTTCTATTTCGCTCAGCGGTTAAGTCTTGCTATTCAATGAGGAAACGCATTTAGCCTCTTTCTTAGGCATCCATCGGGTTCAGTATTTTTTTTTATTTGTAAATATGTAGGTATTTATTTATTTCGTTTTTGTATATGTAAAAATTCTGTCAATAAATGAATATGTAAGTTGACAATATGTAGAATTACATATTATTATAGACTCCTTCTTCTTAGCGCGTCGATGGCAAACACATCAAATTCTTGAGGACCGGAACGCGGCCATGCACACTGCCCCGTCCGTGGCATCGTAGAGGTCCTGCAGCGTTCAAGTATCGGGACACGCAGGGCAGCATAGAAGATGCCCCATAATTTGTGGTGTACCACCGCACCAGCACTGGTTGTCGTCTGTGTAACCCCACTTGGACATGTTCTTATCATAGACTATAATTATAAATGCGAATATTTGGATAAACATAAAATGTTCCTTGCCATAAATTTGTGAAAGTATTAGATAATTTTCACTATATTTCTTTAACAGATTGAATTAAAATTTGTTTGTTTGATTGTGAACGCTTTATTGTAGAAACGAAAATAAATACACAATAAATTTCTTTGTACATTTGTACACAAAAACTTTGTTCACTTCATCATCTATGTTAAATGTTCTTTCTATTTTATTTTTGTGTGCAATAAAGAATTTAATAATAATAATAATAAATTTCTTAAAACTATGCACAAAAGCGGATTCATTTGGTGAAGGGATGAATTTATATTTTACAAATTCCAAATATATACTCGTTCCTCACTAGCATATTCATTGACGAAACGCAAGTAAATAATAATTCTTAGATTGTTAGTTAATGCGGTAAAGTATGGAAATTCCTAAGTTTAAAATTTAATGCAGAAATATAAACTTCTGATTCAATTGGAACTAAATTAGAGTAGCTCACCTGATAACTTCTATTTCACTGAAGTTCCACGTTGATTTCAAATACGATAACAGGTAGCCACAGCCGACTTGAATTAATCACAGGTCATAAGCATAACTATCAGAACCGTATTGATGTTGATTACAATCTATACAGCTCACGTTATTTTTAACTCCCGACGAAAAACGACGGGTTATGTATTGGACGGCGTGGTGGGTATGTATCCAGATTTTATGCAGACGTATCCTAGTAATATATTTTTTTTATATTAAAGACTAAACGTGGGGTCAGATTCTTAGCCATGTTTGGTGAAAATCAGTTAAACGGTTTTGTTGATATTTAGCTTTTTTGGTGTATTTTGATGATATTATTAATCGTCGGAGGTTTTTCTAATTTTTTTTTAATATTTAAGATCAAACTCGGGAATAGGTTCAGCCATGTTTGATGGAATTCGGTTTTTTAAGCCATCTCGAAGATATTTAGTTTTAAACACAGTTGGTTTGTTTATCTGGATGATGTAATCATTTGTTTTCTCGTAACTCTAAATTTTCGATGTATAGTCATTCATTGTAATTATGTATATAGAATACATGGAGAGAGATAGGATTTTTTTTCTCAAACAATACATGATGCATTTATTATCATCATTAAAAGCCACAGGACGTCCACCGCAGAACACAGGCATCCCCCCACAGATTACACATTATTTATAATACAATCAATGAGGTGATTAATAGAGTACGAAATTCGCTGACATAGCTCAGAAATCTGGTAAGCGGATGTGGCGATGGGCTGGCCCCATTTGTCGCTGACGCAAAAGTCGTTTGACAAAGAAGTTCTGGTAAGGTGTGCCGCTCGCGATATTCAGTCTAGTTACGAGTATACAACGAGGTAATGCTGCTAGCATCCTGGGCACACTCCCACATGATTGCTATCTTGAACACGTTTTCTACCTTGCTTAGTTTTCGGGGCCTCAAACGTGTTTTGAAGTCTTTGGTTTGGTTAGTTTTCTTCTACTATTCTATGTTCTGAATTTTTGGTATATGTTATAAGTAGTTACTTTATTTTATTAATTAATATTAGGTCCTTACCTATGAAATTGGCGTTTTGTATGAAGAATTTCATTAACACTGTTTTTTTATTATGTGATTTAGCCCAGAAATTAAAAAATATTTCATGTGAAACCTTGAAATAATATTCCATTTTCCAAATAAAAAACAAATTTGGATATAGCTTTGAAAATCGCAGGAATTGGTACATATGATTAACGAAGAAAAAAAACTCCAATTTCATAGGTAAATACCCAATATAACAAATTAACTACTTATAACATATACCAAAAATTCAGAATGAGCGGTGCGAATTAGAATGACGGTGCTTGCTGCTTACTACCCTCTATCTGGTTATACTCACGATCCTAGTGACCTTAAACGACAGCCATGAGAAGAAACGGATTGGTCAATCTCATCATCATCAGCCGAAAGACGTCCACTGCAGGACATAGGCCTCCCCCAAAGATCTCCAAAACGATCGGTCGTGCTCTGCCCGCATTCAGCGGCTTTCCGCAATCTTTACCAAATCGTTGGTCCACCTCGAGGGGGGCCTGCCCACGCTGTGTCTTCCGGTGCGTGGTAACCACGCGGCCAATGATAATCATGAGTATCTGTCATGTCATCAGTTTACACTAATATAAATGGGATAGTTTTGACTATTGAATTTGTGACGTCAGGGGGCGTCAGACGGATAATCGGGCCACTAGAAGGACTATTCCATCCAGTTCCCTTTACGGGGTTTTATTAACCAAATCTTCTAATCTTCTTGCAGAACTTCACAATGTTTTCAATGCGATAGTAATTCTGTCTGACTGTTTGTTACCTTTACACGACTAAAGTTTTGAGCCGATCGTACTAAAATTTGGCAGAGAGGTAGCCTGAGGCCTGGGCTGCTTTTTACTGAGAAAAAAGTCTGCGATCAAATAATTTCAAGCCGGCGAAATCAATGCGGGTAGCTACAACATAATATTAGCATTTGCCCGGGACTTGGCCCGCGTGCAATGCCTTCAAATGTGTGTGTATTTTGGTTTATAGATATGTGTAATTTGTATATCCTAAATTAGACTTCGTTGATAGAGAATGTTTCTTGTCCTATTCCCGACCAAATTCCATCCAAATCCGTTCATCCGTTTCGCAGTGATCGAGTAACAAACAAACATCTAAAATTTACCTCTATATCCGGTACCTAACATAACGACACATCTTATCATCCCACGATTGGTGAGCGTCTTCGTTTTCATGCCATTATTCCGTTTATCTATACGTTCTTTTGCACAATGAGGTTAGCGCTTGACCTCACTTAAAAGAATAGTTAATTTAATGGCATAAATCCTTTTCCAGTTCTCCATGTTTTATTCCGAATGTTAAAGAACTTGGCGATGTGAAACTAAATTGAATCAATTTACGTACAAAAGGGTAGCAGCTACTCGATATGTAACTGTGAATACTACTAACGCAAGTGTAAAACTGGAATGCAATAAATTACTAAGTAGGTAGATACCTATCGATTGTCAGCTAAGGGCAGTGCACCGAGATTGCTCGCATTACTTATTGATAGTGATGGCTCTGCTTCAATTGTTTCCCATTCCATATCGACATTATTGTTACCAGCCGTTTTGTCGTCAAATTGCTGGCGATTAGGGTACCGAGCAATATCTAACTTTATTAATTAAAGCCTTTAAAGCCTTTATTTGTTTCCACAGTCTCACACATACATTTAGCTTATATATTGATACACAGATAAGGTAACACATCAACAACAATAACATAATAATGTACACTACATGTGTGTGCTGCAGCAGTACAAATGGGTCATAGCTCATAATTACTAACTGGAAAGAGTGCTTTTAATTTTTTTTACTTTCACTCTTTATATTAATGTCTTAGGCTTGTTCGTATGGTTATTGTATGGTAATTAAACAATAGCTTCAACAGCTGATTCAAAGTCATTTGTCAAAATCAAAGACAATAAATCCGTTTGATAGTAATATATAAAATATATTGTTTATTTTCATGATTCATACACACTAAAACATGAGATTTTAGTGCAGATTTATGTGTGAATGCTGGTATGGGAGTGGTTCAGATGTTTCAGCAAAAACCTTCATCATCAACATGAATTTGTAAAAATTTTGCATTTATAATATAATGTATGTATTATCTGCGCTGATCCCGTTTTTCCCGTGCCCGTGGAAATTAAACAATCCTTTCTTAGGGCGCCCCTAAGTGACACGGTAGACATCTGCCAAATTTCATCAACATGACCGATGTTGAGGTTACGCGTTTGGGCTGAGCGTTGATAGATCGCAGTCAGTCAGTCATTCAGTTTCTTCTTTTGCTATTTCATATAGATATGCCATGCATTTTCAGAGACCTAAATTAAATTAAACCAACTAATCTGTGCCTGTGACTAAGAGATTTTACACATATGTTTTCAATTAAATGTAAAATGTAAACTTTTAATATTTAGTACACCCAAATGCTTATCTTTGGGATATATCTGATCACTTCAGTAAATGTCTTTTGCTCGTTTTAACGGCGGTGGACTCACGTGTGCATTTTTGTAAATTTCGTGAGGTGAACCGTGAATGTTGTTTCAAGCATTGAAATCTTAATGTTTGGAACACCCTCCGTGTTTCAACCGCCTCCGTGGCCCAATGTAAACAACATTTACGTTTCGGAGGTCGCGGGTTCGATCCCCAGCGGGGTACATATTTAGTACTCGGTTTGGTTGGTGGTAGGGCATATTAAATGTCCGCCTGGCTAGCTACCACCATCTTAACTAAATCTGCCGCCAACCAAACAGCAATGTTAATAGAATTGTTGTGTTCCGATTGTCAGAGATAAGATAGCCAGTCCCCCAAATAAGATGGGGTTTCCGGGTCAGTACGCTACCACCTTCGGCCTCATCTTCACTTAACATCAGGTGTGAATGAGGTCAAGTGCTAACCAGTTGTGGATAAAAAAAAAAACACCCAAACACTGATGTTTGGGATATTTGTGATCACCCCATTTGGTATCCCAATAAAAATCTTTAGGTCATGAGATTAAGTAATGTAACGACAAATGTTACGAAATATTAATAAATATTACAGAAATACTATCTACAATCTATCTCGTCTCCTTAGGCCTCTTAGTGAGAGCCACCATCATAATCTTCCTCTATACCTTATGCCCCTATACAAACACCCGGCTATTCTAAAGTGGCAATCATTTGCTAATACCCCTGTAAATATTATTGCGATTTGGCAAAAAAACCCTTATTGAAAAAGAATTGGAAGTGTCCTTATTTTATAAAAAATAGACAACTCGTAGGCTCAAAAAAGTAGTATTGAAAACAGAAAAATTTATCACTTTGTCCGGGTTACGTTTTTCCACAGGAATAGATGTGTGCGAGTATTTTAACATAGTCAAAATACAATAAAGCAAACACTTAAGCTTTGTTTGTTTATTTAAATTTACACATTTATTTGGCAGTTCGATTTTATAGCAGTTAAATTAATTAATTACAAAACTCTATTCGTCTATAAAATCGGTAACTCTATATCTCTAACATTAACAGCAAATAACAAAGTAATTTAAGAAATAAATAACCTACAGCAAATAATCAACTAATGTCAATTAATAAACAACAAATGCTTTGTTACAAACTAAACTGATAATGATAATATCTACAAAAGCATAATTACGTATTAATCCGTAGGTACATTAAATTAGGTAACACGATCCTAAATAAGTTATCAAAACAAATTACAGGGTTAGGTAAGGTAGTTAGGTACATAGAAAGTTTGTTTGGAACATTAATTGGTCTATCACCAGGTATAGGTACGTACCTACGTAAATTTGATTAGAAAGCTATATTTTTTACAAAATGATTGTGTAGAAAATTTTCTGAGTACCAATAGTTGGAAACTAGAAGTTATTTTATTGAAATAAATTAAATATCAAATTAGACTTTTTAAAAATGAGATATTTTACATAATCTATACGAAATTCCACGTCCATTCGTACGTACATTACCTATTATGTTTACTTAATTAATCACTTTATTTATTTTGGTAACGATTGTAAAAATGAACGAAAAACTTATTGTCCGTTCAGCATAAAAAATCAAACATGCCTTAAAGTTACAAATCATAAATATTAAAATATTTTAATTTATAAATCATGGTCATCAAGAAAGCAAAAGTTTGACTATAATCGAATGGCAAACAATTGTACAGACTAAAAGTGTTATGGGTTTCGTGGACTCTGCTGAACTGTCTTCGTCATCGAAATCTGAAAAAAAAAGAAATCAATAAAAGATATGGAAACCTAAGCATAGAATTAAAAAAGTAAGTTTACATGTGTATATATACGAGTACACAGGCTGATCCATTGAGATGGTTCAATGTGGGGAAGTCTGACACTGTGAGTGGTAGGGAAATGAATTAGAAATCATGACATCGATTTTCAAAAGATCTGCATTCACTTTAGGTATAATTGGTTTATTTAGTATGTAAAATTAAAATATGTTTTTAAAAAAAATTATATAAAAAAGATTTAATAAAAATAGTCAAACGAGTCGGGAAACAATCGCGGTAATTTTCGTTATAAAAAGTCGCAAGTTGTTTTAATATGGAAAATGATAGTGAATGTTGTAAGGTTAAAGACGAGACATTTACATTTAATGTTTCTCTTGTACCTGCATTTTATTAGTTATTTAATTAATAATTATACTGTTATCTTCTTTGAGTTAGTGTAGAAAGAACTAAAAAAATGTATGTTGCATAGAAAACTGCTCAGAGAGTCTGATATTCACCGAAATCTCGTATCTGTTCCCCGTAAGCCTCTCCTTGGAAATTTGAGCTGATCGCTTCGTTGGTCTGGATAATTTGCAGCTGCCCTGTTTGGAAAAAGTAATCGTAATTTGAGTAGGTGACGCACTCGCTAACATACTCGTTTCAATCGCTATTGCTTAATGTGGATGTGTAAAAACACTTTATTAAATAGCATGTCATATTGTAAATTTTGTCCTAAAGAAACTTTTGATTGTCCTTATTTTTACCTTAGAAAGGTATTCCAAAAATCTGTTACATTAGTTTAATGATGAAATTCAAGTAATTCCTTGTTAAGTGTGAAACAAGAAAAAGAAAACTTTTTCCGTATGCAAAACCTATTTTGCTAAGAATTATAAGTTGCACTTATTTATTTATGGTGGTATGGTCATATTATGATGTGTAATAACCCAAAGAAAACCTGACGAACTTGACATCTTACTGAAATTTCCTTTTCGGGTTCACTGCGACGTGAATCCGTGAGGACGCATAGAATTTTACTGTAGGTTTATTACTTTGAAAAGGATCCGCTGTCTTTTAATGATGTTCGTTCATCAAAGAAAATAATTTTATTCAAAACATTTTCACGCTTACAAAAGATACCCGAAATAATTTGACAGATCTATATTTTAAATAATGTTGAGAATGTTCACAGTTTAATATCTTAATGAATATAATATACAGGGTGTAATCATTAGAATGTTATTACACCTGAATGATCTACGCCGCATCGATATGTTACAATTAGCTCAGGTTGATCGATGACTGCAGCTCATAAAAGACATGGATCGATCTATAGGCAATCGACTAAATCTGAATGCAAACAGCCTAAAAAATTACAGTGAATAATCCACAATATTACTCGATCGATACTTGATCAATCGCCGATCGATGACTGATGGTAATCTACGTTAATATATCCTGATCTACGTCGATCACGCAAATATATTAATATTCTTAGTGACGATAGGCGATTATAGTTTCCTATAAAGATCTAACGGAACTTAAAACTGATATCGAAACACGTTGCCTAATGAGTCAAATTTTAGTGATACCAATAACTTTCCCTACGTCATTTACTAACGAGTTATATGCCACAATTTATGTATTTAAAAATATTAGTAATATTTATATTTAACTTCCTTTTTCAAACAATTAGAACGCATTGATGCTTAAGTACCTATTTATTAGGCAATTATTTTCAGTGGTCAGTTAATAACTACCATTCGGTGCAGCAATAGTCAAAATTTTTAATAGGTATAAGCACGTAGGTAGGGATATAAGAAGTTATTTATATTGTGTATGATGTAATTTCGATATCAGTGTGAAGTGGTTCAATATTTCATATATTATGGTCGGGATATTCGACTGCGTCAATTAATGGAGCACAACCTGTATACAATATTACAAATATACCTTTTATTATTTATACCTTACCTTTTTTTCTTATGGTTTGGTTATCCATTATAGTTTTTTGTGTGGTTGTAAACGCCGACGGAGGGGCAGGTATTTCTAAAACAATATAAATAGCATAATTGAATACTAATATATGATTCAATTATCACCATGGAAATTTAAAAGAAACTGAATTATTTACGTTACCATCTAATTTGATGATCCCATCTGTCTCTCCTAGAGAATTTTTAGCGACGCATTTGTAGTGGCCAAAGTCCTCTTTCGTGATGTTTCTAATCTTCAGCATCATGAATTTATTGTAACCGTTGTCCATGGGAAACGCCTCGTACTTTCCACCTACAATTTCCATTTCTACTTTAAATTATTAAAGCTGAGTCTATAGCATGTATACGATAATTTTTTTCATGTTACCTATAACTTTTGTTTGGTGGTAGGGCATACCACGATCTTATCTAAATCTGCCGCCAAAATGGAATGTTAATAGCATTGTTGTGTTTCGGTTGTCAGAGATAAGATAGCTAGTCCCCCAAATAAGATATTACATAAAAAATTGTACCTATGTTATGTAGTAAATAATATGTCATATGTTTTATGTGTAGTTAATTATCTAGTATAGTTAGGCTCAGTTTATATGTTTTATTCTGCACATTATATAATAATTAGCAACTGTATATCCGTATTGATACTATTAATGCAAACCTCCTCTACTTGTATCTTTACCCTAAGGTTTGCGTGGAAGAGATCGTCTTTTTGTGCGATTAATGTTTTTTTTTAATAATTATTGTTAATAATAATGTTAATTAATAAATTATTTGGGTTTCCGGGTCAGTACGCTTCTACCTTCGGCCTCATCTTCACTTTACATCAGGGGTGATTGAGGTCAAGTGCAAACCCGTTGTGCATAGAAAAAAAAAATGGTGACGCTGTAATCTTACTGTAGTGTTTTTGTTAATTGTACAATAAAGAGTATTTGATTAGTGGGGTTTCCAGGTCACTACGCTTCCACCTTCGGTCTCATCTTCACTTAACATCACATGTGTTTGAGGTCAAGGGCTTATAAACAAAAACTTATGAAAAAAAATAGCCTTGAAAGAGCTTTAGTTTTGATGGATTTTTGAATTATACTGTACATATGGTGCAGGAAAAATTTACAAAAAATATAATAATATCTTTCGTCTTCATTATATCAGCCACAGGACATTCACTGTCAAACATCTATGTAAGTAAGTAAATAAATAATTAAAATAAATCCTACATAGATTTCCAGAGCAGCCAGTTAAAATGGTCTGCATCAAGCGACTTGCGTCATCTGTCCACCTTAATGATAGCTTGTATTAAACACAGATCATGATTTTATAAATAAAAGTAAACGATCAATATATGGCAAAAATACAAAATTAGTCACGTGATAAGTCACCCGATAAGTCGGGGATAACATTTACTAAACTATATTAATGCTTTAAATTGACAACGGGTGAGGGGTAGACTTCTATCACACCTGATGTTATGTGAAGATGAGGCCAAAGATGGACGCGCTTTCACACGGAACCCCCAACTTACATGAGTGACTGCCTATCTTATCTCTAACCACAAGCCGAAACACAACAATGCTGCTTGTCCGCAGACTTAAGAGAAGATGTCGTTAGCTGAACAGACATTAAATGTACCTTCCTTATTTAAACAATAAAGCGTATTTGATTGATTCATTAAAAAATGCCCGACCACCAACCAAACCGACTACTGAACTTGCTCCCGCATCACCCATTTTGTAAACCTTATATTATATATCTAGAGCCACAAAGGCGAGTACGAATTTTCTAATCTACGAAAACTCATAAAGATACTCATTTTTCACCTAACTAGAACTTAATAGGTAAGATTGTGAATAAAAATTATTTATTAATATTAGTATTCTGTAGATATTACCCAAAAATGGTTCGACTTCAATGACACAAGTTTTTTTAAATAAAACATAGCAGTTTATTATCAGTCAGTCGATGAATTAAACCAATCAATAAAATACGCTTTATTGTTTAAATAAGGAAGGTACACTTAAATATCTTATAGAAACTACAAATTAGGAGGCCTTATCGCTAACAGCAATTGAAATTAAAATGACAAATATTATATTAAATGTTCATTATTATAAAGTAATAAAGTTTTGTTTGGATAAGCAATATGAGGGGCCTATTTTGAACTTCATCGGATCCAATGCGAGGGAAACTATTTTCATTATGAAGTCATAAATCAGTGATACAATCGAACGATGCTATACTTGACAGCAACACACGTTATTTATGCGAACGTGATAAATGTGTTTGTGCTCAATATTTTACTGAGCTATGTATTCTAATAATAGTCGCTTGATTACCTACATCGTTTGGTCTGATTGGTAATTTATAGATATTTTACTGCAATAGTTTTTTCATATCTATTAGTAGGGTTTTAGGAAAGAACTAGTATCTCCAAAAAAAATCAAAGATAGAATAAGAAGATTTTTCCATAAGAAGGCTAACTAACAGTGTAATTCAATTATGAGAAACACCGAATTTGTTTGAGGTATCCGTAAACTCCGTCTTATGAAAGATCTCAATTCAATTCACACCAGGGCTTGTAACCGGTTTCGAAAATACCGGTAAATAAAGATTTAAAGCGGATTTTTGAAAAGGTTTCGTTCGGAGCGCGTCCGAAATGAGAGCGCTATCGATAACCTTATTAAACCGGTTTAATTCAGACAGATAGTGCACGTGTCGACGTCATCGTTTGAAGTTTGTAGAGATAGAGACGACTTCGTCAGTAAGAGGGAAATGAAAACTACTCTAAAAACCGATTAATTGATTCAGAACCCAATTGTTTTCGCTCCTTAAGAAAACCGTTTTTTTTTAAGGTTAAAGTACACCCAAACCAAAACTCTAAACATAAACCGGTAAACAAGCCCAGATTCAGTAACTTGATAAAAAAAAACTTATATTCTATTTACAAAATATTGAATATTATTACACTTGTTACAGTACAAGTAGATTGAACAAATGGAATAAAGTTAGATATTGCTTTGTAAAGGAAAAAGTTAAAACGAATTTTAAGAGCGAGGTGTTGCTAAAAAAAAATAAAAAAAATCGTAATTATGATCTTTAAGGATTAAAAAGAAGAGAGGCTATTTACCCGACCAAAAATAGCTTTCTGTAATAATAAGTACAAAAAGTGACCTGACGTCCGATCTCGAATTAATTTATTTCACACCTAAAGGTGGAATCCTAATGGATTCCACCTTTTTATTGCTTGTCTATTATTTGCCAATTAGGATAAAAATGATTTTAAAATGTATAGACACATTTTTATTCAAAACGTTTTGCCGATTATTTCAATTCCTATATTTAATTGTTCAAAAACGGAACATATAATATTTTACTAATTGTACTGTCCCTTTGTATTCCTATAATTTATACAACGACGAGGTTGAAAAAAAGAGATTTATATGGGGCACACATTTAAATTCTACACATTTAAATGCCTCACCAAACTCGTCTTCCATACTAATTTAAAATTAAATACACATATGGGTTGTACGGGGCGTGGTGGGCTACGTCATACTCGCATTGTGTAGAAAGTCCTGCTCCTATGTGCAGACATTATTTTGGAACGAGTAACAAGTGTTTGACAATGGTATAGTCTCACCGGAAATGATCATATCTCCCCTATCCGTGGTCCAGTAGTTGATGGACGATGGATAAGCCTCAGTGTGACACTCCAGAGTCACGTCCTGCCCGATGTAAGCGCCTTCCAGCTGATTCGGGATAGACAGCATTGGTGGAACTGTTTAACATAAGTAATCGATAGCTTTTCGAAAAGTAGCACTTGTTAAACCATTATTTAATTTTCTGTCATTTGTAAAATTTTAAACAATTATTTATGATCAATATCGCTCGATCATATTACGTGTGACATAATGATAAAGCTTTTTGGAATATGATTGATATTTCAAAAAACTTTGTCATTGCAGCACTTGAATACTCCGATAATAAATATGAACATAACTCTAATATGTAATTTCATAATAATCCTCAAAATAGTATAAAGGGACAAAGAAATTCTCTGTTCTGCAGAGAACAGCATTGATGTCGATTCTGATGTGACTTCCTTAAACTAAATCAACTTTCAGAATGGTAATATCGCGTTTTATTATTCCAGGAAGAAAGCGACAGTACTACTTTAGAACTACAGGTTATAGTTTAGTTTAGACAAATCGCATGAGAATCGACACCATATCAGCCTAGTTTCCTTAAAAGAGTGAGCTAATGTCGTGCGACTTACGGCACATACAAAGAGATGAACCAACTCGGTCTTCTCGTGGGTGTCATAAAAGGCGACAAGGGCCTTTACACCGAAAGCTTCACTTTTCAACGGCGGTAGGCACACCTCTTGTTACGTGTGCAATTATTTTATGTCGAAAGGTGACTGTGGATGTTGTTTCAAGCACTGTACTTTGAATATTTCAAAATACAAACGTTTATGTTTCGGATATATAGGTATGTGAACATTTAAGATGTAGGTAATAAATACTTACACTGAACCATAAGGCTGATCCGTTTACTAATTGACGGCGGCACGCCGTTCGACGCTATGCACAGGTAAGCTCCCATGTGTAATCGAGACACCTTCGTTACCGTCAACGTCTCTCCGTCTACCACACTAACTGCCAATAAAACAAAATGGGGTGATGGGCTCTTATTATAATTTTACCTAATAGCAACACCGTGTTGGTACAAAAAACAAAACATGGAATAAGTATTTTTTAATTTTTGTTCATTTGTCTAGAATATATTCAAAAATCCTACTATATCTTGAATTTGCATATATAAGGTTAGGTAGGTACTTTCTGGCCCGAAAATTCAAGTGATTCTCGAAGATAAACTAATCCACATGGGCGGAGTGTGGCGCGGAAGTTATTAGGAAATAAAATGTCATGCCAAACAATCGAATTTTTTTCAGTTCACTTTTTATTGATGCGCTTCAAGTTCTCTGAAAATTATAATCTGTATATAGTCTTCTTTGATAAAATTGAGTAAGACTTGTTTTTAGAACTTTACAAATTTGTATTTGTTTTATAAATGATTCGTTTATCCGGTGTACATATTTGAACAAGAACTATGTATCTACAATAACATAGGTATTTATAATGAAGACGATAATTTAAAGTGAAGCAATGAAATGCATCTCGAAATGAAAAAAAAAAGTATTTATGTGTCTGTGATATACCCATTTACTACTGAAATCATAATAGTATCGGGCTCGTGTTTTTCTTTCTTCCTATCGTCAGCATTCAGCCAGTGTCGAGTGTAATTATACAAGGCAACATTACCACTCGGGAATTTACGCCTTACGCGTCGGGTACGTTCTAGCAGTCCTTTGTCCGTACTCTTCTATTGGATAATATTGAGTGACCTCTTATTGATAACGATCGATTTCTTACAACTGTACTATAGATATACAAACAATTTGTATAATATTCAATTTCCGTTACCAATACGATAACCAATGCTGCTGACTCTTTGTTTTTAATTCACCGAACTTGGAGTCGTCCGATTGATTTGACATGAGAAATTGCTACTTCCTTTATTTACTTATAGATCATGACAGTAGATGTCAAATTTGAAAATTTTTCAACTATTTCCAGTTTCTTTGAGATCTAGGGTCTGAAAGTAGTTATTTTTTTATTTTTGTTTTTATGCACGACGGGTTTGTACTTGACCTCAATCACACCTGATGTTAAGTGAAGATGAAGTCGAAGGTGGAAGCGTACTAACCCGGAAACCCCAACACATTTGGGGGACTGGCTATCTTATCTCTGACAACCGGAACACAACAATGCTATTAACATTGCTGCTTGGCGGCAGATTTAGATAAGATGGTGGTAGCTAGCCAGGCGGACATTTTAATATGCCCTACCACCAACTAAGTTATTTCGTCAAAGTAGTAAGTTTCCCATCCAGTTAGTGCCGTACTGGCAGCAATGACATTAACCACAACGGTCTATTATAAATTTTAGCTGCAGAATTTAAAATACTTTATAATATATTTTTCTTAACTAGTTTGAACTGGGGACAGGATAGGAGTTGGAAAAGAATAAAAACAAAGTTAAACATATGTACGGTTCATTTTTCATGACTATGCAAATCGAAGCGTCAGAGAAGGACATTGGTGTCCATTCGGAAGTGCTTTCTCTAAATTAAACTGAAATAAGTTTTAGACTTATGGTGAGTAAGCGACAATATTACTTTACAACTGGTTTTATTCGAAGTTTAGTTTAGAGAAGTCATATTATAAGTGACTTTTCTAAGATAAACTAAAATAAATTTTAGATTGGTACTATCGCGTCTTATTATTCCAGGACGAACAAGACAGCACTACTTATTTTAAAACTTGTTTTAATTTAGTTAGAGAAGTCATATCAGAATCGACTCCAGAGGTTGCTTTTTATCACGAGATTAATTTTGATGATCATCGCGATTGCTGATACATACATAGTAGGTTATACCCCTTCAAAACCAACGATTGCGGATTCGAATTCCGCCATGGGCAAATGTTTGTGTGAACAAATATGAATATTTATTCATTGATATTTATGTACATTATATTTGTCTGTTATCTAATATCCTAGTTTGGGACTAGATAGGTGTAAGCGTCCGTAATATTTATTTATATATTATTTATTATAATAAAGAAAATTTTATGAAAAACTAGAAGCACTCTGAAGAACATTTTCCTTACCAGATTCCCCATTATAATTGAAATCCTGTCCGTCTTCCCGCCGCCACATTACGTATGGCTCCGGGTAGCCTGACGCTCGACATACCAAGGTCACATCGGACCCCTCACGCACCACCATGTCCGTTGACGTCATGTTATCGATGATTGATGGTGGCACTACCAAAACAAAGTAACATTGATAAACAAATTATCTCATGTTGTTCACCGTAGCAAAATACGTAGGCCATCGAATTCCATAGCAACACTAGAAGCAGTTGGAATACTCATTGAGAACAGTTGGCTTATTAGAAAGACACTACGTAATACAGCAAAGCATATAGTTGGCCCATTGGTAACCTAGGTACAGGCTGATATCTAGGTACTTGTTCCTATTTTTACGGTTTTGGAAAACACATTCAGAAGTGTTAGCTTTTTATAAAGACGCCATTCATTACGGCAAAGAAATAATCTAAATAACACAAGGTGATATTTAAATCGTTACTCCAATTTCTACAGTACGTTCTACCTATGATTATGAATGACTTTCGAAATAGTGAAATAAATCAGCTGTTTTATATAATTGAATGGAACAACTGATTTTTTGCTGATTATAAGTTGACCCAGTGAAATTTACTCACAATCATGCGTAGCACATCCTGTAAAAACTGTTGCAAAAGACTTATATATCACCCTGTATTATTTAGGTAGAATCTACCGATTAACCGTTACGCTTGTATCATATGTAATGTCATGTATTATTGCAATACTGCTACAAATAAATAGAAGATTCCAATTAATATATTCTATTGTGCCAGATTCTATACATATTATAATGAATGCTATATTTAATCAATCATGAATTAGAATAGTTAACTCAGGGATAGCAGTATGAAATTGGCTGAGGATAATAACGTACCTTCTGTAGGTATTGTACTCGTATGATAGCATGATTGCTTTGTAAATTGCTGAAACGAACTAAACGTAATGCTGAATGGCAATTTCCAATGTACCTGGATCAAATTCCAGCATGGCAATTATACTATACAACAATAGTTTAACAGGTTTTACTTTTAATGATCTGTGTCCATATTTTTTTCAAATACCTATACTATATTTCGTTTACTACAGAAATGTAAACCTTCGGGAAGATACGTCATTTATGTTCTTTTGAACTACTTATAGATGCACTTATAGTTTGCTGATACAGCATTGCTTGATGACCGTTATTTGTAATTGTTGTGCTTAATAGTATTTAAATTACTCATTCTGTGAAATTAATAATGATACATTTTGTAAACCATTAACTCTTCTGTACCTACAAACACCGAGCAGACTTTGTGCAGTCTTGTAACATGCAAATAAAGGTTTTATCTCTCCATCATGTAATGAATTACTGACCTACAACTTGTAGATATCCCTTTCTAGACCTCATGGGGTCCGTGTTGACTTGACACATGTACCAGCCACGGTCCACTTCCTGTACGTTCTTGATGTGTAAGTACCACGAGCGATGGTCGTTATA
This sequence comes from Oegoconia quadripuncta, assembly GCA_949316235.1. Classification (NCBI taxonomy): domain Eukaryota; kingdom Metazoa; phylum Arthropoda; class Insecta; order Lepidoptera; family Autostichidae; genus Oegoconia; species Oegoconia quadripuncta. Next base: position 10,930,854 of record OX438754.1, on the reverse strand, counting down.
TGATAGGCTGATACGAGGATTTTGTGTTATTATATTGTGGTGGATGCTTAATATCGTCTGCGTGTCCATACGAACCCATGCAACCTACGAGACAAAAGATGATTAAATATTTAAATTACCCAATCTAACTCAACGTAAGAAATCGTACGTAGGAGAAGTATGTAGTTATTTTTATCGTGTCAATCATAGCCGTGGACCGACTTGAATCGTCTTTACTAATTTATAATTCAAATTTCATTAATATGCTTGGGCTTATTTTCTTATAACTTTATATATTTTTTTTTATGATTGACTGGATTCGCGTTTGACGACAATCTCATCCAATGGAAAGTGACGATGTGGTTGAAAATTAAGCATGCGATCCCAGTAAATGCCTATTCACTCTGGTCTTGAAGATCCATTGGGTTGGAGGATTCAGGGAAGACTGACGCCGGCAGGGAGTTCCACGCCTTGGCTGTTCGGATGATGAATGAAGAATCGAACTTTTTAGAGAAAATGTTCGGTATATTAACTAAATACGGGTGGAATCCCTCCCCACTCCTAGTTATATATATATACCAATATGTATGTAAACAGCACATGAAATTTAACAGTGTATATATATTGATTCATTATCAACTTCATATCAGCAATAGGACGTCCACTGCTGACCATAGGCCCCCTCCATGATTTCCAGAGCAACCGGTTTGAAGCGGCCTGTATCCAGCGAATTCCCACGACCTTTATCGGTCGTCCGTCCGCCATATGAGTAGACTTCCTACGCTGCGCTTGCCAGTGCGTGGTCCCTTATAATTGGAGTACTTTAATACCCGAACGACCATCAGTTCTTCGAGCTATAATCACTTCAACTTACATACAATATATTTTTTTTCTCTCGCCCGACACACACGTAATAGGTAAACAGAATGCGAAATTGAAGGTTGCCCATTAAAAAAACTTACACCAAATAGTAATCGACACACTCTCTTGAATATTGTGTTCTCTATGCGAGTTTTATTAATTAAAATCGACCGGTGCATGTCAAGGAAATTATAATCAAAAAACCTGGTTTTGATAAATCGCCAAACAATTTTTTTTGTGAATCAATTAATAAATCAATGACAGCCCCATCCATTTACTGCTGGGTATGGGCCTGCTCTATTTAATGAACAAAATAATTCACAGGCTGATATCCTATTCACATAGGTCAGTATAGAGAAATCTGAAACTATTAGAGATAGTTTTGCGTCAATTCTAGAGTCACGAAGAATTGCATATACAAAAACAACCTTGGGATCTTCAAGAGCAGAGTAGTAGGCATTTACTGGGATCGCGTGCTTCATCTTCGACCACATCGTCACTTTCCATTAGGTGAGATTGTGGTCAAACGCGAATCCAGTCAATCATAAAAAATAAATCAACAAATACTCTATTTGTTAAAATACATATTTACTAGAATGCGTATTACGTCAAGCATTTGTATTTACCTTAAATCCCCTTAAATTGTCGACGACGCATGCTAACAATGCGTCTCTGCCGACGGTTACGGTGACATTCGGTATAGGTTCAGCAAATCTCGGATACATAGATTCTGAAAGAAAGAAACGACATTAAATCATCCACAATGAGATTTCGTAAACATGTTTACTTGTAGTAAAACTGGAGTAAATCGATAGGTGAGGCTAGAGTCAGCGAAAAGATTCACAAACATGACAAGGTTAGGTGCCGGAGTGTCTGGCTTCACACAAAGTTTATTCCCATTTACTTAATCGAGTCTTCAACTTTTTTATGAGTTCCGTTGTCGTAACAGACTATAAAATAGATGTTTGACACGGTCACAGATATTGTGTGCCTAGGTTGTTTTGAAGTAATTTCGCTCTAGAAATCTATGGGTGAGCGATGTTCAACAATGGACATCCTATGGCTGATTGATGTATTTCAGCTGTTTGAATGGAATTTTGTATTGGCATTGCCCAAGTGAGATGTGAACATACACATAACATTACGATTTTTATCCCAAAATGAGGTCAGAGATATCCCAAACATTAGTGCTTATTATTATTATTATTTTAAATTCTTCTTTATCTTTTTCTTCGAATTATTATTATTATTATTTATCATTTATTGCACACAAGAAAAAAAACATACACAACATAATAGAGACGACACACCAGGTTCTGCTTATTTCTGTTTCTGTTTCTGTTTTAAGTTTCTGCTTAGGTGTTCTAAACATTAAAAGTTTAATGCCTTTTTATGCATAACGGATTACCACTTGACCTCAATCACACCTGATGTTAAGTAAAGATGAGGCCGCAAGGTGGAAGCGTATTGGCCTGGAAACCTATCGTAAACCAGCATTCACGGTTTGCCTTACGAAATATACAGAAATGTACACGTGCCAGGGCGTGAGCCCATCGCCGTTGAAAGTGCACGTCTATAGACGTTTTGGTGGAAAGCGCCTTGGTCGCCTTTAACGACATCCTCGGGAAGAGACGGGTTGGTTCTATTCTTCTTACGTGCCGAAACCACACAACACAGATTTAAACTTAAGAAAAAACTTAAAAGAACGGGGGAAACTATTTGAAGTATGTCACATTATAACATAACTAGCTTTCCGCCCGCGATTTCGTTCGCGTGGAAGATTTCATCAAAATCGGTTCAGCTAAAAAAAATCCAGGTCCTAATCTGTCTACCAACTAAATTTCATCCAAATCCGTCCAGCCGTTTAGGAGTGAAGATGTAACAAACATACATATAGACATATACACAAACTTTAGCTTATAAAGTAGTAAATAGTAAGAATATACATTTTGAAATAACATGTTATTTCTGCAGTTTCTTTATGCCATTTGGCAAGGATTTCAACATATAAGTTGGCCTACCATTACTCGTAAATTAGTAGAGCCTACTAGCTGTGACAAATTCGTACAATTCGATCTAAGGCCTCGTTGATGGAATGCATCGCGTTGCCTCCCGTCGCGTCGCGAGGTGCCTCTTGTGAGTTTTTCATTATGGAGAGTCGGCGCGTGATGTGGAAAGCTGCGCTAGAGTGTCAATCTAAGGAGCATTCCACACTAGATGGCGTCCCAAACTCTACGAAACTAGTGTAGGACCTTCAACTTTCTTGTCAACGTCCCTGACCACATGGTTCAAGCGTACCTAACTGGAAGCGAGGCGGGTGGCAAGAACCCGAGTTTAGAGAGAGAGTTAGGAACCATGTCGGTAGGAAAAGTCTACTCTTGATCTATAGGCGGCTCCATAATTATACAGGGCTAATTTATATGTCGACGCAAAATCATTAAACGACGATTTTAAAATTATCAAATGATTATTGATCATTGATTTTTAGAGATATTTTGATTATTGATTAAATTGATTGATTAAAATTGTCATTATGATTCCGAAGTAAATAAGTTTTCATAATTATTTTGTTGAATTGATGTTGTGCTTTAATTGTTACGTAAATTATGTGTAAAATAAGGAATTCGTTTATAAATGATTGGCGCTGTGTTATATCAACAGTTACTTACATTGATTTCACGACTAGTTGTAAATCGATTAATTATTTGACGATTCCTTCGACTAAAGATTGCGTTTGTAAATGTTGTTCAAATAACCTTCCTTATATTCTAAATTTTCATTATCGAGCTGAAATATTTTTATAGGCTGCTTGTAAAATTAGGTAATTATTTATAAACACTGCAGTATCTTTTAATAACTGTTGTTTATTTTTATTTCAAGTTTGTTTGCAAAAGTGTTTGATTGGTGATTTATTTTTAACTAAAACTATTGTGAGTAGCATTTAAAATAATTTCTTAATTATTTAAGATGTTTTTTTAATTGTTGTAACTAAATAAAATGATTGTATTGGCTCAAGAACTCTGAAGTTAGTTTCCTACCATTTTTGGTGGGGGCGTTCAGCGCCACCGCATTACAAAACTGTTCGGAGTTCTTGGGCATTCTGTTAGAGACTTTGGTAAGGATTGGACCGAGTTCACTCATCCAATCAAACTCGTCGTTATATGTATATAATGAATTTAAAAGGGTTTATCTCAGACGGTATTCCATATACAAACTTTCAAATCCAAGTGAATAGACCGATTCTAATGAAACTTTTTACACCTATAAGTGAGTACAGAGATCTAAAATGTTAGTAGAGAACATTTTGGAAAAAGACTATTGAAACCAAATTAGAGTGATTTTAAGTTTTCCTATTAACAGAAAAATGGCAAGATATTCTTTTAAATTCGATGTTTCGAAAATGTTTTGTACTAACTTTTTAGATCTATGTATCCTGTTTACTATACGTATAAAGTTTCATTAGAATCGGTCTATTCATTTCGAGAAATTGGATAATGAAAGTTTGTGCGGAATACCGTGAAGGATAAACCCTCTTAAGCTGCACCATCAACAGTTCTCCAATAATAGTCTAGGCAAGAGTGTCATTTTGAAGAACTGTCGTTGGTATAGTTTGAATAGGCACCTAAGATAAACCATGGTGTCCCACAGGTTGGGCCTAAAACAATAAGGACATCGCGATGCAGGCCTCCGCATCGCGATGTCCTTATTGTTTTAGGCTATAGCTGCCTAGCTATAAATGAGAATCGTGCCTAAGTTGTTCGAAAGCAGCAGAAAGTTCTCTGGGAAACTGTAATTAGCTTATCACGGTCAGTGGCGACCGCTCACTGAGAATAGAAAATTTTATATATGCGGACGCCACAGCCGGGTAGTTTCATAAACACTGTCTATCCAGCTCACCTTCTCAGGCCCAAATATTTCCTAAGTACTAACAGTCTCCATTAAATGGGTCACCAGAACATTAGCGGAACTGTGTCGGAACTCGATAGGGCAAAGTACAAATAAGGCGAAATGCTTATAGACAAATTATTTACTCGCATACAGGGTGTAATCGTTAAATGTGACTAGGCGATTATTCCTACTGACTTATACCATGCATGAGCGTTGGCTTGCCTGGCGGCACAATTGGCGGCACAAACGAGCCGCCGAACAGCAAACCCGCGAAGCAAAGCCTTCGGCTAATGCCGGCTCAGGCTTTGGATGCCTTGTTTTAAGGGTTTGGTGGTTTATACGTCCGTGCATGACTTAGGATCCTTTCATTGTTAGTACATTTATCATTATTCATATTTGTTGTCAGGATTAATATAAAGCAATTTCAGTAAAATATGCTTTATTGTTTATACAGGGAAATTAGTATAGTACGTTATAAATATTTTATTGAAAATACAAATTAGGCGGCCTTATCGCTAACAGCAATTGAAATTAAAATGACAAATTAATTTAGTTGTCAGTTATAGACTTTAAGAGATATTTAAATAAGAAAAATAAAGTATCTTTATGAAGAGTGTTTATTCAAGTCAATATTTAAGATATTTTTAAAAACTTTCTTCTTTAAAATTTTTCGAAATAATCGTCAAGCCACATTTAAAGATTACACCTTATATAGGGCAAAATGCAAATATGGCGAAATGATTCAAACAAATCCATCTATAGGGCAAAATACAGTCACACGAATACCGTAAGTCTATCCGAGAACGTGACAATTAGAACAATTCCTCATAAAAAATGCTACAGCACTAAATTAGTTTACTACATTTCACAACAAAATAATACGTTATACCAAGGTTTGTATGTGAAATATTCAACATATTGCGCTTCAAGAAAATGGAAAATTTTCATTGTAGTTATATTTAAATGAGAACAAGCCCCACCCGCGCCAAGGGTTACGTGATTTATGTACGGCCCACAGACGACAAATAGCGGTTTGTCGCGGTATCACTCTTTCACCGGCAAAATAATGTATCAGGAGCCCGACGCTAAAACACCCCACTAAATCTAATGCTTGCCTTTAAAAAGTTAGCGACTAGAAGGGACCAACCGTTGTTGGATATAAAAGATTTAATCTCGGTGATGTAGTGACGTAACATCATGTGTGAGTAAACAGTTTACAGTTGGATTTTGGAAATATACATAGATACACACATTTTCGCAACCTATAAACCTAATCATGTCAGAGATATCTCAAATATTAGCTTTGGATGTTTAAATTTGTAACAAAATCCGCGATATTATTAAAAATATTTAATTTGCGTTTCACTTGACATGAATGGTTAACCAGATTTCTGTGATCGCATAGTCGCAGTGAGTATTGACTAGGGGCCAGATATGCCAAGGCATGCAAGTTCTGGGAACGAGTCCATACTTAATAGCAGAAATATAATATTAGCTACTTTCAGCTATGATCCCAACAACAAATTCATTATCTCTGGCCCACCATGCCTCATGGTGAGAATAATAATAAAAAAAATGGGAATAATTTGATTTGAAAAATATGTCAGCTCGGATTGAATGTGTGTTATGATTTACTCTAATATGAAAAGTGAATGTTTGTGAAGTTTGACGATCTGTTTGGTGTAGTGGTTAGCAACTCTGATCACTATACCAAAAGGTTGCGGGTTCGAATCTCGCTAGGGGCATAATATGTTTGTGTGATGAATACGGACATGTGTACCCGAGTTATGGATGTTTTCATTTATAATAAGTATTTATTTACAAAAAAAAATGTATGTAGTATATCAACCATCTGGTATCCACAACACAAGCCTATAGTTGCTTACTGTGGAACTAGATGGCGCTGTGTGTATGTCTAAGGATATTTATTTATTTATTTAATGTCTCTGTATATACAGACATTCATATAGATGCTATTTTTTATGATTTTTAACTTTCTTGCATCTTACGGTTAATGCTTAAAATAAAGATATTTATTTATTTGTTTATTTATCACGCCAGAAGACTAGAAATACACTAACTAACTTCACCTGTACAATAATTCACTTACCATCTGGAACTTCTATAGGCGCTACAGAAACTACATTTTGCCCGCTGGATAATTCCCGACCTGCAAAGGGAAATAACATTAAAATCTCCCTTTATAGAAAATTATAGAACTGAACTATCATAACTAACTTAGTTTTAATTCCCTTCCCAATTTGATGAATAAATCCATTAACAAGTAATCTGGAATTGGAGAGGGTTTCAGTTGGAAAAGGTTTTTATCTATTTGTTTATTGTACAGGTAAGTAATAAATAAATATTAGATTTTGAAAGGTCAGCCTGGATTGTTATAATGGATTCTATTCCTGGATTCTATTTTCGATTGTTCATATACACGTCATTCATTCAATCCGACTAGACCTACGTAGTTTTAGAGTAGGCAGTTTTCTGTTTAAGTCGTGATGGCATTATTTCATGAATTATCTTACGAAGCATCTTGGCGCGCTCGTATTCGCTATTCGTTTTCGATTAGCGAAGTACAGCAATGTCTGGCGCGGTCAGTCCTTGGATGGGTGAGCACTAGTGGCATTTTAATACGAGTCTTCCGTGCACGTTAAATAATCGGTCCCGGTAGTTTTCAATTAAAAGCAGTCGTTAAGCTAAAAAATAAAATAAAAATAAAGGATTATTGCGAATTCAATTACTATTTTGTTTACGCTTATATATAGGGTTTTATCATTCCTTAATTAGATGAATAATTTCTAAACGTGCTTCTGACCAAACTAATTTCAGGTATACAATAAATAACTTTGTATATGTATTGTATATGTATAATTTAATCTAACTAATAAAAAGTTCGTTTGTTGCTCCACCACGGCGAAACTGATGAACGGATTTGGATGAAATTTGGTACAGGTAGAACATACCCTGGTTTAAAACGAAGGATATTTTTTATCCCCATAAAGTGAGTATTCCCGCGGGATAAACAAATATCCACGATAAAGTTATTCCACGCAGGCGAAGCCACGGGCGAAAAGCTAGTACAGTAATAAAAAAATTCAATCCGGACAATCAATTTTACAGTGATATTTCACCACATTTATAACTCATGTAGAACTAAAGTCGTTAAAAGTTTTCAGTGTTTAATTGCTTCGCTCATCGCTGGCGGACTAGTGCGCGGAATGGGCTTTACGACGATGCAGTAATCAACAGCATAATGTATGTAGCATTACTTCAAAAACTTTTCTATTTAATAGATGTTATACATGCATGCAGTAAGAGTATATCATAATCTACCTATTAACTTCCCACTCCTCTCACAATGAAGGAGTGTGGGTCAGTAGTCCATTAGCGCGGGTGCAATGATTGGAGGGCATTTCAAATCTTTACATTATCATAGCTCTAGTGGAGTATTTGCTATTCATTTTCGATTAGCGGGGTTAAGAAATGTGGCATTTTTATATCCTCGTAAACAGTCGATATGAGTTGTTTTCAATCGTAGTTGTTAAGTCTGTGGCCGCTTAAAAACACTGGACTGCCAGGTAGCCACTAGTCTGATACAAATTTTAGTGTGTACTGGCCCTGCATACTAGATTATATGTGGCCCATATCCTTACCTAATGACAGGAGATTATGTCGCAACAAAACATTTTTACAGTATATTTTTTAATATCTTCTTAATTTCTTCTTTTCCTCACAAATGTTTTCTTACAGAAATTACCTGTTATTTGTGTACATTGTCTATTAATTTTTAGATTCTCGCGATGGCATAGAGATTGTGGTAATCTACTGTTATACAAAACTCTCTCCTAAGGCGCACCATACAGCCAGGTCCTTGCTTTAGGCATCCATTCGCTTACAACCGCCATAAGCACGCTCCATCTAAACGAGGTAAGCACCCACTAATTTTAAAGATTCTTTACCACTAGAATAATTCATTAGTAACTGGACAAATTAAAAAACCGAAAAAAAAATGGAATTCGACGTCATAAATAAATACTTATCGTTTTAGTAAGTACGCAATAGGTACATACATACAATCACTCAAATCTATACTAAAATGTGGTAAGTACCTATATTATAGGTACCTACTTACGATGTGAAGGGTTTGTAACGCGTAAAAAGAGAGTATAGTCTGTATAACAACACAATATGTACAAATCTGGGACAAAGTTATATCCATGTAATGTAAGTACTCGTATCAGATAATTAATCGACTCACTAAGAAGAAAGACAGTTAATTAGTACCCATGGGTATTAAGTGCATAGCGAAAGATAGAATAATTACCATATATTTCGTCAATTAGGTGAACAGGAAGATTGAAGCGCCTCCATAGCTCAATGTCAAAAACACAAGGTTTACAAAAACGGATATCGCGGGTTCGATTTTCCAAGGTGGTAGGGCAAATGAGGTGAGGACTTAACCCCTTGTAGGTACATAAAAAAGAAAAATCAAATATACGCCGTGTATTCGTAAGTAGCCAAACACTTAAGTAGGTACGAGTAATTCTAGTTGGCTGAGGGTAAGAATACCTATATAAGTGAACCAATAGAACCATTATTCTATACTGTTAATATTTATTACCTACATAAATACAACTTCGTATTAATGATAACAAATATGGATCAGGTATCCCACAAACAGTCTTTAATTGTCTGGAAACATTAGTTTATTAGAGAATAACTAATAAAATTGTTATACCTAAAAGTATCTGTTATGATGAATTATAATATAATCATACATACATATTAACGTGACGACCTTTATCCCAAATAGTTGGTGGTAGGGTATTATTATAAATGTCCGTCTCATTATCTACCACCATCTTAAAGTCTGATGCCAAACAGCAATGTTTAATAGCATTGTTGTATTCCGGTTGTCAGAGATAAGATAGCCAGTCCGGAAATAAAATAAGGTTCCCGGGCCAGTACGTTTCCACCTTCGGCCTCATCTTCACTTAACATCAGGTGTGATTGAGGTCAAGTGATAACCCGTTGTGCATAAAAGAAATATAGGGTGGTATGAGATATCCAAAACATTAGCGTTTGATTTTCTCAAACATTTAAAGTGTAATGGTTGAAACAACATCCACCGTTCACCTATTTTTCTTAGTGCAATGTCCCATAGGCGCATTTTAACGACACCCACGACAAGAAGTTGGTTCTATTCTTTTTACATGGCGTAACCACACACTAATATAATCCTATATATTATAATCAAACATATGTATTTACATCTATCATCACGTAATACATCACAACAATTTATGTTCGCTTATCGCCAGAAGTTATTTATACATACGGAAATTTAATTACAACTTGTTAATGTAAACACGCGACGCCGTAATCACTTGACGACTACAAAAGATAAGTGCAAAGTGATTGAGGAGGCAGGGTTAGTGTTAATAGGCTCTGTCAATATGTCTACAATGGTTTTTTTGTTGGGCAACTGTCTGGTGTACGGGTAGTGTTGACAGCCCCTCTCTGCGGCGCTACAGGACTGTTCCATTACCGCCTGACCGATGAATAATTTTACTCTTGCAACTACGCTCAATGGATGCGGTAATAAATTTCATTGCACTCTGTAATAGTATTTGGATGACTCAGTCACTAGGCCATCTTTATACTAAATAAGTAACTTTAAGTTATAGTCAATGTGCCAATTTGGGTCTTAAGCGAATAGGTAGTACCAAAGTAAGTAGGTATATAAATTACTTTATCTCATACTTTTTCTGTATGAAAGTAACTTATATCCTTCTTCATGTCTCAGGCTATCACTTTGCCAAATTTCAATATGACCGGTTCAGGAGTTTTAATCGTGAATTATAATATTAATATGAATACTTACTGTGTGGATACCGTTATTTGCAGATTTTGTTTGACCACACTAAGAGCATGGTACAGTCTCAAACAGATCTTTACAACGCCATTATACAAATTAAGTTTTCTCAAAAAATTATGAATGTGCTTCGAAAGTACATTGTTGAATTAAGTAATAGAAAAGTATCCATGCAAAAACGTTCGTGACTTCCTGAGAAAACTTAATTCGGAAAGATTCTTTGTTTCAGATTGCACATTACAAATAGCGGTCAAGTGCGCTTTGTTGGGCCGTCCCTATGTTTTGCATTACACTTGAAGTTTTACTTTTGAGATCAGTAGGTATTGGGCTACAAATTTATGAAGGTCTGCGGCTGCAGGTATCAACTGAAATCCTGACAAAAATGGGGCCTTGACAAACGGACAGACAAGAAAATGATTTTTTATAAAATCTTATGGTTCCTTTTTTACTTTTTGAGGTACTGAACCTTAAAAATACAAGAATTTAATTTATTTTAACACTTTATTGTACACACACATCGAAATACACACTAAAGAGAATTAAATACAAATGTACAAAGGGCGAAAGTATCTGTATAAGAAATCTTTCTGAGCAAACCCGCGAAAGCGAAATAATTATGAAAGGTAGGTATTTATTCTCATTTTACACATAAGTATAGGTTCTAAGTAATCATTCCATGGCTTGGAAAAGCTTATATGTGGATTTTAGTGGCTGTTGATGTGTGTGTGAGGTTGGTTTAGTTAAATGAAATTACTAGCGTTCCGCCCGCGGCTTCGCGTGCGTGGAATAAACTTTATCGCGGAAATTTGTTTAACCCGCGGGAACTACTCACTTTATCGAGATAAAAGTATCCTATGTATTAATCCATTGTATATTCTACCGATACACCAAATTTCATCCAAATCCCTTCAGCCGTTTCGCCGTGACTGAGCAACAAACAAAGAAACAAATAAACAAACAAACATCCAAACTTTCGCATAATATTAGTAGATGTTTGGTACCATTGTCTCTAATTAACTATTCTTCTTATTTTCGAGTCGACGCAAGTTTCAAATTTATTGGACCAAAACCTAGCCACTCTAACAGCATTGTCTATGGCGTTAAGGAGTTCGATGCAGTTGTCAGGATACGTGGAGTACGGTAATTGGAGATTCATTGTCTGCGGGGAGACTCCGTATTCGCAACGATCACCTCCACCATTGGAGAAACCCCTGCTCTACAGATTATGTTTGCTGCGGCCGACCAAGTTCCGACGCCGAATGAATTAGCTATTTAGAGATGATATTAATTATTCTATAAAAAAATATTTTTAAGTAAACATTATATGGGTAAATTTTATTTTAGTGGCAAAAATTGGAAAAATATATTAATTACACTAAACTATAACTATATTATATACATTAATTTGAAGACTTGTTATTTTTTTGTTATTAAATAAGATAATAATTTAAAATCTCTTTCTACACATGGCCAGTCCATTGTTGACCATTGACTTAGACCAACATTTTGTTGCTATAGCTTCATAGTTTGTCAAAAAGAAGTATTGTATGCCCTTAAATACCTTCGCTTCTTCGATTCACGAGGTAGAGCACGCGACAAAGCTTGTGTGCGGATTTCTAATGACGTGACAGAAACTTTATGTGGCAGCGTATTAGGTATATGTATAACATAAGTTACTGAATATTTTAGTTAACTACTTATATTCTACACCCGTGTGGGTCCTGGAAGAGTATAATAGAACCAACCTGTCGTGGGTGGGTGGGACAACCCGTGGGTGTCGAAAAATATGATTAAACGATCCTGAACAATATCGTATCAGATACCAGAAATCGGTGATGGTGGCGGTCAGGTTAATTCCTCTGATAAGAGGAATAGAAAGCGTGCTAATCATTCCATGGTAGAGGCTTATATTCACGGTGGACTTTTTTATAGCTTGTCGATGTGGGTGATACCATGTTATGTTCTACACAATGTGTCAGTTTAGCTTCAGATCTCATAGTATTTGAAATTATCCATGTATCTATTAGCACTTGACCTGATGTTAAGTGAAAATGAGGAGGAAGGTGGAACTGCATACTAATAAAACCCAATCTAATTTGGGGGACTGGAGTAAACCCTCTTAACGTTTACTTTCTACCAGTATTACTATTAGTTTTTTTATTATTACTATACATGTTGCACTACAATTGCACCTGATGAAATGTGACGATATGGTCGACCATGACGCCTAAGAGCCTGTTCACCTGCTCTTGAAAATCCCAAGATCATAGGATTTGGAAAAAAATGCCAAATTAATTAATTCCATGCCATATTAAGTGAAGATGAGATTGATATATGTAATAATCCCGTCGCCTCTTCTTAACTCGCTTAAAAACATGTACTGTTTAAAGCTTGCTCATCCAGAAAATCTACATCTAGTCTTTTTCTAAGTTATTCTTACCATGAACAAACCTGGTGTTTGGGTACGTATACATGCATTTTTCTTCTTTTCACGTGTTATTTTAACTCGCAAGAGTGTAGAAAACGTAAATCACTGACGCATGCCAACATAGACGCATTGGATGGGGTGGAATTCAATCCGATAATGCTGCATTTTCCTTTTACTTACTAGAATTCCTTATTGAATTGTCGTATGCCATACCTATAAGCTCTTTATCAGAGATGTAGAACAATTCTTTGTTTATTTGTTTAAAAAACACCTACAGTCAGCAAAAAAGTATTCAAAATATTATATGCAATGTATGATACGTTCATCTACAAAACAAATATCTTTTAAATCGTAATACCAAAACAGTATTATGCTTGACATAGCATAAATTGAAAATTGTGAAAACTCTGAACATAATAATCATCCAGGTTGCTTTGCAGCAACTGTGATAAAGAATCTGCCGAACCTATTTTCATTAAACATGCCTAAGAATCTTTCCTTTCGAAAATCATAAGCCAATTTTAAATCTGATCAGCCATTTTGGAGATACAATGCCTTCAAAATTTTTGCGTCATGATTTAAAACTATCGTAATTGCAACGCCTTTGTTATATAGAATAAAAATGCTATAATAGAATGAAGTATTATAGATTATTAAAGTACAGTGTCGAAGTAGAGTAGTGTCGGAGTAAGTGTTGAAGTTGGGATGGTATTTGTCAAAAGAAGTGTCTGAATTAGGTATTATCGGATTACAGGGATGTAGAAGAAAAGAACTATGGAAGTTGGATATTTTCAAAGTGCACAGGGTGTCGAAGTAGAGAGGGATTTGAGTAAAGAAGTGTCTACATGAAATAGTATACAATATCTAAATATTCTTGGAGTACAGGAGTGTCAAAGTACAGTGGTGTTGGAGTAAAGAAATGTCGGAGTTGATTATTGTCATAGTACAGGAGTTTCCAAGTAAACTGGTGTCGGGGTAGGGAACGAGTTAGGTATTTCGGAGAATATGATTGTCGAACGTAAAGAAGTGTCGGAGTTGGATATTGTTGGAGTCAAAGTGAGTGCTGTCGGAGTTAAGAAATCTTTTGTCGCATATCGAACGAAAGTTTTGTCGAAGTAAGTATAAATTAATAATAAATAAATAAATATCTTTGCACATACACACAGAGCCATCTAGGTCCACAGTAAGCATCTAGGCTTGTGTTATGGATACCAGATGGTTGATAAACTACACAAATACATTTTTTTTGTAAATAAATACATGTATAAATGAAAAACATCCATAACTCGGGAACACATGTCTGTATTCATCATGCAAACATATGCCCCTAGCGGGATTCGAACCCGCGACCTTTTGGTATTGTAGCAGAGTTTCTAACCACTACACCAAACAGGTCGTCATAGTCAACAGTCAGTATATGGGTACTCGTATTCCCAAACTGATTTTTTTTCACATTTGGGTCTTTCGTAGTAGTAGCTCTGAAGATCGGTCTGAGCCTTTCATTATGTGTGGCTTGAGGGGCAGGGGATTGCAATGAAACGAAATTATGACGTTTATGCAGGAGGGCTTTCTACATCTATTATTAATTACTCTTGCAATTTTACATTTAATTTATTTATTTTTGTGTCTTTTATTTACATTGGACGACCGATTGGTGTAATGGATAGTAACCCTATCAGCTAAAGCAACGGTTGCGGGTTCGAATCCCGCGAGGGATAAATGTTTGTGTGATGAATACGAATATTTGTTACCGAGTCATGGATGTTTATATAAATATTTATGTATGTTTATCCGTTATCTAGTATCCATAGTACAAGCTTTGCTTAGTTTGGGACTAGATGATTGGTGTAAATGTCCCAAATATTTATTATTAAAATTATTATTGTAACAATCAGCTAAAGTAATGTATCAACGAAAACGTTGTCTCATTCGTTAGTTATTCCGTGTAATAAATAATGAGACTCATTTTGTAATCACCTTACCACTGTTTCCACTTATGATAGGAGTTAATAATTATGTTATTATCATAATGACGCTAAGTGGTAAATTAAAATCGGATTGCAGTACTACAGTACCTCAGAATGAAATTGTTGATACAAAATCCTGTGTGCTTTCATACAGAGTAACCTATTTAAGCATTTGAGAACCAAAAAACCCGACAGCATATTTAGTATTTTGCGGACGACATGTTGGATATTTTACTATAAAATGTAATCTATAACACTTCAGGTATCACGACGAATCAAACGACACCATGTATTTCGAAATTGTTTAAGCCCTTCAGGCTACAGGATACGCCAAATGAACGGACATACACACATACTTACATACATACACTCGAAAAACATTGAAATGAAACGAAACGACACGAAATGAAATGAAACGAACCGAAACGAAACGACACGGTATATATAGTATAGTATCACGTATAGTATGACTCGACGACCGTAACACTACTAGTGTTCCCGCGCGACGCTACCGGAAACATGAGCGTACCGAAAACCGGGGGCCAATAAGTTTGAACGATAATATCAAGACTATGCCATAACCAAAAACGTTACGTTAAGCACATTTCGTACCTACCGCGCTAATCATTTGAACTGAAAATTAGCTTAATATGTTTTTATAGTCGTGGTAAGTTCTATACGTTTTGAGTTTGGTTTTACTTGGTAACATCAACGAGTTAATCGTTCAGAAAAAATAGCGCGATGTTACTCGCCGCGCGGTTCACGTGTTCTATATCGGCGATATAACTATCACCATTCACCATCACCTCCATTTCAACCGCTCCACCATCACCTCCATTCTAACTCAAATCACCATTTTAACCGACTCCGTGGCTCAATGTAAACAACATTGGGTTTACATTTCGGAGGTCGCGGGTTCGATCCCCAGCGGGGTACATATTTAGTATTCGGTTTGGTTAGTGGTAGGGCATATTAAATGTCCGCCTGGCTAGCTACCACCATCTTATCTAAATCTGCCGCCAAACAGCAATGTTAATAGCATTGTTGTGTTCCGGTTGTCAGAGATAAGATAGCCAGTCCCCGAAATAAGATGGGGTTTCCGGGTCAGTATGCTACGCAGTCATCTTCACTTAACATCAGGTGTGATTGAGGTCAAGTGCTAACCCCTTGTGGATAAAAAAAAACCATCATAGTGTTAATTGGTATATTGTGTGTTCTATATCAGCAATATAGCTATGACTATCACAGTGGTAGTTGACAATTTTGAGTAATTGACTATGGTGGTAGTTGTGGTGGTTGTGTTATTTGACATATTGAGTTGTGTGTCAGTTGACATATATGGAGTGTTCTATATCGGCAATATAACTTCTTTTTTTATGCATGACGGGTTCGTACTTGACTTCAATCACAGCTGATGTTAAATGAAGATGAGGTCGAAGGTGGAAGCGTACTGACCTGGAAACCCCAACACATTTGGGGGACTGGCTATCTTATCTCTGACAACCGGAACACATAAATGCTATCAACATTGCTCCTTGGCGGCAGATTTAGATAAGATGGTGGTAGATAGCCAGGCGGACATTTAGAATGCCCTACCATCAACCAAACCGAGTACAACATGTTCCCCGCTGGGGATTGAACCCGCGACCTCCGAATTGTAAACCCAATGTTGTTTGTCTAACTAACTATCAAATTGTCGCTATTATAGTGGCAGTTGATATATGAGTAGTTGACATAAGGTGGTGGCTATGTTAGTTGACATTATTGAATGATAGTTGACATATTGAGTAATACACAGAAGCTGACAAAAGGCATAGATTTCTTTGAGGTATAATAGATACCTGATTTTGCAACAAAAACATCCATAAAATAAGGAGATTGAGAGAAATAGTCACCTTTTATATTGGGTTTACACAATTGCGATTAAAAAAGTGTGTCAATGATTTGTCGTCTTTATTTCATCTGATACGTACCTTTATGATTAAAATAATTGATTTATATTAGCAATGCATTTGTTATGGGTTTACTCTTAACAAAGTGCTTAAATTTATTCATAATAATACATACCTTCTTATAAAAATTTACTCATTAAATAATCCAAGCTAAAAAGGAGGGGTCTCCCATGGGAGAGCTAAAGGCTGAATTACAAATCGTGTGGGATAGAGCCTGTTGGTATCTATATGTATAACTGTTAAGGCCGTCCTTAAATCTGCATATTCACCCTTTGTACGAAATATCATATATCCTGCAATGTTTTTATTTATTGAGAGTCATACATAATAACACCCAGGACATTGATGTGCAGGAGCGTTATTGGTGTAGCAGGGTTAAAAACGTAAATCCAAGCTCGACCATTAAGAATTCTTAAAATGTTTTTGAATTTTTAATTGAAATCATTTTTAATTATTGTGCAGTCAAAATAGTATTTATACTTGCACAAGAGAAGGGGTACTTGTTCAATAATATCTAAATCCCACCAAAAACATTCTGTAAAAAACTAGCCAAATCTCGATGGAGCTGCTTGATTATCTCTAAAAAGTAATGAAATCTATACAAAGTCGTGCCAAGTGTAAGGTTCCTTACTGCGATTTCTTTATTATTATAGTTAATGTTGTGTGACTTGGCCGTTGAAGGGTACACAGGGGTACAAAACCAGGTGCTCCATGACACCATTGCACCAATCTGTCGCCAGAACCGCTATTAATGTTATTAATTATGTTATTAAGAATATTCAACGGCAAACTATTAGCGAATAATCTGTGTGGCGTTTACATAACATTCTTTATACGTTAGTGGCTTTATCAAGCCTACAATTGACTGGTTATTGAATCAACGTTTTCCAAGTGGCAATTTTCCATCGTCAATGCGTAGCGGTTCTGGCGACAGATTGGTGCAATGGTGTCATGGAGCACCTGGTTTTGTACCCCTGTGTACCCTTCAACGGCCAAGTCACACAACATTAACTATAATAATAAAGAAATCGCAGTAAGGAACCTTACACTTGGCACGACTTTGTATAGATTTCATTACTTTTTAGAGATAATCAAGCAGCTCCATCGAGATTTGGCTAGTTTTTTACAGAATGTTTTTGGTGGGATTTCACTTCTTTTTGTAGAAATGTGGGCATATTACATATATACCCACGTTTCTACAAATATACTTGATACTGCAAGTTGAGTCAGTTCTACCATACACCAAGAAAGATATTGAATGGAAGAGACAAGACCCGTCTTTGGGCATACCAACTACTTGGTAGCAACTAAGTTCATCGTCGTCTTTTAATAATATCGACATTTTTTACGATAATTATTATCTTGCGAAATCAAACACAATTAAACTCAACGACCTTTAGTATATGGACAACAAATCAGAAATACCGATAATATTTAGACTAAAACCTACTTATATCTTTAAGACTTCTTTTGTCTTAATAAAAAAAACTTAAAGAAAATATTACTCTGCCTACTCAATCTATACAAACTATAAGCAAAACGTTAACTCTTAATTATTAGACAAGTGTCAATATAATTAATTATCAATGAACTTTCTACCAAAGGTACTACCTACCTAGTACTGAAATACAGCTAAATTAATGATATTTTTAAACGAAACGAAGTAATATCTAACTAAATAAACTAAACTAGAATACTAGAAAAGTACTTATAAACACGAACGCGATTCGAAGTACTGCCTAACTGTAAATTAAACCTAGAAAACTAAAAGTAGGTACTAAATAATTAACAATTAAATAAAGTATTCAATTGAAACTTCTTTTAATTCTGATAATTAAGTAATAATCAGTAATCCGTCACTAACCATATAATTCCTAACCTGTTTAAATCTTTGAATTAATATAATAACAACCTGCCAATTAACCTTAGCAAACCTCACGAAATAATCAGCGAAATCAACGAAATGCAAATAATCCCTCCTAATCCCTAGCAAACATTTTCAAGCGCAATAGAAGAATGTCGTAAACGACTGTAACGCGGCCGGTTGCCACTTTGCCATATAAGGTTATCGGAAAAACAAAACGTAAGCGCGTTTTAAAATACAGTCAACGCCATCTAGCGACGCGTGCGGGTATCACCGCCACTCTTAGCCAATGCATTATATTTTGACCAAATTTTCGTTCGTTTATTTAATTTGTGTAATGTTCGAGTAGAATAAAATTAATCGTTTGACTATTTCTTCTTGTAAACTTGTAATAAGTATAAGTAAGTATAAGTATAAAAGCCAGTCTAGTCTTATCCAGAGTTTTCCTTTAATTTTATTTATATTCGTATTAAAAGCAGAAGGGGAGGCATTCGCCCAGCAGTGGGACGCTATAGGCTAGATTAAATTAGAAGATGTGTCCCACTACGCTGGATTTTTGCAATGACAGTCGATTTTTCTATGTACCAATAGTAGAAGGGGGCATTACCATATCTCTAATACAGCTGAGACCAGCTGAGGGTTCTTCATCAGATACTTCAGACCTTCGATTTTTGACATCAAATGAAGCGGCCCACCAAGTTGAATATTTTTTGTAAAGGCGGTATATGTCGATCTCTAATAGTTTGGTTGGGCTCTTGTGTTTCCTAATCAGGGTCACCAGGTACTCCAGATCTTCGATTATCCTAGTTTTTATAGTTTTCCCTTTATGTGGCCATTGAACCATAACTCTGTACCAAATTTCAGCTCTCTGAGTTTATGGGAAGTACTAGTTCTATTTTGATGATCATGAGTGAGTGAGTGAGTGAGTGAGTGTCATAAATGCGAAACTTTGCTTTCGCTTAACTTCGGAACTAAATGACCTACAGACTTGAAATTTTGGATTTTAAGTATGTGATTATAGCTTACTGGATGACGAAAATTTCTGCGTTCTAGTCTTATCCAGAGGTTCTAAAATAGGGGCCTGAAAATGCGGCGAAATGGTTCCAGTAAAGGATGGTACGGCAGTGTTTGCTTCGCGCTCGACTTGGCGGGGGCACTGCCGTGCCCCCAGATAGATTGAGCTAAGTCTAAATGAGCACTCATGAACCCGGTAGTACATACTTTAAGTGATAACGTTGTCTAGGGAATTCAGTGACGAGTTCGCACTCACAAATGTCACATCGTTGGTATGGAAAATTGAGAGTTTACGATAAGTTTTCCTCTGAATGAAAATTCACTCTGCCTTACGAATTCGTTAGGTAATTCTCCGCACACGTGTGTTACAATTCACTTGCAAATTGACTGTAGTAATGGCTACATGCACAGGAGATAAGTAGTTACATTAATATGTGGGGATACTCGTACCCTTGCACCGTCCTTTTCCTTTTCAGCTGTCGTTTATAAAACCGAATTTGATGCCGCAATTTTGCCATTTGGGTATACGGGTTTCGGATATTTTTCTAAGACAAAAGTGGGGGAAAGTGAAGAAGTTGTCCTGGATGAAGCCTCCGATTCCATAGTATATAGTAGAGTAGATCTCAATGTTGGAGAATTCCGAGGAAACTGAAGCCGGTGATTATTTAACGAAGAAACAAAAGGGATATGGTGACTATTCGGTGTAAACTTGAAGTTCATAGTATATTTTTGGAGATGATTTTTGGCGTCTGATAGAGCAGTCGAATGAGCGGAAGGCCAGCAATTACCTGCCTTGTCTATAGGATAAGCATATCGCTATACAACGGGTCAATACCTCCACCCTCAGCTTATTGGGAAACCTTCGGGTCGTGTAGGACCTGGGATAGGCATATGGTTATAAATCCTTGTAACGTTTTTTTTTATCTTTATTTATGTTGTGATGACGTAATGTTGACTTAAGAATATGCTCATATTCCCGCTTCCGCCCTGCGTTTTAATGTGCCAGAGGCCTTAGTTATTAATAGCATTGTTATGGCCTGACAGTATGAGATAAGATAACCAGTCCCTCATTAAGTTGAGGTTTCTGGGTGATACTGGTTATTATAGGATATAGATAATAATAAAAAATAACTTTTTATGATCAGACCGAAGAAGATAATTTTATCTTACTATATTTTAGGGGTATACGATAGTATTTAACTTGTTTTCATAAAATCATAAGTTAAATGTGAAAACATGTCCTTGCCTAGGTAAAAAATAAAGTTGGTAGTGTTTAGTGGCCGTGAATGTTGGGATTTGTTAATTTTCTTACTTATGTTATTATTATTAAGAAGTATTTTTTTTTGTATTAAAACATTAAAGTGATGAACAACCACTTATGACGAGCGCCAATCGCTCGTAGTGGATAGTGACCCTGTCAGCGAAACCAACGGTTGCGGGTTCGAATCCCGCGAGGGGTAAAGGTTTGTGTGATGAATACGAACATTTTTCTTTTTTATTTAATATTTATGTATGTTTATCCGTTCTTTAGTATCCATAGCACAAGCTACGCTTAGTTTGGGACTAAGATAGATGATATCATCTGATTGGTGGTAAATGTCCGAAATATTTATTTATATTTATTATTTATTTACTTATAGATTTTAATTTATTTAAACGCCATATAACGCCATATAAATATTAATCTCATTATTAAATTTTCTTACTACAGAAATCATATGATTATAAAAGCTTATAATCATATGATCATAAAATAAATTGGCTAAAAAAAAATATCGCATATTTTTTACATGTGATTATGTGTTAATAGAATACATTCCACTGTATTCTATTAACCAGTTTAACTATTACCCTTAAGTCTTTAAGTATTATAAACTTACATTTATGACTACCTAACTTATTATTGCCCCAAGATATATCGTTACATTTGGGTACCTGATTCTTACAGCGATAGATTCATGATTGTAATGAAACTTAGACAAGAAAAATCGGCCAAGGTGAGTGTCGGGCTACGCGCAGTGTAGGCTTCATAGATGCCCTCACAATATGCGAATTTTTGCCGTTTGACAAATAATTCTCAGCGGAAAGTACATTTTATATTTCGACTATTACTCATTAACTTGTAAAACCTACTTACTTTTAATAGTTTTCCTTTTAACTATAATTATATATATTACTTCCGTAATTTTTTTCCGTGAAGAAAATTCAACCCCACTTCACGTGTAGGGGAGGTACCCTAATAAAATATTTCAAGACTTTTTTTTACCACTTTGTCAGCGTGATTAATATGTATACCCATGCCAAATTACAGCTATCCAGTACTTTGAGCTAAGCCTCGAACAGACGGACGGACATGGCGAAAGTACAAGGGTTCCATGATGACTACGGTACTTTAAAAAATGATCCAGCTTTTACAAAATATTAAATCTTAAATTGACGTAAAGGGAAACCACTCTGGTGAGGTTTTACAAGAGTGGAGAGGACTCATAAAAATAAACTCAGCAGAAAAACCTTTGCACTCAGTTTTGACGTATGAGGTTTCTCTAATTAGAGGCACCTTTACGACTCCGTGACATCTCAAAATATAAACTGCCTACATGATGTGTTAAAAGCCTAAGGCTCAATAATTTATAATAGCACTGCGGCTAATGAAAGCGATACCACAATATAATAGTTTTTTGTTAAGTAGAAACAAGGCAGCTATTAAAAGGGGACAGCTAACCTCGAGGTCATTTACTGAACTTAGTAGTTGACTCAATTGCTCTAATAATTATATTGAGTCTATTTTCACTCTAGTTTGTACAGAGTGAAATCGATGTATAACAGATGGTTATCCCGTGTTTATTATAAGAGGTTACTTAAAACTACTATCGAAACCACAGTAAAAATTGGCAATACCTTTCATAAAAGA
Organism: Oegoconia quadripuncta; assembly: GCA_949316235.1. NCBI lineage: Eukaryota > Metazoa > Arthropoda > Insecta > Lepidoptera > Autostichidae > Oegoconia > Oegoconia quadripuncta. The sequence continues at coordinate 10,908,106 of OX438754.1, read as the reverse complement.
AACGCCATATATACCTGCTTTATTAAAACATTACTATTTATTTACTGTAACGTTCACGGAAAGATTAATTTCCATGTTTTAAGAGACATTAAAAACTTAAACTGATAATGTATCTCAGTAAGATAACATTGTCTACTATTAAAAAACAAAAATCTTTAAATTTCTATTGTGTAGTTAGGTATCAATCACTAAACAAATGTTGATGAGTACATATTTATGGGAGTGTATAAAGCAGAAATTTTGGATAGATAGCGTTTGTTTTAATACCGCAATTTACATATTAGCTTAAACTTAATATCTCTTAGATTAGGGAAATAATCGCCCTGTTAACACTTATCGATTTCAGCCTGTATAACTAGGTATAGTTTGACACGCTCAAAAATTTGTTGCCAAAAAAGTAGTTATTTAAAAAGTGGACTCATTTCGTTTCGTTTGCTTTTATTTTCATAAATATTTTCGCAAAGATTTGAATATTTTTAATTAATTTCGCCATGTCTTTTAGGAGCAATAATATCTTTGGTATGGAGGTGGAAAAAGGCAGTGCGAGATAGTTAGCGCTCTCGGTGTCAGTCGCCAATTAGTTTCTGCAGCTAAGCGGTATAATGAGATCGGTCACATTGGAGACCGTTCAGAAAGAGGAAGAAAACTTACTTTTGCAAATGATTTATGATATTTTGTATGGAACTTTCATGAATTCTTTGCATGTCATAAGTTTGTCGACTGTTTCTCGTAAACTAATTGGGTCTACCCAGCTGTTATAATTTCCTTTACAATTTCGTTATGGGTTACTTATATTTAATTTTACAGTTAAATAAATCATTTTATTTCATTTAAATCAGTAAATTAACAATGAAATAGTTCTTAAATTTAAAAATAGGAGAGTGATATTGCTACGAAAAGTTTACATTTTTATTGTCTTATCACACTAAAATGTGTACTGAGAAATGATTAAATTATATACATTAAATGTTTTGCATACAGCTACGGAAGCTAATACAATATATTTCGATTTCAGAAAAAAAAATATATTGGTAGTTTAAGGGAAAAAATCTTTTGTTTTTAACCCCCGCGCAAAAAGAGGGGTGTTGTATGTTTGATCGCTATGTTTCTGTCTGTGGCACCGTAGCTCTTAAATGGGTGAACCGTTTGGATGCGGTTTTATTTTAAAAACAGATTTTCTAACAGTGGTTCTTAGACATGTTTTATCAAAATCTGTTCAGCCGTTTTGTTTTAATCGGTTATGGGGGTCTTTAAAATTTTAAATTTATAGTTATCATAGACCTCTTTTGCCACCATTCATCTTGAAACGAATAAACTTAATTTAGTGCTACTATTAATCCTGGTTTTTACATTCGAAGTTGGTTCGTAGCACTCAAAATAAAATTTGGCGTGTTTTGATTTGACAATTCGATTTATATTTAATTGTCCAAAGTCCATAATTCGTTGGAGATTATTCAACGAAACAAGGAACTTAGTAAATTTCCGGCGTCACGTAAAACAAAAAAACTTCGCCTAAATTGGTTTTAAGGTTGTGAAACTTTTTTCATAAATCAGTTCCTCGTAATAATTCGGCGTATCTTTAAATCATTTAAATTATCTTCACTTAATTTGATATTCTTGGGCTTTACAAAATTGATTTTGTTCTATTCTTTTCTCTAAATTACTTATTATGTAAGTACTTCTTAGTAATGTTATTTTTAGTCCTATAAGATCCTAATTGATACTCAAGCTCGCTGGTGAACTAATTGGTTTCGTTATTGTAGATGAAAATACGCTAACAAAATAAGAGTATATACTAATTTTTTGAGAGATATAAGGTATCGTAGGCATAATCGGCAATCTCAATCAAAAATCAATTATAATGCAAAGTCAATGTCTATGGTAATTTTTTTATTGTAGGTATTGTTTTTTAACGTTTTCACGTGCAGTGAACCAGACAATAGAGTTTTATTGTTATAACGTCTAAAGGCGTTCAGTGTCCGTGGAAGTATACAGTGTACGTACATTCAGCAATGAAGACAAACTTTTCAGCAGATCATTTACAATGTGTACGATGCTTCGTCGCTGAGTAATAACTTTTCCAAATTCCATCCACTTGAGGTTGTAAAATTAAGTGATTACTTACAACATGCATTTAAAAATTTTATTTTCTTAGTGCTTGTATCAGTACATTACTCATCCCTTGTGTTTAGGTATAGCGACAATGAACTAGGCACATCTATAACTGTCATGTCGGCGAGATGCCCGCGGATATCCGTCGATGCGTCACGTTGTCCCAACTTGCCCCATCTTAGCCCCCGTCCGTTGTTTACTTCCCCTAACTGAATTATGTTATAGAAACACGAGAGCTCTCAAATCGCGACCCTCTGAATAAATCTCGTACTCGAGCCAAGAAATTCTCTTGGAGAGTAGTCATCGATGTCGGGTTTAGTGTTGTTCCCTTCTGTGTTTATGCTTCCTTGGTACAAGGTGCTGTTTTCAGATGTTCCGGACGGTAATTTTATTCTCGGGAGTTTTTCAACTTTTGCTTATTGTAGATTGTACTTGTAAAAATTGTGACATTCTTAGTAATAAATGTTCAATAAGTTTTGTCCAAGAAAGTCATTAAGTTTCATTGCTTTTCAGATGTAAAAATGAATATCAGAGATTTGGGTATTTAATAAATTTAAACAATGTAGTGGCTAATCAGATGAGTGAAATCATTGTTTTAAATTTGCGTATGCATAGATAGGTACATATTGAATATTGTAATATACTTAATTAATATCCTACATTGTCGTTGGGCTTTTTATTTCTATAGTTATACTAAATTATTCTATCAAATATCAATGAAGGAAAAACATAAACTCACAAAACTTGTTTTCTATTCCTATGTCAATAAAATAACAGAATATAAAATTACTGTAAATTATAATAAGACAGTTAATCTGTACAATTCTCCGATCTCTGTGTATGCATGATGAATTGATGAATGACCTAATAAGCTAATGAAAGTGAATAACAGAGTAGTTTCTGCATTTAGAGAGACGAATCGATTATGAAAATATGCATATTGTTGTTTATAAGTGTTGAATAATAATACAGTTGTATCTAGATTATTCCTGTAGATAAGCAGCAACTACCTAGTCTTCTATATCCTACCCGGAAAAACTATAATAAATTATAATTTATATGATAATATAAATATTTTTATAGAGTATATTACAAACGTGTAGCCGATGTACAACGAATTTTTGGTGATATCAGACGTGTTTATATTTGTACCTACTTCTTCTCCTCATTAAAAAATATTAAAAATTAAAATCGGCAGAAAAAAGTAAGTACGAATTTGGGACAAGAAGTCGGTAACAGGGTTCAAAAATAGTAACTGGAATCAAAAAAATCTCTAGCTGGAAATAATCGATAATAGCTCTAGTTACCATAAACTATTTCAGTCATTTTAAAAAATAGAGCAACGTTTGAATGAAACAGATTTAAAACAAACCACAATGTTCAAAGTAATGCATAAACTTTAAACATTAAACAGCAAGCCCATTTCCGTGATAACAAAGCATAATTTAGCCCAATAAACAAAACTTTACAAGTCGTTGCAAAACTATAAAAATGCTAATTGCACTTTCAACTCACCTGTCGTGCTGTAGCAGGCCGTCAGTAACGCTATCCATATCACACAATATAAATGTATAAAAAGAGTCATTTTGGATTGGACACATATATCGGTTTTGTCTTCTTGTTCACCTGTGGTGGGACGTTTCGCGTGGTGGCGGCACTGGGGCGGCGAGCGAGCGACCCATCTCTGGGAGGGTTAGGGAGGCACTGCCGCGAGTGACGCGCGGCGCCTCTCCGCCAACTACCCCCAGATAAACAAGGGCGAGAAAACCGGCAACACGCAGACAAGCCGTCTCGCTACCAATAGCTGCCCCATAACGGCATAATAAAATAAGACAAAAGACAAAACTAAAGAACGGAAAACTGTTCGCTTATCAAGTTGACGTCCGAGTTACGTCGCGCCGTCGGTTATTTTGCTCTGCAAGTTATGTCGTGCAATTAAGCAAATCAACTAAAACAACAACGTATATAAACTACAGTTCACACTATATTGCTAACGTAACTTACTATATAATCTGATAAGTAGGTGACGCCAATTCCATTATCATCCGGTCAATTTTCTCTAGTAATGCTTAAGAAAAACAATAACATTAAGATAAATACATCTCATCTCATTCAAGTTGTAATTAAGCGAGGATTTTCTTAAACTCCATTCTAGGCAGGTTGGTTTGTGATCACAGTGTTTTAGGAGCTCTGACACTGGCTATGATGTTTGACTCAAATAAACAAGGAGATCAACGCTTCCAGCACATAGACGCTTGGCATGGCCAACAGGATACTGGCGACGTTGTTTCTCTTAACAGGACGAGTCGGGTTGACAAGGCCCTATAATTTCGCTATAGGCCCACTTAGGCTCCGTCAAGCCAATCACATTAGGATATGGGAAGTGTAAGAACCCACTGACGAGAGGGGTTGTATGTAAGTATATCCGCTGACCAAATGTAATATTGAAACTTGAGCGCAGGTACGATCATAAAAACTGGAATTTAGACTTTGCGATACTGTGTTTCGCAAAGTTGAGGCTATGGATGACGTTAGCGAAGGCAATTTTCAGAAAGGCCAGCAAGGTAGTAAATATATAAATTTATAGTCGTAAACAGAGTCGAACAATGAAAAGGATCATATTATTAAGGTCGCTGTTATTATTATCGTTCAGCCAATAACTGAGGTCAGTACTTCATCCTGCTATAAATTTATGTCCAAGCTACATCTAGATGTAGACAGCTGCTGGGGTAAGCTCGTTGAGTTTCTCAAGGCCGCAGGGCAAACGTTTGCCAGGGCACTTGTCCGCATTATATGCAAGCGTCTGCCCCGGCGCACCACAATCACGGTGTGGGTGTACGACAGAGGCACTATTGATTTGGACATCCACTATAACCGTGTGTGCACTCCGGTACCAGACTCTATAGGTATATATAGTGCTCGAATGGACGCTCACGACTACAAATGTCTCGAATAATAAAAAATTAGGGTGTCCATGGGCGGCGGTGATTGCTTTCCATCAGGTGACCCGCATGCTCATTTGCCGCCCTCTCATATTAAAAAAAAAACATTTATTTCTAAGTATTACTTTTAAAGTAAACTAACTATCTATATATATACATGAATTTGTATCTTGATTGCCATTAATTTGGTCTCAAACATTTAGAGCGATATCAGATTGATTAAAACAATTAGAGCGATTTAGGAAAGATCCATACATAGACTATTAAAATCTTAATGCTTTTTGCTTTACTGTAGTTACTCATCAAAATCATGAAAAAATGTATAACCAAGACTCGAAATCGTTTCACTTATAAAAGTTAAGAGATCTAACATAGAGCCAAGCGCCTTGAATAACTATACTTACTTTTCGCGGAACTGAAATTTATTTATTGTTTGTTATTATTATTATTAGGAGCCCATACTGTCCCACTGCTGGGCAAAGGCCTCCCCCTCCTCTCTCTCCATTTATTATTTATTTATTAAATTTATTTCAAACTATCAAAATTGCACAATGTGGGGTATGAAAAAATGTGATTCTCCATATTTATATCTTAACTAAGTTATAAGTTGCCGTTTCGCGAAAGTACCTTTAATAATAGTAGTTTAGTCGTTCGTACCTAGGTAACTACATACATTATAGGGTTGTTCAAGGTCAGCCAAGGGATTCATTTTACACTAATTTACGCTAATCCTAGTTTACATGATAAGTTTCAGCTGTCAATAACATCTGGAAGTAGAGGTTTAATGATCGTCAGTCAGTCAGGGACGACATTAACGTGTTTTGCGTATTAATAAAATATAATATTAGTCCAGTAAGGATTCACTTTTAACTTCCTATAATTTTAAAGGCCGTGATTTTTTGCACATGGATATAGTACCTGTCAGTGATAGAATAAAAAAAACATAGTTAGTAATAAAACATAGACTATATGATTAAAATTACCACTGTGAATTACATTGCGTCGGAGAATATACTTAGAACCCCTGTAACTATTTTCAAAAAAATCGAGCAATTTTCTTTATAATTCTGAAAAATTCCACCGAGGGCAAATATCACGATTCAATGAACTATTTTTAGAAAATATAAAGTAGCTATTGATTATTTTTTTAGAAAATAGTTTTAGAAGATCTTAGCAACTTTTACAACGCAAAGAAGTGCACAGTGGCATCTTTTATTTAATATTGTAGGTTTTATAACTAAATACCTACACTATACCTAAAGCAAACTCCTGATCCATTAGAAAATATTTTTTACAATATCACTGATAGGTACTTTGTCTATGTACAAAAAATCAGGGCCTTTAAGATTATAGAAAATATGCATATCTTGACTGCACTACATAGCAGAATTTCTCTCCAAAAATCTATGGTGCACGCCTATGTTCAGCAGTAGACGTCAAGTGGTTGTAAAGATTGTATGTAAAAAACGTTTATTAGCGATAAGACCGCTATGATGTACAATTGTAAAATTTGTTTAACATGTGTATTATGTATTTGTTGTTCTTCATTGATTGAAAAACAGGCCGAATGGAGTCAAGAACGTATTGTAATGTTCCTCCGAATCATAGCCTAATTGATCAGACAACTAACACGCTGTAGAGCCTACATCAAAAATTAAATCTGTGTTCTGGTCAATTATTGTTGTGAAGATGAAGATCTATGAGAGAGCTGTGCGAGTGATGAAGCAGTGCCTTGCAGAAGTAGGGTGCGGTGTGGGTTCGGAGACCATGTCTTCATTACGCTTCGAAGAATTTTTGTTTATATTACACGACGTACACACCTGCTTCGTCTACCCATCCTGTGTTTAGCTACACGCTCAGCCACAGGATGAAAGAGTTTTTACGGGTATTCTCCTGTCGACAATTACATGTCAATTAATATAATCTGCCTCAGGTACAAATTGACATAATTTTTATCAGTGCAAATATTGAACTCAATGGAGGAGGGATAGTTACTGACTATATTGAATAAAAAGAAAACAATAAAACCTAAGTATTACCTAGTTTAATCGTTACACCAATAACAGGAATTTTCCTTGCTGAACGTCCCCGATAACGGGTGTCGGAGGGCCAATGTGTAGTGTTATTGCCATATCATGCACAACAGCAATACCGTCGCGACAACCCCTCTTCAAGATTCGCTAGACACAGTTGTGGGAGACTACTGCGGCGTAATAATGCTCTTAAGTGTTACTGCTCCTTCTAGTAAGTGCTCTTCGAGAATACGAGAGCATCAAACGATGATACGCTTAAAAGTTTTAAGTTTTAACATTATACACGCGACATTGTACCATAGAATTGTAATTATGATAGAATATTATGAAAAGACTACTATCTATTTAGTATTTCACTATATTGTAGTGGTAGAGCCACGCTGTAAGCTATTAGCTTGCAGCATGAATGGGCCGGCTCGACCGGGGAAGTACCACCCTCTCGCAGAAGACCGACGTCTGAGTAGTGGCATTTTGCCACTGCGCTTCGTCCGGTGAGCGAGGGCGCCGGAGGCCCACATTCCAGTCTCTCTCCAGAATGGTAGCGGTATTTAAAGAGTTAGTACCCCAGGAGGGTACCAGCACTATTAGTGCTGGAGAATCCCTCATCGCTCAGGCTGCCCTACTTATTCTGGGGTGGACACCTTCCTCAAAGGCCGGCAACGCATCTGTGACCCTTTTGGTGTTGCGGGTGTCCATGGGCGGCGGTGATTGCTTTCCATCAGGTGACCCGCATGCTCGTTTGCCGCCCTCTCATATAAAAAAAAAAAAAAAAAAAAAAAAAAATTAACGATATACATAAATCGATTGATCGATATATACAAGTACCTACAACAAATTCATATTAAGTTGTATTTTGTTAGTATAAGGCATTTAAAGATATTCAAAGGATTCTTCCAGTCTTGTTTTATACCGACTGTTTGAGATGATAATTGCTAGTTTTGGCAGTCAAAATTTTAGGTGTTCTGAGTAAGTTCGAGATCTGATTGAATGCAGACATTAAAATCATTGAAATCTGCTAAGAGATTAGCGTCAGAAGAGAAAGTGTCTGTACCCATTTAAACCGACATATTGCAACTTACTTCATATTTTACTGTAATATTTACCATAAATAACTATTTAAAGAAGTCGTTACAAATATTTTGTGGGGAACCAACTGTATAACACCTCTAATACCCTTTCTAAGCCCAAGCCCAACAAATTTCATATTTTTGCGTAATGAAATATGACGCTGTAGTATTTTATTATTACATCTGTTTTATTTCAAATGTCAAGTTTGTAACTTACAGTATGCGAGAAAATTTTCAGAGGCCAGAGAATAAATCAACCTTCTTATTTCACAAACGTTCGTGGTTGGGAACTGTGAGATTCAATGGTATTTGTAAATGGACTCAAAGTGTAAGGTTTTCTAAAATTACATTCCATAGTCCTTGCTTGTCAAACTTTCATCATCATCATATCAGCTTGTAAACCTTTAATAGTCAGGATATCTGTAGATTAAAGTGACCAGAACAATGAAAGCAAGTTACAAGTTTTGTGTTGTGTACATACCTATATGTGTTTCATTAGCTAGCATGAGAGCAATACCTTGAGAGCACCAGATGTTATCACGGATAATCTGACCTATTACACGACGCATTGTAAGAGAAATGACATTCGTGAAAGTTGTGAGAGACGACGCTAAGTATAGCTATACATTACAAGGAAATTTATGGGTGCTTGCCAGTAGCTTTTCTTGTGCTTTGATCAAGTAATGGTTGGGAGGTCAGCCTTTCCGACGCCGACGCGGAGCCGCTGCCTCTTCACGCGGTTTATTCACCCCGAAAATGGGATAACCACACAGAACATACATAAATGAGAAGTGAAACTTCGCCAATTTTAGAAATGACGATGCAGTCGTGTACCGTAGTCGTGCTTTTAAGATGAGACTTGTTTTATTCTTTTGCACACACGTAAATATAATTTTTAGCAATAAATTGATTATTTATGTATTTTGTAAATCAGCAGCATGATACACAGACATACAGACTTACAGACGAACAGAATTTTAAGTCCAACCACCGAAGTGTTAGTACCATTTGGTTCCCGAATTTAATCTTAAGGCACGACCACACTTGACTGTCGGCCGTAGAAGTTATTACAATTAATATTAAGGATTCTATTCCACAAATGTGATTTAAAAAAATCAAATCCTCACTTTATAGGTCGCATTGGTGTACTTTCCTGAATAATGTATCGGAATAAGGGCAATAAAAAACTTGTACGATCGCCGAAGACGTCAGGTTGTCACAGGCTTCTAACATATGATGGTCGAGCTCAACCTCAGCATCAACTCTTCAGAGCGACGCCATGTGAATCCAAAGAGTTTGAGTTGCATTATATTGTTCTGATAGAAATAAGATATTTGTTGCTTTTAAATAAATTTTTACCACCAATTTGACCTTACTAATTTTCGAAGATAAAAATTTATTATGATGTTTAAACGTAGGACGACAACCTAATACGAGGCGAATAAGTGAGCGCCGTTCTGCTTTCGGCTTTATATAATCTCAGGTGCTATTGAGTCAGATGAGTAATAACAGTCCCTGCCTGTTTATTAATTACAATACCAAAAAACCATTTAAAGTTGTGTTACTGATTTACAAAAGCAACTGTGGTATATAACAATAAATTGTTACATACTACTTAACGTCAATATAAATACTTGGTTCCGAGTAATCCCCTCGTTCCCTTTACAATGTTCTGCATTCGAGAGAGAACCTGTTTTAAATTTTAAGTAAACGTCGGAATTGTCCCTATTTAAAATGCACCTGCAACTATGTTGATAAGCGGCGGGCATTATTTAACTTTCAGTACTCGTAATTACTTTTAACACTGTGACATACGTAAGTTACGGTTTACAGAAAGGAAATTACTTGATGGGTTGGAAAAAAGAAAAAGTACCGGTGGGTTTCATGCTTCCCAGTTCTTTTTCCCATACGAGATTTTTCCTATCTAAAGAGGTGGGAGAATCATACCAACAGCCTGCTGAGAGGGGGTATGTATATCTTAATCCAACACGCGGGCCCAATGCGGCGCGTCTGGTGGATTTATGTCGGACTAGAGTGGACACCTGACTGTTAGTGTTTTCAAGCCAGCCCACCGACTTGTTTTAATTGAAAACAACCTGGTCCGACTGTTCACGTATTTTTCGAAGTACGGCAACATTCATATGAAAATGCCACTAGTAGTGACCCATCAAAGATTTGGATGCGCTCGACGTTGCTTAACTTCGCCAAATAAAACCAACCAAAAAAAGATTTATTTTATAGGATAAAATCATCACTTGAAAACGTCACATTTTTAAAATTTTATATTAAAATTATATACACGAAGTTACTTACCAGAGAAGAACGTGGAAGAAATTCATGGGTTGCTCTTTTAAAGTAGATTTGGGGTTTGTAATTCAACCAAACAAGGAAAAGTTACTATATCTTGTTAATATACAAAATCTTCCTTTCAATAAATTTAAAGATACCATATAACATAAATTTATTAAGAAAGCACATTATAAAATATCAGACTATTTAGATGATAAACATACCTGAATATAACCAGCTCGCTCGCATGCCAGGCTATTTTATAATTAATAATGAAATATGTACAGGTTTTTATATACCTTTTTGTGATATAAAAACCTGTATTTAAAAGAGCAACTTCTCGAGTTTCTTGCTTGTTCATCTCAGGGAAAAATTGCATTTTGAACAAGCAGTAGCTTAAAAAATGTAAAATTGACTATTTTAAGCATACCCTGTGTATACCTTCAAAATTAATAATTTTTGACTTTGACTTTGATATTGTATAATTCGATTGAATATCGCCTATGTTAATACTTGCTTATCAAAATAGTTGAAAACGAACAACGAATACGAGTGCGCTACGAGCGATTGTATGAGATGACGTTTCTATTGGTATTTTAGACAGATTCCGTACTCCACTTCGCTCAACAACTCAAAAAAACGTCACATAAAAAGTGACGTTAGAAGATCGACGATGCTATAGTCGAGTTCGAATTTTGAATTTATAAAATCCTGATGCACTACGTTGAATCTTCGTTATCATCATCATGTTGGTACGTGTAATCGTCCTATACTATAAAAAAATAGATTCCGTCTTGTACTTACTAATGAGCCGATTCGAGTTATTTATAGCTGTTGTAAACTTCCGACATTACGATTAATTTAGAGGCATTCATAATAGTCTGCATACCATTCATCTCTCTCACCTATTTCGTTTAATTAATTACTAACTTGATACATTCCTTATCGATTTTTAGCGCTTTCTAAATACGTAGATAGCTACTTGATATATCGCTCCATTGAATAACTAAATATTCACTGAGTATATAGGTAGACAGATCAGGTAAAGGGGTAATTAGGGAAGGTTCTTTGGTTACATAGGTATGCCAATAGGCTTTTTACATTTGTATATCAGTGTGAGTCGAATCACTATGAGTTACGGTTTAATTACGTACAGCTATCCTGAGTTGAACAAAAACATCTCTCAATCAATGGATTGGCCACAGTCCTTTGTAGTAGAATTTGTTGGTCAGGCGGGTTGGCGGCGCAGAATTTTAAGAGCTCGCCGGAACTAACACCCATTTGAAATCTAGACACACGGCAGTATGTTAGTCAAGTTCGGAAAATAAAAGGACGACACACCGGCGCGGCGGCAGTGTGTTATTATAAAACTTAACACTTTCGCGGACACTGAACGCATGAAGACGTAATAATAATAAAACCTCTATTGTGTCTGGTTCGCTGTCCGTGAAAGTGTTAGTAAAACTCACACGAACTATCACGGGGTACTTTCGATCCCTAATCCAAATTTGTTTACACTTGTAATTTTATGTAGGCCAATTACCTAAAACAATCATCAAGTAAGTACTCTTGACGTGGTCGCATTCACTATTCATTGTCGATTAGGGAAGTTAAGCAAGGTCTAGCGCGGTCATAGTCCTCCGGTATGGGTGATCACTTTCATACAATTGTTTCTATCATTCGGAAAGTACGTTAAATAGATGGTCCCGGATATTTTGCAATTGAAGGCAGTAATTAAGCCAGGGCTTATAAACGCTGTCAGGTAACTACTAATTTGACGCAAATCCACCAAGTCATTGCTTACCCATATCCTCTCATAGTGAGAGAAGAGAGCAGTGCACGTAAGGTTATTGATGAGGGTGTGAATTACCTTAAACGTCAAATTCCATCACAAGACAATCCAATTAATTCGTTATTAAAACTTTCCAAATATTATATTTAATAGCAAATAAAATGAAAAAAATTTCTTCTCAAGTAATTACATACATTCCAGTAGCAGTAAGGTATTTATAGAACAACCATTTCGATGTCAATTGTATACCCGACAATGCCAATCATCCCTTTGTTCATCTGTACCTTTTTACTCCTTTTTACATTTAGGTATCTTTTTTAATGTTACACTTAGACCACATATTTACCTTTGCGACATCTACGAAAAAAGGCACATGGATCCATTTAACTAAACACTGAGTTCACTCGATTACAGTATATTTCACTTTACTTAATAATGCTATTTCGTTTGCTGGCTGACGTAAGTGACTGAAATACATAATTACGTAAAAGAGTGTTAACTGCACGCCTTTTTCCTGGAGCTTAGAGCCATTAAAACATTTTTACATAACATGTTTTGAGTTCAGACTCCCATCCCTGCGACGTAAAACCTGTTACTTCCATCTCGTTACGATCTTTATGTATTACTGAAAATTTATTTTTAGATCTAAAATCGTTGGGATATATTTTCAAAATATTCCAGTCACGTGGCATGGGTTCGTTGGTAGTTAATTCGGCACTGCTCACTCGTGTATGTAATGTAATCGAACCGGGACTTTACGAGTGTCCATTCAATACGTGGTCCATATCCGCCACAGATAAGTAAGCAATGTTTTTTTTTCAGATTATTAATATTGAAATAGTAATAAAGCCGCCATTTAAGTCTGAGAAACTTATATAATATATGGGAACTTATTATTAAGATGTAAATGTTTTAAAGACCCGTTATGTTGAGCCAGCGTGGTCGAAAATGGCCCATACTCCCTCATTATTCGAGGAAAGGCCTATATCCCTGCAATGGGATGTTTACGGGCTGAGATGATGATGATTTTAAATTAATGTCATGTTATACTTAATTCTTGTTGTTATTTCTCTAAAAAACCCTTAGTTTCGCCATATCCATATCCGTCTGTCTGTCTTAAGCTTAGCTCGGACGCCCTTATTACTAGAAAGCTGTAATTTGGCATGGGTTTACATATTAATCACTCCGACAAAGTGGTAAAATATTTTTTTATAGGGCACGTACATATACGTAATTTGGGCATTTTTTTTTTTAAATCCTCTCATGTGAGATGTAATTGAATAAATAGGTCCTTTAAATATTACATTATCTTGAACAGTTTATCGATTGATAGATCCGTTTGCGAAATATTAAGCTTTGAAGTGCTAAGTTTTGTTAGAGTCAGGGTGTACCTACCCCCGTGTCAGCTATACGTTTAGTTTGGATACGTGAAAAAAAATTATAGCAGTAGTATATGTAACGAAGGACAACTATTATTAAGATTTCCAATGGTTACCTTCTTCTGTAGGCTATGGTTATAGGCTAGCTAACAAATCATGTAATAATTGAAGAGCATTATTATTGTCGAACTGTAAATAAATTTTTGATAAATTTTTGATAACTTCTTAATTTCACAAAAGAACTTTAATTTGTGTATTCTATTTCTTAGAGAAATTCTATAGAATAATAATAATAAATAAAATAATAAATATTTCGGACACTCACACTAATCATCTCAAACTAAGCAAAGCTTGGATACTAGATAACGAATAAACGTACATTAATATTTATAAAAACATCCATTACTCGGGACTAAATGTTCGTATTCATCACACAAACATTTACCCCTTGCCGGATTCGAACCCGCAACCGTTGGTTTTGCTAACAGGGTCACTATCCACTATATCAATCGGTCGTTAAACATGAATGAAACACAGAGATCAACATTCTTGCGACTACGTAGTGAAGAGTGATAACTACATAATTAAGGTTTAAATAGTAAATAGTAAGAAATAGTAAGAATTTTTCTGCTACGCTAGAATGCAAGTCTAATAATAATTTAATGTGTCGACTCGGTCGAAGTTTCATCTAGGTATCCCACGGAAACTTTCTGTTATACGAAAGTTGGTAAATCAGCAAGAAAATGCAGATTGAAGGAAAGCTATTTCCAACAAAACGCTCGCATCGGCTCAGAAATTGGTTCCTCTCTCTCCGCTCGGCTACTCGACTAAAGTTACTGCGGGCCAAAACCTATTTTTATTATTGTCGTCTTGTTTTGTTACGAGTACTTAAATTTTTGGTTCATTACAATGGTTACCGACGGGAAATTAATCTTAGCATAGGATAAGAGTATTTTTTTTAGTGAAGAGGATTTACCAAGCTATATTATTATGTGCAATATTACATTGAAGACCTGTTTGGTGTAGTGGTTAGAAACTCTGACCACTATACCAAAAGGTCGCGGGTTCGAATCCCGCTAGGGGCATATGTTTGTATGATGAATACGGACATGTGTACCCGAGTTATGGATGTTTTCATTTATAATAAGTATTTATTTACACAAAAAAAAATGTATTTATGTAGTTTGATAAATCAAAGACTCAGATAGAATTATAACTCCTTTATTTTCACAACTAGTATATAATTTATATCCACAATTATTATGTAGCGAACAGAATTGGTAAATACGTACAGAGCTTATCGTTTACGACCTTTCAGTTCAGGATTTGCAACCAGACTGCTGTATGGATCGACCAACTCGACTTCCCCGCTACCGATACCCATTAAAATTGGCGAGCGCTCGGATTGGTCAATCGTAATCGTGCGTAATTTCGGATTTTTTTCGACCAATCACGCACAAGTGGTAATACAAAATCGTAATTATATTACATTATTGCTAATACAAAATCATAATTAATAACGATAGAACAAACAAAAGTATAAAAATATCATAAAATTATTGAGAATCATCACATTCGGCCATCCGAACGAGTACAATCTCCCGGTGCACGTTTTACTACATATTAGTTACAATAAGTTACATCGTATCAAAATAATAAAATACTAGATTACTATTTATATACATAAATGCACAAGTGTCTATAAGGTATCTATCTGTTATAATAAATAATTAGTGATCAAAAATGTCTTGTAACTTTATAACATAATATCTGTATTAATAACAATCATCACAGTAGTATATCAACAATCCACAACACAAGCATGTAGTTGCTTAATGTGGAACTAGATGGCATTGTGTGTACGTCCAAGGATATTTATTTATTTATTACAAATTAAATACACAAGCCACCGTGTGGTCACCGGTATGCGTAATAAGTATTTATATAAATTGTAAATTTAGAAAACCCGCGAGGAAACAAATGATTATTATTTGACGACCAATTGGTGTTGATAGTGGCCCTGTCGCGAAATCAGGTTGCGGGTTCGAATCCCGCGAGGGGTAAATGTTTGTGTGATGAATGCGAACGTTTATTCCCGAGTCATGAATGTTTATATAAATATTTATGAATGTTTCTCCATTGTCTAGTTTCCATAGTACAAGCTTTGCTTAATTTGGGATTAAATGATTTGGGTAAGTGTCCGAAATATTTAGTATTATTATTCAGACAGACCAAACCAACTACACTGATCATTAAAACGTCGACCCACAACACATCGATCGATCTATGTATATAACTTCCTGCATGTCTGGGTTTAGAAACTAGTTAGTAACTCGAACAGCACTATACCGATTTTAATGAAATTTTGAGCTTTCCATAGTCAATAATGTCACCAATTAAAATGAAGTACAAGAAATTTCCTTTGCGTGAATAATTATTGCTAGAAACTCAAATAAATAGTGAAATTTCACAGTTCATACAAATAATTACTGTTCTCTTCGAGTTATTAACTACTTTCTAAACCCAGATATACAGGAAGCTGTATAGAGATTTTATGGTGGGTCGTTAAAACCGATTTTCATCAAACATAGCTAAGAATCTGTCCCCGAGTTTAATGATACATATAAAAATTTGCTTATAATATATAATATAATAATGATTATGATATTATTGAAATACACCAAAAAAATTTGCTTTTAGCTAAATATCTTCGTAATGGCTATGGCTATAATGTAGCCATGTTTGATAAAAATCGGCTTAGCCGTTCTATCCCCTTGTTTAATCTTTAATATAAAAAAATAACCAAGCCCTCAAATCGGACCACGCATTGTTGATATACGTCCTGACAAAGAGGACACACACACAACGCCGTCAAATGCCTTGTTTTTCGTAGAGGGTTAAAAATAAATGAACCAACTCGTTGTTTAAAAGGCGACTAAGTTATTTTCCACCAAAAATATTTATAAATTTCTGTGTTTCTTCTTCTTATAATGGTGGTTAAATGGTGATTCAAACCGACACTGCGGACACATTTACTCGAATCTGTATCATCATGTGATAACCTACTTATGCAGCCAAGAATATCAGTTCAGAATCAATTTATTGCAGATAATCTCGGATTGCTAAATGTTGTAAAAGATTACCTTCCCTCAAAATCAGAACAAGCAAATCTGAATTAACATCACTTAAGCGGTAGTGATTTATTTATATTTGGCTTAAGGAAAATGAAAAATAAAATTGTCCCAACTCAATTCCACAGTTTCCCCCCGGAACAGACGAAAACCTTATCTCTCTGCCTTTATTATTTTCCAAGTCCGTCCGCAATATTATGCGAGACGGCACGGCAGATGGATCAGAAAACATAAATCTGACGTCTAAACATGTTTGCGCTGAAAACGCTTTAGGTAATCTATGTGGTTTTTTCGGCACCACCTCCGAGATAATACTAGGATTTTACTCAATAATACCCACTGAGTTTTTTTACCGTAATAAAAAAAATTGGGCATACATGCTAAGTGAAATAGAAGGTATTGCCCTTGATAGTTTTTCCTTTTTTTCAAAACCATCCTCGGATAGAGCATTGTGTCTTTTGAGGGTCGCGTTGGTAGCCTATTCCACATAATTACATTTTTAAATAAGAAATAAAAACAAATTGGAGATATATATGAGTTCCAAATATATTTCGCACGATAGGAATCCTGCTAGTCGCATATGATCGTCGCATGCATCGATAATGATTTTGAAAAAAAAATAAACTACCTATGCCAATAACATCTATTTCACTTACATAATATGCCCTATTTTTTTCCTTACGGTAAAAACCTCATCCGGTATAATTATAGATGTAAAGTTGAATAGATTTCACAATTCTTCTTTATTATTTTCCGTATGTAAAGCTTAAAACCAACGTAAAAAAGGCGATTGCAGCAAATATCCTATTATTTCGCATCATTTCCTCGAAGGCGTTAAATGAACAATGAAGACATAATAGGCTTTTTTCGTTACATCCCCCACATACGAATTTATTAGGCCTCACGCGTTATCACGGCAGACGTCTCACTCCGTGGGCTTTTGTGAAATTGTCCGCATACCGTGCCCGCTCCGCGCATAGTTCGCCGCACTTCCGCCGGCGGCTTGAACAATCCCGACACGGATGTCAGAAAACCACTCCTAACTCCGTATGGACATAAAATTGTTCAGCAAGAAAACTTTGCTCTTAAAAATAAAAGTAATTGATTGTCTATTCATTCACTTAAAAATGTTCAGTAACAAATCGGATCTCTTTTTTTAAGTCCTTTTGACTTAGTTCGATAGACCGACATCGGCCGCCCCCTCCACGCGGCACTGAGTAGTAACATTCTGAATTCATGAATGTTTTATTGCGGAGGCGACGCGGAGTTAGCGAGAAAAATGCGACGCCATTCATTCACGCTCGTCACGGACACTAACTGCGTGTTTTGTGTTGTTTGGATTTAGTGCGAAAAATGCGAGTTCCCTCGAGAGAGGGCCTAATACAATCTTTTAAGTCATTGATTTATTTTTCTTGAGTCTAACTTTTTGCTACCACTTTAGAATTATTGCACATTCCGTACTTGCCCAGGGAGAAGCTGAAATTATTCAAATAACTTTCGTTAAATTAACTACAGATTTTTTAAGTATGTGAGCATATTTTTGGAATATGCCGTGGAAAAAGTTTTTAAAATTAATTACGTACCTACGCTTTGTTCAACCTTTGTACGTTTTACGTTGGCATTAAAAGTGCACTCAACAGCTTCATTCTC
Source organism: Oegoconia quadripuncta (assembly GCA_949316235.1). Lineage (NCBI taxonomy): Eukaryota > Metazoa > Arthropoda > Insecta > Lepidoptera > Autostichidae > Oegoconia > Oegoconia quadripuncta. Next base: position 10,889,711 of record OX438754.1, on the reverse strand, counting down.
AACTTCATCCTTTTCGGACGTCGGTTAAAAAGTAGCCTATGTTTTTCACCAGATCCCAGGCTATCTCTGCGAAAGGAATACGTTCAGCTCAGTAGTTTAGGCGTGAAAGGCGAACAGACAGACTTTCGCATCTATCATATTAGCATAGAGATGGATGGATGGATGTTATTCTTAAATAACAAGAAGTGAACATATCTTGAGTCCGTTGAAAAGTATATTGCTTAATGAATTAATTTATTTCATTAAGTGCAGTGTCTAGTTCGTGATGCGACGTCGGCAGACAGTGAGGCACCAACTAGATTACACAAAGCGTCATGTTTCAATAACCGGGTCGTCGGCAATCTGGATGTGTAGATATCTGGGACGATGAACACATAAACTGTAGACAACCAGAAACGCTGAGTAAATATCGCTATAACATTGTGCCAACTTTTAGACTCATGAATATGAAAGTTGCTCTATTAAATAAAAAAAGACTTGGGGAATGAGTCATTTCTTTATACAAGTAGAATATCATGAACTCCAAATACGAAAGCAATTAGAAACTAGATATGAGTTAACAATATTAAAAATGAACAAAATCATGCACGTCAGCCAGCATCTCAATCACAAAATTTAAACACAAAAGGAGAACACATACTTGTCTTGAAGTAAGAAGGCTGATTTCATACCAATTATTGGAATATAACTGAATATTATCGGAGTTCAGGTTAATAGAACTTAAGTGGTAGTAAAGATCAATCATTGTCGTATTGTTAATAAAATATTTGGTGGATAATCTTTATGTTTTTATTTTATCACAAGTAGGAAGAACTTTTAAATTTATATTAGCAAAGATATTTATAATATAATACAGTAAAAAACAATAAAAAAATCAATAGAAATCATTGGTATCGACATATACTGATCGCCTACTGTCTACTGCTAGACTCTAGCTAATTCATAAAAAAAAAAATTATAAAAATCAATTCGTTTAAAAAATATGATTTAGTTGTGAGGCAAAATCAATAAAAAAGTAAATATTTCAAACGTTTGCCATATAAATAAAATTCGAATTATTAAATACAATCGTCAGTATAAGTATTCAGCGGTTCCATACAAAAGTTTAAAATTACTCGAATGCAATAACAATAAAAGATTATTTTTTCTGCGATATAAAATTTTATTTAAATGGCAACATCTTCTAATTATTTTGTTTATCACATAAATGATTCTTTAAAATGAAATTGTTTTTTTTTTATTATTTGCCATAGCTAAGTTGTTATATTCATAATAATGCTGCAGTGGGAATTAGTCGATCATTCATCGTTGTCCACTAATGTTACTAGTTCAGAATACGACCACACAATTCTGACTCGCATCTTCCCTGCTCCTTCAGAGTATTCCAGCCATTCCAAATGTTATGCCTTTCCGCAAAAAAAATATTTTTTCCTCCATGGTCCCAGCCCATCCTGCTCTCATAAATAGCAAGAGAAAGTACCGGCCGTCTTATTGACCGGACGATACTAATAATTAATAAACACGTATAATACGTCCAAGTATTACGTCTGTGCTGAAACTAATTAGAAGATCGATTGGTAATGGATAAAACTTTAAAAAAAATATCAAATAAATATCTTTTGCACATTCAAACAGTATTTCCTATATGTATCTATAAAGATACAGGTGGTTGATAAACTACACAAATACATTTTTTTGTAAATAAATACATATATAAGTGAGAAACATCCATAACTCGGGAACAGATGTCTATTCATCTTACAAACATATGCCCCTAGCCGGATTCGAACCCGTGACTTTTTGGTATAGCAGTCAGAGTTTCTAACCACTACACCAAATAGGTCGTCGTTTTACTGAACATCTATAAAACCTGTTATTACTAAAGTGAGTCTCGATATGAGTGTAACTCTATTTTTGTCCTTTAAACTCTAACATTTAAATTTCCAATCCATCCGTACCCTAACTATATTATTAACGCGAAAGTGCCTCTGTCTTATCGATTATATCGAAATTGGGCAGAAAATGTGTGCGACAAATATTGCTACGCGGACAAAACCGCGGGCGGAAAGCTATTACTTTTATAAATAAGTAACTATTGAAAAAGAGCATTACATTATTTTACTGGTTAAAGTTTTGAATCAACCTAAATGTCAGAGGACCAATGAAGCAACATTACTTTGATTGAAAACATATTTATTTTTATTAGACTTGGTGCTCTTTTCTAATGAAAGTCCGCCACCGTCGCGGTTCTCACTCAATCTTATTCACTTTAAACTTCCATTTTCACTGAGAACTGCAGCTATTTAAAGGCTCCATTTCAATCGTCTTTTATTTAGTACTTTCTACTTCCTTTGCTGAACCGATAAGTGAGTGAAACTGGCGTGTGACCAGAGAGAACAATTTCTTCCAAGTAATATTATGTATTAAAAATAGTTGTGTAGTATTAATTTTACTATATGTATATCTATCGAGTATTAGGCGACATGAATTTTTGATATTACAGGTCATGAGGCTTCATTTATGTAAGAATAAATTTAATATAGGGAATGATTAATCTGTTCAAGTGTCAAAGTACTTACTCGTATAATACGTATTTACCCACGTGAATAGTACATTTTATAAGCATTTTAAAGTGCTATTTACATATATAGGAGAAGGATAATGTGAATACTAGAACTACACTGATTGAATTCGAAGACGTTGGCATTCTAGCCGCGGTTCTGGCTTGTTTGTCGTAAAACCGAGTAAGTATGGACAAGAGGAGCAAACGAAACGAGAGGCCAAGCTCACTTGGCCATTCTCCAGTGACTTGATTTAAATGTACTATTAAACGAGGCTCACGATACAATTTATTTTGACCTGTTTTTTTTAGTTATACTATTAACCTAATTACAGCTGTATCAAAATAATGTTAGCTGCCAGAGTGAAATGCATATAAATAGTTATTAATATTAAATAAATGGCAATATCAAGTATTATAACAGGCCCTGAGTGACTGATTGAGTCACCCAGAGATCATCGCACCGTTGATATAAAATTTAAATAAGTACACCTGTTAGCTTAGATGTATTTATTTGAATTTCCACCTATAATAAGAGGGCGATAAATACTTTATACTAGTTTTTCGCCCACGGCTTTGCTTGCGTGGTATAACTTTATCGTGGATATGTTTAATTTGTTATTCCCACGGGAACTACTGACTTTATCAGGATAACAAATATCCCATGTTTTAATCCCAGGTATGTTCTACCTACATAACAAATTTCATCCAAATCCGTTCATCCGTTTCGCCGTGATTGAGCAACAATTAAGCAAACAAACATCCAAACTTTTGCATTTAGAATATTAGTTAGTTATCAAACAAAAGTCAATATCACCGGAGCCAAGCACTCCAAAAAATTTAAATTTAAACGTATTTTTCAATATTCCTTCTAAAAACAACGACAACTTTAAATTATGTTAAATCGATGACGATAGTTCTATAAAATAAAATGCTGGAAGGCGAAGTTTGTTTTTATTTCGAAATCCACGCAGACGAAGTCGTTGGCGAAAACTGGTACCGTCATAATATAATCAATTAATAATAATTATTATTTTTAAAATTTGTCGTACTGCAGTAAGTACTTAGATAAAAGAAGTTGGTTATTATTACTGCTGCTGCATTGCTGCTACGTAATAATTTCCTTAAGTCAATTTTAACAGCTAACATCATTTTGATGCTGACTCTATATCGTTTTGGTAAGTAATTTTATTGATGTATTAATCCTTGGCTCAGTAGGTAGATAGGTAGGTCAGTGTAAATTTAAGTAGGTACTTTTAAGCTTTAAACCATAATACAGTGTTACTGGAGTAGGTACGTTTTATTAAACCCAGAAATTATATGTTCTTTTTTATGTAAAAAAAGTGTGACGTGTTTAAAGAAGTATTTTTTTTAGTAGGTATTTAATTTTTTGATTTAATTCTTTTAAACATTTGTTTTATACTACTTTTCACACTTCAGTGTTTAATGAAATGTACACAATTAACGTGGTATAATGCTTAGATGTTTTAAAATTGACATTCTGTATATTAATATAATTTTATCGACTATACCCCATATTGCGTAAAAAAATTCTTTAAACATTTTAAGCAAAGCGTAGTCATAGACCGAATCTTAAGTTATGATAGTCGGAGGGGTTTAAAAATAGCCATACCGTATACAAAGTCGATGAGATTATTATAGGGTTGGGGAGAACTGATCGTCGCTTTGGGATACCATTAGCTCCGTGGTGTTAGCGTAGCGGTTGTTAAACTTTATTGGCTCCTAAATTATTTCAACGCCGTTATGTTAACAACACTAACAAATTTCTTTATAACGCAAATCGTTCGAGCACTCGATAGCTCCGAACTTGGGTCATAATACCGGAATTGACCGAATATTTCAAAAGTATAAAGTCTTTTCCGTTTTTAAACGCAAAAAGTTTTATATTTTTCTGATATTGGTAAAACGTTATCATAATTTTTCGAAATCAAATGGGGTCATATTTATTCTGTTTTTATGCTACCGTCGGTTATCATGAAACCATGGATGTGAATTTCACTACTCAGGGCACATTGCATTTCTGGCTTCCACTTCAATATTTTCAAATACCTTTTTAATGCAATTAGTGTGAATAAATGTTTTCAATTTTCCTTTGAAGTCTGCTGCTATACGACTTACGTCTGACGGGATGCTGTCGTGGTAAAGGAAATATTCAATTAATGAAAATATAAATTTTCGGTACTTGTGCTGATGACTCTGATCTTCAATTAGGTTTTCAATTTTACTAATATTTTTTAGTATTTCGTCCAGGAGAGCACACAAATGTTAAATAAATTTCAAACCTATTCTATTTTTATGATGGGGTTGCATATGTCCATACCTAGACACTTCGACCCAATCGGGATCTTTTGGGCACTTCCGATATTTTCTCTCTCCTACTGCCACTTTATAGACTTCAGAAGTCTTATTTATTTATTTACTTCAGGTACATTAACAGTAGTACATATATTATAATTCGATGTGACATGATTTGTGGTACAGTTCTTAAATGTCTACCAATTACAAATGTACTCAGCATTAATGATAGAAGACAACGTTTGATTTAGAAGATAAGTGAATAATTATGAATAATGTTCTATCCCGAACCTGGTGACTACATGCTCTTTCCACTAACTTCTATCATAAGACATGATAAATAAATAATGTTGACTGATGTTTCATTCGTCTATTATTCATTATTATTCACTTATCGCAGTCACATCGTAGGTTCCTGCTTTGCAAGTCGCCTCCACGAAGTCATTAATTCATTTAAAGGGTTATGTATACGCTTTTTCAATAAAGTTCCCGTGGATATACAAAATCTTCCTATCGATAAATTTAAAGATACTTTAAAACGGAAACTTATTGAGAAAGCATACTACAAAATATCCTATTTAGATGATAATCATCCTTCGACATAACAACTAGTTCGCGTGCCAGGCTACTTCACAAATAATTATGAAATATTATTATATATTTTTGTAATATAAAAACAAGTATTAAAGAGCAACCCTTCGAGTTTCTTGCTTGTTCTTCTCAGGGCAAAATTGCCATTGTACAAGCAGTAGCTTAAAAAAAATTAAAAACTGACTATTTTAAGTGTACATGATTAAATTTGAAATGAGAGTCACAAATCCCCAAAAAGTAGTGATTCAGCAAGTGTGGGTCATGAATTCAGAGATTTTGAAGTCTCAACTAAATTCTCTTTATTCAAGTTACAAAATATACACAATAATTTGCTGCCAAATATGTACATGAAATTAACTATCATTCCACAAATGGGACTTCTAGTTAACATCGACCGACACTGCGAGAGGATTAGTTCGAAATTTTCAGTTCAATGTACAACTATGGTTAATCCGATTTCGAGCAGTACCGCTTTTAATGCAGCGGACAGAGCTCGCTATAAGCTGTCAGTGCCCGTTGCAAATATCTGTGCCGTCCTGCAATAGTAGTTTATAGGTATATATAGGTATGTTTGCAGTTATTAGTGACTTTTAAACGGGCTTGTTATTTGGTTAAAATAGTTAGAATAAGTATGTACTTCAAATTAGTCATCTCAGCGAACGTTTAGAGCTCAGGTTGGTTAGGGTAAGGCGTCTTTAAAATAAACCCCAATATCATGAAAGGAAAGGCTTAAGAAGAAGGTTAAGGTATACAGGAAGCAGCGTGTTGAGAACATTGTTATTTTCCACGATTTGTAATAAGATAGCCTATCAGTTCCAAATCCGAGGTTCTGAATGAGTGCACTTTCATATTTTCTGCGAATCATTCACCAAAGTTATTTATTCAGAGTTGTCTTACATGAATAACGATCGTATGATAATAATAATAATAATAATAATAAATAAAATATCCTTAGACATACACACAGCGCCATCTAGTTCCACAGTAAGCAACTATATGCTTGTGTTGTGGATACCAGATGGTTGATATAATACATAAATATTTTTTTTTTTTGTAAATAAATACTTATTATAAATAAAAACATCCATAACTCGGGTACACATGTCCGTATTCATCACACAAACATATGCCCCTAGCGGGATTCGAACCCGCAACCTTTTGGTACAGTGGTCAGAGTTGCTAACCACTACACCAAACAGGTCGTCGTCGAAACAGGTATGATGTTTCTAAAATTTTAGAGAACATGGTGTGGTACAGCATAAAACGCATAATTGATTATGTAAAATTGCCCTATATGTTTAATTATTATGGAACCAACTGTACCTACAGTGTATGTGTAAAACTAATTAATATTTTAAAAAGACTCTCAGACTAAGAGCGCAATAACATCTGATTTTTGCATTTATGAGACCGAAAGTTAAAGCGTGCTTTATTTGGAATCCTCAACATATTAGAGGACTGGCTATCAGCAGCTGGAACACAATGCTTTCAATATTACTACTATACTATACTGCTTTGAGGAAGACTTAGAAAAAATGGTGGGTAGCTGGTAAGGCGGACATTTAGAAGTGTCCTATACCAAACCGATAACTAAACATGTACCCAGCTAATCAAACACGTAACCTCCATTTTGCAAACTTTATTACATTGATGCACGGGGCATTTTTTTTAAACTGTTTTTTTAAACTAACCTAACCTACAAAGTAATACGAACGTAATTGTTGAATGGTACTTACACTTTAGTTCGAACGTTGATGATCTTTTGCAGATTTGTTTAAGCAACATCACGATACAGTAAGATAATGCATTTTTTTTTATTAAAAATGCATTATTTACAGTATAAAATTTTATTTTTGAAATCTATGGGGGAGGCCTATGTTCACAGTGGACGTTCTATGGGTTCATATTTGCCTATATGAAATCTGTTAAAAACGGCTGTGACAGATGGACAGATACGGAAGTGATTCCATAAGTTTTGACATTTTTAGTGAGAAACATTTGGTTGGTTTGTTTGCTTGTAAACTCTTTATTGTACAAAAAGGCAATACATTAATTATACATATAGATACAGAGTTTGAGTACAACGGCGGATTTACATTATAAATGAAATAAATAAATTGATATCAAAGAATTAATATATTATATATAATTTTTCTTTCATTTATTTACTTATTTTGATAAGCTAACCGCCTCCGTGGCTCAATGTAAACAACATTGGGTTTATGATTCGGAGGTCGCGGGTTCGAACCCCAGGTTGGTTGGTGGTAGGGCATTTTAAATGTCCGCCTGGCTAGCTACCACCATCTCATCTAAATCGCCGCCAAGCAGCAATGTTAATAGCATTGTTGTGTTCCGGTTGTCAGAGATAAGATAGCCAGTCCTCCAAATGTGTTGGGGTCTCCGGGTCAGTACGCTTCCACCTTCGATCTCATCTTCACTTAACATCAGGTGTGATCGAGGACCAGTACCAACCCGTTGTGCATAAAACAAAAGCTACCACAAAATATGTACTGAATATGTTTATTACCATTTAAAATTTACATACACCGAGATAGATAAAGCAGATATTCAAATATGGGAGGTAATCTATTCTGTGTCGAGGAAGATGCCAATTCCTATAAGCGCCGAATGGCGGACGCAATTGAATGCTCGCAAATTAATTGATAGCCAAATACTCGAAATGAAGTTGAGTTTCTACGTTTAGCAGATTTCTGAGCTTTCAAACATCTAAATACCTTTGCAAAAGACAATGAATTGATATAAATTGTAATTAATATAGGGTTTCAAAATGGAGGTAGAGGGTTCAACTCCCAGCGGGTTATATTTAGAGGTACTCGGCTTAGAAGGTAGGTATTTTGAAATGTATTTAAGTCAGCCACCAAGTAGTATGTTTATAGCATTGTAATGTTATGGCCGTTTGAGATAAGATAGCTATCATCATCAACAGCCTCGTGCCCACTGTTGAGGCACAGCCTCCTCTCACTGGCAGAGGGAAATGCGCCATAATCCACCACGTGGGCCCATTGCGGTTTGGTGAATCCGTGTCAGACTAGTGACTGGCCTGGTTACAGTCAGTGTTTTTATGCTGTAGGCCACAGACTTGGCTTAACGATTGCCTTTAATTGAAAACAACAGGGTCCACTTACTTATCGTGCTCTCTGCACGGAAACACTCGTATTAAAATGCCACTCGTTTTCACCCATCCAAGGACTGACCGCTAGCATAGCTTAACTTCGCTAATCGAAAACGAATAGCAATTGCAACAGCTCCCCGAGTACTTCTGAGATAGCTACACAGGCCCTTAAATAAGTATTTCATTTCACACACATAGAAAAAACAAACAATATACAAGAAACCAAAACAGAGGTAAAAAAAAAACTAAGCATGAACCTAATACAATGAATGTGTGTGTGTAGGACAGTCTCGGTAAACACTGACTGACATAAATCGCTCGGCACTGGTTTCAAGTTTGGAGCACCAGGTGAGTGCTCTTCCTCGTTGGGCTTCATATACACTTAGCATCAGGTGCGATTGTGGTCAAACTCCTGACCCGTGGTACATAGAAAAAAAATCGACTGGTTTGGCTTCATTTTTGCAAGATTTTTTAGTATGATAAAATTGTGGCGTTGGACATTTGCTTGAAATTACAAACCCACATGTAATCTATCCGAAAACCTACTTCTGAGAAACATACAATAACAACCACATTAGCTAAGAGCTAAGCTGAGGACATCTAAAAATTTTACCTTTTTTTTATAAAAAGACTAATGTTAAAGTGATATCAATACATGCTACAGTAACTATTAAAAAGACCAAGGGACCGACCCTGATAATTCTAACAGACTGTCACCGCCTGAATGCCGTCGTGGACCAACACTAAAAGTCTCTTTGAATAACGAAGGGGTTCCTTTATGTCGAAAGGGGGCATGAAAGGAAAACCATTTTTTTTAAATGACGGGCACGGGGCTATCTTGAATATGCAGAGGCTGTCGCATCGTTCGTTCAACATCATTAGACGGTAGAATAAGAGCATGTGTTTGAATACGAGCTTTAGTTTTACAGTAAATTGTTTGACTACCTATATTTTAATAATTCAAAAAGGAAAATTTATGTCATTACTTATATATCTCTTTCACTATATAGTGAAAATCCTATTTTATTACTATAGGAAATGTTTTAAGAAAAATTGCAACTATTAATGTACTTACTCCACATTCGTATATCTAGTCTAAGTACCTATGTACGCCGCACGTCGCTGTCAGCTGATCACCCTTCACAAGCGGGCCCGGCGCCAGACGATCTGCTATTATCATTGAACCCTTATAAGTTTAGTAATTCTGTATTTAATAAACACTAAATAATTTCATGTGGTTTCAAAGAAGTAATACTAATGTAACACCTTCGACCTCATCTTCACTTAACATCAGGTGTGATTGGGGTTAAGTAGGAACCCGTCGTGCATAAATAAAACACGCATGCCTAATCATTGACACAATAGTCACTAGGAACAAAATAATATGTTACTCTACCTTATGGCCCAATATTAGAAAATTGTGCTGTGTGTGAAACGCATAGAGTCTCTTTTCGTGGATGTCATTATAAGCGACTGTGGGACTTTCCACCAAATACATCAATAGATTTGCACGTTTTAAAGGTGATGGTCATCCCTGTCACGTGTGGACCTATATCTGTAGGTATATTTCGTAAGGATAACAGTGGATATTCCAAGGGATAAAGTTTTCACTCAAACATTGTTTGGGATATCTCTGACCACCCCATTTGGGATTATGGTCGTGACGTTATGTAAGTATTAAGTATACTAACACCTTTCCAATGTTTTTTTGTTTCAATTTAATTAAGGTAGGTGCCTATTTAAACTTTTCGTTTTCGTTTAAGTAAGACAAAATTATTCCCCTCCAAGATCTATTTGAAAAGTTTTGCCACTGACTAACGGATTGTATCAGAGTAATAAAGCTCATAGATAAGTAGATAGAGGCAGTGTTTCAAATAAAGTAGCCGGCAATAAAATCAAGTGGGCCGCTGGGCGGATATCTGACACGGAACTAATTCCCACTATATTTTAATCCGGCAAAATACAAAGGAGGCCAATTTGCATAAACCTCCACTGTTTGTTTCATGCGAGAACTGGATCCGCTTTACTGTTGAGTATTTTGTACTCTATTTATCTGTATGCGCGTCGCGGCACTAGGTGATTGTAAAACATTGGCGCTGTTGAAATTTCCATCGCGATTACATTCTTTGCCCCGCATAAAATAACGTCTCATTTAGCTTTTTAATAATCCCTGGGTAGCTGGTAACATTTCAATGGGTGTTGCTAATTTTATTCAAAATTCCAAATTTTACCAAGGCATAAAAGCGTCGGTGGCGCCGCGGTTAAGACGGGGTCTCCCAATTTAGGAGGTGCGGGTTCGATTCCCAGGCAGGCCGTGTACCAATTAGTTTTGAATTTAATTTAACTACTTATGTACATTTATACGACTGCTCTTAATAGGTGAAGGGATACATCGTGACGAAACGTACATGCCTGAGAAATATCTAAAGCATGTGAAGTGCCCAACCTGTATCGGGCCAAGTTGCGGACTATGGCCCATACTCCCTCATACACGACGGCCCATATATAAAATTTCATTGCTGGACATAAACCTCGCGGATTAAACTTCATCACGCTGCACAAGCGGGATGACAATTTTTTTTAAGAATTCCATCAAGAGTCTTTACCGTTATGCTTTACGAATTCTTAGTCTCTCACGGGAAGAAAACAGACAGGTATTAAGAATGAAGTGATTTCAAGTTCCGAAGTAATTTGTAAGAGTGTATAGCTTTCGCCTACTTAGCATGCTATTGTGCAAGTTTCCAGCACGTGGGGAATCCTGCGGCGTTTGTGAATATTCATACGTTGCTCAGCAAACTCTGCGAAACCTGAACTCAAACTTTTTATATATTTGCTCTTAATATCACTCATGGTCTAGCAACTATTTCATGAATCCATGCAAAGTTTTATCGACTAAGAAGTTAAGCTTATCGGACCAAACATTAGTCTACTATCGTATTTCTTTTAATATCCCGTTGCACACAAAGAAATTTTAGCTTTTCAAAGCAATATCACCTTCATCTTAGTTCTTATAATACAGATTTTTCATAAGGAATCATATCCACTTACTGTAAGTAATAAATAGACTATTTTTTGTGAAGATTAGTCAGGCCTAGTCGTGAGATTTACTTTCGCTAATTAGATATTAAATAACACAACTTACTAATTTGGAATAGGTATGTATACCTGGTTATCACGATTTAAGTAACAGTGCATATGAAACTACAGATTTAATAAGACAGAGGCAACGAAATGTATCTATTTAATTTCATTAACTATGTAAAAACCACAAAAACATTATTGAGCATACCCAATTTTGAAAATCTAGGCACGCTACTGCTAGGAGGAGAGGGTATTCACCATTACTCACTACGGCAGTCAGTGTGCAAGCCGTCTCTGTGGGCCAACCAAGACCACGTTTAAAGTAAGAGACCACTCATGTGGTTACCCAACCAAGAACGAACCAGACATGCCTCAACAACGCTTTTGGAAAACGAATAGCGAATTTGACTGCGTTAAATGTTTTCCTGAAAAATAATAAATGACACAAAAAATATATTTAACAATAGTTCTACATATATGCTTGGTTATCTAACTAACATTAATATAATAATAAATAAATAAATAATATTATAAACGCGAAAGTTTGGATGTTTGTTTGTTTGTTGCTCAATCACGGCGAAATTGATGAAGTTTATGTATTATATTCATTTCATAAAAACAAAAAATAATTAAATAAATTGGTTGGTATAAAAATCATAATTATATTTTAGTATTTGTGCAGTCTGCGTCATATTAACTCATACAGGGCTGTTTTACATGATTAAATAGAGCGTGATGCCTATCAAGCTGTACTAACCGCAATTTTTCTAAAATAGACAAGAGTGTCTAGAGTGTTAATAGTTAAGCATGCAGCAAGCAGGTAAGCAACCTGTAAAATGTTCGATAATACCATCACTAAACAACTATTAGTCGCTGTTACCTCCAAAGCACCCTTAGTGCCTCTGCTCACTATGACGGTTGACAGTCGACTGACTCAGTCCACGCAACTGCAGTATACTACCAGTATAATATCATTAGTCATGTAAGTTAGCCCTGTATGATTAATTATGGAGCCTTACTGGCCGGTGTCATAATTATTCATACACGGTTGTTTTATACCATCAATGGTAGCTGCTAATTTAAGTTATATTATCACCATATCTCAGAATTAACTGTTTCGTCTAGATAATTATTTTAGAGAACCGCGGATGGATTCACTTGTTTAGGTATGATGCTACCGTTGATCATGTAAAACAGCCCTGTATGAATAACAATGACGCCGACTGTACGCCTTAACAGGCTGACTTTGTTACTTAGATGTACACCCAAAATCTAAGAAATTAATCCTCGTCTTTCTTTCTCAGTCATTAATGATCTAAAGTAAAAGCACAGATATGTATTCGACAATTACCTTATGTATCTACGTAAATTTTAAGACTAGTAGGTAGAGATTATTCAAGTATGTAGGTAGGAACGTATTTTGAATTGATATGTTTAAAATTCTGTGAAAGTTTTTGTATTTCTAATAACGTAAGATTAAAAAGTAACACGTGCATGTATGGGCACACGTTTGAATTCGAGTGAACTCGCCCGGGAACGAAATATGTCGACGTTCGAGTCGCAATACGGTACACCCGCGCGCATCGATAATTGGAAATCGCATACGCCTCGTGTACGTCTCCGATACTATTTCCATTGCATATCGAAATTGTTTCGGTTACCTCAAAATTGCAATAAAGAAAAAATATAGTAGATAGATAAAGTTCTTATCATGTAAAATTGTATACTAGTTATTTGAAAAGATGGACACCTAATCTATTACGAGACTTACTAACGGTCACTTTTAACTCTCAAGGACATTTAACCTCATACATTTTGAATAATTTCAATTAGGAATAGTACAATAAGGGTTGTGTACTTCAAAAGTTAAAAAGTAAATTCTTCTTCTAGGGTTCTTATTGTAACAGTTTGTTTTCTGTATGTCTGTCCGTGTAGGAAGGCAATTTCAGCCTTTTTTTTTGGGTATTTCGGTGATATCATAATCTTTTACGGGCGGAAATTTGGTTGTCCTGCGGGAACTACTCTCTTTATAGGAATAAAATTATTCATCAATCAATCAAATACGCTTTATTGTCTAAAAAAGGAAGGTACATTTAAATATCTTATAGAAATTACAAATTAGGCGGCTTTATCGCTAATGGCGATCAACAGATCGCTCTTAGCGATGGAAGACCACGAAAACCTATAATTACGGAATTCAATACGAGTATTATACTATGTTTTAATTCGGGGTATGTTCTTCCTATATACCAAATTTCATCCAAATCCGTTCATCCGTTTCACCGAACAACAAATAAACAAACAAACATCAAAACTTTCGCATTTGTAAGGTTTTTAGCAATGTTTGACGGAATTCGGTTAAGCCGTTTCGAAGATATTTAATTTTTAGTTGCAAACCAACTTTCTATCTGCACGATATAATCATTTGTTTACGCGGGGTTTTTTTTTTAATTTTCAATTTATAATTATTTTTGCAATCGTTACTAACAATGCAGTTTGGAATTAATAACAAAAACGGAGACAAACAGTAGTATATGTTTTTTAATAATATAATTACATTAATATACCCACAATGTTCAAACTTGCCACCCTAAACTTCCGTAGGTAGACACTCGTAAATTCTAATGCATTGTCTACAGGGCGTCCCAAAGTTATGGGACATGAAGGGGAAGTACCTTAAATATTGTAGATAGTGAATTTTGCTCAAAGAAGACTTTATGTTATTTTTAAAAGTTAGTAATTCTGCATTCATAGATTTTCTAAAAATTACTTGCTTCGGCTGGGAATCGAACCGACTTAAATGTGAAAAAAAAAACACCCTACTTTTATGATGCCAATCGAAAGAATAGCTAAAAAATAATAACTCTGCCTAAGTAACATAGTATTTTAAAAGAAAGGAACAACATAAAATGATTGAGTCAAAACAAAAAGCGATACGAGAACGTAGGCGAGTTGCAAACAGAATTGTGCCATATCACATCGAGTGTTCACCATAAAATGATTAGAAAATCAACAGGCAGCGGGCTCATTAAAAGATTGGCGATTTGCGTAAGACAAGAGGGATCACATTTTGAGCATTTAATTAATTAATTTACAAAAAAATACCTACTTAATTGACTACGGCAGTTTCATGTATGTTTTTTATTTGATTAAAATGATTAATTTCACGTTGTTCCTTTCTTTTAAAATACTATGTTACTTAGGCAGAGTTATTATTTTTTAGCTATTCTTTCGATTGGCATCATAAAAGTAGGGTGTTTTTTTTTTCACATTTGAGTCGGTTCGATTCCCAGCCGAAGCAAATAATTTTTAGAAAATCTATGAATGCAGAATTACTAACTTTTAAAAATAACATAAAGTCTTCTTTGAGCAAAATTCACTATCTACGATATTTAAGGTACTTCCCCTTCATGTCCCATAACTTTGGGACGCCCTGTAGATGTGGTAACGAGTTGCAACAGTCTCGGCGGATACGTATTTTATTAGATTTGGTTTAACGCTTCGTTTAAACGATTATTTATGGCAATTCGCCAGTCTAGACAAAAAACAGATAACTTATTTTGGAACAGCATTAGGATTTCATATTCAGTGACATGTAAACAGAGACTTTTATGCTTATTAGCTTCATGCACACACATACACCAATTTATAATTGAATGTGGAAAATCTGAAAGCACTCACGTACCTATCCATCAATCCATCGATACAAAGGCTAGGCACGTTCGCCTACCTAGCATGGCAATCTAATTAATATTACAAATACGATAGTTTGGATGTTTGTTTGTGTGTTGCTCAATCACGGCGAAACTAATGAAAGGATCTGAATGAATTTTGGTACACATGTAGAATATACCGTGGATGAAGACAGGCTATTTGTTATCCCGATAAAGTGAGTAGTGATAAACAAATTTAAAATATCCGCGATAAAGTTATTCCACGCAGGCGGAGCCGCGGGCGGAAAAGTAGTCTTAGATAAATCATTCCATAGATAATTGGCAAAGCAATCGATATTAGAAAAGTTCGGTACTTTTTCTACGGAGTCCATCATCATATTTTTGGCGATTCTGCGATTTCTGGCGATATTGCGCATAATGAAATACTGTCGAACTCATTACCTCCTCCTTTTATTATGCAAGTTGTGCCATGGTGTAGGCTTTAGTCCAGTAATAGACTTGTGTAGACTTACGACAATGTCATAATAAATTTTTCTACAAGTACATAAACTCGTTAAATAATTATCCTAATATAATTCACATCAGGTATGCTTCTACAATCCAATTCAAGATACTATAGTGTAGTATTATCTAATATTCATCTACTCTATCACCTACCTGTTAACTACCCCTAAGTACAGTCATATAATTTAATCTACTCTACTAATAGTTTACTCCGGCAGCCAACTGGCCAAAATTTGATTAAAACTAAAGGCTTCCTCCGGCTCCAAAGCTGTGTGTTTGTCAGTCACCATCAAGTGATTGCCGCAATTATTCAAGCTAATGCTTTCCCTCCGCAAGCCCTGTTCGCTCTGCACGCTGGTTAACATTTTCACCTCGAGAGGAATTTCTCAGATTAATTCTTTCTTAAACTGTACCTTATTTTTAGTGTCCTGTTATTTCACAAAAACACATGACAAATTAATACTGTACAAAATTATGTTAGGGCAAAATTACCATTCATAAATTCAGTTACATTCGCATCGTCTTGATCCCCAATATCATAGGATATATTTTATAGTAAAAAATCAGACTTGATGCCTCAAACACAAAATGCCGTCTGCTTTAGAGCTCTAAATTAGTAGTTTCTTTAGACGTCTACGATGGCGCAGACAATGTTGTATGCAGGTTCTCAGAATTTGATGTGTTTGCCGTCGACTCGCTAAGAAGAATTAGTTTCTTAAATTGCTATTTTACTGATCGACTTTTTTTAGTTTTAAAATACTTAAGTTATTCATTATTTTATTTGTAAGCGCCTTTTCTATTAATGTAATTTGCTTTTCTATAGAAACGTTAAAGATTTCTATCTTCGGCCTAGTTGTGATGAGGACAAGCGCCAACCCCTAGTGCAAAAAAAAAACAACTTTCCGTCAACTTCAAATTAAGTTGATACGGACACACCCTGTGTATCTGGTAAGTAGAGGGGTGAGCGCTTTTCTCTTTCCCTCTAATTTTCTTCTTCGCATAACATTAGTTTCATAGAAATATGTAACAATTTAAATTAGTTGATGTTTATAAACAAACGAAAACCTCAACGTGATTTGCTAAAGAAATGTGCATTCCGACTGATTTAGACCTAAAAGTAATTTTGAAAAATATTTTTTCATGTACTATAAATAATAATAATAAATAATTATTATGCAGCCAATAAAACCGTAATACACATTCTTTGTAAAAAAATAAAGTGTCAAATGATAATTGTTGTAGCTTTAATTTATCCCAGCAAAGGCAATGGGACTGAGCCACATAGCCTGTTCTTAAGTTTATTTTTATATGATATTTATTTTAAGGCTAAATGTCAAATGATAAATTATTTTAAAATATAATTTCGATTGCGTCATTCCAATGTTTGTTTGGTGTTCTTTTATTTACTATTAAGAATTTCCAGACAATCTTTAGATTTTGTTCTTTTAATGTAAGTTTAGGAGTCCATTGCGGAGTTACCAGCTGATGCTCATTTGTAACACAAGTATTTTTAATGATTAGCATAAGCATCAGCTGAGAACATAATGTTTTAGAAAATCAATTTATAATATCAGTGCATCCTCAGTGAACTATTTCAAAAACAGAATGGACGAATATATAAAAACATAATTAGAACATAAGTCTAGTGATATACACGCATCAGCTTAAACCTGCTGGTGTATTAATAATAATAAATTACCTGTTGTTGAATTAAATTCATCAGATTATTCTAAAAAAAGATATTATTGAACTTTCACTTCTTATTCTTCGTTCTTCATAATAATGTAATTTTACTGGATAGAAGCACCTTATAGTATTCATCCATTCAGTAAGAGCTGTTCTAAAAGCCGTTCTATTCTTAATATATCTCAACCCCTTCCGGTTCTCTTTTATTCAGTCAGTCGATATTTAAAAACCGGACCGCCCAGTCCTTCAATAATAACGACAGTGAACATGGAAAATAATTGATTGAGAGATACGAGCGTTGTTTTAAAACAATTTTTACTTTGTAGTGGCTGATTCATGACATTGTTTTTTTTTGTTAGTACGAGTATGTTTTTATTTTTGGCTTTTTACTATTTTAACGTGCTTGCCAATCTCCGTCATCATTTTTGTGCGATAGTGAGCTCCTACATTTTAGATGGGCAGATGATATAATGATTAGAATGATTGTCATAATGATTCCTTCTTTATACTTTTCCATTTAAACCCGAACTGCATCTAGCTAGTTTCTCTGTGCGAAAATTACACAATCGTCTAAATATGTAATGCGATTCTGCTGGTTAACATCATTACAAAAAAAATAAACTACTGAACCGATTGTAATGAAATTACGGTGGAACCAATTTGATGGTATCCTCTTTTATTTAAAAAAGAATCACGTTATGGGTTAAATCTCTGATGTGTATATATATTTGTGTTTTATATATATAAAGAACACAAACGGCCGAATTGAGAACCTCCTCTTTTTTGAAGACGATTTAAAATGGAATTGTCAACGTTAGAAATTGTCTGTATTGCTTTAGAATTTTCTTCCATTGTCAATTTCAACTGCATTTAGAAATAAATTTCATCATCATCATCAGCCTGTAAACATCCCATTGCAGGGATATAGGCTATCCCTCATATATGAGGGAGTATCGGCCATAGTCCACCACGCTGGCCCAATGTGGTTTGGGGACTTCACATGCCTTTGAATTTTTATTTCTCAAGCATGCAGGTTTCGTCACGATGTTTTTCTTCACCGTTTAAGAGCAGTCGGATAAATGCACATAAGTAATTCAATTAAATTTAAAAACTCATTGGTATACATGGCCTGCCTGGATATCGAACCCGGACCTCCCAAAATTGGGAGACCGCGTTTTACAGCTGAGCCACCGACGCTGTCAATATTATATTGTTTGTCTGTAATAAATTTATTGAAGTTAAATTAATTGCATAGTAAGTTCTATATTAAACATAGTTTTAAAAAGAAGCTTTTAATATTCCATCATGATTATGACATTATTCTAGTGTTTGTAAAATTTCGTGTCCGTGGCTCGATTTTGATCCCTTTTGGAGCGATAATCCTGGCTGCAGCATCAAATCATCATCGTCAGCGAAAATCATTTAAAACTAACCGTGTATGCAAAATTTCGTAATCGTGCTATTAACCGTTAAGAAGTTCCCCTCGTGAGGAGACGAGCCTGGCTGGCACATCAGTTCATGTTAATCATATAAATATTAATAATAAATAAATAAAAGGTATTTATTTACCACAAAAACATAAGCATATATAGATAAGATAGATAGATAAATAGATAAAGCATTTATTTGCGCCACTGCCGTTCACACAACTACACAATTTTTAAATTACAAAGAAATATACATACAAATAAAAGTAAAGAATAGAAAATACAAAGAGATTACATACATATACTGATACATGAGAATCGGTAATTACAATATTGTGATGAATGGGTAGGGACTCGGCAGTGTTGATGGTTTACAGTCCCCCCAGTAGAATAGTTACTGCCACCAAAGAAAGAACTAAAGAAATGTATTGTCATCAGAACTGGATTAGTGTGCAAAATTTCAGCTCCTTAGGTAAACAGGAAGTGGTTCTAATTTGAACGGACATAGTTATATACGAAGACG
This sequence comes from Oegoconia quadripuncta, assembly GCA_949316235.1. Lineage (NCBI taxonomy): Eukaryota > Metazoa > Arthropoda > Insecta > Lepidoptera > Autostichidae > Oegoconia > Oegoconia quadripuncta. Next base: position 10,870,216 of record OX438754.1, on the reverse strand, counting down.
GACATACGGAAAGTTAAATAAAAGCTTGTAAAACAATAGTTTGTAAGGAGAATGACAGGAATTGCTGAATTGTCTCATTTTATACAAATCTAATCCAACAAACTAATATTATAAATGCGAAAGTTTGTATGTTTGTTTGTTGCTCAATCACGGCGAAACGAGTGAACAGTTTTGGATTAAAACTAATATTATACTTTGCCCTACCTGAGCAGAGAAGGGCGTTTTGGAGGCAATCCAAACTTTGCTAATTTTTGGACCAAACTATTTTAGGGCATTAAAATGTTTGCCAATGACTCGAAAAGAAGAAGAATGCGAGAGTTGGATATTTGTTTGTTGCTCAATCACGGCGAAACAATAACAGAAAAACAGGATATTTTTATGCCGATAAAGTAAGTAGTTCCCGCGGGATAAACAAATTAAACATATCCGCGATAAAGTTATTCCACGCAGGCGAAGCCGCGAGCGGAAAGCAGGTTAATAATAACATAAAAAAAGTAAAAAAATGTTTATTTTCTGACCACAAAAGACGCTCTACAAAGTGATTTTAGGGCTAGGTAATACATAGAACACATTTGTGGCAAGACTGGTGAATGAAAAGGAAGAAATAGAATTACAGGTCACCAGGCCCTTTGAAGTTTCTATATGTAATTTCAATTTATGCAACATTCAGAATTCTTGTTTGTAATTCTGGACGTTTGTTGAAGCCAGACAGATATTAAAAACGTCTGAACGGATTTTAACGAAATTATGCTCAAAATGGACTTATAAAATCGCGCATGAAAACGTACTTTTAATCAGGTAGTTCAAGTATTTCCCACGGAACGATAATCTAATTAACTTCAAATTCCACTCGGGTGAATATGTATGATACTAATGTATCGTACTTGAGCGCTTTAAAACAGAAAAGTTTCCACTGAATAGTTTTAAAAATAATTAAAAAAAAAACAAAGTTGCCACTTAAAATGTAGATAGCAAACTGTCCTATGACCCAGATATGAGTTTATTATTGTTAGGTCCAAGTATAATACGCAAATAATATCCGCATTTTCTAAAATTCACTGAATACTAAATTTTATGACCACCTACGACTGTCAGCACTGAAATAAAATGCTCGGGCATTTTCGCTACAACAGTGCAAAATTTATGTCAGTGTCGCTTTTGGGAATAAACGAGTAAAGTGCCATGATATGGTTAATTTTAGTAGCTACTGCATTTACCTATCAGAATTGCAGCCACCGGTAACCGCTAACAAGATTTAGATGGAACTATAACGCTTCTACCTATAGGATAATTAGTATCGCTACCTCGCGGCGTCTCATTTATCGTACTCCACTGGGAGGTGGGTCAGCCAGCAGTAAATCTACCAACCTGAGCGCTTGTCTTTGTAAACTTGAAAATCTAATTACATTTACAGCTACGCTTAAGTTCGCCTTTCCGTTGAATTTGCATTTCCTCTTGATTTTTGTCCTCTCTTTTGTGATAAGATTTCTTTAAAGTTGGGCTGCGTTATGTGTGTTTTTTTCCGAATTTGAATTTCATTAACCTTTCCCCTTTTGTGCCGTGACTCTTTTATGAGTGTTGCGGTCTTGGAAGGGAACAAGAGAGCCGTACGCGGTAAAGTGGAGCTATGTTTGCCAAGCCGCCGGTGTACCTGCTCGAACAGACCCAATAAAGAGCGTCTCGATGTTGTAAAGGCGTTTCGAATGCTTATTTGCATTCAAGAAGGCTCCCAGTACGGGCCAGCCAGTGTACGGGAACGTCTGAAATGTTGGTACCCCAGTTCGGGAGCTAGACGGAGAGCTCCCCTGGTAGTGATTAGACGATGCTAATACCATTTACTTTCCAACTTCCCTGACTCACCGACCGTTACGTGAACATCGCTATTTATTTTAGAGTACTTTAAAATCATCCGACGCGTTCGATTTAGTTCCGCTCCTTGGTTTTATATTGTTATAGTAGTTCTTGCGGTGTTCGGATTGTCTTGAGTGAGAAGTGAAATTGTTTCTCAGTTTGTATTCACTAAAACTTAATAACTATTACAACTACTAAATTTGAAAAAAGAAAAAAACGAGCCGTAATTTGATGTCCGCAATGAACGGTGGAAAAGCTTCGCGGACCTCACCGGAGCTTAGTTCACATTAAAACTGCAAGCATAAAACTTTGGGCGGACGGAGTTGCTCTGTGGGCGAGCGAGGCAAAACTTGCACTGCATTACGACAAGTAAACCTGCAGTTAAGTGTTTACTTCGCACATTCCAAGGCATTGTGCCGGCAAGTTCGCCCATAAAAACGGCCTGGCTCCCGCATCAGAGCCCCGTTAGTACACAACAAGATAGATGCTCACTATCATTACATTAGCCACTCTACTATGGGAATTAATTAACTAAATGGCATTGTTGCACCCTATGTCTTAAATTACGGTATCTATACGTAGTGAGTTCGAACCAATGTTTGTTCGTTTTCCTGGTTGTGAAAAGGAATGGCTTGCCAGTGCAATAATGTTGGGGCGAATATAGCTAGTAAGAGGTTTTGTACTTGGATTTTCTTGTAGGATTCACTGTCTAATTTGATTTAACGATATTATATGCTGCATACCACTACACAAGTAAAACCTAGTTAAGTATATTATGTTTTAAAACCGTCCATTCGAGCGTATGAGCGTATAACAATTTTCTTCGTTAATCTTCAAATATCTTCTTATAGCGTAGGAAATAGTTTACGATTTTTTATTTACGATTGATCAACGAAGTCAAAGGTAGATCAACTTACACTTCCCCAATGGGAGATGGTTTGGGCTTTAATTCACCACGCGGGGCCAGTACGGATTGGTAGATTTGTGTCACATGTGGCTATCTAATAGTTAATGTTTTCGAGCCGCCTGCTTGGTTTAACGACTGCTTTCAGTTGAAAACAACCGGCACCGACTATTTCACTTACCTTATGAAGCATGGAAACACTTTTATTAAAATGCCACTATAGATCATACATCCAAGGACTGATTGTGGCATACATTGCTTAACTTCGCTAATCGAAAACGAATGTAGTCGCATTTGTAGTCACGTCAAGAGTGCTTCATTATAATTGTTATTCTGTGTAATATATAGTTACTTTCAGGGACACAACCGGTTATAACGTTCTTGGTGCTACGTGTGAAGGCGTTTGTGTCTAAAACTGTGAAACTATGCCTGTTGCATCACGTCAATCGTCATATCTAAAACACATTTAAATCTATCATCGAAAGCAAATATAAATTTTGAAATATAATTAATCCAAATTGACTTTGGAAATTAATTTCCAACTTTCAGACGCAAGACAGTCCTTAGATCTCTGCCAGCTGAAATTCAAGTAGTGGGGAAATGCAGCGCAGCGAAGCACTACGTTTCCCAGTTTTTTTAGTTACCAACTCTCCAGAAATAAGACTAAAAGGAAATTCTTTGAAAAGCGACAGATGTTTTTATATTGTTAAGGAATATTATTTTCATTTCAAGTAAGTATGATGTACGCTTTAATCCTACTAATTCATTTACTACATATAATGCTGAAAATCAGTTATTGTTCATTATTGAGCTACAATTTTGTAGCATGTCTGCTGCATACATAGCTATTGAAGTAGAAGTATAGAAATCATATTATATACATATATTAAATACAGAATGAATTAAAAAAAATGCTCTGGCCTGCACTCGAGAAGCCTGCAATTATAAATAAATCTAAATAGTTTTGATGGGATTTATTTTGCAGAATTCACAATTATAAAAAAGTGGGCGTTTTTATTAATAATTTGACATTCTCGAAAATAACAGTAATTAAAGTTATTTGTGTATCAATAAAAAAGTAATAATATTTTTGATTAAATACTGTAATTAAAAACAAAATCTGAATTTATCCAATGAAGGCGCTACTAGATGGAATAAACCCTCTTAAATTATTTATTAATTAATGTTGTATGATAGTTACGGTCTTTTTATTTTATTTATTTATTTATTCAAGAAACCAACAGCTTTCTTAATAGTAGGTACAATGTAACAAGTAATACATAAATATAGCCAATAACAGGTTTCGATTACTTCACATTAATACTATTTTATTATTTGAATAGTTCCGTGATTTTAAACTGACTTTATAGCAGAAGTATAACAACTTACAAGAAAATATTAAAGTAATGTGTGTGTGTGTGTGCACGTGCATGGTGTGTGCGAGGGGGCTGTGTGGGGGTGTTTACTTAAGGATTTATTAAATGTTGTCTTGTATGCTTCTTTCTTGCGTGTTAGTTGATGCAATAAACTTTAATCTATCTAGCTATCACTATAATGCAGTGTTCGAAGTAAACGAGATATATTTTAAACCCTTTAATTATCTAAGTACCCGAGAGTAATCTTTTTTTTCTACCATTACTTCACACCTAACCGTTTTCTAAACGTCACCGATAAAATTTAAAACCCATGCAAATGTATACCTTTATTTTGACACCTTATTAGGTAGAGCGTTTTGAACTCTAAAATGTAGAGAAGGTATTTCCCGTTCATTCTCACCAAATCGTTGCTTAGTTGGCTCGCCAGTGATTGTAGCAATTATTCACTGTGTCGCGCTGCTTCCCTCAGACGGTGGGCCTCTGTCACTGGTCTAACGCCTCACCTTAATCTCCACAATGTATGTACAGTCAACGGCAAAGACTAAAAGCAGAAAGTATTTTTTGAACTTGTATCTTTATCTTACTAGTTTAGACTTAAATATCATATTATAAAATATCAGATTATTTAGATGATAAACATTCATGGACATGAACAGCCCGTTCGTGTAACCAGGCTATTTCACAATTAACTATAATATAAAATAATAATTAATAATTTTGTAACATAAAAACCTTTTTTAAAAAAGACCAACCTCTCGATATTCTTGCTTGTTCTTCTCAGGGGAAATTTTTTTTGAACAAGCAGTAGCTTAAAAAATGTAAAATCTGACTGTTTTAAGTGTACCCTGTGTACCTACAAAATAAAGCAGTTTTTTGGTTTTGATTTTGATTTTGAAATAAATGCATGCCTACATAAATGTTATGGTACCGTATGTAGTGTTACTTGAAAAAAACAATTAGGTATTTAACATATTATCTTAAGAGTATTAGTTATAAAACTTCAGCGTATTTCAGAAAATGAGTTCATACTTTAAATACATACATCCTCGACTTTTATCTCAAATGTGGTGATCAGAGATATCACAAACATAAGCATTTGGGTGTTCCAAACATTAAAATCCATCCATGATTCACCTTTCGCAATATACAGAAATACAAACGTGACAAGGGGTGAGCCCATCGCCGTCAAAACGTACAAGTACATACATGTTTTTTGGTTTAAAGTCCCTTAGTCGCCTTTTACGACACCCAAGGGAAAAGATGGAGTGGTTCTATTCTTTTTCGTGCCAATACCACACAACATATATGTTTTATAAATCTTCTTATAATAATAACATAAATTGTAAATGTAGAAAACTCCCTAGAATTTAAACATGAGAATATCATACAAAGCAACTTTGTTAAAAATTATATCTATAAAAATAATCTTCGAAAAGGTTAAACCGATTTTCATTAAACATGGCTAGGTACTTTCCTCTACTTTATTCTTATAAAAAAAACCGGACTCTAATCGAACCATAATATATACCTACATAATACATCCTGGACACACACGTACAACACCAGTAGTTTTTAGTCGGGAGTTTTAAAATCTTTTTAAAAGTTTTAGTGGGATGTCTAACTATTGAGAAAGAAATATGTATGTAAATGCATACGAAGTTACATGGAACAAACAAGAAACCCATATACAATGAAATGGTTTCCTAGTACTATGTCTGGTCGATAGGGGTTCGTTCAAAAATGTGACGTTGCCAAAGAAGTTTAAGAAGAATATTGTCAAATAGAGGATAGTCAGATCAAATCACGAATCGCATCGTAGTCGTATGAGGACTCGAGGTTCAAACCTCTAAATTATACACTGGCTTTCCGCCCGCGGCTTCGCCTGAGTGGAATAACTTTGTCGCGGAAATTTGTTTATCCTGCGTGAACTACTTACTTTATCGGGATAAAAAAAATCTATGTCTTAATATCTATACACCAAATTTCATCCAAAGCAGTTCATCCGTTTCGCCGTGATTGAGCAACAAACAAATAAAGAAATATCCAAACTTTTGCATTTATAATATTAGTTAGATTATAACTATAATAAATTTGTGAGTGCCTGAGTTTGTATACAACCAGCGGATTAGCAGGTTGAAGTGGCTGTGGGCAGGGCACATAACTTGAAGAACTGATGACCGGTGGGGCATTAAAGTTCTCGAGTGGAGACCACGTACCGGCAAGCGCAGCGTGGGACGTCCACTCACAAGGTGAAACGACGACCTGATAAAAGTCGCGGGAAATCGCTGGATGCAGGCCGCTACCAACCAGTCACTCTGGAACTCCACGAGAAGGACTATATATGATCATCTGTGGACGTCTTGTGGCTGATATTATGATGATGAATTGTTAAAAATCATCGTGTCCTTCCTCCACTATAATCGCTAGGCGTTCTTTACTGACCGTTGTTTCTTCGAAAAATATTTAACCGTGTAAATTTCTACCCTGCGAAGAAACGCGATGCAAACAAATAAGTCCGAAAAAAATACCCTTACTAAGTTTGTATCTCATCAACAAAATGCTTTTCGGGCGAATACAAAAAAGGAAAACGAATACCAATACACAAAGCGTAATAGCGATTTCCGACAAAGTGAACAACGTAACCAAGCAACTAAGTTGCTGAACTCAGAAATATGGCAAGCCATCTTTTATGATAACGAATTATGCTTCGATAAAATGTAACTCTTGCGGGAGATCTTTTCGAAAATGTTGTGTTAATGTTGTGTTGTTTTAGAACACGTCAGCAGACATAACAGCTGTTTCATTATTATAACATCTATAGCGTAAGTCCTAAGGCTGGCATTAACCAGAGTATCATTCTTCATTGTATTCAATCAGTCTACAAACCGATCTTAATGATGATTAATAATTTTGTAATTTGTATATTTTTCTGTAGGCTTAAGCGAAGTATTAAATTATTTTATATACCAGATTTATAGAACAAAGAATAAACATTCAAGGCGTACCTACAGAGCGGAAAACGAACCCGTAGTTGCATTTTTCTATATTGATAGAGCTTCAGTTGGCCGCAATGTGGGAGATTTGTTGGGTATAACGGTTGAGCAGATAGCTCGAGTGGCCATTACTGATATCACAAGCTTGCTGCCAAGCGTACCTTCTACGTATGTCTCTCTCGAGTTCGTTCTACGTTGGGTGGGTATTACAACGCATAGCATAAATATAGACACAATTAAAGGTACCTAGTGTTGGTCTTTTAAATCAAACGTAACGTTTGATGTATATTCGCCTAGACATGACAAGTTTTGACTGATCTAATATTATATCAACACCAATATTGTAACTATCGACAATAGCTCAGAGCGGTGCGCTGCTGCTGGAAGAAATAACTACTCGTTCACGTATTGAATATGGTATAATATTAATGAAAATAAAGCACCGAAACGCAAGTGCCAAAATATTTTTTTTTTTTCAATTTAGAATTTGCTCGTTTTTAAAAAGTTAATATGAACAATGGATGGCCAGTTATAACCCACCTAATCGACCTCCGCTCTTCGCGTGGTTTGCCGTGTCCGCGGCCTAAAGACTTTACTATGTGCCTATCAACTATGTAATTGTGATTGTATCAAGCCTGATTATTATAAAATAAACCCAAATGCGAATGCGACTCGGTCAATGAGAGTTACGTAACTATGACTTACTTTTTGATTTTTTGATTTAAAAATGCTATGTAGACTAATGTACATCTTTAACCATTTTCGTTAGGGACACAGCCAAACCATGCCACTTTCAATCTCTTTATAGATTCTTAGACCCTATTCAGACTGGGTGTAAAGATTAGCCAAGTTCCTGACTCGTTGTGGCAATAACGCGCACGTCGCACTGCAAGCTCGGGGCAGCAAGCGGCGGGCGATTTTGCATCGCGGCGTAATTTATACACGTATGTTAGCTACGTTTATGTGGCGCCCGTGTGAACAGACCCTTAGCCTTATATGACTTGTTATTTATTCTAGAGTTCGTGTGTGTCCCAGCAAATCACTCCCTGATAGTTGTCTCAATAGTTGCAGGGAATTGCGAATCGGAAGTGTCACCAATTTCAATCATTTATTGCACTCATTTTGTAACAATGGTCTTAGTAATTGGGACATCAGACATGAAACTCAATGGGGCGTAGCAATATCCAAAAGCAAGTACATTCGTTTATTATATTTTTTTTTAATTTATTTTTTTAACTTTTTTGCACATCGAGTTGGTACTTGACGTCAATCACACCTGATGTTATTTTATATTATTTTATATTAACATTTTATATATCATAAACTATAATTTTGTGATACTGTGATCTGAAATTGCTTACCTTAGCAAATATTACAACAAATTCTCCATGACTAGCTTAGATTGACGACGCAATAATTGTCATTGTTTCTTTATTATAATTATGTATGTCAGTACGTAGACATATGCCAATTCATATACATAGGTCAATTCAATTGTTTGGCTCCATAATGTGTTATGAAACTTTATGTACTTAGCTGTGGAATAAAATGATGGGTTATTGATAGTAAACCGACATGTTTGGGTGTGAGAGGCTAAAAGCTATTGGAGATGTAGAGCGTCTAGATGGAATTAATATAAATTTTACTAAAGCAGCACCTTTGTCCAATTCAATTGCTTTGGTTATAATGTTTATAGTAGGAACCATGAATTGAGTAAATTACTCTGTTGCGATACATACCTTCTTAGAATACGGATAAGATATTTCTTCGAATATTATTTGTAAACACAACGATGATAAAATTATGTGGATTTGTAAATTACTCTGAGTAACTCATCAGGAGGCAAGTTGCAAGAAATCCACAGGTAGATAAATAAATATTTCGGACAATTACACCAATCATCTAGTCCCAAACTAAGCAAAGCTTGTGCTATGGATACTAGATAACGGATAAACATACATAAATATTTATATAAACATCCATGACTCGGGAATAAATGTTCGTATTCATCACATAAACATTTAACCCTCGTGGGATTCGAACCCGCAACCGTTGGTTTCGCAGACAGGGGCACTATCTACTACACCAACCGGTTGTCGTCGTCGATAGTTTACTCCTTAGATTATCCACCAGGTAATTTGAGATTAAACTTTCTCAATTTGTCTTCCGTTTATTCCAATGTAAAAACTGAACTTAATCTCTAATCACTTCTTGTCATACACTGCATCTATGAGACCAGGTGAGCCCGCGGGAATCGCTATTTCGCTCACGTTCGACATCCGATAAAAGTTTCCGCCACAATCACCTAAGAGCTCAGCTGTCAGGGAATAACCGTATATCTGTTTTGTTTCCACTGGGTCCCTCTGAGACGACCAACGCGCATTACAACAAAATTATATTAAAATCTACAATTTTGTCGTTTCGTCAGAGTTCTAGAACGGTCTTGCCAAGTATCTATCATAGATATTCTGAGTTATCCACTGTAATTTCAAGGATATGTAGGATAGGATACAGTCGCATCGTATTGATGTTAATATCATATTTGCCATGATCTATGACCGACAATTATATACAATGAGCCACACAATTATTTAAATTCGGCTTCTTTATCTTGTTTTCTTCCAATAAAAATCAACCGCCTCTGTAGCTCAAAATAAAAAACGTAGGGTTTACAAGATCTTTGGTGTGGTTTCGATTCCCAATGGAGTACCTAAACGTATACGATTATACAGTAAGTGGTACAGTGGTAATGTGCACGATTCATTTGAACTGTGAACATGATGGATGATTAATTTGATCTACTAAGTCGGTATTGATTCATCAAATACACAAGTCATCTACTTAGCAACTTGAAAATTAACCTGATCAAATCAAAGACGAAAAATTTTCGAATTCCAATTAAGTTATACGAAGTTACTGAGAAAAAGTAAGTAATAAGGTACTCGTAGATACCTTAATAATTTATTCGGCATAGTTCAAGCTCAGTTACGTATTTATTCACAAAGGCAAACGGACTCCTAAAATCTTTTAATTAACTCTTAACTTCATTTGAAAGTTTAAAAAATTCGACTGAGAGATGGAAGTAAAAGATAAAACAAGTCTGGCGTTGCTTTCTAAGATATCAAATTCTACCATTTACTGCAAGTTTGCAACCTACACAAGTTCCTCTTTTGATTACACTTTCAATAAAGCACGGTCATTTAGCTAATGAGCGCGCTCTTGAGTAAATAACTTGAACAAAGTCTACGTCAGTGAGATTCAGGCTAGTTTCCAACCTTTGATACTCAACTGTGACTCGCCGCGAAAAAAAGGTTTGAAAATAGCGCTTTGATGCATTCCCCGAAAAATTCTCTTAGCCGTTCATTAAATATGGCGGATTTATTTAAGTTACTTTTATCGAGTTTGCAAATAGGTAATCTATAATAAATAAGACCATCTCCGTGGTAGAAAATAAACATAAAAGGTTTACAACAGGTCGCGGACTCAATTCCGTCCTCAATTTGTTAGTGGTAGGGTTTTTAAATGTTCCCCTGCAAGTGCCGCCGAGCAGCAATATTGTGATACGTTGTGTCCCTGTCCCCCAAATATGTTGTGAGTTCCGGATGAGTTTGCTTTCACCTTCATCTTCAGTTAACATCAAGTGCGATTGAGGTTTAGCGCGAACCTTTTGCATATAAAAACATAGTTTTGGTAAAAAGAAGTCATGACTTGTTTGCTTACAATTTTATGTCCAAAATCGTCGTTCATCTTTATTTAACATTTGATGTGATTGTACTGGTTATTCCCACTTCTGACGCATTTTTGTCCTTGTGTAGTCTAGTGAGTATCATGTATTGTCATGAATATTTCTCTTTTTCCCTAAATGGGATTGACATATCTGATAAGATTAAAATTCCAAAATAAAATCAAGTGTGATCGAGGTCAAGTGTTCTATTCGCTGTGAAATAATTTTTTTAATACTATTGTTTATCTATATATTCATTAAGATATTCATTTATGTATACATTTATCGGCTTATTTACATACTTATTATTATGTTTTCTCCAAACCTCCGAATATTCCTCGAACAATCGTTTAAGCCTTCGCGTTCACGCGTGGGGCGAACGTTACCATAGACGTCACATGTGACATCATCATGATGCTTCTTCGAAAGCGGTCAGATGCGCAGGATATTTTAAGTTGCGCCAGCGTTCGCGTAAACGCAGGCGCACACACTCATCGTCTCTCTCCTCGGTTCAGTGGAACGAAAAACCGCTGCGATTATCTGTCCTCTTCTCTAGATGTCACACGATACCAATATGGTTGGTTATGGTTGGTGGTAGGGCATTTTAAATGTCCGCCTGGCTAGCTACCACCATCTTATCTAAATCTGCCGCCAAGCAGCAATGTTAATAGCATTGTTGTGTTCCGGTTGTCAGAGATAAGATAGCCAAATGTGTTGGGGTTTCCGGGTCAGTACGCTTCCACCTTCGACCTCATCTTCACTTAACGTCAGGTGTGATTGTGGTCAAATGCGAACCCGTCGTGCATAAAAAAAAAAGTACAGAACACACCACAGCTGAGTCGCCTGCACCACTCACGGCCCTCTGTTTAGCGAAGACTTCAGATTCAAGCATTTTTTTTTAATTTATTTATTTAGGACTAACAAACAGTATTACAATAACTGTTACTTATAGACTAATTTACAAACTATTATGGTAAATTGTAACACCAGCACCATTAGCCACAGATTACTAAAAAAATACATATATTCAGCTACGGAGATATGAGAATGAACGAATTAATTTTGGTGTATTTTTGTGTTAGTGTGTATGTGTGTAAGTAAGCATGTGTATATATGTGCATGTGGATGGATGGAAAAAATCCTGAAGAATGAAGAATCTGTGAATTTGGAATAGTGACTAACTGAGTAGTTTCTAGGCATTAATAATCTAGACTCGTAAGTATGTTCCCTGTGCACAATCGCTGAACATTATCAGGAGCCGCATTGCTCTTTAGGTCCTGTATCTTTTTCATTTTTAAAACTCCAATATTGTATATTACAGTTATTAGATCGCCATGATTGACCCTGTTGATTGACGCTATACAAATACCGAGGGATGTTCCTTTTTCGCATATGGTCGGTCAGAATTACGGACCCATGTCTAAACAAATAATTGAATGCAGTGTTACCTATTTATATTTAGAAATAAAAGAATACTTTCTTTAAGCTTGCTACTCTCAATATTTAGGTGATTTTTGGTGCACTGAACGTTTCCTTATTCTTGACCCAAAAAAAGAGTATTCAATGTTATAATAATATTTTTAAACTCTTACACAGTTTCCGTTGCTTCTATTGTTATTGTACCAATACCGTTGGATTTTTTTAACAGACTCCACAAAATCAGTAGGTTCGAAAAATGACTTCGAAAGACGACGATTTTTAAATATTTTCTATTAATGTACCGCGATATATCCACTAGCAGTGAACCGATTTCGATAAATCATGTCAAACCTTACGTAGATAGGTATTACTTTGAAACTACTTTGGAATACTTTCAAATATCTTTATTTCTTTATGCTGCCAGTACAACTATTGATATCACTAACTCCAATACAACTTTAGGAAATTTTTTATTCAACTCAACAACATTTTATGAAATCTAAAATAATTATATGTGTACTACAACATAAAACATCGAGGATGGCGTTTATAATTTGCACAAGAGCTACAAACCATTTGGTATTCCGCTCACGTCCGCCCCCTGAGATAAGTTTCAGCCACAATTACCTGACCGTTCAGCCGTCAGGAAATATATTGGCACCTCCAGCAGCGCGGCGGCGGGCGGGTAGCGGGCGCCGGGCGGTCGCACCGCACCAACGCTTCTTCTCCCCTGCTGAAACTTGCACTAGTTTACTACCTGTAAACCAACCGACAGTCTCGTTTCAACCGAATTTGACAATATATAAAACTTTGATATTCCTGCAAATACCATATACACAATCGCCATTCGAGAAGTAAATTCGTGAAAACAATGGTTCCAGAAGTTTAAATAATAGTAACATAATTTATTTTTCATACCACAAATTAAGCTTTACAAAGTGAATTTAAGACCAGGTTATGTATTACAGGACACATTTTTAGGAAGACTAGTACCTGAAAAGAAAGGTCACCAGGCCCCCCAGCCATGCATGGAGAGTATTAAAACTGATCGGTGACAAATATGGTAATTGAAGAGGAAAGCACATGAGAACCAAACGGGAAGGAAATCACAAAAGACCTGATTTATGGAGTGGAGTTTTAGTGCGGTGCAATATTTTTTAATCCTGACGAAAAACAACGAGTGTTATGCGTTTGACGGCGTTATGTATGTGTGTGTGTATGACCAGTCTCAGTCTAAAAGCATCTCAGCAATAAGCAGCTAAAAGTGCTGCTTTTTTTTTCATAATAGACCAAATAGGAGGATTAAATGGCGTAATTACCCCCTTTCCAAACAATAGTATTAGCCATATTTAGGTTTTGATGTGGGAGGAAATGTCTCTAAATAAGCTCTAGTTATTGTTTAGCTTGTTATATTACGAATTTATTGATATCTTACCTAAAGACTGCCGGGGAAGCACTAACACTTAATAGGAACATTCTACGCATTCTCGCAACACTTACGGGACACTACTGTCTGAGAAAACTATGCTCAACATGGGGTTGCGGGACACGGGGATGTGCAGACTTTGCCTCCTTGTAGATGAAACATCATCTGCTATGTGAACGTGGCATTTCGATGCATTCACTCAATATCCACCTGGGTGGATACTTACTGCACCCAGATGAGATAAGAACTATCGGCGCCAGGAAAATAATTCCTCAGAGGTAAACCTGAGCAACGAAAGCTACACATACAACCAATACCAATGATACCTCTTAAGTATTTTGTTTGGAAACAATCAATATGTCTATCTAAAAAGTGAGGTAAATTACATAAAAAGTACCTATATAAGGCATGCGTCAACTTAGATTAATATTTGGTCTACTCTACTACGTCTATGGGCTGATTCAGCTGTCATACCTGGTTGCGCTTTCATTCGGTAACATGGCATTCAATGTTAATTCATAATCAATTTTCAATAAAACAAGCATTATCATGTCGCATAATCTCTTTAACGATTGACAATTATTTCAATAAATAAAGATTGTATAGAAACAAGACCACGCCATTTCATTTTTGTGTGCAAGGTCACTACAGAAATATATATTTATATGAGCAAAGTTGATAAACAGTGAACCGTAAAAGTTCTTAATTAGATATCTAATTTTCGCTTTGTACTACCTAAAGGTATGCCATTAGTTTGCCAATTTCCAATATACTCGGTCCTTAAGTTTTATTATAATCTGAAAATTATTTTTCTGTAGATTTATAAAAAAAAAACTGGCGTGATAACAGTGGCTTAGTTTGTTGAAGATTTCCCACAACAATATCCCTTTTTTACATTTTGACAACCTAATTTAGTAATATCACTAATCCGTTCAATAGAACGATTTCTTAACATGTAAATAATCATTAAAGTTTTACAAAGTAATAACTGTTTGATGGTTATTTTAGAGAACTGGTTGGTAGAACAAAAATTCTCTTCATTTTAATTGTTTTATTAATAATATAAAAATCCCTCTGAGAATAATTATATAAATAACGATAACTCACTTGAAACAAACAAACCTTTGAAATTTTATTTTAAAGAATCTTTCTTAAGCACAGCTAAGAGATTTCCAAACATATCTTTCGATCGATCTTTTAATTTCTATTTATGGATATGTGGAATTATCACGTGGCAAACTTTAATTTGTGGCCTTTTTAAATAGCGTCTACCTACGTGACTTACTTCATACATATTTAAGTGAGTCAGTTTAAAAAGTTTGCCTTGCAGATATTAGGTACGGAACCCTATAGGCAATCAATTCTACTCGCACTTGACCTACTTTATTTTAATCAGGGTTTTCCCTTTTGACAAATATATCTTGAAACAAAACCTTTGCATGATTAATGTTTTATTTATTTTTCATCGAACACCAAAAGATCTTTTAAAAACTTTGTATATTGTTCAAGCATACAGAATGAAATCAAAGGACAACTTTTAAAAGGTCCCTAATGGACAAGAGGCCATCGATCAAATGACAAAGAAAGTTTTTCTCAATACAATACAATCGATGGGTTTGAAAATTTCGCCATCCATATTTTTCTTTCAGTCCAATGTGTCATTTCGCTTTGTGACTCCCAGAATGGATAGCCATAGACGAAATTTTTCAAAAGGTCTGATTCGATTTCATATTCGAAAAGATGTATTGCGCATCAATATTTTAATTTTGAAGCGGAACAATCTATATTGAGCCATAAATAAAATCAAAGGGCGGCTTAGTGTTGCGGCGGAATGTTAGTGGAGTCAAAAGGGCTGTTTGGGGTCCCCGCAATATTCAGAGCCCCTCGATTCTGGGATGGAATACTTCGGGCGGCTTTCATTCGATCGCAATCTCTATGCTAACAGCTTGCGATTCTGATCTTCGTTTAGCGGAATGACCGCAGTCACCCCAGTTCCGGTGACGCTTATTCCTTACACGTTCACTCCCCAGAAGTTTTTATGGACACACCGAGCACCCGCTCTTCTATTAAGATTTTTCCTTTCGTTTCATATACCCGTATATAAAGCTATTTATAGATTAAAGTCACAAAGGAAGTTTTACCGTTTTTCTACTCCGTCCTAGTAATACGTATACATATATACAATACGCATATACTTTTTTTATTTTAGGTATCCACAAAAATAATAGATCAATAATTAATAAACGTTTTTAGTCGAACTTGCTGCGAGAAAATTTGAAATGCAAATAGATGCAATGACTTCACGTTTCCTGTCATGCAATAAAACCATTGCGAATGAAAATTATGTACGAAGCCAACGGCCGGACGGCTAACTCAATGGCACTGACAAAACAAGGCTGGACAAAGCAGATATGCAGATTTTGAAAGAGCGCAGTGACTCAGTCGGCGTACAAGATCTCGGGGAATCTGAGCAAATCCCCTATTCAAAATAAAATCGTTCCGCGAACCGCATAGAAATTCTAGCGGTAGTGTTAGGTATGCGCAAACAGATTCCGCAGAGATAGAAATGTTGAACAAACTTAAGAAAGAATTACTGAACTTGAAGATTTAGTTCAAGATAATTGTAAAGAATATTTTGAGAGACTCTCATTAGAGAAGGGTATTTGATTAAATAATACAGGATCAGCTCCATCGGATACATGGTAGAGTAATCTTAAGTTAAACATCTATTTTGCTAGGCTCCGCTTAAGTCAAACAGAAAATTTATTGGCTAAATTATAATATTATCATTTAGGATTATTAAAATGTTTGCAGGTGATCCTGTAACATTTTTATCAAATAAAGTTGGATGAATGTATTTTGCAAATATAAATTATCTCATAAATACAGTCAATTTAGAATATTATTTTCTGCACATGATCGAAAATGCAGATTTTGCTAAACAGAGAAGATCAAGATCAAGGAAATCCGTTTTTAGAAATTTAATACGTTCCCAGGTCACAACCGGCCTCTCGTTTAATAACTGCTACAATGTATGGTAATATGTCCCTGTTCCTAAAGCGTATTAATAGAACATGCGATATTCATTTACTGACAATGTTACGACATCCGCCCGATTGGTGTAGTGAGTACAGTGACACCCGAAACACGGATGCAGGTTCGAATTCTGCCATGGTTACATTTACGTGGTTGTATGATGAATACGAAAATTTATTTCAAAGTCATGGATAATCATTATACCTTTTTATGCACAACGGATTAGCACTTGACCTCAATCACACCTGATGTTACGTGCAGATGAAGCGAAGGTGGAAGCGTACTGACCCGGAAACCCCAACACATTTGAGGGACTGGCTATCTTATCTCTGACAACCGGAACACAACAATGCTATTAACATTGCTGCTTGGCGGCAGATTTAGATAAGATGGTGGTAGCTCGCCGGGTGGACATTTAAAATGCCCTACCACCAACCAAACCGAGTACTAAAACATGTACGCCGATGGGGATCGAACCCGTGACCTCCTAATCGTAAACCCAATGTTGTTTACATTGAGCCACGGAGGCGGATTTGGGGGACTGGCTATCATTCTGACAACCAGATCACAACAAAGCTATTAACATTGCTGTTTTTTGTTTGGTTAAGATGGTGAAAGCTAGTTAGGCGGACATTTAAAATACCCTACCACCTACCAAACCGAGTACTAAATATGTACCCTAAATATTTCTATTCGTTATCTAGCATCCATAGTACTAGTTTTGTCTAGCTTGGGACCAGATAATTGGTGTAAGTGTTCGAAATATTTATAATTTATAAACGTGTATGTAAAATACTGGTACCCACTGGATATAGTTACAGGAGCAAAATGTATTGTATCGTATCGTACGTAATAAATTCACGTCACTCGGAGGAGTATCGATTACAAGACTGCACCACTAAAGTTTAATATACGGGATAGTAAAGGTACCGGCTCTCAATATCAGTCTACTTCAGTAACCAATTACAAAGTTTCAATGTTGGAAATAAACAAAATATCTGAGCCAATAAAATTGGCTTGGAACGTGCACAGGAAACTTATACTATCAGACTAATATTTTACTTATATAGAAATAATTCGTGAAACAAAAAGAATGAGGGGTCAAAAGCAGATGGTCCGCTTTTATAAAAATGTTGGAGGGTTGTGAAATATGACACACTGTTATTTCTTCGCACACCCGGTCAAGAGTTATTGCATTCCATTATACGTTTTCTCTATCTAAAGGAAGCCATTTTCACTATAAAGAAGAACTAAACTGCCTAATTTTTATTTCGTGGATCTTTATATTATTACTATAAAGCCTATGAAAAATATTTGTTATACAATAACTTTATGTGTTTTTTAAAAGATTTTTATTAGACACTAATATCAATAGATTGTGTAGGATAACCTCTAATAAATGTTAAGAGAAATCTAACCACAACAATACTAGCATAAAAGCCACATTTCTCTTATGCTGATTAAATTACATATATCTGATTATTTTTCTATTATTTTTTGGATAATACGAAATCAATCGCATCATTAAAAATGATTACACAGAATCTATAAGCAAAAATTACCAATTAAAGATTCACTTTTTATATTACAACCAGCTTTCCGCCCGCGACTTCGTCCGCGTGGAAGATTTCATCAAAATCGGTTCAGTAAAAAAATATGCCTATATGTTAATCCAGGTCCTAATCTGTCTATCAACCAAATTTCATCCAAATCTGCCCAGTCGTTTATGCGTGAAGATGTAACATACATACATACATACATACAGACATACACACACACAAACTTTCGCATTTATAATATTAATTGGGGTTGTTCTAAAATATTATGGTGAAAACTCCCTATTCAATAGTAATCATTATGTCATCTATAAATAAACATTGAGACGATGCTGCACTAAATAATAAATAATTTACACCATAAATTATATTATAAATGAATAATATGGTATAAGCCTTTAGAATTTTGTGTCTGTAGAACGAAAAGGCTCTATCAGGTTGTATTGCTGGTACCAAATAATTATAAGACGGAAAAATTACATCATACTCAGTAATCGAACTCTTGATACAAAAGATAGAGATCTTGAAAGTTATATATATATTTATAAAATCTAGAATAATATGGAAAATACATGAACTAAAATATCAAGAAAAAAAATTTCACCCGGAAATAAATTAAAATGTGCTATGATACAATGCAATTTCTTCAACGGATGCTTTAGACCGTTAAAATAAAAACACAGGCTTTGTAGGCCATGCTTGGTCCGTTCCTTTTCAGGAGGCGGGCTGCGTAAGAGATTGACAATAGACGCAGTGGCTTGGAAGGGAACACCTTATCTTTACTACATTGTGTCCCATGTCACATGAAACGCGAGAGCCTCGGGCCATGAACGAGTCTCACATTCATAATGAAGATTAACCAGGATATTTTGGCCGTGTTTACATTGTACATGCAACTATAAGAGAAAATGCGATAAAGATTGGTACAAGTGCACACTGGCTGCAAACAACTAACGCTCGTTCCAAAATTATGTAATTTAACTGGTATTACTAACATTTTTCAGTCACTGTAAAGGCTGTTATATCACCCTAACGGATACATACATACCACATTGTTAACAGAATATAATTAATATGCACATGCTTATATGACTCCGCCTCCTCCTCCTCCGCCTCCGTGGCTCAATGTAAATAATATTGGGTTTATGATTCGGAGGTCGCGGGTTCGATCCCCAGCGGGATACATGTTCAAGTACTCGGTTTGGTTGGTGGTAGGGCATTTTAAATGTCCGCCTGGCTAGCTACTACCATCTTATCTAAATCTGCCGCCAAGCAGCAATGTTAATAGTATTGTTGTGTTCCGGTTGTCAGAGATAAGATAGCCAGTCCCCCAAATGTGTTGGGGTTTCCGGGTCAGTACGCTTCCACCTTCGACCTTATCTTCACTTAACATCAGGTGTGATTGAGGCCAAGTACGAACCCGACGTGCATAAAAAAAAAGAAAAAAAAAACTCGGATTAGCTTTTAAGGCGCATCAAAGCCTTACTTCAATGATATGTATGCTACCAAGTCTATGGGCACTAGCTATCGTATAATAATTTATAACATCTCTGCTACGAATGTTCACAAATCCATATAGCGGGACTCGAAGTGGCAACCGTTAGTTTCGAGGGTCGGTACCCAGACCAATCCAACGTCTAAATGTATATGTATACTATAATCCCAGTCGTATGTTGCATGCCACATATATGTGTGAAGTATCCTTGAGTGGGATAAATCAATATCAATATTGACGACCGATTGGTGTAGTGGATAGTGACCCTGTCAGCGAAACCAACGGTTGTGGGTTTGAATCCCGGAAGGGGTAATTGTTTGTATGATGAATACGAACATTTATTCCCGAGTCATTTATATACATATTTATGTATGGTTATCCGTTATCTAGTATCCATAGTACAAGCTTTGCTTAGTTTGGGAATAGATGATTGGTGTAAGTGTCCGAAATATTTATTTATTATAAAAAATAACCCTGTAGCTTTATCATACCGATCGAAAGGCTTCATCATAAGGATTATTTTTTGCTAAATAACGTAGTGTCAGAAATAAAGCCCGTGAAATTGAAAATATGCTAAGCTAGTTATTAATACAATCAAAGAAATAACTTGGCAATCGAGCGACTAGTTCGATGCATTTTTTGGACTCAAGTAACTAATATTTTATGTTACCGCACAATTTGAGTAGAATTGGTCTTACATTTATCAAAGGCCAAATTTTGGATATTAGCAGGAACCTTAGTGTGAAAGTGTATACATTGCCCTTTGACGGATTTACTAACTTTGTGAAGTTGACTAATATAAACAGATATCTAGTTCATATTCCTCGTATTAACATTATGCCTATAACTAATTTCAGTGAATAGTGTAATATTTTTAGCATAAAACAAATTCTTATAAAATGTATTGAGATGCACTTAACACACAACGTGTTAGTATATTAATTTCCTTGATGTGTTCTCTAGAGACACTCTAGGTCCTACATAGTGTTATGAGACGGGTTGGTCCTATTCTGCTCTGTCGAGAACCACTCGGTTAAGCACTTACAATAATCTATATGCAGTAAGTAAGTAAGTAAGTAAGTAAGTAAGTAAGTAAGTAAGTAAGTAAGTAAGTAAGTAAGTAAGTAAGTAAGTAAGTAAGTAATATTTATCATCAAAGCCATGAAAATTGAAGCTAACGGGCAGAGCAGAACCTAAAAAGCATTATATTTCGTTTAATCGTAAATTGTTAGCGCTGAAATTGTTACTCCGATAATGAGTAATTTCGCCAAAGCTCCAGCAAGCAGCGAGTCGCACGTTATAATGAAGCTGATGAAATTATGTATTTCGCCATTGTTTAACGCATTAATTTTGCATAGTAATTACCGATATTGGTAACATAAACAAGTTTCGGTCAATTTATGTGAGCGAAATTTTGGGAAATGTCTTTATCGCCGTCATCTAAATATTTGTGCAATAGATGATATTAAATAATTTTGAAAGAGAGTTAGTCATTTCTATTTTGAACGTTTCTTTTTGCTCTTACAAACAATTACTCAATTTTAGTGCTACTAAGTCTATACAATCAATGTTTATTAAAAAAACAACACATTCATTACTCTTCGAGAATGGATATTTGTGTCATTTGTGACAATAAATTTTATTTCATTTTTCAACACATGACAAGTCGAGACTTTCCTTTCTTCGCGTGGAATAATGCTCGTACGTATGTTGTTTGGGTTTGGATAGCAGTTATAAGGTACGTATCATAGAAAGATTTTTAAAAATGGAACACCTATAATATTTCAGCGTTCAAATCTCAATAAATCGTCTAGGCGCGGTAACGAGCTCACTGCGGCGTAGTCTCTGCGGATACGTATTTTATTGGATTCACTGAAACGTTTTTCAGGTCCGGGGGATTATTTACGACCGTCTGCGATGCGCTCCCACTGCAGAAATGCAGATGGACATTGAAACTTATTCCACGCTTAGGTTATTAAATAGCATGAACAAAAATTTGCTGGAGCACTCATCTCTTCTCGTACCGTAGGTATTACCTGTACGGAAAGGTGAAGGCCGTGAAAAATTTATAAAATATTCTATACCTACTAGACAAGTCAGTGGCCGGTGGGGCATTGAGGTTCTCGAATGGTGTACACGCACCAGCAAGCGCAGCGTAGGATGTCCACTCACAGGGTGGACGGACGATCTGATTAAGTTCGCGGGAAGTCGCTGGATGCAGGCCGCTTCCAACTGGTGGTTCTGGAAATCTGTGTGGGAGGCCTATGTTCAGCAGTGGACGTCCTGTGACTGATATGATGATGATGATCTTAGACAAGAAAGCCAAGCCGATTATTGCTATCCATTATCATCATCGTTTTTAAATAGTGTGCAACTTGACACATGGTTATTTGTGGAGCTAAATTGCGTTTCTGATTTTTTTCTAGTAGGAATTGTGACATTATTGATTTGTACTTATTGGCACATTCATTATATCAACTGCAATGTACGCTACAGCCCTTATTTTTAACCGCGTCTCTGGCTTAATGTAAACAACAGAGATTTACGAATCGGAGGTCGCAGATTCGATCCCCAGCGGGGTACTTATTTAGTATTCGGTTCGGTTGGTAGTACGACATTTTAAAATGTCCGCCTGGCTAGCTACCACCATCTGCCGCCAAAGAGCAATGTTAGTAGCATTGCTGTGTTCAGGTTGTCAGAGATATGATAGCCAGTTCCCCAAATAGGATGGGGTTTCTTGGTCAGTACGCTTCCGCCTTGGGCCTCATCTTCACTTAACATCAAGTGTGATTGAGGCCAAGTGCTAGCCCATTGTGCATAAAATAAAAAAAAAGTCAAGGAAATTATTTCTACTTTATTTAGAAAAAGCAACAGTAATACAATCTGCATTTCCTTGACATGGGTACTTAACATAAACCAATTACAGCTTTCCTTAAAGTAACTGAATGTTATTTATTAATAAATAAACAACACTGACATGAAGACAAGAGCGATTATCTTGCTACTATTAGTAGGTAAACAATAAATTGTGACAGTTACGGAGTGGTTAATATAATGCTATAAGATTATTTGTGATGGTTATGAAAATAGACCGAATTTAATGCTATAATATGTTTGAATGTACATTCTAACCATAAGTTGTGATGATTGTAGAGCCGATCGAATATTACATTACAAGTACTTGTCATCAACTGGTAGTTATAGTACTTAATTATATTATTCGGTCCAGTGGCGCCCCCGTTGTTTTAAAATACAGAACAAATCAATAAAACGCCCTGACCTGCATTCGAGAAGCCTAAAGCTAATTATAAATCTAATATTATAAATGACATTCATCCGTTACGCCGTGATTGAGCAACAAACAAATAATATTAGTTAGATTTAAAAAGAAATCTTAATTTATCCATGAGGGCGCCACTGGACGGAACAAATCCTCCTAAGAATAAGGATTAAGAAAAAAAATTGTTTTATTGCCTTAAATATAAACAACGGGATACATACTTAAATGTCGGGCAACAGGAAATGGGTCAGCTTACTGAGAAATGCTGCACAAGAAACAAGATTCCACAAAGCCCTGATTTTCAGCCACTTTTCCCTGTTAAACGAGAGTGGTGGCATGAGGACTAAAATAAATGTAATTAAGTATTAGTAAAAACAAACATCTGTTGCTATTTATATAGATAGATTACGATTTAAAGCTAAAATTGATATCCCTCGAAGTACATATTAACTTAAATAAAAAATTGCTGCTAAAATGACACCACCAATTAATAAATAATAAAATTTCATACGAGTCGTAGAAAATAGTACAGAAAAGTTTTAATGAATTTTTTGAGTTATTAAAAAAAGTAAATCTTTACACTGTGGAAAGCGATTTCTCCTAATATCGATACATGCCGTGAACATGTTAAAGCAGATAGAGGATCCGTCGTCATATCCAATTCAGATTCGTTTCCGGACAAAAATTTAAAAATATAATTTTATAAAATTAAAATTAACGGCCGTTATTTCTAAATTGACCTGCTTCAAAATCATAACCAATAGGAATGTCTCTAAAAAATCTACGGTCTATTTCCTTACATTTTTTGAATATTCTTTCTTATTTGAAAATTAGAGTATAACAATCGCTTATTTATTATAATACCAACCTTCCCGATAACATTGGTGTCTCAGTATTGTCCGTCGGATATTACAGCGCGGTCACAGGTGGCCCACGTGATTAATTGGCCCAGGGTGCCGGCCACGACAGTCCCCAAACTATTTATTTGTACTTCACCTAAGTCCGCTGCGATCGGAAGCTTTGCCAGCTGTTAAATCAGCGGGGGCCACTAGATTTGGTGAGTTATGTTCGTGTTTACTTGCTATATTTTTGTTTAACTTTTTTGAGTGAGCTGATCAAAACAATCTAAAATATACCAACTAATCCCAACTTTCATATGCATTTGGATGAAATTTGGTTGGTAGACAGATTTTTTTTTGAAATTTGATTGGATTAACATATTGGCATATTTTTTTGCTGAATGGATTTTTATGAAACCTTCCCACGCGGACGAAGTCGCGGGCGGAAAGGTACTTAAATATAAAGTTCGCACCTAAGTGGGCGTAATAATTTTAAAGGTTTATAGGTTTCCAAAGCTAATTGGCAGAAACGAAACCCTTATAATATAAACATTTATAAAACTCTGCGTATGTTTAGCACGATTGTCAATTAGCATGTATCAAATTTAACTATGGAAAAGAATTATACTACATCAACAGGCTATTAGTGTTTACTACTGAACATAAGTCCCTCTAATGGGGTGATATGAATCACTTTCCGTGGAAGGATTTGCTCTAAACGCTGTGCCAGCTGGAAAAAATATATAATTATCTACATTGAATGAGGTGTGTCGGAAACTGGCGTATATTATGTATTGTCAAAGTTCCTAAATATTTATACGTCTGTATGTAATTTATAACATAAGATATAGAGGTATGTCTTTGTCTCATAATAATATTAAAGAACCCATTTTATTATCAACATATTATTCAGCACACAATTGTAAAAATATTTAGTGAAAGTTTGCAGGTAGTACCTACTGACAACATTACTCTTGTAAGGAGTAACCATTGTGTTCTAGTGTTGGTAAAGACTAGACTAGAAGATCATGAGATCGTGGAAAAGCCATGGACTAGTGACAGCAGAGCC
Source organism: Oegoconia quadripuncta (assembly GCA_949316235.1). Taxonomy (NCBI): domain Eukaryota; kingdom Metazoa; phylum Arthropoda; class Insecta; order Lepidoptera; family Autostichidae; genus Oegoconia; species Oegoconia quadripuncta. The sequence continues at coordinate 10,845,248 of OX438754.1, read as the reverse complement.
AATGGTATGGAGAGAAATCTGCAATCAGATACCTGTCTGCCCAGCAGCGTGGTGATTGACACTAATGTTTTCATACAAAATAATGCAATTCGCTTCACGGGATCAATTGTTGTCCAGCAGTGGATTTCGATATAGGCTGCTGGTATCCTACGATGTGAGATATCACAGATAATATAACATCGTGATGAAATGCTACGGAAGGTACCACCGCTACGACGTAACATTCTCGTCGCAAAATTACAATACAATATACTTTTATAAACATTACACTTTTAGGAAAACATTTTACAAAACAATACAATAAAAAGAGTACAAAGGCGAACGTATCACTAAAAGCGATGACATAGAAATGCAACAGACACCTTCAATCAATCAAACAACTTACTCAACTTTATCTGAGTGTATACATATAAAAAAAAACATTTTGAAATTCATAACGAGCGTAACACTTACGTTAATAAATTAGTTATTCTGTTGTGAAATCAACCGTGTATTTACGACTTCAAATTGTAAATTACAAACCACCACCAAATTGCTTACCTAGAGTTAAGTGTATATTAATTAAAATATATATATATATTATTATCGCAGATATGCAGGTAGTTTTATGAATGGTGCCACGTAATAAAATGTTTTAAGCGTAAGGTTGAAAACTCATGACTTTCGTCACCATTACTGAAGACGGTTTGAAATTTCGATTTTACACTACCGACCTTTGACCAATAAGAATGAATCTTGATAAGAAATAAGAAGACACGCAATGGCAAGATACTATTTCAAATAGGTACGCGAATAGAAGGCTACGTGGAATAACAAAATCCATTATTATCCCCTTCAGTTTCCTTTTATGTACAGAATGCATCTACTGCAACGTTATTCTCTGTGTCCGTCGATTTCATTAGTTAATTGGTCCCTGAGGCGATAATGGATACAGTTTGTGGTATACAATTATAGTATATGGATTGATAAATGTAGGTATATATAACTACCAATATCTAGGTCTCTCTCTTTGCTGTTATCAAATGAATTTATTAACCATGAAGCAAAAACGAAGTGTTATAAGTTTGTAGCCTGTCTGTCTGAATTTGTGTCTGTCTGTGGCTAAATCTATTTGAAAACGGTTTTTCAATTTTCGAAGGCTTGTTGTTGGCACGATGTAAACTCAGGTAAGCCGTGACGAACATAGGTATTTAGCTTTTAACGTAGTTGATTTGTACATGGGATAGCAAAATTTATTATGAGGTGGTATAGATAGCTACTTCTCGTGTCTCAAAATCATGTCTGACATAGCATAATTTGATAGATTGAGAAAATTAGTGTCACATCATTGGATCTCCACCATATCTCGATTCCGATGGAAAAAAAAAACATAGTCTTGTAGTATACCAACCGTCAGGTGTGCGTTATATAAGTCTAGTTGCTTATCGTGGAATTAGATAGATAGAAGAAATTTATTTATTATTTACTTTTAGTGATATTTTCACGCCTCGGTTACAGAATCCTAAAAGTAAACATATTTAGAACAAGTACAATCACCGGCATATTTGTGGCAGAAGAAGACCCGACAATGAGCCATTTGGTGTGACTGTATGTCACCCGTAATCACTAAAGTGATATATTACATTTCCTATGCCCTTATAACAGTAGGCAGTAGCTTAAAATGTAAAATCTAACTATTTTATGTGTAGGTTAACCTGTGTATCTACAAAATAAAGCATTTTTGACATTGACTTTTTGACTATGGTTGACTGAAAAAATTTCCTTCGTGCAAGAAGCCCGTCTTTATACTCAGAGTCACAATATTTTGTTATTTATATATACTTTAGTATAATGCGGCGTTTGCATAAAAATCAGTTTAAGGAACAGTCCATATAATAAAACCCAAAAAGCTGATGACTTATAATATATATATATGTATAAATGAGATCGAACGAGTTGTGTGACGTCACTAATCTGGCGTTTTGTTTTTGCCTGCACTTCCTTGGTAGTCCCAGGTGCAGGGCAGGTGAATGTGATTAATAGAGTTGGCCGGGTATGCTATTTATAGTGTCCGTGTCCAGTGGTCGAGCTCCGAAGCTTAGACCACGAGTTACCGATTGGGAACTCTAAAATATTCAACCACTAGCCGCACAACTTACCAAATCCCTCGACTCAAACATGGAAATTTTTTACTCGGTATTTTAATGTTTATCAACCATGCATGCGTAAGTTGTTAAAAGTAGTTAATTTGTTCAAACGTGATTATATGTTCCTCCATTAAATACGTAGAGTGTGGACGCATGAGTCAAGAATTTCAATTAGGCTTCCGACCGTAAATGCTTTAGATTCCTTTCTAAATTTGTATCTCCAATTTTTTATGACTTTCGGTATCTAAATTTTCACGAGTATAAATTTTCAGCTATTCTCTGTGTTATTAATATGAATAACACAGTGAAAGCTCAGGTAGACTTCACTTTAATTAGTTCAATATTTAATTAAAGTGAAGTCTACCTGAGCTTTCAGCCATTCTCTGTGTTATTCCTAACATTTATTTCTCACCACAATTATGAATGGTCAATTACTATATAGCCTGTATTTCTGGTCACAAGGTCTCCTTTCTCCTTCGAGAAGAATAAAGTACATTATTACATATGAAGCAAATTGATGTAATATTCATATTATTTGGACCCCAGACTATAAAGCATGGATTTCAGGTTACCCGTATCTTCCCTCTTCCTTCGAAAAAAATACTTTAGTACAAAATAACTTTAATATTATTTAATTCTTACTAATTGGTCTATCACGTGATGTTGGGAAGAGATCAGATGGTATAACTCTCCCCTCCCGCCCTGGAAGTTGAGACGCGCTTGATTTTTGGGATGCTACTTATTTCGACACAATTGAACCGTCCCACCTTGCAGTAACATATTATAACGTGGCGTCTGCGGTCGCATCGGCTGAGAACCTTAAATTGCGCAAATATGCTAGTCTCAGTGGGGTATATATTTTCGTTCTATTTGAAATATAAGCCCTTGGGCCGTGTGTGCCACTAATGAAATATGGTTTAAAATGTTTAAGAAGTCTAAGGTTTTTTATGCACAATTCACTTCACCTCAATTACGCCTGATGTTATTACGTGAAGATGATGCTGAAGGTGGCAGCGTACTGAACGGGAAACTTCATCTTATAAGGAGGACTGACTATTTTATCTCTGACAACCGTAACTCACCAATTCAATTAACATTGCTGTTTGCGGCAGACAGATAAGATGGTGGTATCTAGCCAGTCAGACATTTAAAATACTTTACCACCAACAAAACAGAGTACTAAACTAACATATATGTAAGTACCCCGCTGGGGTTCGAACCCGCGACATGCGATTCGTAAAATCTAAGTTGTTTACATTGAGCCACGGAGGCGGTCAAAATCAATTTGTAGCTTCATTTAACCATTTGTAGCTTTAACATATGTCAAGTCTTCGTGTGGAATTTAAATAACATACCTACATTTATTCCATAATTTAAAAGTCTCTATTATGTACCTAAAGAGGACTGAAACGAGCGTGTCACCTTTAGAAGAGCAGACAAGTTTGTAAGTAATGATTAATGGCTCCGTAGTTTGCACAAACGTGGCCGATCAATAGGGTATAAGACCGCAAATAAATCATGAAACGAAACGCTAATGCGATGGAATTGTAGATCTTTTCAAAGGCGAAAAAAATGAATTGAGGTCAGACTCGGCAATCATTGACAAGTACAACTATAATCTATAATCCATAACTCTGTCTCTATCACGTCGTTTATAAATAATTGACGTTTCGTTTAGTTAACTATTGCGCTCCTTGTTTTTCATTTGACTGGCCACTTATTTAATAACAAGATAGATTTAATGTAGAAAGTGTCGAATCCAATTCCATCCGAATTGGATTCGACACTTTCATTAGTAGCGTTCGGGAAACTGGGCAACGTTGTCTCGACCATAGTATTTCAGTACTTAAGGATGAAAGTCTATGACTAATATGGTGAAACAACTGATTACTTATAGCAATGAAAAGTGGTTTTGCTTTTAACTAGTTGTAGAAGAACAAACGTCACCGACGAAGCACAGAGAGGTAAGTTAGGCAGTAGCAGTGAGCACATAACGAATGGCCGTCGGGCCATAAAATTTCTAGAGGGCAGTTCTGGAGCTTTGTGATGGTGGATGGATGAGCTAATAATGGTCGCGGTTACTGTCATTCTGAAAATCTATGATCGTGTCTAGCCTTCGTCCTGTGGCTGATATGACAACGATAATTATGTTTAAACAAGAAGTCAATTAGACGTTTGCCTCCTTTTTAGGTCAGGCTAGTTTTAGGCTAGGTCAAAGACAAAAATATGTATACACCACAAAGTGCTACAAAAGTCACCTTCAAAATTACTATAGATATGGCAACACGTAAAAGTACAAAAATTATATTACGTATAAAAATTTATATTACGTGGGAACATTTTTATGGATTATTTTATAGATGCATTTTATTACGCACTTGTTGTTTATATATTTAATTTTCAAATAGTGTATACATATTTTTGTACTTTTACGTGTTGCCATATCTATAGTAATTTTGAAGGTGACTTTTTGAGGCACTTTGTCGTGTATACTTTTCTTTGATTTTGACAAAATTTTCGACTATCCATACAATGTAAACCATTCTGAAACCACCTTTAGTATGGTGTACAACAAATAAGCAAACAGCTCACAGTTTAGATCACTATGCCCGAAGATAAAGTTATTGCTTTCGAACCCATTTGCCATTGAAATTTATGTTATATTGCAAATTTATTTATTAGTATCATCTATGTGCATATAGAAAAGTTAAACATACACAGCCAAACATTCAATTAAAAATGTGAATGCCTCGACATGCATAGATACATTTAATGAAGCCGACTACACGTGGCGTGATTAAGGATTGAATTTGGACCAGATACGTGCTAATCCATATATACCTACAAATACTGGTCAACTAAACCACTTACGAATTAAAAAAAATGGCTATAATAAATTGTGGCCGCATTTTATTTCATGGATTTAGCGTTTGGGCAAGAACTTGAAATGGATGGTAACACATACACAGAATGGTTTTCTGATTTATTAAATGTGCTTGAAGAACCTTCTGTCATAGTCATCGATAACGCCAGCTACCATTCGATGCAACTGGAACGGATACCCACATCGTCTACAAAAAAAAGTGACATTCAAGAATGGTTGACAAAGAAGAACATTTCTTTTTTGAATACAGATATAAAGGAAGAATTGTTAAGAAAAGTGAAAGCTAGTAACCCGAAGAAGATTTATGCCTTAGATCAGCTGGCAAACGAACGGGGTCATGAAGTGATAAGACTGCCACCATATCATTGTCAATATAACCCCATCGAACTCATCTGGGCTCAAGTCAAAGGAGAAGTTGCTGCAAATAACCATACATTCAAGATTGCAGATGTTGAAATCCTTCTCCACAAGGCTATAGATAATGTTACGCAAGAAGATTGGGCCAAATGTGTGAAGCATGCCGAGGAGCTCCAGGACAAAGACTTACAGAAAGCCATTTTAAGAGACGAAGCCCCGCCACTGATAATAAATCTACAGGAAGATGACACAGATGATGAAGATTCGGATGAGGATGAATAATTAATAATCCCCTAGGGATATTTTTTATTTATTAATTTATTGCAAAAAACGGCCCTTTTCAGGGCCACAACACGATCTACAGTGTTTCATTCGATCAACACGATCTATAATTATTGTATATATGCACCTCGACCACTCTTACGCACATCACTATGCCGCTCTATTGTTATGGACGTATTTCTATAGGTGCGAGCGAGATAGACAGATAAAAATGATTTATGGCCCGACGACTCAGTTCGTAATGCGTCTACTATCGTACCAGTTTGGTTGCAATTGTGAGACAGATAGAAAGTGAATAAATATTTATTTTTCGCAACAAACCAAGTAAGAACAAGCAAGCCTTCTTTCTCCTTATAGTTAGCAAACTCCGGAGTTACGAAATATGCGGGTGAAAAGGGTATCCATGTGGGCGGGGTATCGGCCCATTTTACAGTACTGTAGCTCGCGTCCCTCAAGGTGTATCTCGCACTAAAGCTACACGATCCTCGTACGCTACTACAACGGCTAGAACATGCGATGTGAAATTTGACAACCCTAGATCGACCTGACAGCTGCTGACCGTACAGTCTTCTTTTTTTTATGCACGACGGGTTCGTACTTGACCTCAATCACACCTGATGTTAAGTGAAGATGAGGTCGAAGGTGGAAGCGTACTGACCCGGAAACCCCAACATAGCAATGCTATTACATTGTTGTTTGGCGGCAGATTTAGATAAGATGGTGGTAGCTCGCCAGGCGGACATTTAAACCCAATGTTGTTTACATTGAGCCACAGAGGCGGTTGAAAATATACATATACATAATATAATTGTGGTAACACTCACAGTACAGGTCACCTCGCCCCGTATTCTAAAATCGGTATTAGAAAATTTTCGATACCGTGTCCGGCGGTGCTAACTTAGTATAATTGGTAACCGATAAACAACAATACCGCGTCCAACTAGGCTCGGACGGAGATGGCACCAACCTGGACAAATGACCTGGAAGTATCGGAGGCGGAGCTGAGGTGGGCCGTAAAACGGCTTGCCACACGAAACACTGCCCCAGGTCCCGATGGAATACCGGGCCGAGCCTGGGTGTTAGCGTTGACTGCACTGAGCGAGAGATTAAGGCACCTATACAGCAGCTGCCTCTACCACGGTCGCTTTCCCACGGAGTGGAAGGAAGCTAAACTGGTCCTCCTGCGGAAGGAAGGGAGGCCCGCGGACTCTCCCTCTGCGTACCGACCCATTTGTCTGCTCAATGAGGCTGGCAAGCTCTTCGAGCGGATCGTTGCTTTACGCATCGGCAGACACTTCTTAATAAGTGACAGCCCGGATCTGTCAGATAGCCAATTCGGCTTCCGACAAGGTCGCTCGACAGTGGACGCGGTTCTTCACGTCCGAGCGCTGTCCGAGCAGGCCGTATCCCAGGGTAGAGTAGTGTTGGCCATAAGCCTTGACATTGTCAATGCATTTAACTCGTTGCCCTGGAGAGCAATCAGGGAGGCACTGGTCCATCACAGTGTGCCTCCCTACCTGCGGGATGTCGTTGAGGCCTACCTTTCTGACAGGGGGATCCGATACACGGGTCGGTACGGAAGTGCTCAGCAGAGGGATGTCAAGTGCGGGGTTCCACAGGGGTCGGTCTTGGGACCACTGCTGTGGAACCTCGCGTACGACGCTGTCCTGAGGACGGAACTTCCTGACGGAGTCAGTCTCGTCTGCTATGCAGATGACACCCTCATACTGGCCGAAGGAGAGTCCTTTGAGGAGGCAACAACACTCGCTGAGCTCGGAGCAACATGCGTAATTGCCAAAATCGGTGAGCTGGGACTGGAAGTAGCGCCTCACAAGACCGAGGCGCTATGGTTTTACAACCCTCGACGACGCATGAGACCTCCTAGCTCATTGGTGCGAGTGGATGGTGCTGAGATACAGGTGGGCCAATTTATGAGGTACCTAGGGCTCATTTTGGATTCCCGTTGGAGCTTTGACGAGCACCTCAAACGTCTAGTACCTCGAATTCAAAGGGTAGCGGGTGCTATGCATAGACTGCTGCCCAATCTCGGGGGACCGAGGGAAGGAGTCCGCCGCCTCTACGCGAATGTCGTACGATCCATTGCGCTCTATGGCGCGCCCGTATGGTCAGATCGACTTTCGGGCTCCCGGCGCCGCGCGGCCATACTGAATGCCGCGCAGCGCCAGATCTCGATTAGGGTCGCACGCGGATACCGGACGATTTCGTATGAGGCGGCCACTATCCTAGCGCGATTTCCTCCCTTGGACATCCTGGCGGATATGGATGCGAGGGTCTATGCCCGGATTCGCAGCCTCCGTCAGCAGGAAGGGTTCGTCCATCCCAGGGCGGTCACAAATATGAGGCGAAGGGCTCGTCAGCACGCGCTAAATCTATGGTGCGAGCGGCTGCAAGAGCCTCAAAACGCGCGGCAGCGCATTGTTGGAGCAGTTTTGCCAAGTTTCCAAGACTGGCTGACCCGAGAGGGAGGCAGTGTTACCTACCGTCTAACTCAGGTGCTCACCGGGCATGGCTGCTTTGGTGCGTACCTGAACAGGATCGGACGGGAGGTGACAGCTGAGTGCCACCATTGTGGAGCCGACCAGGATACCGCACAGCACACTCTCGAGACATGCCCAGCGTGGCAATCCGAGCGACAGGTCCTGGTCCAACAGATCGGAGAGGATCTCTCCCCACCGGCCCTAATAGCGGCGATGTTGGGGAGTCGGGCGTCGTGGGATGCCGCGATCGCCTTCTGTGAGGCAGTAATGTTGCAGAAGGAGACCGCAGAGCGAGACCGCGAGCGGGCTAATCCCGCCCGGAGAAGACGGCGTCGGGGAGGTGGCAACAGCCGCCGTGGCTTAAACGCCCCAGTCCCGTAAATTTTTTCACCCTGTAACCTCGGGCATAGAATAGGGGTACGGTATTCCCTGCCTGTCGTAAGAGGCGACTAAAAGGGACACTGGACTGGACTTCTCCCCACCAGCCCTAATAGAGGCGATGTTGGGGAGCAGGGCGGAGCGAGATAGATAGGATCCGAACCCGCCCGTATACGGAGACGCCGGGAGGACCAAAGATTCCTCCCGATGCGTCACGACTATGCCCCTGAGCAGGGGCGCCCAGGGTCGTGGGCGGTCAGAGTGAGGGCTCTGGCCGTCCTTTCACCAGCGGTGGCGGCTCAATGGATAGCAGCGGTGGCACGACGTGGTCTCGTCCCGCTGCAGCCGACATCGGCGAGCTTGTGCGGCTCGGCTACTTGGCCAGCCCGGGGGTCTTAAGCGGAGCGCTAGGGGAGCACCGGTAGTTGGTCCTTTGAGTTCCCGGTGTTCCCCGACAAGCGCTGAGGAGGACCACCGGGGGGGTTTTAGTGGGTGAAAGTCCCACATAATCCAGACTCTCCCTCAGGAGTCTGGGTATCTTTTAAAGATTTCCCCCCGTCAAGAAGAAAAAAAAAAAAAAAAAAGTATAATTGGTACAGTATATGTATAATAGCTCAACGAACCGACGGCCGAGGGGGCATTAAAGATGAATAATTTAAGCTGTTTATTACATCAGCAAGACCAGCTCATCTCTTGCTGTGGATGTGGGTGGAGTCAAAAGGCGACTAAAAGACTTTTCTTTAGACGTACACGTTTCAACCGCGATGGGCTTCGCCCTCTGTGACGTGTGCATTTCTGTATATTTCGAAAGGTAAATTGTGGAAACATCCGCATTGCAACAACAGTTACAAGCATTAAAGTTTTTGTTTGGAACTCCCCATACGTTTTTATATTTATGACCACCCCATTTGGTGTAAATAAATATCCTTAAATAAATAAATATCCATAGACATACACACAGCGCCATCTAGTTCCACATTAAGCAACTACAAGCTTGTGTTGGGGATACCAGATGGTTGATATACTACATAAATACATTTTTTTTGTAAATAAATACTTATTATAAATGAAAACATCCATAACTCGGGTACACATGTCCGTATTCATCACACAAACATATGCCCCTAGCGGGATTCGAACCCGCAACCTTTTGGTATAGTGGTCAGAGTTGCTAACCACTACACCAAACAGGTGTAAAGATCGTGACGATATGTTTATGTAAGTAAAACGTATGAATAAAAAACTATTGATAACTCCAAATTTCATATTTCGAAGCAAGTCGAAAATTTTTATCAGTGCAACTGATGAAAAATTACGCTACTAGTCACTCCTTAATTCTTCCCCTTTCAGTTTATCCGATGATATGACGGCAATATTTTCTTTAATTCAGCTGACGTAGATAATTCTGAGGCTTTATTGTGAACATACTTCTAGGCCTACAATACTAGACTACAGCATGGATTCCTTTAATGGGTAATTTGTATTTTCTACACAAATGTCCTACTTAAATAACTTTAGCATCAAAACTACAAAGAATCTCGCTTCAAACAATGTACATCGGAAACAAAAAGGATTGGGAGGATTTAAATCACGTCTAACTTTTCATTTGTAAACTAAGTTTGTATGCACAGATGCGAAAATCCAATAATAGTAAGGGGAACAGACGATGACGAACCCTGAAGGGGACGAATTTCCCCAAAGTCACGAAATACAAAATTCATTGATATTACCGTTTTCCAAATGGAGGGGAATCTATACGTATAAACATTTCGTATTTCACAAACGACATTTTAGATTAGTTGTAAAGTTTGGAACTAGGGTTCGTGTTACAGCGTTATAGCGCTCATTTCGTGTCACAATTATACTGTATAAGGTCCTTGGCAACCGTATAGACATAAAGGGGCTCTTAGCATGTAATAAATGTTTCCTTTGCTCCAATAAAGTGGGCCGACTGCACCGCCTCGCCGCCGTCTCGGTCCTCGCTCTCATTGCCTTCATTTGAAACAATCTCTATACTGAAAATTATATTGTACAGTACACGCCCTACGTATAAAACAAGAGGGGAAATTCCAACCACCAAATTGAAATACTGAACAACCTACTCGTTTGGGTAAGGCTAAGTTTATAATAGGTCATCTGATGTTTGTGAAAATTCTGCCTTGTGTGTTACGTAAAATATGTAACATTTTATTAGGATGGTAAAGACGACTTTTATTACCTATTCTTTTTTAGGTTACGAACTTACTCTCTGTGGAACAATTGTTTGTATTTCTACTTTTTACTCGACTGCCCAAGGAAGAAGCGTATTGATTTTATCTATGTAACTATGTATGTACCTAGATTTCTATGTTACCTCCTGAATCCTAAACGGTTTGACTGGTTTCGAAGTGCATGATATCGAGTTTCGTCTGGCACATCTCATAGTCTAAACGACTTGACCGATTTCGAAGTACATGGTGCCGTTAGATTCGTCTTAATCTCTAGTATCATAGGATACATTTTACGCTAAAACATCCAAAATAGTACCCGTGAAATCTATAATATGCTGTAGGGTTTCTGGTTTTTAAACTTATATCGTTATTAATATCTTTTTAGGATCTTGATGGTTAAGGTGTTGGATTTTTTTTTTTTTTATATGAGAGAGCGGCAAACGAGCATGCGGGTCACCTGATGGAAAGTAATCACCGCCGCCCATGGACACCCGCAACACCAAAAGGGTCACAGATGCGTTGCCGGCCTTTGAGGAAGGTGTAGGCTCGTTTCTTGAAGGTTCCAATGTCGTACTCGTTCGGGAATACCGCTGCCGGAAGTCCGTTCCACAGGGTGGTCGTACGTGGTAAGAAGTTTCTTGAGAAACGTACAGTGGTAGACTTCCACTCCTCCAGGTGATGTGGATGGAAATTTAATTTTCTCCGAGAAGTGTATCGGTTAAATTGAGCAGCGGGTATTAGCTCGAACAGTTCTTCAGAACACTCCCCATGAAATATGCGATAGAGAATGCAGAGGGACGCGACTTCTCTATGCGACTTCCTTTATGAATTATATCTAAGTGGATATCTATAAAAATTAGTTAAGCAGGTACACAATTTAAAATTAAATATGTAAACAACTTTTCACCATTCGTTATAAACATATTTTCTAAGAAATATCAATTTGTCTCTTAGACTATGAGGATTTCAGGTTCCGAACAAGGGGTGAGTACGGGGTCAAATGTGAGAGAACGTGGGGATTTGCGGACATTTCATGAATGTAATATGAAATTGAATAAGCTATTTATTTACTCACTTCACTATTCGCAAACCAACATTCTTTAAAAGAAGTGGCTACTAACATATATAGGTTATATGTATATAACCATTACTAATAAACATGACACTTTTTAAAATTAAATCTGTACATACCTATTTCGGTTTTCGAAAGGAGATAGATTTTCCTTTAATTGGTGTAATCTATTCATATGATAATTTCCTTTGTCATTTGCTGAGAACCATTTTGCTGCCCCAGAAACGAGGGTAATGTTTTTCAAATGTATGTATACATTTCTGTTACTTCTACCTCTACCTAGCCTTAGGCTTGGTACACGTTTGACCAATTTTGAACTGTAAAATCTTATAATGTTTTAATGCATACCACCAAATTACATAACTTACTTGTTAAGCATTATTTTTATAATAAAATCCCTTCTTTTTTCTAACCTAAGAAAATAATGATCACAATTTATTTTAAAAAGTACTCATGGCGGCTAAGCAGTAAAAGGCTTACTGCGGATATTCAGTATGACAACATACTGGTGGAAACCTTCGCCTCTGGTAGTCCGAAGATGAAAAGGCGATTGTGGGTTAATTTCATGGACCACCAACGGACACAGGCGTTACTTTATGTATATGTATGTACCAACGGACACATCAAAAAATATCCTAAAACATAGCATGATCGCCATACAATCACAAAACTTTCCAAATTCTTATTATCGACAAATTTGACTTTATTCTAAATTGGCTCAAACAAATAAGATATGCCATTGAGTTCAGCGAACATAATTAATTTTCCTTCATCTGTGTTTAAATAACATCACGTTGTAGCGACATATTAAAATCATTGTGTTATGTCAACATGAAAATTGTTACGAGACAGACGCATTCCATGGCGCGGTGTGGCTCAAATGTGCTCATAGCTTTCGTGATGTCGATTAGACATGTTATAGTATACAATACAAGCCAACAGTAGACCGACGCATCTCCTTGGAGAGTACTTGTACTCTTTTTTTTTATGCATAACGGGTTGGTACTTGACCTCAATCACACCTGATGTTAAGTGAAGATGAGGTTGAAGGTCGAAGCGTACTGACCCGGAAACCCCAACACATTTGGGGGACTGGCTATCTTATCTCTGACAACCGGGACACAACAATGCTATTAACATTGCTGCTTGGCGGCAGATTTAGATAAGATGGTGGTAGCTAGCCAGGCGGACATTTAAAATGCCCTACCACCAACCAAATGTTTATCGAGATCACGGAGATGTTTACCGAAAGAAACGAAGGATTACGTTGATTTTACACAATACTAGCTGCCAGCGTCTTCTCTTCTCTACATTACTATGGACTGATAATGATTAACATCAAACGACACATATTCGTCCATAATTTAAGGTACGCTGTAATAGATCAATGTACTCGTAATTAGTGCAATATTTTTACGATGTGTACTGTTCGGTGAAGTCAAATAAATAAAAACAATACAAGATGTTTTTTAAAAATGGAATCGTATTTACCCAAGTTATTCAATAATTACAGGGCTCCTAGCTCTTAATTATTTACAGATGCGCATTACGTCGCTATGAGGCTCATGCTTATGGTATCTGTGGTATATTATTTTTTCTTACACACTGGACAACAAAAGCTCAATTAAGAACCAAATTCCTTATAGCCTGATACTTGTAGCGATTAACTGTATCTATAATGCTATTCGTTTACAAAATTTATCTGTCTATTACTGTATATAGTATAGGTATAGATTCCGTTTAATATCTGAATAAAAACAAGTATTTATCAATCAATCAAATACGCTTCATTATTTAAATAAGGAAGGTACATTTAAATATCTTATAAAAACTACAAATTAGGCGGCCTTATCTGAAATCGCAGCAACAATTGGAAGTTCGTGACGCCAGTTGACTGCCATTAGACTTTCAGTCCAAGTACCTGTTTTGTTTATAATAATATCTATGCAAATTTCTTAAGAGGCTGAATTGTCCAAAAAGTCCCTTTTGTGTTACTGCTTTTTGCAAAAAGACTGGGTCAGGCGTGTTCATGACTTCCGCGGTGTCTATTAAGCCCATGCTAATACAGTTTGTTTACATACTTCCCAGACGCCTTCTCTCACCGAAATTCCTGCATTCTTGCTCTCAGCAAATACTAGAAACCCCACAGCTCCGAACAAACTCTTATCTCCGATTCCCATTCACGCTTTTATTGTTATGAAAACGTGAGTCGCTAATTCCAATCCGGTTTGATAGCAAAGTTTAAGGGAAACTTTATCACAGATTGATTTTTTGACGAACAAAGGAGTCCGTGTTTCCACCAGGTAAAAATAAATAAATATTATTTTTTATTTCGTTACATTAGGAAGGCGATGGGATCACCGCAGCTGACGGCTTGAAACGCCGCGAGTTAAGTCACTTCATTCAAACTTTTGCCAATTTTAAGGGAAGTTGCGTTTAGGTACAAAAGTTAGCGTTAAGACCTTTTTGTTTGTGAAGATGTGGTATAATTGCGGCTAATAATAATCCTGTTTAAACTTGTAACGTTGAGAAAGCTGGAAACTGCAAGTCACTTTGTTCTAGTATTGTGTGGCTATTACGTTGAGAAATCTGAGAATGAAACTCATTTTATAATCATAATTCTCATAAATGCATTTGGCCACTAGGTATATCTATCTAATACGACGACGCCTAATGGTATACGTGGTGTTATGGAACAAGTAATAAACAATAAGCTTAGTTTTAGGTAATGAATTTTTTACATAATATTTATTTAAAAAGTTGTCAATTACTTTATTGCAGGTTTGCCAAGAAAGTTCGCCCGGTGTGATTAATTTATCCTACTGTTTGCCAGAATCAAACTGCATACTTTTGTCATTAACATTACAAATTATGTTTAATCTACGTCGAAAATTTACACAATTGCATTATCCCAATAATCTCTTCTTTTCTTTTGATTCAACGCTACTGTTTAAAAACAATGAATTTTAAGCAGCCCTAAATATTAGGTTGAAAAAATTAGAGCAATTCCTGAAGGAGGGCCGAGATTAGCTCGGCATTTCTACATTAATATCAGAAAGAAGCGCCGCACCGCCGGGTTAAATAAATGAAGTGACTAATAATTAATTGGACTTTCGCCCTATTTTCCGTTCGGTGACAATTAATTTCCGGCACCCGGCGAGAAAAGAAAACCCTTATCAGGAGCGTTTCGCACTCATTTGGATTGGAGTGACAATTAGACCATTACGATCTCTGCAAAAAACACCAGCGCTTTCAAGTCCCCTCTTATTACATGGGTTAAAGGCTCGGGCTTCATTCATCAGATTTTCAGTCTTTGTCTGTTGCGTTGGAAAACCAGTAGGACCTATTTAGTATACGCTGTTCTGAAAGAATGAAATAACTATGAACATATTAAATTTTGTCTTTATTATTTATTTGTGAACGAAAAAATACTATTTACGTAGACCACATCGAGATTATGATCAAATGCGAATCCAGTCAATCATAAAAAAAAACTTTAATTTACTTACCATCAGAAGGAATGGATGTTTAATCATTTCGAATAGTAGATTTTAATGGAATTGTTTAAGATCGTATTAGATATAACTTAGCATCTCAAACGAAAGTATAAACGCAGGCAGCGCTAGCATTAACATAAAAAATATTCCCAATCTTACCAACACATTATGCAAATATGTATCGATAAAGGCAACGTCTCCCTTGTCTCGTAACCCTCGGGTTGCGGACCGAACGATTTGTCATCGCGACTTTCGGGGACAGGCGCGTTGGTACGTAACCCTGTAAAAACATAAGTCGGACGAAATAACAACTTCATAGTGCGAGTCATTTGTGCTTAAACAAACCGTCAACTGCAGAGTTGCTGCTAGCAATAACCGAGATCATTTTTCATGTGGTTCATTCGGGCGGTCGAGGAGAGCGATATAATAAATCATCGTTGCCAGCATCGCGACGTTATTATTTAGTCCGGTCGGTTTTATCCGTGCATGTTATAAAGTCGTACATCCATCACGGTCTTAAAATTCGTGGTAAATACTACTGTGATTATATAAGCATCAGAGAGTCACGTATGCGGGAGGATTATGTTCAGCAGTGGACGTCAGGTGGCTGATGATGGTAAGATAGTCAACTAGCTGCAAGAAGTAAAATAAAATTGTATCATGGATACACATAATTGTAAATGACTGTACTTATTGTATTTTTTAATCCATTGCAATTATTCGAGACAATTTTAATATTTCACTATCTATCTAATAAAAGCTGACGAGGAAAAGATAATTCCTATTTATATTGGATATTGTAAGTCACATTTAAATTCTAAATTATTATGTTGTAGCTAGTAAATTTATATAGTATTGACAAAGATGTAATGCTAGAGGATGCTCCATCTGCAGTAGCAATACTATTAGTAAGGAGTAACTGTGGATACTATTTGTTTGGCGCTGATATATCCGCGATATATGAACCTGACTTCTATGAATTGAAAGGCCCCTTCAGTCCTTGTACAATCTGCAAATAAGTAACATGCCTGCGTAAATGATCATTACAAATATTATCACTATATAAACTAGTATACACATAGACTTGTTAAGTACTAGCCCCGTTGCGTATAAAACAGTACCTATTTACATAACTAATGTATCGACTCAATATGGTAAGATAAAATGGCATTTAGAATTGTATCAGTTTTATACATCTCTAAATTTACACACCGCCTCCGTGGCTCAATGTAAACAACATTGGGTTTACGATTCGGAGGTCGCGGGTTCGATCCCCAGCGGGGTACATGCTTAAGTACTCGGTTTGGTTGGTGGTAGGGCATTTTAAATGTCCGCCTGGCTAGCTACCACCATTTTATGTAAATCTGCCGCCAAGCAGTAATGTTAATAGGATTGTTGTGTTCCGGTTGTCAGAGATAAGATAGCCAGTCCCCCAAATGCGTTGGGGTTTCCGGGTCAGTACGCTTCCACCTTCGACCTCATCTTCACTTAACATCAGGTGTGATTGAGGTCAAGTACCAACCCATTGTGCATAAAAAAAAAACACTGTAACTGACTGTATTCACACACAATATCAGACGTTAACTGTATTAACAATTCTATATCGTATAGACTTGATACGAGTATATACTTAAACACCCTCTGGCCCTTTATTGAGTGAGGTAAGCCGGATAACTACTACGATCGAGCACGTCCACGCTATGTGCATTCCAAATACCTTTTTGTGTCCACAAAATGTCGAATCACTATAAATTTTTTCCAGTTGCGTAGGCGAAACGTGAAAATCGTCGCAAAAACATAGGTGATACTTGACGACCTGTTTGGTGTAGTGGTTAGAAACTCTGACTTCTATACCAAAAGATGGCGGGTTCAAATCCCGCTAGGACCATATGATTGTATGATGAATATAGACATGTGATCCCGAGTTATGGATATTTTCATTTATAATAAGTATTTATTTACAAAAAAAAATGTATTTATGTATTATATCAGCCATCTGGTATCAACAACACAAGCATATAGTTGCTTAATGTGGAACTAGATGGCGTTGTGTGTATGTCCAAGGATATTTATTTATTTATTATTATACTGGCACAAATATACAGTAAGGACTGTGTAACACTATTTACTCTATGAATAAATGTCCTTCTTAGAGCACAAGAGGAGAAAGTTATGGAAATGAAGTTTCTCTAATAAGATAGCCAGTCCCCCTAATGTGTTTGGGTTTCCGGGTCAGTACGCTTCCACCTTCGACCTCATCTTCACTTAACATCAGGTGTGATTGAGGTCAAGTACGAACCTGTCGTGCATAAAAAAAAATCGATAAAAGTAGCTAATAACGATCTACTTGAAACTTTATTTAACTACAACCTCATTGAAGGGCCAAGACTAAAGGAAAAGGAAAAACTACCGCCAATCAACCATTTGGTTTTGGGGTCGTATCTTGCGCGAGATATGCATAATATGACACAGAATTATAAATTACTAGCTTTCCGCCCGCGGCTTCGCCCGCGTAGAATAATTTTATCGCGGAAATTTGTTTATCCCGCGGGAACTACTCACTTTATCGGGCTAAAAAATATCCTATATCTCAATCCAGGGTACATTCTACCTATATACCAAATTTCATCCAAATCCGTCCATCCGTTTCGCCGTGATTGAGCAACAAACAAATGAATAAACAAACATCCTTACTTAGGCACTTATAATATTAGTCAGATTTATAGCCGTAATAGTTATGCTCTATAATGTATTTCAATTAGGTAAGCGGAATCCATTTTAAAAATCTATATATGGATATTCAAATGTTTTTGACTATCAAGTTATGCCATGTCTGTTATGCAGATTAATAATATGGAAATTAACGATATACCACGCAAGAGAGACACAATCATAATAATGCTTATGTACGAGTGCTTTCTTCAACCCTTTAAAACCTTTAACACACATTTGAAAGATTAATTATAAGATCCAAGAAATATAATGCTTTGTAGTACTTACTTAGGAATAGATATTCAATCCAATTATTATTTAGTCACTACTTGCTATGAGAAATCATAATTGGTGTAGATATTTGTACCTCGACTCGAATCGATACCTTCGTAAGTAAATGATGGAGTGCCGTCTAATATGGACATATGGATGTAGGTAAATACAGACTGTAGGTAAATGTTAATTTTGAAGTTTTTGTAAATAAAACAGATTTTATTGGTATCTACAAATTATTTACTTACATTAATAGTTAATATTCACCATATTTTTTATCCACAACATACGAGAATTCCAATATTTGCGTGCTTATGAATATGTATCTAAACTTTTACCATATTTTGGTAATATTAATTGACATGTAGGTAGTTAGGTACCGATTCTACTATATACTGTTTGTTATTTTTAAAGTAAATAGGTAGATGATCAAAAAAACCTGTAGGTCATCCAATGAGTTCACGCAAACCGCTCTCGTTAAAGAAAAATCGCTCTAACACCGTTGCTAGCATCGGGACTCAGCTGTATTGTTATCCGTATTCTATTAAACATTTACTCGACAAGCGATTGACCGACGAACGAATGGTTGGTGGAACGATTGTAGAATAACCGATTACTATTAAGACTTTCAGAGTCCTGGTACAAGTAACCGATAGCTAACCGATTGATGTACGATCATTTGCTCGACAGAACGACTGACCGCAGAAACGATTGTCAACCATATGCGAACTGTTGAAACTGACAAACTTAAATATCTAATTAGTTACGTAGATGTCGTATAATGAATACCACAAAATTGAGTTATCACATTATTTTTTTTTACATACAAATAGAAATAATTGTTTTCCGGATGTTTCCTTTAGTTGTGGTATGAAATTTTTGCTTCATGCCAATTTTGATCACACAAATCAGAAGCCTACCAACCAGCAGGATTACCCAAAAAAATTAAAAATAGATCGTCAGATCTCTTTATCGTGACATCCAAGCTGTAAGTAGTTTTTTCCTGAAATACTCTTTTTAGATTTCTAGACTTGCTGGAATCACAGCGGGTACGTATAATGCTAAGCTACTTGACGACATAAGATTTCAGCGGTACTACCACCCTCAATCTTCTCGTGTTATTTCATTTCACCATTTCAGAGTCAGAGTCGACCCCATTTGTCTTTGTTCCGCGTTTCCTATATTTTTGCACGTAAACTCCATTATCTAATTTAGCTTTGGCTGAATGCCAGGTCGGCATTGTTACTTTCTTCCCAGAAAAAGAGTTTTTATTTCTTTACATTAAACACCTAACCACATTTATTTCAATTACGTGGTTTTGAATAAGAGAAGTTGCCATTAATAGGTCAAACATTTTGTTTCATTTATTTTTCGCTGCAATATGAAGATCTTTCAACAACATGAATTGTCTTACTTTCCTACTGCCGTACAGTCAGCATGGGTCATAATCCACAAGGGTCCAATGCGGATTGCTGTGGGTTGACGTAAATAAAAAAATATTTTATATTGGTTGCAATCCATTCATTTCATTGAATTAGACTATCCAAATTAGATCATGCACCGGCAAACGGAGCGTTGGTAAGGGTCGTGGGGGTTAATGGGCGATTAGATTTTACGTGGCCTAGTACCAGCGCTGTTCTATCAACAATGCGCTAAGCTTTCATGTTGTATTAATTATGAAATAAAAAAGAGGACTTCTGCTAGTTTCGAAAACAAAATTTTCTCGATAAAAAAAAAAAACAAAATTACATCTAAAAGTATAAATAAACGGCTAGCTTTACATAGATACTTTAGGTGGAATCAAGAGTTTATGAGTAATAAACCAAACATGATTTTTGTAGTGATTGTATGTTTTACATTTTCAAAATATACTTTACTTTCGAAATAAAAAGCAAACATCCATGTTTTTACATTAGCGAAAAATGCAATGTGCGTTATAGACTTATACATATATATGCTCGTGATTGGGCAGGACGGAGCTATAACAACCTTTCGTCCCTTAAATCCGCTTCTGGGAGTGCTCATGGTCGATATATTAGAAATGTCTATATTTTGCCTCCTTAATTGTTCAATAACTTCTTATTTATATATTTTAATAATAGGTGCACAGTATACCTTCGTAGTGCGGCCGGCGCATGTTGATATGACTGCATTTAAAAATTATATTTTTTATGACATTTTGTCTAACGATTATATCGCATATTCTCTAACGGAATACACACTGCTTCAGAAATATCCAGGTTTCCTTTCTACAGTCACCACCTCAACCAACGGCATACCCAGCCAGCTCTCTAACAAGCGAAAGACGTCCACATACAAGGTGGACGTATGACTAGATGCAGGCCACTTCCAACTGGTCGATCTGGAAGTTTATGAATGAGGTCTATGTTCAGCAGTGGAAATCCTATAGCTGACATAAATAATTACGTACGCTAAGTCCACCAAGCAGTTAACTATGTCACACAGTATGATAAGGACTTAGTAAACAAAGACTAAATTTTGTAAAAAAATGATGATGAGAACATTCAAGTTTTCACTTTCACTTTTATCGTTACATATAACAAATTATATTAGACTAATATACTCGGAAAACCTTCCTATCTATATATTTAAAATATCGAAGATTAATAACTCAATTTACGACTCCTTACAAAGAATCCTCCATATCCAACAAACAGCTAATAACCGCCTCAGACGCTAAAATTAGTTCAATTAATTTTCAAGACGGTCTCATTGAAAGTTGTTCTAATCCCAGGCGGTGTCCTTAGAAAGAGTTTTAATTCGAATCTGCATGCCGGCTCTGTTCTGTTCAAATGCTCGTTCAAAGATATCACAGACTCCCTTGGCGTCGATTAAAGTAATACCCTCTTTTGATTTTTAATTTTCATTCGCGGTTTTATTTAGTTTTCCAGTTTAATCTCTTTTATTCCATTTCAGACTTAAAAATAGTTGAACTTTATCTTTAATTTATTGCAATGTGTAGAGTATACCTGGTTTGCTAGACGGTTGACATTTAGAATTAGCAAGTAGCTGATTTTGAAGAATAGCAGTGATTGAAAATATACAGAGGCAAATTGAAAGTATATGGATAATTGAAGGTAATGCATTTTAAAGTTAGGGTTCCATTCTCATACTAGGAACTGTAATAGTTCGCCATGTTCATCACTTTGTCTGTCTATTTTTAATATGTAGAAATATTACTACTATGCCTGTAAAATATTGTTATATATGGATATTGTTTTACAATAATAAAATATTTTCATTAGTATTTAACCACCTCCGTGGCTCAATGTAAACAACATTGGGTTTACGATTCGGAGGTCGCGGGTTCGATCCCCAGCGGGGTACATGTTTAAGTACTCGGTTTGGTTGGTGGTAGGGCATTTTAAATGTCCGCCTAGCTAGCTACCACCATCTTATCTAAATCTGCCGCCAAGCAGCAATGTTGGTTCTTGTTGGGTTGGTACTTGACCTCAATCACACCTGATGTTAAGTGAAGATGAGGTCGAAGGCTATTAAGCATTGTTGTGTTCCGGTTGTCAGAGATAAGATAGCCAGTCCCCCAAATGTGTTGGGGTTTCCGGGTCAGTACGCTTCCACCTTCGACCTCATCTTCACTTAACATCAGGTCAAGTACGAACCTGTCGTGCATAAAAAAATAAAAAAAAATCATAATATTAGTGGGTATAAATTGATAAGTAGGGTCGTATAAATAATCGACCAACTTATGACATCTAGTTGGGTCTGTAAACTCCATACAAAATTACATAAAACATCTGCTGTAAAAATAGTTTGTATTATTTTATTAACCGACTTCGAAATGGAGAAGGTTCTCAGTTTTGGATGTTTTTTTCTATATCATTATTGAATAAACGTATATTATGACTCCGGAAATATCTCAGCATTGTCTCACACGCACTTGGATGATTTTTTTATATTTATGCCCAAGCGCAGGCAATTTTGCAGTGCATTAATTTGTAATGTTTTGTATGTACAATTTCAGCATTGGGCAGTGCCGCTTGAGAATAGAAGATTAAAAAAGGATGTAGAGACCGTAAGGGTCCGCTTTCTGGGTCAGTACCAACCCGATATGCATAAAAAAAAAGGGCAGCGTTATTGGCACGGAGCTCTCAGAAAATCTTCCATGCCAACCCGCCTGCACAGACGTGGCGATTATGGCAAAATCATCCATAAATTTGGTTGCAAAATGCTCGATAAGCGCGTTAAACACTAGTGGACTTTTGTAGACAGTTGAGTTGATACACATACACATTATGTATGCTGTGTACTGAGATAATATATTTTGTTCGTCTCGTGTAAGATAATGCAAGATGATCCGAACATTCCCAACTAATCAATGATTAATATTGCAGCTTAGACTGTACAGCGAAATCTAATGTAGATGAAGCTGCGAATTAACAATCCACTGAATTGTAGTCAAAGCCAGTAATTAATTGTAAAGTTCATCATGATAGCTAACGGAGCAAACACTGTCTTAAACCCATATTCCCCACTTGGTGCAAAGGTGACCTAATTTAATTCACCTTAAAGGGATACATCCGTATAGTTCCGGGTTGCTCAAAGTAAGATGTTTTAATTAAGTCTAAGACCTCGCGATAAATAACTAGCCTGCCGGGCAACCGGGTCGGCACTAATTGCCAGTATATTTAATCCGGTAAAATACTACGGACCCTGATTTCCATAAGCTTCAATTGTTTGTGCCGTGTATACCTGAATCCGATTTAGTTGCGACCATTCCGTTTGTTTATCTACAGCGACGAACCCTGAATGAATAAGTTGACTTTTGGCATCCAGTTGATTATTTACTTTGTAAGGATAAACAGATGTTTAATTGCAGAAACTATAAATTAACGGAGAATAGATCAATTAATTAGTCTCCACTTCCCTGCTTTGTCTACAAATGGACGCGTGCACACATTCATGCGCTTGTCAAATTATTGACGATAATCTTTCAAAACCTCTGAATATATGGAAAGTACGCCGGCCAAATCTACAACCGGTATCGGTATTACCTACAACAATATATTTTAGCTATTAGTTATTTCGCTGTATTGGTGGGCTTCTGTTTCCGCATTTAGACTTATGAGCTGATCCATTATGCGCACGAACTTTTCTGGCTAAGGCATGAGTCAGCTCAGCTCCAACTCAGCTCCAACTCAGCTCCGAAGACCTTAGAGTCCCAGGGATGGTTTCCTAGTTCCATCGGCCTATGTTGTAGGTATGGGTATTTGTTCAGTAGACAGTGACCAGTTAAAGTTGTTTAAGGGTATATATTTTCTTATAATATTGCGATTTTCCCTTGTTATCAATATGAATAATGGATAATATAATAGTGTCAAATAACTCATTGATACAATAAGAAGATTATTCCTTAAATTATACTCGAACTCGTGGATTTAGACAAATTTGTAGGTAATTTTGGCAATTGCATTCAGTATTATACTACAACTTCTATTACATATATAGTAGTCTCTGTCTTTGCGTTATTGTTCTACTAGCTTTCCGGCCGCAACGTCATCCGCTAGTTTCCGCAGGATAAACAAATTAAACATATCTCTTTAATTTGTTTATCCTGCGGAAACTACTCACTTTATCGGGATAAAAAAATATGTTCAAATGCATGGTATGTTCTACCTATATACCAACTTCCAAATCTGTTCATTCGTCTACAAAAAAATAAATAAACAAACAATCCAAACTTTCGCATTTATAATATTAGATAGAAGTTGAATTTAGCAGTACTTGAGAGCCGAAAATATGTGCTTGTTGCAGAATATAGATACGAACTAATTTTTTCCTCTAAGTTTTGCGGGAATTTTTTTATTGTCGTTAATTTTATAAAGATATTATTAAAAAGCAAAAAAATACCATCGTAAGTTCTAGACGCAGTTCACTTGCTACTCTCTGCAGCAGTGTATCTGTGCCTGATTTTGGCGGAAATCTTTATAATTAAACAGTTTTACTGCAAAGAGCTCATTGCACATTTTAACAAGTAGCAGTAAGCTAAACACCGAGCTTGCAGCTCTGAGTGTCGGTGGTGCGAGAGCCTTTTAACTCCTTTTCCTCTTAACATTGTTACCCTCACAAACGAGCCCGCGCCGTGAGTGGCGTACACAATCTGCTTCTTGAGAACGTAAAAGACAGCGGTTTAAAAGTAGTAAAAAGTTTTAAAGGGTCCTGTAAATGACGATTGCTGGAACCCTTCCTTAAAATACAGTCCTTTTTATTATCTCACTTCAATTTTTCACGTCACCTAGCTTTTGATTGAGCCGCTTTATGATTGTGGAAATCCGTGAAAACTTTTTAACTCGTTCCGGTGAAGTCATTTCACAATGGCATTATTAAAAAAAATATGAAATATTCGTAGCGAAGGAAACCGATACTCATTTAATTTAGATTTATCAAAATAAATATCACGAAAGTAGATGGACTCCATTTCTATAAGAAACTAGATGCTTTCAAGCGTTTTATTTCGAATGAGAAAACTAAAATTGAACACGGCAAATACGACGTCTCAACAATATGATGGATAGTAAACAAGAAATGCACTGAACGAAAATAAACTTAGCTAACTTCGGTTTATAAGGGGAGCGGAGGAATAAGCCCGCGGACGAAGGCTAACAGCTCTTGAGCGTTCGTCAAAAATAAACCAGACTTGCTTGCTTGATGTGCTTGTTCCCATTTGGAGCCACTCTATGTTAGTAATACTTTTATGAAATTGACCTCCTTGGAACTTAAACTGTGGCTTAAATTGTAGCTTAATTATTTATTTTTATAAGCCATAATAAGGTTCATTTAATCTAACTTGTAACTAATATTATAAATGCAAAAGTTTGGACATTTGTTTGTAGCTCAATCACGGTGAAACAGATAAACGGATTTGGCTGAAATTTGGTAGAAGATACATTGAAACATATGTGATATTTTTTATCCCGTAAAGTCAGTAGTTCCCGTGGGATAAACAAACTAAATATATCGGCGATAAACTGATTCCACGCAGGCGTAGCCGCGGGCCAAAAGCTAGTATTATTATATTTTTGAATTCTTATAAAGCTATACATATTATTGGATTAATAAGCATATTTTGAAAATGTTTGTTCATAGGCTTTATTGTACAACATGAAAATAATGATAAATACTATAATCTAAATACGTAAGTAGGTATGAAGTATGAAGTAACCGTAATCTTTACTACATTCACTTGACCAATCGACGAAGTTTAAAAAGGCTAGAAGAACAAAGAAGTATTCGATAAGTTAAAATTTTCACGTAACACACACAATCACAACCGGCAGCCTACGTACTCGTGTAACTCCATTAATGGTATTTGACCATGATACAATTTATTATGAGCATCGATCCAATCGTGATTCTGGCAATCAATGGTCTGTGCTGTTATGACTCACGGGAAGATTTCATTCATTACTGTACGGGAAACTGGTGTCATTATGGGCCTCATAGTAAGGCAGGTCACACAACTAGCTATGGAGAGGGCAACGCTCGGCGTTACGCGATGAAACAGGGCTGAAGAAGAAGTCACCGATATAGCCCAGCGGATTAGGAAGTTGAAGTGGCAGTGAACCACAAAGCTCGAGGAACTGATGGCCGGTGGGGCATTATAGTTCTCGAGTGGAGACCACGCACAGGCAAGCGCAGCGTATGACGTCTAACAAGGTGGATGGACAACCTGATGAAGGTCGAGGGAAGTCGCTGGTTGCTGGCCCCTTCCGAGCCAATTGCTCTGGAAATCTATGGGAGAGACCTATTTTCGACAGAGGCTGACGTGACGATGATGATACGAAGTACCGGAAGCCATTCGGCACGTAACAAATACGGTGATAATGATATGATAAATCAATGAATCTATAGATAATCAAAATGCGTCTAACATCGGTAATATAAAGTTTATGAAGGTCGCGATGCAACAAAATACTTTGAAAACACCAAGGAAAACGTATATTTTTTAAATCAGTGTAAAGCGAACCAAGGTAGGTGCGCAGAGCGCGCGAGTCTTTATGGATCAGTAATGGAAGGTTGTAAATCTCTCCGTGGACAGAGCGGCACGCGACACCCTACAAAATATTTTTTTCCGCTCACTCCACTGGGAGCACGGATTCGATTTTGTACAGTTACCAACAATAGTCTGTAAATCGTGAACTGTATCACAATGCAATAAAATCGAAAATTTACAAAAAACATTCAGCTATTCTTGTTGTTTGTTGTACATCCAATACAATGTACACGGAAAGAAATGGTTTATATATCGCAGCTAAACAAACTTGGTTGCCGCGATTTAGTTGTCCAATCAAAAATTTTTGTAACCGTAGCGATGGCTTTTCTACCTCAATAAAGAGCAGTTAGCTGCAGGGTCAAACAATATTTAGCTGAAAAAATTAGTCAGTACTGCTAAATTCTTTCTTTATCCAGCAATTTGTCCTTATACGTAGTAACAAAGTTGTTGTTTGGCTGTGATAGCAATGGATTGTTATTTACTAGTGCTAAGAAAGTCACGGTTCTTACTAATTTTTATTGTAACTAGCGGCAAAGATACATATTAGTCAACATCACCACAAAACTTCGCAAACTGAACTAAGATATTATCCACAGTATATGTTCTTAACGTCCCGAAATGAATCTATCTAAAAACTTAGCTATATAAGCTTACAAGTTTGTACTTAATTGATAAAAATGACTTGTCTGTTACTACACAATTCAAGTTATTCGTATTTACTAAGACTACTGTGCAACTGCTTTAAATTATTTTGCTTGGTCAAGTAATAATCTTTGCTATCTATTTAAATTTTTCCTTAGTTGATCTCGCTAAAAACTTAAGAACAGTCGCTAATAAGTTTATATGTACTACATAAAATTCCTTGATTATGCAATGCAATTAAACTTATTAGTATCTGCTAAGACTGTTGTGCCACTGCTTCAAATTAATCTTGCTCTGTCAGGTAATAATCTTGGATACATATTTTAAATTTTCCTTAGTTTATCTCGCTAAAAACTTAACAACACTAGCTAAAATGTTTCTATATAATTCATAAAAGTCCTTGCTTACACGATACAATTAAACTTATTACTATCTACTAATATTGTTGTGCAACTACTTCAAATTAATCTTGCTCTGTCAGGTAATAATCTTGGATGTATATTTTAAATTTTCCTTCGTTGATCTCGCTAAAAACTTAATAACACTAGCTAAAATGTTTCTATGTAATCCATAAAAAGTCCTTGTTTATACGATACAATTAAACTTATTAGTATCTGCTAAGACTGTTGTGCCACTGCTTCAAATTAATCTTGCTCTGTCAGATAATAATCTTGGATGTAAATTTTAAGTTTTTCTTAGTTGATCTCGCTAAAAACTTAACAACACTAGCTAAAATGTTTCTATATAATTCATAAAAGTCCTTGCTTATACGATACAATTAAACTTATTACTATCTACTAATATTGTTGTGCAACTATTTCAAATTAATTTTGCTCTGTCAGGTAATAATCTTGGATGTATATTTTAAATTTTCCTTCGTTGATCTCGCTAAAAACTTAATAACACTAGCTAAAATGTTTCTATGTAATCCATAAAAAGTCCTTGTTTATACGATACAATTAAACTTATTAGTATCTGCTAAGACTGTTGTGCCACTGCTTCAAATTAATCTTGCTCTGTCAGATAATAATCTTGGATGTAAATTTTAAGTTTTTCTTAGTTGATCTCGCTAAAAACTTAACAACACTAGCTAAAATGTTTCTATATAATTCATAAAAGTCCTTGCTTATACGATACAATTAAACTTATTACTATCTACTAATATTGTTGTGCAACTATTTCAAATTAATTTTGCTCTGTCAGGTAATAATCTTGGATGTATATTTTAAATTTTCCTTCGTTGATCTCGCTAAAAACTTAATAACACTAGCTAAAATGTTTCTATGTAATCCATAAAAAGTCCTTGTTTATACGATACAATTAAAGTTATTAGTATCTACTAATACTGTTGTGCAACTACTTCAAATTAATCTTGCTCTGTCAGGTAATAATCTTGGATGTATATTATAAATTTTCCTTAGTTGATCTCGCTAAAAACTTAACAAAACTAGCTAAAATGTTTCTATGTAATCCATAAAAAGTCCTTGTTTATACGATACAATTAAAGTTATCACTATCTGCTAAGACTGTTGTGCAACTATTTCAAATTGATCTTGCTCTATCAGGTAATAATCTTGGATTTATATTTTTAATTTTCCTTCGTTGATCTCGCTAAAAACTTAATAACACTGGCTAAAATGTTTCTATGTAATCCATAAAAAGTCCTTGTCTATACGATACAATTAAACTTATGAGTATCTGCTAAGACCGTTGTGCAATTGTTTCAAATTATTCTTGCACTGTCAAATAATAATCTTTGATACATATTAAAAACTTCCCTAGTTGATCTCGCTAAAAACGCACGTTTTATCGCAAACTAATGTCAAAATGCTGCTCTACGATTACTATGTCACTCGTTTTAACAGATTACCACGATAAATACTGTGTTTTCAACTTTATCGCGTATTGCCATGGTTTTTTCTTTTTTTTTTATCAAGGTTGTTATTTAATTTGGCTTCCTTGTTTAGATCTACACGCTCGCTTTTAGAATTCTTCTTTCGGCATTCATTTTAGAAATTGAGGAAAAAGCAAGGGACATTCAGGTTAGAGCTTTTGATGCAGATAGCTGCTCCAAATTTGAAATTGTGCGACTTGTGTGTTCCTGAAAGCGGATATTATTATGTGGGTTTTATGAATCAGCCTTGCCGCGTAGTAAGCACGTTCCATACCATTGCCGTTTACGTGAGCTACAACCGCTCGAGCCCGTTCCATATCATTACCATTCATACTCGTACCGGGTCAGGATACCCCGTCTTGGGTTAGCCCCAGCAGTAAGAAGACGTAGAGACGTAAGAGATGAGGCTCACGTAAACGGTAGGTAATGATATGGAATGGGCTTGAGCGACAGAGGAGTATAATCAGCCACTGTGTCTTACATTCATGGACTACATGATAACGTTCGACTCTGTCGAAATCTGTGCTATTCTAGAATCTCTGCAGCTATCTCAAGTCGATTGGTGAGATATACGAGATGTTGAGATATCTGTTTGACGCCGCTATAATGAATGTGCAACTAACTACAAGATCAAAAGTCAAAACCCATTCAATTACGTGTGGATGTTACTCAGGGGGATGTGATATCCCCGAAGGTTCATCTGCGTACTGGAGGAGGCAAACATGTAAATGGCGAATATATCACAACGTTTCTTCCATTCAGATCTCAAAATTAACATAGACAAGACGAAAGTCATGGCTAATTCTCACGTTGTCTTGAAACCGGTTACCGTCGTTAAGGTCAATATCGAAGTTCCCCAGTCCCCTGGGGGTGCATTATAGAGGCACTGAAGTTCCATGACATGCCTCCATACCTATGCCGAATAGTGGGCGCCTGCCTCTCGGATAGGTTCATAGATTATCCAAAACGTGGTACCGTATTCCACAGGGCTCGGTGCTAGGCCCGCTCCTGTGAAACATCGGTTACTGGGTGCTGAGGGGCGAGCTCATTCCTAGCGCGGATGTCACCTTTTATGCACACGATACGCAGGTGACGGCACGGGGGAGCTCGTACTGGGAAGCGGCACGCCTTGCCACTGTGTTAGTAGCACAAGTGGTGAGGCGCATAAGGATGCTCGATCTGGAGGTGGCCCTACACAAATCCGAGGCACTATGTTTTTATGGCACCCGATACAGAAAAGTGTATAGAATGTATTCACAAATTATTTTTGTTTATATTGTACACGGATTTGCTAGCTAAAGCTAGTAATTAAATAAGTAGTTAATTCACTAAAGACCGATAGTAGGTTCCTATAGCGGTTTGTATTTAAAATTTGAGGACGAATATTTTTAGCAAAATTAACGAAGAACAACTTAGCGACAACAGCTAAAGTTCTTAACTGTCAACTTGGCGGGAACTGACTTTTATGATTTTACTATTGTTCTATAAATTTAAGAAAATGATCTTTTATAAATTTTCTCGTGTCTGGGTGTTCTGGGTAATGCCCCCAAAAGTCGTTACTAGGTTCTCGTAATAAAGGGTATCCTAGTTTGAGGTAAGGTAATCGGTGTCTTCGTCCGGCATTATTATTAATTGAGGACGAATATTTTTAGCAAAATTTACTAATAAGATCTTAGCGACAACATCAAAAGTTCTTAGCTATCAACTTGAGTAACTGACCATTTCTTTGATTTTACTATTGTTATACAAATTTAAGAAAACGATTTTCTCTAAATTTTCTCGGAATTGGGTCATCTGGGTAATACCGCCTGAAATCGTTACCAGGTTCTCGTTTGATGCCAGGTAATCGGTATGATCGTCCGGCATTATTATTATTTGAGAACGAATATCTTTAGCAAAATGAACTAATAAGACCTTAGCGGCAACAGCTAAAGTTCTTAACTATCAATTTGGCTAGGCGACTACTACTTTGATTTTACTATTGCTATACGAATTTAGAAAACGATTTTGTTAAATTTTCTCGGAACTGGTGTTCTGGGTAATGCCCCCAGAGGTCAGTTCTCGTTTGAGGCCAGCTAGTCGGTGTAATCGTCCGGCATTATTATTATTATTATTTGAGGACGAATGTCTTTAGCAAAATTAACTAACAAGAACTTAGCGACAACAGCTAAAGTTCTTAAACTATGGTTTTTTTTTTCATTTAAGTGGGAAACCCCATATGCTCGTGGTAAATATCCAGTTATATTATGAGCTACTAATAAGCTTAATGTCGAAAATAATAAATAATAATATTTCCTCTAGCTTTCCTCGCCAAAATTTGACTGTGCAGCGGTTTTTAAAGTCAACTCCGCGCTTTTTTGTAAATAAATATTGACAACATTGCTGCCGGTCCGCATTCAGTTCAGCGAAATGTTTCGACATTTACGATCCGAAAAAATACGACAAATTACCTACTAGTACCCATTTAGGTTACCTAGGAGAAAAATGACAGGCGATTGAGGCTATTTCAGGATTCCTGTTCATTGATAGTTTCAGATAACTTTAATATATTGATATGTATGAATGGTAATATGCACCTTATGTTAGATAACGATGAATTACGATATTTTGATCTTTAAATAATATATTTTTTTATGTATGACTTTTTCACCTGATGTGGTGAAGTGATGATAAGGCCGAAGATGAAGCACGCGATCTCAGTAAATGCTATTCACTCTACTCTTAAAGATTCCAAGATTATAAGATTCCGGAAAAACCGACGGAATATAACTTATTATTACAAACCCTAGGTAATGAAACACCCTTCTTTTATTATTTCTTAAGTCCAGTCCAGTAAGCTTTTCACACCAATTTTTTTAAAATAACTATTTAATTAGACATTAGATTTATTAAGACATTATAAAAATAAATTTCTATTACAAGTTAAAGTTCACTTTCGTTAAATCTTTCGAAATGTAACGCTTTAACGTTTAACGAACTTCATTAATTTAATGACGGGTAATTTCTTTTGCTATAACGTAAAAAACCGTAATAATAATATCTATACATACAAGCGTCGTCATTGGTCTCGCGCTTGACCTGTTTTTATAGCTTTAAAGTATACTTGATCCAAAAGAAATTGATTGGGGTATTTTATATATTTTATTCTGGTGAAGTATTGCGGTCCTGGCGAAATATTTCTGAAAATAAATAAACAGGCGAATTGACGGTAAACGAAAGATGCGGTAAACAAAATGGAATTTCATACTAAGTGATACGATCGTGACAATACTTTTAGGGCATTCAAAATCTGAAAAATGAAAATGTCAATGAGTATAACAAAATAGTCTATAAATAATAACAAATATTGGGGAAAATACAAAACGATTACAATGCCATATAGGTATTCCCACGGTCACACATACAATATCGGAAGCTTTACGCTGACCAAAGCGCAACCGCGCGCGTTAATATTAATTATGAAATTATAGACATTCATTTACAATTTTTTTGTTATTCTTGTTTATTGAAGTTTGGCGGTTTTTTTTTTGAAAAAATAACATTTTGGATAAGATCAAAATCAAAATCAAAATCAAAATATTTTTATTTCATAGGATAAAATTATCACTTGAAAACGTCACTATTAATATTAATATTACATTATAGTTTAAATTTACTGCTCATTCACAAAGCTGACTCCCCAGAGAAGAACGAGCAAGAAACTCTAGGGTTGCTCTTTTAAACAGATTATAGGTTGCGATTTGATAATTATATGAATAGACAGCTATGTCCATGCTTGCTTATCATTCAAATAGTCAGTGATGTTATAATAGCCTTTTGTTAATAATTTCTGTTTTATGATTGCTTTAAATTTATTTAAAGGCATATTTTGAATGTCTACTGGAACCTTATTATAAAAGCGTATACATTGCCCTTTGAAGGATTTACTAACTTTGTGAAGTCGGCTAACATAAATAGATAACTGGTTCTTATTCCTTGTATTAACATTGTGCCTATCACTATTTTTAGCGAATAAGGTTATATTTTTTTTTGCATATAACAAATTCTCATAAATGTATTGAGATGCCATTGTTAAGATATTAATTTCCTTAAACTTATCTCTAAGAGACTCTCTAGGTCCTAATTTATAAATGGCCTAATTTATAAAAGAGAATTTTTAATCTGGCTAAAATTGGAAAATTACATCTGGCAACCCTGCGTCAGTCGGCGTCGGCGCGAAATACTCGGTCTACTACTTTTAGTCGTTCCTCGGTTGAGTATGTGTCGAGTCGAAATTTTCGTAAAAAAGGTTAGTTTGTGATTTCAAGTGCGTTTATAGTATATAGATCAAGAAATTACTATGTCACGACTGCTCAGTAGTAATTCGAAGGTAAGTACCTACATGATTCGTCGCAAAAAATACTTATAAAAGGTACCAAGTGAAACTGAGACGTAATAATGGAGCCTACCTAGCGCAGGCGCAACTCGGTAAAGGAAAAATGGGGCGTGAGTTTGTGTGAGGTATACATATAACTACAATGCCCAAGGACTTGTATGGACTTCTTATTCTTCAATTTAAGAGCTATGCTCTTGTCGGTGGAGTAATGACCACGTCTCTCTACTTTCCGCCCTCAATTTAATGGACTAGCACGGAGTAATTCCTACATGTTTATTGTTTTCGTTGCTCAACTCCTTATATTGTAGCGAAGTGCCTGAGGTGAGCATTGATAAAATTTAGGTTTATATGTATTGAGTATTAACGGGCTAACATCGATGACCAATTTATAGTGGTGAACTTTAGTCGGTAAAAGCCAGAGTATTTTCCAAAAAAGGTAAGGAGACCTCTTCAGATACCACAATGCGCCAATTTATGGGATGAACGTGACATGTTGAGGGGCAAACTACTCTTACCTACCTAATGTATTTACAAGAAAAATAATGACGTCATGCAAGATATTTACTTATTTCTTACTGTTATGGTTGGTTTATTTTTGCAGAAGAAGGAAATGGAGAAGAGTCATCTATCCTTGCTTACTTAATATTCATTGGAGAAAATTTTCCCAAAAATTGGCGAACGATTAACCTTCATGGAGCATTTAGAAAAAAATAAGAGCAAGTTCTTAAACCCAGGTACCCAGGGCACCAGGTAAGAGAATTAAAATTTAGAAAAATGTTTGGCTAATTATATTGGCTATTTAATCCTAATTGCACAAATATCTACAATATGTTTGTTGTGTAAATATTTATACCTCCGACCACAACATTTCTTTGAAGGTTTTTAATTTGCCTGAGTTGATTTCGCTATTATCTTAGATGTTTCATAAAAAAAACCTTGTTTATACATTACAATGGGTATGTTAAAAAAACTTAATACCTGCCAATAACATCCATTTGTAGTATTTAGATTTTAATGATTGATAGTTTCAGTTGGCATTTGACGGCCTATTCATTTCATCATTGTCAATTTAAAATATAATAGTTCAAGTTAGTTTCCTATAAAAGTCTTATTTTTCATAAAAAAAATAGAAGAAAATATAATATTTTTTAGCATGCCCAATCTAACTTATTTGTATCTGCTAAGACTTGTGGTGCAACTACTTCTAATTAACTTAGCTCTATCAAGTAATAATCTTTGCTATGTATTCTGAATTTGCCCTAGTTAATACAACACATGCTAATATGTTTACCTCCTTCAACCTGCAGAAATCCACTGCCGAACAGAGGCCCACCTGATAGTTCTCTATAACACCTCTAACAGTCCCTTGGTTCTAGTGCTATCCCATGAAAGTTCACATCTTTCTATAGAGCTTGTTACATAATGAATCAAAAAATAAAACACGAAACCTAAGTTTTCGTTTTCACGTTGAAACATTAGCGCGACCGCCCCCCAACAGGGTATGTATGCACCATAACTGTAGCATAAATCTTATAATTAAATATTGATTGAACATGTAACAAATTAATGTCATTTTCAATAATATCCCTGGTATGTATAATATGCACCACAACTGTAGTAAAAATGTTATAATTAAATATTGATTCAACATTTAACAAATTCATATGTTATAAAATCTCACAAATAAATGATAAAAAAGTAAAATAAACAGACAGGCTTAACAGAGTGATTTTGTTAAGGAACCCTAATTAAAGATTTCAAAATTCTGAGTTCACATTTAAACACATATTTCAGACGAAGAGCAAGAAGATGTTTTACTCTGGATGAAAAATAATTGATACAGTTGATCACGTGAAAGAAAATTGGCATAATAGTACTTCAGCAAGACTTTATAATTTCATGAAAAACAACATGCAAATTCATTAAGACATGAAGGAGTTTGCTGCACTCAAAAGGCTTGATGGTTACAGACTGGTAGAATTTTTTTTTTAATTATTTTTAAGCGTATTCTAAAGTATGATGCAATTAAACTTCTTAAACAGTAATCCCAGAAACCACGGTTTATTGACAAGTTTAATCAATGGTTCTCCATTATTAGTAACATTTCAATTGTCGTGGTGAAGTATTTGTTTTTGATTAAACACCATAATTATCAGCTAATGATGTCGATTTTGTTGTTTTAATCTAAAACCAGTTTTAAAGTGGTACTGTCCCTTTCTTCCTAGAACAGCACTACTCCAAAACTGGTTTTAGTTTGGTTTATTTTGTATACAACAGAATGGACACCATTAATGTCGATTGTGTTGCAAACAAATTAAACTAAAACCTGTCTTGGAGTCTTGCTGTCGCACCATATTGTTCAAAAGAGAAAGGAACAGTATCAATTTAAATTTGGTTTTAGTTTATTTTGCGTACAACAGAATAGACATCAATAATGTTTTACTTTGATGGTAATAATTATCTATGAACAACAACGAAATTTTACTAACACTTATTATTTCCGCAGCTCGAAATCGACTTCACAATATGCAGCTCTATATTGAATGGCCTACTGTGGCGGCTTTTATTACTAGTAAAATAAAACATTAATAATAATGGGATTAATTATTAATTAATTAATTAAATAATAAATAAAAAATTTATAATTAATAACGTGGCGGGTCAGTGACCTCATTCGCACTACACACAAACCTTTACAGGTTTTCGTAGGCGTCTTATAGTGAAGATTGTTCAAATAATGTTCTATGGATAAATAAAAAAAAAAAAAAAAAAATGATTGCTTTACAGCAGGTAGTTACATATTTAATCTCTACTTAATTTTTTTACCTTTATTTAACATCAGCGTATCCATGTTACGACTTAGCAGTGATACTGACACTTTTTGTACCTACTTTAAAATTCGTACCTCTGAATTCCGAACCGTAATTATGATATGGTTTCTTTTAAAAAACCATTATATCATTTGTTTGTAGTCGTTTTCCTCCTTTCATCAGTACAAGATTTGGCGGGATTGTATTAACAAATGATAGTTCTTACTGAAATTTTAAATTGGAGTCTTTTGTTATCTATAAAGTATTTATATTTATTTACAGATGGAAAAAAGTTAACATTTTGAGATCACTGTCATCCCTATTTGGTGTCAAAAATATTGTAACGTACAAAAATAAGCAATGGCGGCCATCCAAAATGGAGTCACGAGATGGATTAATACAATAGGTATGTCAAAGGAAGTAGCTACCTTAGAACATTCTACGTCTATCAATAAGCGCAGAATATGGCTGAAACTAAGCTATTCAGCTGTTGCTGTGCGACAATTGCGAGCTTATTCAGATTTATGTCACTTTAACCATTTACTGATCTAACTCTTATCAATTTTAAGTATTAAATAGCATGTTCTTAGACAGGGAAGTTGACGTGCTCAAGACACAATAGTCAGTGACAAGTACGTACTTATGTACTTAAGATTTCAAAAACGAAAAACTCGTGCTTTGCATTTAGAATCGAACCGTTGATCTCGTTAATGCGAGACGTCAGTCATTCCCCCAACGACGAGCTGTCACTACTTGAACTAAGCTAAATTAACTCTTTAAAATTAAATTAAAGCAACTGTTTGTCTTTCAAATTAATAAATAAAAAAAAAATCATACAAACTCATGCTGACTAGCTCCTCAACCTAACTGATTTGTATGAAATTTGGCTTAGGGTGTTTTCTACTCCTTGCCTATGCAAATATTTGACATAACATATAATGTAATATGCAATACCTTCGAGAATATCAATACTTATTATAACTAGGCTTCTAATATATGAAAATGAGAGCAATAGAGATAGATGAAAAGTTATGTATTGTCTTCTGAGTTTTGACACTTTTATTTCGGCTTCAATGTCTATTTAAAGTAATAATTTTCAGGACTTTTCGGAGATTCAAACAGAAATAAATAAGAAAAAGTTCTTGGAATTCAGTCTGAACTGCGGACCTCTACTGGTTGCGGTATCACCGGATGAAGACGCTATAAAAAGCTGCTCCATCGTTATAAACGACGTGTTGTACAACTTTGACAATCCGTTAAAGGCTTTCGTCACATATTTTAAAATATTTCACGCCCTGAATTGCGTTTTAATAAAGTCTTGATTAGTATGTATATTGTTTCATATTCTAAATAACTTCAAGTGGCTCTTAACAGTATGTTAATAGTTAAGTTAAAATTTATATCATTTACTAGGAATGTTAAACATGTTAATGTCCTACCTTGGGGAAGTCAATTTGTAGCAATTTAGCATAAGCTTACTTGTGACTAATACCGACATTGGCACATGTTAGTGTATTACTCTTTTCGCTACCACAGTTTGTTTTAGCACCAGGTCAAATATACATTGTGAAAGTGATGTTGAATTAGTTTATTAGTTTCGAAGCATCACTTAGTTCCCAACAATATAAATCCGGCTATAAAGAATTGTTTCATAGCACCAACCAATAGTTTAGTTGCGATCAATAATTATGAAATAAATTACCAAATATTCTTTTCACTGCCACAGTTCTCTTTATTAGTAATATTAAACTAGTTAATTTGCTACCTTAAAACAGCGTTTTCATGGCACTTTACAGTAGCTATGTATGATCAATATTGATATTAGCAAATATTAGTAAGTCTATTCACCACAGCCTGCTTTATTTATTAGGTATATATTCAACAAGTTGACTGAGGGAAACGTTTTCGTAGCACTTCATAGTACTTAAGTTGTGATTGGACATTTATTGGTCAAACATATTTTATTGTTTGTATGTCAATATGAACATTATAATACAATAAAACTTTAATAAATAAATCTCTACTCACAACTACTGCTAAGTGCTACAAAAAACGCTTCTCTAATGTAGCAAATTAACTTGTTATATATACCTAATAAAGCGGGCTGAACAGTTAATTAAATTAGCTAATATTATTATTGATCAGAATTAAGCTATTGTTGAGTTCTACGAAAACGCTTTCCTGAGGTAGTAAATCAACTTGTTTAATATAGCTCATAAAACTGGTTGTTGTAACCAAGAGAGTTACATATATTTGCTAATTTCGTTATTGATCACAACTAAGCTACTGTTAAGTGCTACGAGAACACTTCTCTAAGACAGTTAAGAAACTAGCTGTGGTAGTTAAAAAGGTTACTTACATTTGCTAATATGTTATTGATCACAACCAAGATACTGTTCAGTGCAACGAAATCAGTTCCCTAAGGTAGCAAAGAAACTCAACTGTGGTAGCTAAAAGAGTTGTTACATTTGCTAGTATCGTTATTGATTATAACCAAGCTACTGTTAAGTGCTACGAAAATACTTCCCTAAGATAGCAAAGAAACTGTCAGTGGTACCTAAAAGGGTTACTTACTTTTGCTAAATCGTTATTGATCACAGCTAAGATACTGTTCGTGCAACGAAATTACTTCCCTAAGGTAGCAAAGAAACTGGCTGTGTTACCTAAAAAAGTTACTCACATTTGCTAACATTGTTATTGATCACAACTAAGATACTGTACAGTGCATCGAAATCACTTCCTTGAGGTAGCAAAGAATCTGGCAGTGGTACCTAAAAGGGTTCCTTACATTTGCTAATATCGTTATTGATCACAACTAAGATACTGTTCAGTGCATCGAAATCACTTCCCTGAGGTAGCAAAGAAACTGGCTGTGTTACCTAAAAGGGTTACTCACATTTGCTAATATTGTTATTGATCACAACTAAGATACTGTTAAGTGCTACGAAAACACTTCCCTAAGTTAGCATAGAAACTGGCAGTGGTACCTAAAAGGGTTCCTTACATTTGCTAATATTGTTATTGATCACAACTAAGATCTGTTAAGTGCAACGAAATCACTTCCCTAAAGTAGCAAAGAAACAATGCTTTCGTAGGTAAAAAAGTTACTTACAGTTGCTGATATCGTTATAGATCACAGCTAATACATTGTTAACTACTACGAAAACATTTCCCTGAGGTGGCAAATAAACTTGTTTAACGTACCTAACAAGAGGCTGTAATATTGAAAAAAGTTACAAACATTAGCAGCTATGTCCAAGAAGCTCTTCAGGTATAGCTACTTATTTAGCTCAGTGAACCATTAATATCGGATGCTTAAGCAAAGTAATTTAACAGTCGGTGGTAATTGATTTAGATGTTAGTTCTAAATAATATCCAATTCCACATCAAAGTAACTTGTCAGTAACGACTAAACTTGATAAAATATTCGTTGAAGTAGCTAAAACTTTACAAACTATTCCTAATTTTCTCTGTTGTTGTACCTAACTGATTAGTTATCACAACTCAAAGGTATTAGCGGTGCAGCTCTATAACGAACACTGTTACCTGTCACTACTAAGTATTGCTAAATATTGGCTAAACCAACTAACGTACTCCAGCACCGGTCGGTAAATTTGATAAATATTGACTGAAACTACTAACTTACTTATCATCGGTAGCAAATTTTTTTGATTTGGTACCGAAAGGATTCGTTGTCAGTGGGTTCGATATTCAGCATTCGATATTTGATGGCTAAGAATCCTTAGCCATTGCTGCTAATTTCATAGGTCTAGTTCATAAATGATTAGTTGCGTGTGCTAAAGGATTTAACTGCTGCAACGAGGAAAAGTTAATCATTATTGCGAAACTTGATGACTTCTTTAGTTAAGACAGCTAAGATTACAGAGCCACAGCTGCTTATTTCTTGGGTCTAGTACTTAAATAATTGGTTGCTTATGCTAATAAATTAACTGCTACAACAAATAAAAGTTAATTATTACTGCGAAATAAATGACTTTTTGTTTAAGACGGCTAACATCCCTTAGCCATTGCTGCTAATTTCATAGGTCTAGTACTTAAAATATTAGTTGGCAGTGATGAAACTTTACATATCAACACTAAATAAATACCAAAAATTGCTAAAAAAAGTCTCAAAAATTTGCTACAGTTGCTAAAACTGGCCAAAATAAATTTGTCGGATTGCTAAGGTACTTTCGTTATTAGGTTTAATTTAATTAGTTAGCACTGCTAATTTCGCCCAGCTAAAAACTTTTTCCTGTAGTTGCTAATCTCTTGCCTATCCGTATAGTTTGGAAGATTTTTAGCTAACAGTACCCAATTTTAGCTGTGGTATCTAATCTGTTCTTTGAGTGTAGATGCCTGTATCACGAACCTGAATAACACTTATACGCTGTGAAATTAAAAAAAGGATTTTGCATTCCATTGTATGCAAGCAAGGCTTAACCTAAACCAGTCGCCTCGAATGTTGTGTATTTCTATTTTGGACGGACACCATGTTCGAAATGAGAAAAGTAGAATGTTTGCACTGGTTGTGATTTACGAGAATCTATATTTTGGTGGGTACGTAATGTGGCCTATTAATTACTAAAATTATCCAAATTTATATCCATAGCCAATAAGAATTCGTTTGATTTTTTTTTATACCAAACAGTATATCAATAAGCCAATTCATAACAATAATATCAATACAGCCAGAAAGAACACACACAAATCTTTATTTCCATTTAAATAAATTAAGGCACAAGTGAGTATAGAGTGGGCGTTCCAAACAGGACAGTTTTATCCTATTCTGTCTGTTGGGTACTGGCAATCAGACCTGACAGCTTTAGTTTTCAGTTTGAAGATTGTTTGTTTCTGTAGATGTCATGGTATTGGTCTCTCTGCTTCTTGACGGCCTCCCTGAACCATTCCATTGACCATAGTGGCATACTTCCAGCCATTAATCGAACGACGACTGAGCGTCTGAATTAGGCACATTTAAGCCCCACCTCGTGTTGGCTTCTAGCGCCGACAGACAACGGCGATACGGCCCCCGATAGACGCCCCAACACTGTCCTTATTTTTGCCATGGGATTGGATTGGACATGAGACCAAAGTTGACCCAATAGGGATCTATTGTGCATTTCACCTGCTTTCGCTCTCTCCAATTGCCAAGTTATGGAATTCAAAAAGGGCATGCAGACACCATATTCCTTACCCAGACGACACGTCGGTCTTAGGTCGTAGCATCGCAGTCACATAGATGTTGCTAAATCGATTCCTTTTCAGTTAAGTCCATCTCAAATAAGAGGTCACTCATACCGTAGTCTACAGTAAGCGCACCCATTATGAAACGGGTTTGCTATCTGTTCAATCTGCAGATTAGTGCAGATCCTTTTTGTTTTTTGATTGTTCAGATAGCGCAGTTTACATAAAGCACCCAGAATACTTCGCGGATAATAAAGTTATATCAATTTTATTTACACTGCGTAACCCTTGTAGTTCGTTGATCGTTACGCATAAAATTTCATTAGGTGAGAACAATTTGTACGGTAGACTAAGAAATGAGTTCCAAGCGTCCTATAGTTCTGTTTGTCAAGCAAATGCGACTGAGCCAAATAACCTGACGCCTTCGCCGAAATAAGGCGCTTTCTAATTTACATTCCGTATACAAATTGCGCAAATGTGAGCATGAAAATAAAATTGTCGTCGTCTGTGTTTTCTTGTGGGTTGGTCTTTTTTCACATTATGGAAATTTTTATTACGAATTCTGTCAAATTAGTTTATCCACACGCATTTTTATCAAGCTTTATATGGATTACTTTTTCCTCATTGTGCGAATTTGAACTTGAATTGTTTTTATTCAGATACTATGCAAAATAAATTCCAAAAATCAAGACAAACTTATATCATTTAACCGCTGAACAATTCATAAAGAAATACTTTTGGACGTAGACCGAAGTAAGGTATCTTCTCGCATTAATAAGTGAGTTTAAATGAAATCACTATTGATGAACATATTTAATTATAATATAGTTTAGAAAAGAAGTGAATGCGTTGTGAATATATTAGTGGACTACGATGGTCCATACTAATTGCACCATTTAAAAGATACCTATGTTTTATATTTTCCCCAGTTCTTATTCATCCCAACTAATATTATAAATGTGATATTTTGTGTGTGTGTGTATGTATGTAAATTTGTTACCTCTTTACGCCTAAACGGCTGGACGTATTTAGATAAAATTTGGTTGGTAGACAGATTAGGATCTAGATTAACATATAGACAAATTGTTTTGCTGGACCGATTTTGATGAAATGTTCCACGCGAACGAAGTCACGGGCAACAGCTAGTGGTAAATAAAATTGTTTAATTGACAAAAAATATTTGTTACACTTTCGTCTAACTAGGTACTTTAGTAATAACTATTTATGTATTTAAAAACCAAAAACCCGGTAGCATATTTTTAATTTTGCGGACGCGGTTTTGGTTTTTTTACCATAAAATGTATCCTAACTCAACCGATCGATAGCATTGCACTGTCTGTCCTTGGGATTATGTTACGATATGACAAGGACGGATAGAGAATTGACATCATAAACGATAACAACTCCATTGCTTTGGGAATAGCAATGGAGTTTGGCGGTCTGGGGTTCTATTACATAATTTCATCGATATCGTCATCGGTTACGTTCTGACATGTGATAGGTTGGCCCATCGCTCGCTCGGCAATTTTACGGTTTCTCATTGGCTATCGTTATCGATGACGATACCGACGAAGTTACATAATCTAAGGCCTGACTGCAGGTATCAAGGCTAATGTAATGACACCATACACCTCGAAATCGGTCAAGCCCTTTATGCGCCAAAGGAA
Source organism: Oegoconia quadripuncta (assembly GCA_949316235.1). Lineage (NCBI taxonomy): Eukaryota > Metazoa > Arthropoda > Insecta > Lepidoptera > Autostichidae > Oegoconia > Oegoconia quadripuncta. The sequence goes on along the minus strand of OX438754.1, from coordinate 10,802,352 downwards.
CGGACATACTTTCATACATAAATACTCTCGAAAAACATTACCCTCCTTTTTTGTAGAGTCGGGTAAAAACGAACGATAAAAGTTTTGATGCAATAAGGTATTGTAACGCTCGCAGTAAGTAAACATGTCTTTATAACCGACACTGACTGCGAAGTGAGTCATTCAGTCCAAGTTGGGGAAACGATTGTGGTTTCGTGGTCCAACTCCTGCCACTCGCCCACGACAAAGTGCCACGAGGAACTTTCCACCTCGACGACTTTTTCTAAATCGACTCCATTCTAGATACGTATAACCTACGAGTGTACCGCGACAGTACCGAAACTTTCTGACTTTATGTTACGAGTATGCCAGACAACTTTTTGTGATGCTTACCAAGTTTTCGACAACTTTTGCTATTATTAAGCTGAGACATCTTCAATTAGTACAAGGCATTTTAAATTAGCTTCTGCGAGGAGTTGAAAGTCGTTTATTACTTACGAATGCAAGTACTTACTGATTAAAATGTAATTAAATACTTATCCTTTTCGCAAAAGTTAAACAAAGTTATTCAACATGATGTTATAATTACGTTTCACTAATAAAATTACGGTTGTAACATTGACCTTAAATATTACTGTAGTAGTTTCATGCTGTGGAAGCTTCAATACTTCATTCATGAAGCTTGAAAATTAGCAAACTGAAATATATAAATAAATATACTTAGACATACACTCAGCGCCATCTAGTTCCACAGTAAGCAACTATATGCTTGTATTGTGGATATCAGATGGTTGATATAATACATAAATACATCTTTTTTGGAAATAAATACTTATTATAAATGAAAACATCCATAACTCGGGTACACATGTCCGTATTCATCACACAAACATATGCCCCTAGCGAGATTCGAACCCGCAACCTTTTGGTATAGTGGTCAGAGTTGCTAACCACTACACCAAACAGGTCGTTAATGGAAGTAAGAATAAGAATAGTTTATTATGAACGCCACAACACGATACAAAAACATAGAAGTAGTAAATTATAGCTAAAACAGAAATACAATTATGAAGAAGATCCCGACAATGCTGTAGTAGGTTATTCAGCTTAGGTACTCTTGGATTTTGAATAGGTAGTCGCACATGGTCATGATGTATAGATAACAGTGACTGCCAGGTAGCCACAAGTGTTACACAACACAACACACAACAAAAGTTGGTACAACTCTACAGTTAGGAGGACTAACTATACTAAACTTTACGTTCCGACACAACGTCTATAAGCTCATAGAGCGAATTCCAACGATATGCTTTTGTTCGTGAAATGTAATTATTCGGTGAAAGAATTTTACCATTTTTAAATAACAAATAAATAACTTAATCATAAACAAGAATGTACCAGATCTTGCTGGACCGGAAGGGTACGTAAGGGGCACTCTGAATAGCTGAGGCTGTATCAGCCTCTGTAAGAATTAAAGGTCATTCCGATCATTTCAAACTCTACAAGACGGTACCTCTCGTAAAAGTCAAGAATGCCTGACACCCACGGCTTCCCACGGATTTCCACTCCAAATGGATCAATATAGTCCCCATTGAGACTAGCATTTACACCGGCTAAGATTTTCAGCAGATGCTGCTGCAGATCCAGCAGTATTAATAGTTACTAAATTATAGTTAAAAATGCAATGGCACAAAAAAATCAACACAATAGCATGCCACCATAAAGCGTGTCCCAACGTCCAGCTATGAGAGTCATACCCTGTGGTCTCTGCCATTATGGCCAGCAGGTTCCTAAATAGCCGGCACACCATCAGAGGTTAACATTGATGACGAGGCAGATTTTGGTGGCATTTATGAACTTCAGGTAACCGAAACATGACAAATTAATTAATCAACGGAGTGAGATATTGAACTTGTATATGTTACTGATTTTTGTTGCATATTTGTGTTACGTCTAATTACATTCTCAATCTCTGTCAGACTGCTGAAAGGCAGTGTAAATAAAATATTTTTGCGTAAAAATTTGTAACGATTTTGATGACGGTAACATATTCACCGAAAATCAAACAAATTCTTCGTCACTTCTAAAGACCGAGTCCATTATGCTCATTCAGCTAATAAGTACTGAATAAATTCTTGATCACGACCAGCCATTATCATTTAGCGGTTAATAAATGTGAGGGCGAAAGTCGAAGGTAACTCGCCAACAAGGGGGATCAAAAATCGTAGTAATAATCGTAAAAAGTTTCAGTGTAACGTACGCGCCGTGAATTTTGGAGGTAGTCAAACGATCTTGTCATTACTAAAACGGGGCCAACGTCTCCCTATAACACGTACGTGCTTTATCTTTGATTATCGACGGGTCCAAGGTTCATATTACGTATTTCGGAGCACCTGTGAATTTGTGGCCCAATAACAGGAAAGTTTTGTCGTAATGGCACTGCAACCTACCAAGAAATGAGAGTCATTAAAATCAAGGACCCTGTAGTACTAGATCCGGACACTTACACCAATTATCTAGTCGCAAACTAGGGAAGTCTACTAGATAAATAAACACAAATATTTATTTAAATATCCATGACTCGGGAATAATTTCATCACACAAACATTTATGCTGGCCTTTAAAATTTAATACCTCAATTATGTGTCATTATGATGTCATCACACTAGTGGTGGCCAGATTCTAACCCCGCTATATTCCTAAAAATATGGCCATATCGTAGCGATTATAGGGTAAATTCTCATGATGTATTGCACAGTGGAAGATAATTATAGGTATGTCCATCAATAGATAATAAAGTGAAAAATGAAAATTGTTTTACCAACTCTTCTTATGACGAAACCCAAAATGCATTTAAATTTATATTCCCTCCATTCACAACAACAACGCTGCAGTGGCCATTACTTTTATTTCCCCATCACTCAAGTCTTTGGAAGTTCACTCATAAATATGCAAGTCTAAAGTTGTTGAAGCAACTCGTATTTTACCACTTTTAGCTGGATACACCAGCACAATAGTCCATATATACGAAATGGATGTATCTAGCACATTCTGGTTATATATTAAGAACCGCTATGAAGTTTCACCGAGTTACAATATCCGAAGGTTCATAAATATTCACAACGCTTTACAGTCTACTTCCACTACTTTTATCAACCCCTGCGGACATTATAAAAGCGTCTATTACACTTTCTATATAAATGAGTTCTTGAAGATAACATTATGCCGGGTAATGGTACCTAATTTGTTTCACATTTAAACTACGTAGTCGGGGTAATAGCTGTTTGACTCGAGCACCTCCACAAACGAGTAGTTAGGCGCATCTGCTTTCATTTTCATAGAGACATCTTGACAGTTTTCGAGTATTATTCCCATACATTCTCGCCGTGTATTCTAAAATTAGTACCCAATTATCCTCTTCAATCACACTACAGAACAATTTTCTAGAATGATTTGCCGAATCCAAGTATCTGTCTTCTTTTCTTTCACCCTTTAATACTACACTCTCTATCAAAATACTTACAAGTAGTTTCATCCCGTGTATTGGAATATTATATCTTTATTTCTAACGTTACGCAATGTTTTTGCCGGGATCGGTAACTCCACTGATAGACGTGTTAATCTCACGGTGTCGGGAGCATGTGACGATATTATTTTTCTGGGCATCATATCGAGTGATTAATAACGTTATTCCTTTTGCCGTAATGACGTCACTTTCGATATCATTCCTCTCTTTCAGTCAAGTGTTTCTGGCCTCTGTTAATGGGTTAATCGAAAATTCATTAGGGTTGTATCATTAATTATAATAGTTAATGGAATTAATGGTTGTATACCATCCTAGGAAAAGGGGTGTAAAATATATTTTTTTAAGAAAAAAATTAACTACTCATTACCAAAATTATATTTCTTTTTTTCAAGAAAAAGTTAACAAAGTGTATTTATTTTGTCAAAAAAAAATGCAATTTCTTCGAAAATCTTTTGTCACGTAAAAATATGTCACATAATGACCAATAAATTTATTCATGTCAAAAAATGAAATTTATTTTCACGACGACATGTCAGAGTATGCAATGTTAAATTTAAATTATGTCTAAAGTCATTTTCATTTCTTATTAAACTCTGGCTAAATGGAAATGCAATCAATAAAACCTTATGAACATTTTTTTAATTATTCGACTGTGAGAAATAATTTATCGAAGTTTTTTTATTGACATTCCCCGTCGTCCTATATAAAAAAATAAAAGAAGTATTCTCTTTAAAAGTGTTTGACAAGATGTTTTTTAATATAATTGAGTAGGTGGCACCAGACATACAGTCATTAAGTATCGCCTGTCCCATATAATTGCTAAGTGCAAGACAAGTTTTTCGAGCTATGTGGCCTTCCCACTGCCACTTCAACTTGCTTATCCACTGGGCTGTGTCAATGACTTTCGTTCGCTCACGGATTTCTTCATTCCTGATGTAATTCGTTGCGTGACTTTGAGCATTCTTATGAGGTCCATTAGTGGAGACCACGTTTCAGTGCCATATACTAAGTACTTTATTTCTAATTACTTCAACAATTTTCTGGCATGAACTCTAATTACAGAGAGACACTTAAATACATGTAACCTAAATAGACCCTAATAATAGTAATTAGACCCTAAATATTAAACATAAAAATTTACTTTAAAAAAATTTGATTTCTTAATTACTTTAAGTACGGTAAGTTAATTTAAAATAAGTTATTTAACTACTGTTAAAACAAGGTGTGAAGGTGGTAGGTACTAACTGTATGGCGGATGCATATTAATTATCTTCTTATCCATAAAATCGACTCGAATAAATGATATTTTTCTCAGCGAGTGGATGGCAAAATCATCAAATAATTGAGGACCAGAAACTGCCAAATATATTATATTGGGTAGCTAAGTATGTTCCTACCTCTAAAGCACGTGTAAAATAAACTATTTATAAAAAAGGAAGCCCGTCCAATAGCTCGCGACTTATCGAAATCATATTTCAGGGACGTGAGGACGATGTAGCTTACCCTTTTCCAACGCATTGTCTCTAAAGCCTCGTTCAAAATATCCCAGTCGACCTGCAACTGACTTGTGCCATTCGCGGCACTATTCTTTGTCCGAGGAACAGATTTCTATTCCTCGTAAGTAGAGGTTACTTGATCACAAAATATAACAAACTACTTGAACTGAAATAGTTCACGCTAATATACCCGTGCAAACGAGGCATTACCCTTTTCTAAGGCATTGTCTATATCACATTGTCATGAGCACGCGGCGACAAAAGATATTCGTCGGTATATAACTTTATTCGTGTAATATTTCAACAGTAGAGATATAGTTGTTCAAACAAAAGCCGAGTATATATTTATACGAGAACCTATATCATGTTAAAAAGTAGGTACGTTTTTATTTATAATCCCCGATGAAAAACGACGGGTATTATGTGTTTGATGGCCTATGTTCAGCAGTGGAGGTCATATGGCTGATATGATGAATGTGTTTCACGGGTTGTAATGTATGTGTGTGTGTGTGTCCAGTCTTTGTCCGGACGTATCTCCATATTGGATTTGGGTCAGAGCTTGAAATGAGGTCTTTTGCCGAAACTATTTCGAAAAAAAAATAACCGGTAATAAGCTTTGAAATAGTTTCGGAAAAAAAACCGGTTTCAAGCTCTGACTCAAATCCATTATGGAGATAGATCAGGACAAAGACTGGACTCACACACACGTAATTAATTAGTTACACAAGTAATTTACATAATTTACTTGGGAGAAGTAGCTTCTCCCATGCAAATTATGTATATTCCTTGATATTATTCCTAATATAGAACTACATTTAGAATAGCTCTAACGATAAGTTTAAGAAAAAAAACTTAATTTTATTATCGAAAACCTTTAATAAAACGGTTAAGGTTACATAGTAAAATTAACCGGTTTCAAGTCCCGATTTGAGTGCGGTTTTTTTTTGTAACAAAGACTAAACTCGGGGATAGGTTATTTGATGAAAATCGATTAAGCGGTTTCGAAGATTGGTTTGGTCTATTTAGACTAAACCTACTGTGCTAACGCTCCTAAAGGTATTATCCAAATGGATAATAGAATCATTTTTTTTATGAATTGGTTTTCAAAATGTTCTATTTATAGTTATACTGAATTTTTTTATTCAAACCTACCAAATACTACCAAATAAATGAATTAACTCACGAGCCTAACTCGACATCATCTTCATTGTCATGATTATCAGTCGAGACTTTTTCAAGGCTCCTTCAAAAATTCGGAGTACAAATAAACACAAATAAGTTTCTCATCCTCGTTGATAGTATAGCCGCCGCTAGTTTCAGAGCTAGCCTAGGGTTCAAAATCGTTTGGTTAAAACACAAACGTATATGTGCTCGCGAATTGCGTCTTTGATTTACTAAGAGCGCACTTAATCATGTACTAAATGTCAATATTTAGGAACGCTTAGATTTCAACGTGGTTATTAACAGTGTTTAACTTTTTAACCGACTTCAAAAGGAGGTGATGATGTTATGATATTGCTGGGCCACAGCCTTCTCTAAGTACAAAGGGTAAGGGTCATAACACTAAATTAATATATTCCATTGCAATACATGGTTCTGATATTAATTGTTAAATTACTCCTATATCCACAAAACTTCAACAACAAAGTTTCTATTTACACAGTCTATCAATGGGCACGTATAAGTTTACTAGGATAATTCCTAGTTGAATGTGCAAGCGTTAAGTGTAAAGACATGTTTATGGTCGGGAGACATTGCACAAGTGAATTCCCTGGCGTCGTATAACGATAGGCATGTCAACGACATGGTACTTGTCGACGACTAACGAACAAGATGCAGGTAGCCAACAGCCGGCTGCCGGCTCGAGACGACTTGCCCGTCCACTAGCATCTCTAATGAGAGCACCTCAGTCGTTAAATAAATTGGATAAAGACGTTCGTGATCTCTCAAGAACAACTTGAACCTCTTCAGTGTGACTAGCAATTAACTAAATTAAAAGATTGTTCGTGCACTTATTGAAACGTCTCAAACCTTCCACAGTCTCTATGTGCCTTTTATCCTTAATTTACTTTTAAGTATCACAAATCCAATTGTATTTTTTGTTCTATTTAACACTTCTATAGACTTGAAAGGAGGTGCTCATTATTTTAGAGAATTATAAGACGACGCTCTTTTATGTCATTGTTAAATGAGTTGAAATGCCTGGCGGATATTTGATCACGCTATCGCGCGACGGCAGATTTAACTCATTATGCGGATTCCCTGAACTTCGACAGTATCAATGCTAATAAATTACCAGTGTTTGTACAAGGCCGATAAAACAAACCAGTTGTGTCTACGGGCTACAGCAGTGGCATTGTGTTATTTATCCCTTCAAATAGGGATATTGACCGCGTATATTGACTCGCTCAGAAATAAATATTATTGATATCGGCACGATAATATTTCCACTGAGGATCGTTTATTAAGTATTGTCGTTATTTGTTTATTATCTCTGAAATTTCGGTGGCTATTTTGTTACTCATGATACAAATAAAAGGTAAGCCTTATTTTTGTTGATGCGGCTTAACAAATCATATGCAAACGTTTAATTATTCGGGATAAATCAGGTTACGGTTGAAAAGAAGAGCGCGTATGACGCGGCGATTTAACGCGGGCGGGAGGCACAAAGGCGGCGGTGCTCCCGATGTCAGCCAGCGAGGACCTCCGACCCGTATCACCGGATTAACTGCCTGTAACAGTATGTCAACCAGCCGAGCAGCCAAGATTTACGCCTTTGTTTCCATTCTCCATTAAATGGATTTCTTTCATTTTTTTACACCAAAAATCTTTTGATCGTTCCTTGTTTGATGTTTCCCTTGGACTTTTCTTTTGACGTCAAACAGAATAGAAATTGAAATTGCGGCGCAGACGTCAAAATAACCCCTTCGATATTGACATGCGAATGTCGGGCGCATGTCAGACTGGGCTCATATTGGATCTAGCCGGTTCCATATCCATGCCACGGCACTACGAGTAAGCCTTTAATCTCTGCATTGCGTCGCGTCGAGCGGAATGAGGGTTATCGGTTTCCCTGCTGATAAACACAAACGAATGAGCTCGGATCCGCAACCCAACTCAATAATACCTCATCGCTGGATAAAAATTGATTGTGGCGCACAATTGAGTATTTTTTCCGGTGGTCGCATTGTTTGTCGTCTCTCGGTAATCGCATATGAATAATCGCTATCAATTCTCGTTATTTATTGTTGCGGTGACATAATTTATCGGTCCTATATCTATCCATTAATTGTGGCATTACTTGCACCGACACACGCGTAATAACTGTGAACAAAAATCAGAGCAGTGGGGCTTTGTGTCAACAAAATTTGTTCACGGAAAAGGGGATTTACATAGGGGTGTAAATTATGAGTTAATGAGAGCAGCTTTACGGGTTACCGTACCGGCTTCATGACAAATAAGTGGGTTACCTCAGATAGGATTACTGAAAAAACAGCGCACTCATCTAACGCGGTCTTGACTAACGATGTATAAAATTTCCATTGTCATCAATCTCTGACACCACGCCGAGGATTCGCAAACTCTTCACTAATTGCAATTTGAACAAAAAACTAAAAAAGCAAAGTCATCGCGCTTTGCAATTTTTTACGCTACGTTCTTTAAAAAACTGTTGTAGCTTTCTGAAATGAAATAGTCCCGTAACAATTGAATCAGCAAAGAGAAAATGGAGAGAAAATGTCTCAAAATGCTCTAGTTATTTTCCATGACTGTCAATGAGCAGTGATTTTACTATACATAAATATTTACATAACAGTAGCACACGTACTTAACCCTAGATATCATCCTGTATGTCTTAACATCTATCTTTAATCTAAGTATCTATTTTTTCATAAAGTGTGTAAAAGTGATAAAAGTTCATCCTTTCGCAAGTAGTTCTTGTTTTAAGTATGAAAACTAACTATTATTGTAAAATAGAAACTCATTTGTCAGCATGGCACGTAGGCGGGAAACGAAATGGGAGGGGACTTGTCGGAGGTGTGTCGGGATTCACGGCCTCCGCTGCAACTGGCACTTAACCTCCCGTATTCCAAATACCGAAAAATATTGTAAAATACCGGAAGAATTGCTATCAGCATGACACCATATATGAACCTTCAAAAGTCCGTTACTAATAAAGTTCCTTGAATTTGCTACGCTCTGGGCACATGGGTTCCCGGCAGAACCCGCAGGGTACATGAATAGCAGTGTAGTGGTTGCTGGTAGAGCATTTTATCTTTTCGCCGGGCTTAGTTACTATAGTTTTAGATACACAGAAAGAAATGTTGATAAGATTTTTACCTACACAGAAAAGTGACATCCGAACTCTTACTCATATCCATAACTATTTTATTTCTTATGTGCAAAGTTCCCTCTTGTTAATTGTAAGCTCAGGATAATTAATTGTATGCCAAGTTTTATTAATAATTAACAAAGTCACTCTTACCCAAAGTATTAAAAAAAATGAAAACCGTCGACCCCATAACGACCAAATATTTCATCGAGATGTGTAAATAATTTTTCGTTTCTTATTGAATTGTTTGTTGTTCAAAGTTTGGTCTCTGTCTGAATAGTCACGTTTCGTAAGCAAGTATTGGAGATAAACCGGCGGAATCCAATTGACATTCTTTTGGTTGCCAGAAAAAAAAATTAAATATACTTATGTTCTTACTCTACTAGATTTCTATGGTGATTTTCGATGGTGTTCTAGGTGAGTTTGCAGTCCATTTGCCATTGTTTTGGTTGCCAGAAAAAAATAATTAAATATACTTCAGTGCTTACGCTTTTTTCATTAAATTATTAAATTTTTATGTAGTAATCTACTAGATTTCTAATGATGGTCTGGATAAGTTTGCAGTCTATATACAGCGGAATCGATTTGACGTTAATATATGTTAGTCATATAATTGTATCAGTCACTTTTACTTAGAAAAGTAAGTTGTAAATTCGGCTACCTATATTTGTCTCTACTTACTATATTCTGGGAATCTGCTATTTCCCTCGTGAACTATTAGATGAGAAAAAGGTGAGTGATGTGTTCTAAGAAAAAGTATTGTTTCAATGTCATTCGCGTGTTGTTTCCGGCACGTAAAAAGAATTTATTTCGAAAGGTCAGTACAATTCCTCCTTCGACCTTATCTTCACTTAAAATTAGTTGAGGTCAGGCTAACCAGTTGTCCATAAAAAAAAGGTGAAGGTGAAGGAGGAATGTGAATGTGATGATTAAACTTGCTTAAACTTTTAATATGTTTGGGATATCTCTGATCACGCCATTAGAGATAAGGTTCTTGACGTCATGTACGCATAAATTTATACAAGGTAAGCCGATTATCAGTTGTGCACTAAAGACTAAATGAATGTCCATATTTGTTACCCCCGAACTAAAACAAAAAGTTCACACCTGATCTTACAAACAGGGTATCATCATGTAACACGAAGTCACGTAAATTAGGTAGGATATATACTAATCCGGAGATAAAACGCTTAAGCCGCTGTCGTAACGCCTCGTGTGTAAGCAGCTTTATTTTCTGTAAACATTTGCGTTCTCTTTACTTTAAATAATAAGGAAATTCTTAATCCTTTTACATATTATCATATGCTGTTTTAAAGGCATGACCTGTGGTCATATAAAAAAAGCAAGGCTATTGCATACTTTTTGTCAAAATATGGGAAAGGCATGACAACTTACAAAGGAAAAAAAATTGTTTTGACAAAGAGATTATGTTTCAATTTTTTTTTCAAATGTACCTACATGTTTCATTTAGACAGAAAAAAACCCAAGGCCTGTGTTTTAAGTTCAGAAATTACGTAAAAGTAGATGTCTCGTTTCCCTATTAAATGATTGATAGTGAAACAAAAGTTTCAACATTCAATGTGTGAACATTATCGGGATATTTCTTGGTTCCAGATTTTCGATGCGTAGTCCAAGTTACTACGAGTACGTACATAATATGTACAGTATAAAATTTTAAAAGTTTTAGCTAGGGTAAACACCTTGCACGTGCGCATAACAAATCCTGGAGCCTCGGCCAGTTCCCAAAAATTATAAAATTGTATTAGTTGTATACTTTTTTTTAAAAAAAAGGAAAACAATTATAGTGTGGGTATTTTTCGCCGCTTCTTATACCACAGATGAATTCCCTTTCCGAAGCTTGGACATACTGACTGACAGATAAATGCAATAAGCCCTTTTATTTCCAGTAGATTTAAATGGACATTCAACAAACGACATTATGTATCTTAGGTTGGAATAAATGCTTGAAGTTTGAAGTTTGACGCCATCGATATAATATTGTTTATATGTGTATGGAATATCAATTTGGAGTCAAGAAAACACTGTATAAGAAGAACATTTCAAAGCTATTCATAAATCAAACGGTATATAAGTCAATACATTGGTAAAAATTACATAAAACCTCTTGTAAACAAGAAGCAGACTTATCGAATTGGATCGACGATACCCGTAATAGATATTGGCAATAAATAAACAGATAAAATATTGCCGTTTAAGGCCGAACACAATTTATAAGCCCGCCTATCTTGAGTTTTGGTAAGATCACGGGCCGTCCGAAATTACCTACAACAGGTTTTTGCGGCATGATTTGTAGAGCCCCCGGGCGATGTTTGATCCGACACGTGCCTCCCCTTGTCTGCCCATAACAACTTGTGTTTTCGTCGAATAATTCCTTTCGGTACTGAGCTTCTGGTACATAAAGATAATCTAAAATTGGATTAATGTTATAAAATAATAATTGCATTAAATTAATAATCATGTAAATTATCCTATATAAATTTAAAATGTGCTTTGCTTATGCTGCTAATTGTTAGAACGTAACTAAGTAAATCTCCTCCGGCCGCGTGGTTCGACAACATGTCGCACGACGAGGAGTTTTAATTCCTTGCTGTCCGACATGTCGGGCTATCAGGAATTTTTCCATGTATGTTGCGTACAATAAACAATTTTTCTTCTTGTTCCATTGTATAGGGTGGAAACGTTAAATTATTAAGACATTTTGAAACTATTCCTACGTCGTCGTCTACTGAAAAAAATTACATAAATAACATTTTATTCTAAAACGTTATAGTTCGAAATTACGATTTGCTTTACTCCCGTACACGGAGTACAGAGTAAACTACGGCCACCTCTTAGGGAATTGAAAGCTTAACGCAGTTGGAAATACTTTTATGGTGAACTTGACTACAATCAACAATTATTTCATAATATTTGTAAATATTTGCAAAACCTTTTTCTTGGTAGTTTAGTATCTCAGATTAGTGGAAAATGCATAAGAATTAAATTTTTTGTATATTTTTTATTCAGAACGGGTTGACTTTTACCTGAATCACGTCTGATCTTAAGTAAATCGCGAATGTCTCTATTCGGCTCGTTCGCACACCTAATTATTAAAGCCAGTAAAATTAATCCCATCAAAAACATTTCATGTAAAAAAACTTAGGCCAACTCTCGCGTCTCTACCATAAAAAGTTCTGACATCTAATGGAGAACCAAGGCTGACACTCTTTCCATTTGAATCTGCATTACGCAAAATGCTCTGCAATTTGTTTGAAACAATGCTCAGTTGTTAAAGCTTACCTACATTGTAATCAATATTTTATGTTTGTTTTTGTAACCAACGTTATTTCAACTTAATTATAAAGACATGTTTTAGACTTGGCAATCACAATGCGTAAGTTGAATACGATGTCAAACGACTTGTATAATCGCCTTTCTCCTTTAAAGTTTCTCAATGTAATTTTATTGACTTGGTAACGTAAACTCTATATTCGTTCAATATTTCTTGTATTCTAAGAACATACATGGTACAAATAAAGGAAAAAGTAAATACCGTGTCGTGAAGAGAGAGAGAAAGAAATAATCGCCTGGACACTCTTAATGTTTCCAACCTGTATAACTGCGACTGCGCCAGGAATACTTCGTCTAGTATACCATGATTATTTCCCACAGTGAAAGTTGTTCACATATATTAATAGGTTCTATCACATAGTTGTTTCTAGAGCTACGAACATATATGTACAATACCCCTCCTCATCCTAAACATCGCTCATTCGACACCTATCGCCCAATGAGATAAGAAAAGGGATGTCGTAAACTTGAAAACACGCATTTTTATTCTTTGGAAGCGGTTAAGAATCTTACGCAGTTTCAGAGTTCTCTGGAACAACATAAAGACGTGACAGAACCGAACTGAGTTCTACAACTTTAGGTTAGTTTTCTAATATTAACTCTATAAAAAACAAATTGGACGACAAGTTGTACCCGTCTTTGTAAATTGATGAAACTTTTGAAGAGTAGTGTCTGAGTACTTTTATAACTAAAAGGAGATTATTCTGCATATAAAAAGTTTTGTTTTCATCGTCATTCACTTATCATGAATTACCGGCAAATTGTAAACCGAACTCTAAAATAAATAATTAAAACATCCTAAAAGTAGAAACTAACGGACTGCATTGAGATTGCGTTCTCTATCTCCTAGCGTCATCACATATCACTTATCAGCTCTCTGCTACATTCCTACTTTCCGCCCGTGACTTCGGCTGTGAATTTTAATCACGCTAAAACAGAGCAAAAGGAAACCATTTTAGAACTATCTTCATCAAATAGCCATAGTTTACAGATTGCTTTATATTTATTTACGTTTCAACGGTGATGGGCTCACCCCCTGTCACGTGTGCATTTCTGTATATTTTAAATGGTGAACCGTGGATGTTGTTTCAGTCATTAAACTTTTATGTTTGGAACATCAAAACACTTGGGATAACTCTGACCACCCCATTTGGGATAGAGGTCGCGTGACATTATGTTTGTATGTATATTTAGAAAGAATTATGGAAAATTCTGATATATTTATTTGCATAGGAGTATCATTATATTTTTTTGGGTCCTTAGTTCCCGAAATTACTTTTGTTTCAAATACTTCTTGTGACCCCCAGAGAAATGGAAATTCCTGCCAAATTATATCAATATCGGTCCACGAGTTTGGTTTGCGTGATGATCTGTGAGATAGTCAGTCAGGACATTGTCTTCTACTAATATCACGCAGATAGTGCAGCAACCCAATCGCGGTACTTCTTTAGTCAACTATTAAGGGGTTCCGGTCTCCCCTTGGGTACTCCATCATCAGATCTTGATAAAATTTAATGCTTCTGACTCGGGAGTACCTACTTCTTTCAAATATTATAGAACCGTAAAATCTGCCACGGAATCCCTGAGTTATCGGTGTACATATAGGACTTTATAAAAAATACGTAAGCGATGAACTGACATCCTCTTTTGTGTAAATCTAGTATTATAAATGCGAAAGTTTGGATGTTTGTTTGTTTGTTGCTGAATAACGGCGAAACGGCTGAACGGATTTGGATGAATTTTTTTTTTTTTTTTAATGCACAAAGGGTAGGTGCTTGACCTCAATCACACTTGATGTTAAGTGAAGATGAGGCCGAAGGTGGAAGCGTACTGACCCAGAAACCCCAAGACATTTGGGGGACTGGCTATCTTATCTCTGACAACCGGAACACAACAAAGCTATTAACATTGCTGCTTGGCGGCAGATTTAGATAAATTAGGTATATAGGAAAATATTTTTTTAAATATCCTTGGACATATACAGACAGCGCCACACTAAGCAACTAGGCTTGTGTTGTGAATACCAGATGGTTGATACACTACACAAATACATTTTTTTTTGTAAATAAATACATATATAAATGAACAACATCCATAACTCGAGTACGCATCATCCAAACATATGCCCCTAGCGGGATTCGAACCCGCGACCTTTTGGTATAGCAGCAGAGTTTCTAACCACTAGACCAAACAAACCAAATATACCATGGATTAAGACATAGGCTATTTTTAATCCCGATAAAGAGAGTAGTTCCCACGGGATAAACAAATTAAACACAAAAAATAAAGCTATTCCACGCAGGCTAAGCCGCAGCCGGAAAGCTAGTAAGTTAATATAGTATCAACACAACATCAAGCGATTTACTTGCACATGGCTCATAATTACGATTTCCATTGCTTTACTTGCAGCAATATTTGAATACTAGAGTGTATGTGAAGCATTTGGGAGTGGAAGAAGTACTATTTAGAAAATCCCTGAATGTCCGAACAGTGTTAAAAGCTAAATGTTTTCGAAACGGCTCAATCAATTTTGTTCAAACGTGGCTAGTAACCTCCACATTTTGTCATGAGTATAAGACACATCCGGACAAAGACTAGACACACACACACATACACAATTGTACCTACTCTTTTCAAATACTGAAAACTGCTGCTGCTGCTGTACTGCTTTTTTTTTATTTTAATGATTTATTTGAAATCACAGCCAAAATTACAAATTTAAAATATAAGTTATACATTTAGAAGCCAAAATAGATCTCAGTGAGTTTATACATAGCTTATTTTGTTACCTTATCTATCAAGACATCAAATTGTTGTGCTTGTGGGTGTAAGGAAGAGAGAAAATGTATAGAGTAAAATGTGCGAGTGTATGTGTGTGTATGAGTTGAGTGTGTGTGTACACAATTACCTAATCTATGTCAGTGCTTTCAATGCTGCTGATTTGAACTGACTACGACTCACTCACTCATTCACGTGCAATAAAGTGTATTTGTATTGTATTGTAGTATATCTGGATCGTTGCAAGTGGAAATAGACGTGAGCGTACGTAAGTATGTTTGGAATGTAAATGTAAATCAGCTCTCTCATTTTAAGCTTTGATTTAGATCAAAGTACTGAACATATACTTTTGATTTATATTTTGTGAAGATGAGACCGAAGGTGGAAGGTATTGAACCGTAAACCCATTTTATTTGGGGGACTGGCTATCTTTAATTTGATAACCGGAATACAACAATTCTTAGTTGTTTAGCGCCAGATTTAAATAAGATGATGGTCTAGCTACCACTTTAAAATGCCTTACCACATAAATGTACCAAATGCACATGTACCCCGCTGGGGATCGAATCTGCGACCTCTGATCGTAAATATTGTTTACGCAACGAAAGCGATCGAAAATGTATTGTGTTAGAATAATAGACATGTCACTGTTTCTATCAATGTTTTATATTCATGGGGAATATATAATTGCCAATTTTAGTACCTAGAAAAAGCAAGTAAACGCCTATCCATACCATGCCACACCGAGAAAATAATTGTAGTAAAAAATTCTGGCAACAAACGAAGTAGCTGAACATCCTAAGAGCATCTATTTCCTCTATCATACTATTCACGTAGGCAGCTATCCTCTAAGAAACAAAACGAGCATAAATTCACGGTGAGCGCAATTTTCGCACGTTATGCAAAACCTTAACCGTTGCCGTTCGAATAATTTGTGATAGGAAAATGGTATTGTATGCAGAATAATAAAATCCTTCGACCCTTCGAATCGACCTGATAATAAATTTCACTGTTGTGGTTTCCACGTACATGTTGTTATGCAGGCGCGGACCCAGCTTTCAATTTAACGGGAGGTCACTCACATTATATCTGGGCATTATGGAGTTAAGAAGTACTAAAAGCTTTTTAACACCCTAGTATGTAGTAAACTTTGCAATTTAGATTTAATATTACATCGACAGCCTTACATCTCCTCTTTTGGGGTACAGCCTCAGTAGGATTATCTACGAGGCACTTCCAGTGCAGATTGGTGGAATTGTGATAGACAGCCACGGGGCAGTCAGTATTTTCACACGCTTTGTAAGATACTGACTTGGCTTAACGACTGTCTTTAATCGTAAAGAACCAGGATCGACTATTTAATGCACCCTCTGAAGCAGGGAAACACACGTATAATATAACTATAAAGTGACAATTTAGAATACCCCCGAGGGCACAAATGATGATGATCCGGATAGACTTTTGTCATCAAACATGTCTAAGAGCCTAATCCACGAGTCTAATCTTAAATATTAAAAAAAAAAAAAAAAAAATATAATAAAACCCTCAACGTTGATATGATCGAAATACTCCAAAAAAATTTTTGAAACGGTTTAATCCAGCCATCAATACCAGTAGTGATCTTCCAACCAAGAACTGACCACATCAGACATTGGCCGACTTTGCTAATCTAAGACGAGAAGCTTAAGCATTTAGCATAATTATTATATTTTGAGGGGATCGTGACCCCCCCCTTCCATATCCATCCCTTCGACCGGCGCCTGTTACTGTAATCGCATTGGCTCATGTCTGATACAATTAAGGGTGTATTTTTCAATACACTTCGTTTTGTAAAATTAGGCCTCCATTTTGGCCATCTCGAAGGGTGGAACGTTTTCGGTAGAAGCATCCTTCAATGGCTACCCCTAAAACTTCCGTCATATACATAACGATATTTCTAGAAATTCCTATTGACATTTTAAAATACTACTTTTCCGTTATTACTATATATAATACCATAATTTCATATGCCTACGAGTTTATTTTAAGGTTTCACCAAAATTAATACAACCTATTTCCCGTATTAGTGTATTACTTTAATTAATTAAGTTAATTAGGTTTTTACATTGCATGTTGTGTATGATGTCATTCAAAAACATTTTTTCTCTCTAACGAATGCCTGTGTCTTGTACTAGAATGTTGTAAGGCTGCAAAGTACATTTAATAATGATAACGTGGTATATATTACATGGTATGGTATATATAGTTTCTTTGGACGGAATTTCTCCATTTTATAAAGGAGGGTCTACCTAATAAATGTTTAATTGTGGACTTAAAACATATTTTGAGCAGGAGACCGAAAACTTTAATTTATTTTTGAATCGTTTTGAGTGAAATTACTACTTCCTACTATCTATGTTGTGGGTACAAGATATTTAACCGCCTCCGTGGCTCAATGTAAATAAACAACATAGGGTTCGATCCCCAGCGGGGTACATGTTTAGTACTCGGTTTGGTTGGTGGTAGGGCATTTTAAATGTCCGCCTGGCTAGCTACCACCATCTTATCTAAATCTGCCGCCAAACAGCAATGTTAATAGCATTGTTGTGTTCCAGTTGTCAGAGATAAGATAGCCAGTTTCCCAAACAAGATGGGGTTTCCGGGTCAGTATGCTTTCACCTTCGGCCACATTTTCACTTAACATCAGGTGTGATTGAGGTCAAGTGCTAACCTATTATGCATAAAAAAATAAAGAAACTCTTTTAAACGGAACTCTTTTACTATGAAATCACAGGCGAAAATGGTGAACTGACCAGCACATTTTATGTGAGAAGGAAAACATTTAAACTGTTTTAAAGCATCTCACGGGTACCAAAGTCGATTTAGATCCTCAAACGGAACTCTTTAATAAGGGGCAAAGCTAGAAATCACAAAAACTAATGAGGTCACTGCTCTAAACCATCTCTTACAACATGTCGAGATGGAAATCACCTTTTAAATCTCGCGTACCAATGTATAGAACAATAAGGCGTAAGTATTTTAATACTATTAAATTCCAAGTTAGCATAAAAAGAAGCATGAATTTTCGAAACTAAAACCCAAGACACTAGGTTAATGACAAATCCACAAAAAGGAATAAAATCTTAGTAGGTCACCCAGTGCGGAGTGAGGCTCTCATCAATATTACGTGCACGTCCCCAAACTTTCTGCCACAATTACCTGCGAGCTCAAGTGTCGGAAAATATATTGGTTTTGTTCGTCTCACGCGCAACTATCTAGAGAATTGATTTCTTGACGAGTCATCGACAATGGCAAGATGAAGTTGTACCTCTTTATTAAACATTACCTTCAAAACAAGCTAGACGCAAAAGAAAAATGTACTAGTACGGGTACATTTACTATTTATACCTAGTGGATAAGGTTAAATATCTGATATTGGGAATGTACATGATGAAATGTAGCTTCTTCCTACCTTACAAACGGTTAGATTCGGTATGTCAGACAAACTAAGAAAAATAATTCAACACAAATCAGGGAAATCTACATAATGTTTATGACGAAAAGCGCTAAATTATCAATCAAACTTATCTATCACTTACAATGTAATCAGACTATTTCCCGGAGCACGCTGTCAATCGCATAGTTTATTACTCAGGAGCATGTTACAACACACCACGTGAAGTCAGTAGCCGCTATAGTTAATTAATAATGAGAGAGAGTTCGTCGGGTATATACGAGCCGAATGAGAAATATTGTATCGCTGAACGTTGGTTAGTTAACAGAAAGAGTGGTGGCGTGTGGGCTGAAATAATAAGCCGCAGTCCGGCATGAGGATTATTCCCGGTGTCCCCCTTTTGCTGTCCTTCGTTGGAGAACAACGGGAAAAAACTGCACTGTCAACGCGACATAAACATAGAACCAACATATATAAATATCGCATTTGAAAACATTGACATGGGATTACTTCTTCTCTTCTTTATGTTAGTCGTATGAACGAGTAAATTGTTAATTTCTGATATACTTCATTTACAATGCGCGACCTACATTTACAATACTACAATTTCTCAAATCAAATACGTTTTATTGTTTATATAAGGAAGGTACATTTAAATATCTTATAGAATCTATAAATTAGGCAGCCTTATTCATTTTGTCATTTTATTAATGCAATAAACTTGCCGACCAATTAGTGTACTGGAAAGTGATCATGTCAGCGAAGCCAACGGTCGCGGGTTCGAATTCCGCGAGAAGTAAATGTTTGTGTGATGAATGCAAACATTTATTCCCGAGTCGTGGATGTTTATATAAATATTTATGTAATGTTGATCCATTATCTAGCAACCATAGCACAAGCTTTGCTTAGTTTGGGACTAGATGAATGGTAAGTGTCCGAAATATTTATTTAAATATATATTTTAAAAAAAACACAATCGTTGATAATTGTCGACTATCATTTAATACCAGCTGACACCTAACATACGCAACTCTGCGTGAACGAACTCAACAGCTGGCACAGCTATAGAAATATTTTTCACACAAATCGCTATTAAAATATGATGATTTATTTTAAATGAAAGCGAAATACTTTTGCAGCCATCATTTATTTAACATCAAAATGTAATGTAATTAGGAATATACAGGGCGTCCCAAAGTTATGGGACATGAAGGGGAAGTACCTTAAATATCGTAGATAGTGAATTTTGCTCAAAGAAGACTTTATGTTATTTTTAAAAGTTAGTAATTCTGCATTCATAGATTTTCTAAAAATTATTTGCTTCGGCTGGGAATCGAACCGACTCAAATGTGAAAAAAAAAACACCCTACTTTTATGATGCCAATCGAAAGAATAGCTAAAAAATAATAACTCTGCCTAAGTAACATAGTATTTTAAAAGAAAGGAACAACGTGAAATTAATCATTTTAATCAAATAAAAAACATACATGAAACTGCCGTAGTCAATTAAGTAGGTATTTTTTTGTAAATTAATTAATTAAATGCTCAAAATGTGATCCCTCTTGTCTTACGCAAATCGCCAATCTTTTAATGAGCCCGCTGCCTGTTGATTTTCTAATCATTTTATGGTGAACACTCGATGTGATATGGCACAATTCTGTTTGCAACTCGCCTACGTTCTCGTATCGCTTTTTGTATAGCATATCTTTCACGTATCCCCAAAAGAAGAAATCTAATGGTGTGAGGTCCGGGGATCTGGCCGGCCATCTAATCGGTCCATTTGTACCAATCCATGTAGGAAAACATTCATTTAGAAAATCTGCTGCTCTCCGACTATTATGAGCCGGAGCTCCATCTTGTTGGAAAATTAAGTTTTCTTGCTCCGCCGCGGAATGGTTTCTTATCTTATCCCTTAAAATTTGAAGTATTCCTAAATACTTTTCTGTGTTCAAGGTTCCTTGGTAAAAATGGATTAAGAAAACCCGGTTTTTTAAAAGTCCGCACCAACAGTTGAGTGAAAAACGCACTTGGTTATTAGTTTCAGTCACTCGTAGGGGATTTTCTTTAGACCAAATACGATTATTGTTGCGGTTATACATACCGTTATTGCTAAAGTTAGATTCGTCTGTCCAAATAATATTATCCAAAAAATTTGGATCTTCGAGCAATCGTGCCTGGATATCAAGACAGAAATTTTTTCTCCTTTCTGTATCGCCCGGAAGTAATTTTTGAACCAATCGTCCTTCAACATAACTCTTAAAACCGTGTTTTTTTAATACACGGTGTATTTTACTTTTTGAAACTCCAATTTCATGTTCTCCTTCTCTCACCGATGCTTTCGGAAAAGCCGAAAAGTAAATTAAAATACCAAGTTCTTCGTCGTTGATCGTATGGTTTTCTTGCTGTGGTTCTCTTGGGCGTTTATCGAAACGTCCCAGAGTTTTCAAATTGTTCACAAGCCTTTTCAAAACTTTACGAGACGGTATTTGTCTATCAGGATATTTTACGCCATACCACCGCAAACTTCTAGAGATATCTTTATCGTTCAAAAAATATGCTTCCATTAGATCAAAACTTACTTGATATGCCATGTTCGCAATAAATTAACACAATAACACTTGTGTAAGTGAATTGAGACTAAACAGATCAATATCCGAAAAACAAACGCTCGCACATACTGTTCCATTTTCAAATTTAAGAACAACATTTAAAAATATCACTTCTTTTTAAAATATCTTAAAAAGTATGCATTCAAACAAACGCTGTCATAAACTGTTCCATTTTCAAATTATAAATTATTTATTTTTGTTTTTAATTTGCCTTCTGTCTAGCTTACAGAGGACGTATTGAAATACAAGTTTTATCATTTCATCTACACGTGCACTTATAATAAGGAAAACTATGTTAGTACCTATTTTATGAAGTGGGTACTTATTTACGAATAATCAATGCTATCTTTGGAATGATAATATCGCTACTTTTCGAACGTCGTCGGCAATAAATAACTTTCTTGAAATTTGACTCAATCATTTTATGTTGTTCCTTTCTTTTAAAATACTATGTTACTTAGGCAGAGTTATTATTTTTTAGCTATTCTTTCGATTGGCATCATAAAAGTAGGGTGTTTTTTTTTTCACATTTAAGTCGGTTCGATTCCCAGCCGAAGCAAGTAATTTTTAGAAAATCTATGAATGCAGAATTACTAACTTTTAAAAATAACATAAAGTCTTCTTTGAGCAAAATTCACTATCTACGATATTTAAGGTACTTCCCCTTCATGTCCCATAACTTTGGGACGCCCTGTATACAATGTGTCCCGGAGAGAAGTGACCAGCGGGCGTAGTTTGAAAATTTATACAAAATTATCGATAAATCATTTAAATTTAGAGACCTAACTGCTTTTGTTTTTTAAAAATTGTTAATCCTTTTTTTTAATAGACATGTCTGACCTTCTGCACTATTTTAGTCATAATTTCTTTGTTTTTACGTCTTTCCCAATTCTTTTTTTTTTAATTCAGTGCTGTTATTATTATTCATCAAATTAAGTTATGAAAATTATCCCAAAACAAATAAATAATTTATTAAAAAAGAAATAAACTTAAAATTCGACCAACAAAACTGTATTTCTTTAAGTTTAAAAATAAAAAAACGAAAAATGTCCCTATAACATCATGTTTTTTTTTAATTATTATGATACTACATGATATTCTCTAAAATATCCTCGAACAATGTTTTTAGTTATTTCAAATAAATGTGAACGTACGAGACATTGAAATTGACCTTTTATGCTCCAGTAACTAGATAGAGATAAGTTTAAAAAAATGAAAGTAATGTTTTAAGCAGTTTATTTGCACATTTAAGTGTTTTGTTATTACAATGAATCATTTTGATTTTAACATGATAGTTTAATAATAAATAAAAGATACTTAATTTGTTAAAATGGTTGTTTATTAAGAAAAATCAGGTAATTAATTAATTATGTTTTCAAAATGACCGCCGTCAGCGGTTATGCAGGCCAGGGCCCTAAATGACATCCTTAGTGTAGTTCGCCTTATTTCTGCATGATTCTGCGCTATTTCTGCGGCAGCAGCATCGATTCTCTGTTTCAGCTGGTCTCTTGAAATTATTGGCACAGCATAAACTTTTTGCTTCATGTAGCCCCAGAAATAATAATCAAGAGGCGTCAAGTCTGGTGACCTCGGGGGCCATGCTATTGGACCGCCTCTGCCAATCCATCTTGGATAATTTTCATTGATGAATTCACGTAACGAAACATAATTAATTAATTACCTGATTTTTCTTAATAAACAACCATTTTAACAAATTAAGTATCTTTTATTTATTATTAAACTATCATGTTAAAATCAAAATGATTCATTGTAATAACAAAACACTTAAATGTGCAAATAAACTGCTTAAAACATTACTTTCATTTTTTTAAACTTATCTCTATCTAGTTACTGGAGCATAAAAGGTCAATTTCAATGTCTCGTACGTTCACATTTATTTGAAATAACTAAAAACATTGTTCGAGGATATTTTAGAGAATATCATGTAGTATCATAATAATTAAAAAAAAACATGATGTTATAGGGACATTTTTCGTTTTTTTATTTTTAAACTTAAAGAAATACAGTTTTGTTGGTCGAATTTTAAGTTTATTTCTTTTTTAATAAATTATTTATTTGTTTTGGGATAATTTTCATAACTTAATTTGATGAATAATAATAACAGCACTGAATTAAAAAAAAAAGAATTGGGAAAGACGTAAAAACAAAGAAATTATGACTAAAATAGTGCAGAAGGTCAGACATGTCTATTAAAAAAAAAGGATTAACAATTTTTAAAAAACAAAAGCAGTTAGGTCTCTAAATTTAAATGATTTATCGATAATTTTGTATAAATTTTCAAACTACGCCCGCTGGTCACTTCTCTCCGGGACACATTGTATAAAAAATCTTTTTCTCAATAAATTTAAAGATACTATAAAACAAACTTATTAAGAAAGCATATTATAAAATATCAGACTATTTAGATAATATAAATCTGGATTATATCCCTGGATATAACGCATACCAGGCTATTTCACTTAATTCTTATATATTTCATATAAAAATAAAAACCTGTTTTTAAAAGAGCAACGCCTCGAGTTTCTTGCTTGTTCATCTCAGGGAAAAATTGCATTTTGAACAAGCAGTAGCTTTAAAAATATAAAATTGACTAGTTTAGTAATACCCGGTGTACCTACAAAATAAAGCATTTTTGACTTTGACTTTGAATCTTTTCTGGATGTTTTCCACTGGACATCAAAAGGGGGATGTTGGGAATAACCCCATATGAGTTGATTTATTGTTTTGGCTTTGCGAAACCTCACTCGGAAGGCTGATAAAAAATGATCGCGCTTATTAACACCACCGGCTGAACCCGACTTTATTACGCTTTGCCGATTCCTGTCACAACCAACCGTTTTTATATTAACCTTTATAAAATAATCAACTGGATTTTCAACGGCCATTTGATCATTTAAACTTCCACGCAAATTGTGCTGCGCGTCATTTAACAACACCATTTATATCTTTTATTTGCATTTTAATGGTAATTGTTTACTACTTAAGTCAACTATCGATATGACTTAAGAAATGCAAAGTCCTTTGGTTGTTATGAAAGCGAAATTCTTTGCGGCACTATGAATGGGCGCTACCTCGAGGAAGTTTTCAAATATTAGCACCATTATTTCACGAGATGACAGAGGTTGGGCACATATTAGCAAAGTTCTGGGTGGCCATTCCTTGTCACTTGATTCATTTTTTAAAGACTTAGGAAAATGACACTTTTAATATCATTATTTTTACATATATTTAAACTTATATATAAACTTCAGTTGTACCGTATAGATACAAAGATTAAATAAAGACGCCCTGGAATTTTGCTAGATCACTATATTGATTTAATTAGCTTAAATTAAGTTCAGAGCTCTTATATAGGGGTATGTTGAAAAGTATGCAATGGCGGATAGTGTTATAACGAGTGGGGTGTATCTACCGGCCAATACAAGACTCATACGTCATGCGTGAGGAAGTGTAATTGGATGTGTGAATGTGTGTGTGCCCAACAGTGTACCTGCACAGTATGTATGCATGTGTGTGTGTAGTAAAGTTGTCTGTCGAAGTCCTAGCGTAGACATCAGTGTTTAAATTAGTTTAACTGCATTGGGTAGATACTTATTTGCGTTAGTAAGAAGTATAGTAAATCTTTGAACCATATATATGTCGCAGGCAGATCATTGAATTAGCCATTTTATGAAATGCCTAGGCGGATCGATATGTATGGTAGTATTCAAAGCAATCTAACACAACCTAACCAACCCGCTCTGAGTGCAGGAATCCGCCTGCCTAGAGATAACGATCCGCCTAGGCTTTTCATAAAATGACTAATTCAACGATCTGCCTGCGACATATACGCTTCGTACGACAAAGTATACCTTTTAACTATTTACTAAAATATAGAGGCATTTTCAGAGCTCTGTATATATGTTCTGCAACTATTGGTGACAAATTTTGATAAAAATGTTAATGCTAAAGTGCACCTACTTATAGAGCGAAAGACCTATTTAGTATTCTTTGTAAAGGTTCAATTTTATAATGCTGGTTTTGTCAGTAATGATGTTATGAAATAATGGTTATCTTGTGGCCGCCCAAAAAAAATTCTGTTACTGCAGGTCGAAAAAACAACCAATACGGACTCCTGAACTAGGACAAACAAATAATTAACAATATATTTTAGTTCTTATGAAAGCTGTTCTTCATGGAAAAGATAACTATTTTTTTATGTGTTGCAAAATGTACTCGAGTGGAGTGATTTGCATCGCTATCAATGGGAGCATTTAATTGAGGGTATTTTACACTTTCTGTTTATGATATTGTAAAAAATATCTAGTGATTAAACAATAAATATTGTGTCATGTATTAAGTAATTGTTAATCGGTTCTAGGACTTGAATACTATATAGACAAATTATTATTGTTGGGAGACCATACTGTCCCACTGCGGGACGAAGGCCACCCTCTTAGATAGATAGATAGATAAGGCGTTTATTTGCATTCTCTTCTCTGCACGCCACCCTATACCGCGCTTCTATCGACCTGTCGCAAAAGGACTAGTTATTTATTTTTCTCTTTCGATTCAGTTTGCGAAAAAAAATCCGCCACCTCCTCCCCGACTTGCGTGTGGTAATTTCATGAAAGACCGCCAAAAAGTCGCATTTCATAAACGAGGAAATTAATTTACATTTCCACGTTTACATAAATAAGAGGCCGTATTGCCGTACGTTTGCGGCAGCCGCTGCCGTCGCGATTAGGGGTGACAAAATACCCGGATTTGTTCGGATTCCTTTTTTATATATACCGACATGGTGTTTAGTAGTGTTGAAATACTAAAATATTCGTAATTTTAATAAAACCCGGTCAATATAATCTCTGTTATCAAAACTATTATCCAATATAATCGAATATATAGAATTATAGATCCGAGGTAAATGTGTAAATAAAGATCCGGGTTCTGAAAGAAACAATCAATTTTTGTTTTAATCCGTAAGTGGCAACACTGATTAGCGGTGCCTCATCAGCATTTAACACTTCTAAGGGCGTAATTGGATCACATAAATTTTGTGACGAGAAAGTATTTTTTATATTTATCCTATGATATTTTTACAAAAAAATAATTGACTTACTGCTAAATCGATTTAGCACCATTATTATAGACAATAGAACTAATTGTGATGAACGATGAAAATGATTTATTTATGATTATGTTTTCAAGCACTTTTGAAGAGCCAAGTCATGGTGTATCTGATGCAGCTGCTTCTATGAGAGTTACTTTTGAGAGCGATAATTAAATATTCCTCATATCAGCCACAAGACATCAACTAATAATTAAATAATGAGTTTTTAACATTAACTATTTACCAAATTAAATAATGCTATTTTATTAATTATTCAACATCACCATTGACAACTTTTATACTGATAAAAGTGAATTTTTATACTGACATACTAAAATATGTGTTTATTTACTTAGACGATAAAAATGTTATTAACCGCAAATAAAATTTGTCCCGTAATCATTTTACACGACATAGGAAATTCGGTATTTATTCCGTGACTTATGTTACACTTCATGCCAAATTTCAAGATTGTAGGGCACGGGAAGTATCCTATAGGTGATCTATCGCCGGTGATGGAAAGCCGTATCTTTTTATTGCGTTCCATCAGAAACTTGAATTACTTATTTACAGCAGTATGAAGTCGGCGACCTTGGTACTTGATATTTCCTTCGACTTGGTACCTCCAACCGTTTCTGAGAAAAAGGCCTTGATACTCGGACAGACAGACAGACGGACAATAAAGTGATCCTATAAAGATTCCTTTTTTACCCTTTAGGATACGGAACATAACATTGTTAATAACATTTTTGTGTTCCCATTGTCAGAGATAAGATAGCCAGTCCCCCAAATGTGTTGGGGTTTCCGGGTCAGTACGCTTCCACCTTCGACTTCATCTTCACTTAACATCAGGTGTGATTGAGGGCAAGTACCAACCCTATAAATAAATGCATAAAATAAATAATAAATATGAACTAAAAAAAATACAAGGAAACCAATACCAATCGCATATTTGTACATACGAGATTATTAAATTGGACTTGGTAGGTAGGTACCTATTTGTAAACCCAAACGTTAAACTAAAACATGCAAAAACATTCAGTAAACAAGTTTCTTTTTAACGATTGCACAAATTTTCAAATCCTCCGCTCACGTATTCCGGATTTCCTTAATTTACACTAACGGTCGCACACAACCCTATCCGGACCCTCACACTGGTGTCGCTCAAAATGCTAATGTGTGAATGTGGGACCGGCAAAAACTCCTCGACTGTTCACTTCCCTCTAGGTGCTAAATAATTTCGCTTTAAACAGCTCCAGCTGCCAAATTATGCGTGTATTAGCCAACTGTAGCGTCAAAATGAATATGATAACTAGGGACCCCTCTTGTTCTTTTTATGCAGCTAGTTGTACATCATAATTACAGCCAATATGAGTAAAGTTCCAGAGCTAAAGTTAAAACACAAAGCTGAAATTAATATTATTATACTTAACGGCATTAATACATTCACTGCAAATTTTCGTTGGTTTTAGAGCCGAAAATTGTATAATAGAAAAAAATAGCTTATTGGAAAATACTACATTTTTTTTATATTTTCTTTTTTTATATGAGAGGGCGGCAAATGACCGGCAAACGTCAGCTGATGGAAAGCAATCACCGCCGCCCATGGACACCCGCAACACCAAAAGAGTCACAGATGCGTTGCCGGCCTTTGAGGAAGGTGTAGGCTCGTTTCTTGAAGGTTCCGATGTCGTACTCGTTCGGGAATACCGCTGCAGGAAGTCCGTTCTACATGAAGTAACACATGAAGTAAGATGAATAAGATTATGGAAAAATGATTTAAACTTAGAATTCAATAACACTCTCCTCATCTACCTACACACCACGTTACCCGATAGTCGGCCGAAAGGTTTTGTTTGTTGCCTCTCTAGAAAAGTAAACTGCAATCTATGGAACTTGCTAACTATGTAAACAAACCGTCATATTGAAATTATCTCTGAATGATGAATTTACTAGTGATGGGCAAGACTCTTACTTACTCCTTTACTTATGTCAAACCATATCGAATAATAATAAAACCTACCTACTTGGTACTTGTAGATCTTTTGTTTATATGGTTAGCAAGTTCCATAGAATAACACTTTAAGGGGGAGGCTGAAGTCATAATCAATCAATCTCAGCCCATGTCCAACCAATGCTGGGTATAGGCCATGAGCAGCTTGAAAAATTTATAGCAGGTAGGGCATTAAGGTCTGAAATGGATACTAAGCACCGGCAAGCGAAACGTGGGACGTCCAGGTTACTAACTGGAGGAAGAAGATCCTAATCGGGTTTAGTAAAAAATATTTTGGCATAAGCTTAGGCTGAACTCGGCTTAGGCTACCTTCAATAGGAACCAAACAAAATATATAGCAGTTGTTTATCTTGGCTTATAGGACTTACAGTAAGTGGATAGTTAATCTTCACGAAATTGTTGTTAATAATGAATTTATGTGGACATTTTATTTATTTATTTTATGAGCACTTCAGTCTATTCATAGTATATCCCGTTTGTTTGGGATTGCGTCAACAATACGGTCAAATATTTATTCAAAAATAATAAAACTCGTCTATTTCTCGAAGCAGTGTTATGATCGCCGTGGAATAAAAGAATGTTTTATTAAGAGAACTTGTAAATAGAATTCAGACCTAATATTAACAGTAAATATTTTGTCTTCGAGTAATATGGAAAAGTTAAAGATATATCCAGATGCCAGCATCAAGGTGGTGGTTTCATTGAAATCACTAATATACACTCCTAATGTAAACTTTTCAAATTTTTTTCGGTACCGATATGTACAAGATTTAATTGGGTAAACATGTAAATACAATTTATAGAAAAACTTAGTAATTTACATTAGCTCGTCGGATCAGTACGCTTAAGAAACAGCGCATACAGCGCTGGACCATTGTCGGTTGAAGCATAAGAGTTCTCAAGTCTGCAGCGTCAGACGTCCGCCCGCAAGGTGGACGAATAACTTGATAGGTCGCGGGAAGTCGCTGGATAATGGCAGCTTCCAACCGGTCGCTCTAGAATCCAAAGAGAAGGGGGCTATGTTCTGCCGTGAACGTTCTGTAGCTGTTGATGATGAACTATAGTTTGTGATTTTATGTCAGTGTAGACAATATACAGTTACCGAAATCATCGTAGGTACCAATTCTACATTTCAAATACAATAAGAATTTGTACACTATAAATATTTACTAGAATTCTCAATACTTTCAATTAAAGTAAAAGCTTTGTGAAATTCAAAACCCTATCCTTTTCTCGTTAGGTAAATTACTACTAATTTGCGAATAAAGACGGACAACTAACTGACTTTGTTCGTACCGAAAGGTAAAATTTGGAGCAAACAAATGAATGCTAATTAAGAAACGTGAGCCGTAAAAATTAAGCTTGGTGACAGTCTGAAAGGTTATGACAAAATAATTACTAAAAATTAGAAGGAAATCCTTATACTGTTACAAAGAAATTTCATGTAGTTAGGTTTAATTTTTGGCCTTGGAATTACGAGTACTGACAGAGTAGAATTACTAACCAAATAAGTCTTTTGGACACATACACACATCACACATACATACATACACATTCAAACTAATAAACTGATGCTAGATGACAGATAAATATATAGGTATTAAATATTTAGATGTCCCATAACTCTAAACTGCTCACTAATCTAATTGTCGATTAGTCATATACTGTAGTTCATTAATTAGCAAAATTATCACCAAAATAGGGCCAAACAACACCTTCCAATTCATTTATTGAATTTATGTTTTATACATAAAATCTTAAAATGCATAAATTGGTATCAAACAAAAACTTTGATAGTGCACGGCAATTAAATTTAAAATACATGCACATAAACATAAAATATAAGAATTTAAACAACAATGATCGAAACTTTATATTAAGTGTAATTTTGAATACCCGCAGTTACTGAGTTTCAATTACTTGGGGAAAATGAACAATACCTATATAAAATAATATAACAATTTTCAAGACAAGACAAGAGATAAACAGGCATGTCATAGATGCGTAACGTCTCATAAAAAGCGCGGCAAGTCACGCTATATTGTTAATGATTTTCTAATTTGTTTATTTTTCTCAACTTTAATATCAAATTTAGAAGCGCACTAGTACCCCACTAGGATACCCTGTACTGTGAGAGCCATTCTCTTCCCAAGATTTGTAAACATCAAAAAACTAATTAAACTGTAAAAGAAAAGTAATAAAAATTACAAATAAAAAAAGATATATTTTTTATGCACAACAACGCTTTACCTCAATCCTGATACTGAACTAGAAACCCTATCTTATTTAGGGGACTGGCTATCTCATCAATTCTCTGACAACCTAACGACTTGGCTCGTAACGTGTGGTTTTCATCAATTACTTAATCATAAAATCAATTACAAGAGGGGTGTGTGTCCAGAAGTGAGCTTAGCTATTGACATAATTCATTAAAAGTTACAGTCATCCGTAACCAGGATAACAACCTCCGAAATCAGGAATAGAAATCCACTGTTTTACACAATTTGGCCTAAACCAATCAAAATATATGATATGACACTAATGTTGTACACTAACAAGTACGCCACATGCTCTATTTAAATTAATTAAATCATTAAAACGAACAGGTACTAATCTACATTCTCATTTATAGTAGAATATGGTTCATGCCGCTGGTTTTACTCTTAGTAAGTCTTTTTACGTAACACCTACTTCTAAGTAAATTGGAAAATTGTTGACCTAAATAAACTAAGTAGTAGTACTAAGTCGTGTAAATATTAGTTGTATTGAAACGATGCTAAACCTGAATCGTATGAAAATCTCACTAGTGATCTGATCATATATCTTTGGACTATTCTAATCTAAACGTAATTCTAAGTTTAACGAATCCGACTGCGCACACGCCAACAAATCTACAGCCGCTTTGGTAGAAAAGTTAAAAGTATATACCTTATCAAACGGCTGTTTGTTTTTCATAAGCTCAATGTTAATCCATTAGTAAAATAAGCTCAGAGTCTAGCCTAAAGCATCCCTTAAAATTTTAATTATAGGAGGTAAAAAGATAAAAGTAGTTAAAAAGATAAACACGTAGGTATATCTCTTCCCATTGTATATGTTGTGAAATTGACTCACAATTTAGTACTCCAAATCGCCGCCGCCTACTAAATCGTTTGATGTTCTTTACGAGTGGTCTGGCCCGTAGAAAGAACCTAAATCAACACATATTTCTGGATGTAATTAAGTAAGTAAATACTTATTTCTGGCTAGAAATACTGATACATTGAAAAAAAAACAATAATTCACATTTGAGTGTCGAACTTGTCATTCTTATATGAATATTCATAGTATTTTGGCGGGAACTCAACATGAGATGTTGCATTTTTCTTTTTATTTCTGGAAATTTGTGCATTCTTAGTTTTGAAGTTTATTAACGGTAGACTGTTGTACGGCAAAGTCACTGATGGTATACAAATGAAGGGAAGTGTAAATTAACAATAGAAATTTTATTGTTACAACGTCCATAGGCGTACCGTGTCTGCGAAAGTGTTAAAGTGCGTAACGACGCGTTCCCACAAGAAGCCGCCAAAATCTTCCGTAAAGCATTCTGTCACTTTACTGATGAATATTACAGAATACTACAGATGACTACGATGTATCAGATCCATTTACCTTTCAAGATTGGAGAATAAACCAAAAAAAAATGTATTTTCTCATTTTGGCGCCAATCGTTCTTAAATATTCTAGTGATTATTGGAGTGAGGTGATAACGAAAACCGTATTGATGTGTGATAGCGTTAAAGAAAGTAGGTATAGAGCCAATTGCAATTTTTAAAACTCTCCGTCAGCTTGGTGTTAGTCGAATGTTTGTGTACCGGGCCATTGATAGGTACAATGAAACGTCCTCCGATTGTGACATAAAAAGATCTGGCCGCCCACGTAGCATTCGTACTAAAATAGCGATCACAGCAGTGAAGGGGAGAATCCGGATAAATCCCGCCCGGAAGGAAAAGATTTTAGCTAGAGAAATGAATATAGCACTCAGTACCATGTCGCTAATATTAAAAGATGATTTAAACTTGCAGTTTTTAAGAGACGTACTGGTCATTTTGATAATTTAAAAATCACTAGGGTGCTATAATCAACACAACTTATTTACCGACGAGAAAATAGAACCATCGAGCTATATTTAAACAAACAGAATGACCGAGTTATGCTAAAACCTCTAAAGATCTTCTCATTTGATCAAAAGGGTACACCGTGGCCATTATCCGGTTTCAGTGGTGGTTTAGTGGGGACTATCAAGGAGTGACTGAACCATAATTTTGTGATAAAGGCATTCAGGCCAAGTTTATAAAGATACATCCGTGAGAAGGTTAGTTACGCCTCTTAACAAAACCATGTTCCATAACAAAGACCTTTCTTCCTTCCTTCCTTTCAGCAACAGCAACAGCAGCACCGGTCATGTAACTCAATCGTGACTGGAAAGGAACCTTTCCGACTTCATTAAAGCTGAAAACTGACCATCATCTGGTCTCTAAATTAATATGCTCCATTATGATTTCTGGTCTCTCTTAGAGGGTATGGCGTGCTCTAAGCGCCATGACAATATTGAATTGATTAATAAAACATTGCCGAAGAGTGGCAGTGGCAAGTTTTCGCATATAGAAAGTCAGTCATAAGATTCACATTAATTGAATGTTGCTATATCTATTTGTAAAATAACACAAACAATTGTAATAAATATTTTATGTAATAGAAAAAAACGACGATTTCTTTGTAACAATATTTATGGCAAATAATTATTGCCGCGATAGTCTGGTGTCAAAATGATGCGATTTATGAATGGACCGTGGTCATAGAATTAGACAGCCGCAAACAAGCCGAGTACCTACTCCATTGTATATACGGACCGTCTCGTAGAACTTACACACTCTCTTCTAATACCTCAGTAAGAGGAAGAGTAAACAAACAATATAAACACCGTAATTAACTCAATAATTTACAATAAAATAAGTATTCGGCAGATATTTTAAAAGCGAACTCACCCAGCACAAGGTTCCGTATCGATCAAATTATTCAACGTCTGAGGACAGATAAAAACCCATGAATTTATTCAGAGTCGACTTCAAAATCCACATTATCAAATCCGAGGGAGAGATCCCATACGTCTTGTATAATCTAGGTATATTATGAGTACCGTCTGCGATTCCTTCCGCACCGCTGAGATATTGTAATGAAATCCTGCCATCTGTTTTCTTTCGCCTTGGTATGACGTGCGATCTGTGTCTGCTTTCTGTATACTTGAATTAAATTAATTTTCAAATTCCGTGTTACTGTTAAATAATAACTCTTGCAAACATAAGTACCGATAATATAAATTTAAATGTTACAACATATCTAAAAAATATAGACTACCAGATGTGGCCGGTTTCTTAAAAGCGTTTAAGTGATTTAACGTGTGCAGAACAGCATAGGTTATTGATGAGCAGCAGAGTCAGTAGTGGAGAGATCTTAAAAATCGGCGATCTTCCTTGCCCAGAGTATGCTGATTACGACAAATTTTTCCACGAAAAGCGATAAAAATCCTATTGGGAAACGCTTACGTCTAACGTTAAATTCTTTTATAAGTTTATCCATCCTATTACCATCTTAATGTACGAGTATAATTCTATTTAATCCGCAATATGTTGTTTCACTACTATTAATTTCTTTAAATTATACCCCAAGCAATATAACAGACACCATACAGTACTGACTTTTAGATATATGGTACAGTAGGATAGTAGATCATGTTACTATAGTCGCATCACGGCCAAAATAAACAAATGCTCACGGAATGTTGAAATTAGGAGAGTGGCATACAGGAATGCAAAATATTAATTGACGCCTAATAATGACCATTGGTAAAAAATCTCTATGTATGAATACAATGTACAAAAGTTAACTATTTCAGCGTTCATTATAAATAATAATAAATCCAACATGAACCCAAGCTTCTCCACGGGTATTAAATCAATGTTTCTATAGTTGGAAGCATAGTTGCAAAATGTATCTAATTGGTATTCTTCTTTGGTGTATGAATTATAATAAAAGTGAACATTACACAATAAAGTGCATAGACAAATATATTAATTCTGTGGCATAGGTGTACCATGTATGCGTTTAGTGATCTATGTGGTTCTGCTCGCGAAATGCTTCTTCACCAGCAGCTTTACGTCCCCTCGACAAGGCACTCTCACTAGGAAAAGATGGGATATATTGACGCTAACCCAGTGCGGTTTGATGGATTTGTGTCTGACTAATGGCCACTATTCAACTTGCCCTCCTACGTACAGAAACATTGTTAGGAAATTGCCACCGGTGATAATTCACGAAATTCACGAAAGGCTTGCTTCATTGAAATTATATCGAATAGGATTTATTTGATCTCAAATAACGATGACAGTTTCATCTTATCTAGCAAATATCTCAATTCCAGCCGAGCGTATTCTTTCTAAATAAAGTGATAGTTACATAGCGTTCTTACATAGAGGTAGTATGAACCATAGTCTAGAAAACAAAGATAAAATACCTACTATCGTATTGTAAACTCGCCATAATCACTCATACAGCAAGCCACAGGCCGATAATGCGTAGCACATCCGCGCAGAGAACGCTCTAATATCCGATTTGTATTCACGGTCGCGTTGTTTATGGGCCATTGAAATACGAGCACCCATTGACGGGGCAATTTACATTAAATCGCCACTTTTGTGTACGGAGTCCGCTCACCAAGAGCAATGATGGTCTAATTATTAGTGTAAACCTAATGCGAAATGGGTCAAATTTTCTGCGATGCGATTGTACTAAACTGATAGTTCAACGTGTGTGTAGATGGTTGTCTCATTTATGCATAGTAGCATAAGTCTATAAGTTTGCGTAAGATCTTCCGAAGGTTAGCGGCAAAAATAACTGCTATTGTATTTGTACACTTCAGATAAATTACAATGCAATTACAATTTTAAACCTTACGATAATTGGTTTTACGGACTCTTTTAAAAATGTACGAAGTATGGTTTTTTTTTTGGGATAAGGGTTGACGTTATGTACTACTCTGTGTAAAAAGTATCGGGAATATGTCAATAAAAAGACCCGCGTAAAAGAGGTCGTTCTAATTTTTTTACTGCATGTTGGTAGCACTGTACTGATTTAGCGCGCAAAATTTGAGCGGGATCTGTCATTTAATTTGTTTTAAACTACACTTTTTGTTGGTCATAGTTTTGAGTCCTCGGCGATTTTTACAATGGAAAATATTGTTGAACAAAGAGTGTGCTTTAAATTTTGTGTTTCAAATGATATTTCATGTGGTGAATCACTAAAAATGTTGCGAAATACCTACGGCGAATCGTGTATATCGAAAACAAGGGCTTATGAATGGTATAAGGCTTTTAAAGAAGGCCGAGAAGTAGTAGTAGACTTGCCTCGTTCTGGTAGACCTTCAACCGCTACGACCAAAGAAAACATCGACAGAATCAAGAAGCTAGTGCTCGAAAATCGACGTATGAGTCTGAGAGAGTTGGCTAGTGAGGTGAACATATCTTTTAAGTCCGTCCACAACATTCTCATTGACATTTTAGGCATGAAACGCGTCGCCGCTCGACTAGTTCCAAAAGAGCTCAATTTTGTTCAAAAAGCGCAGCGAAAGCATGTCGCTGAAGACACGGTTTCCCGAGCTTCTACGGATCCGACCTTTATGAAACGTATAATAACTGGCGACGAGACATGGGTTTATGAGTACGACATGCAAACAAGCCAACAGTCTTCAGAATGGCGTCTCGAAAACGAGCCGAAACCCAAAAAACCGCGGCAAAGTCGCTCCAAAATCAAGGTGATGCTGACAGTTTTTTTTGACTACCGTGGTGTGGTTCACTCCGAATTCCTTCCAGAGGGAGAAACAGTGAATAAAGAATATTATTTAGGCGTCATGAAGCGTTTGCGTGAGAGTATCCGCCGAAAACGTCCAGATTTGTGGCAACACAACTCATGGATGCTGCACCATGATAATGCACCATCACACACAGCCATTATAGTGAAAGAGTTTTTATCGAAAAATTCAACAAAAGTTCTCGACCAAGCACCGTATTCACCTGATATGGCTCCGTCTGACTTTTTTTTATTTCCCAAGTTAAAATTACCACTTCGAGGAAAACGTTTTGAGTCGATAGAAGCCATAAAAGAAAATTCGCTGAATGAGCTAAAGGCCATACCGCAAATAGCCTATGAAAAATGTATGGAAGACTGGGTGAAGCGGTGGAGATGTTGTATTGCAAGCGATGGGGCCTACTTTGAAGGCGATAAAATAAATTTAGATGAATAATTTGTATTTTTTGTTTTATTGACAAATTCCCGATACTTAGTACACTGAATGTATGTCAGTGGCGTGCCATCCACACAGGCAGAAAGACAGTGCCTACCCTAGTAAATTGTAAGCTTTCCTAAGCTTTTGTAAGAAATATTCAAAACAATTGTGAGGATTGCTATAAAAGTAAGTTATTATTTTGTATTTTAAGTAAATTTTATCATTCTGTCTACCCTATGATTTCTGATGGTTAGTGAAAATAGGGCTGAAAGCGAAGCACACTCTTACAGAACATCCAACATATTAAGTAAGCTTTCCACTTCATTTTCTGTGCCTGGAGATTACCCTCAGAACAATAACCTAATGCTTTGGTTAAGTTATTGTTGTGCGAGATTCCCTCTGCCCGACTTTATTCTAGGCTAAACACATTCAACATAGAAATTCAATATCTACAATACATTTCGTACGATTTGCTATGATCAAAGATGTGTAGTAAGAGCCCTATTTTATTTGAATGACGTCAAATTACGATCATACCTGTCAGTTTTGCCAATATAAAGGTTAGAAGGAGGAAAATAAAATTTTCACATTCGCATCGCACAAAGGAAAATTACGATATTAAATATTTACGTACTACAACTATTTGTTTTATTGCATATTTCTGTTCCTACCTATCAATATTCCAAAAAAAAAGATTATTTAGTTTAGTAACTAGCTTTTATTTAGTTTGCAATGTTCGTATGTAAGTTGTCCGTTACAAAATTTGCAAATCTTTTTTCAACCACTTGCTGGTCTCTGATTGAGCTGAAATTCGGCATATACTATGTTATTTCTGTGACAATGCAATATTATGGTACCGTCTAGCTGATCTGATGTTGGAGCCGGGATGTAGTGATTGGAACTCCCTGATGGCAAATCGCAAGATAGTCGAATTTGGGCAGGTTTGTTTTGTTGCCATGAGCACTTTGCATTACGCATGATGTAGATAAAGTCAGAAAATTGCTACTGGAACTCCTTTTATTTATTCTTTGTAATAGAATAATATGTGATAATCATGATGGAGTATTGAAGCTTGTTTTTATAAATATTTTTAATGTAAAACTTAAATTTGACATTTTAGTAAAAATATTAATCAAAACAGCCCGTATATCATCTTCAAATTGTAAAAATGGTGCTATCTGCGAGTCTGTCTGTTTGTGCGTTTAGTTGTTCTGCAACGGATTTTAAGGCAGTTTTCTCTATCATATAGAATTCTGGTTTATATATATTACAAGTGACAGTTTATGTCATTTCAAGATCCATGAGGACGAAGTTGCGAGCAGAATGCTAGTCCAATTACTCGTAGTATTACAATTGTGAAAGTTTGTGTGTGCGTGTGTTTCTTACCTCTTCACGCCTTACCGCCTGGACGGAATTCAATGAAATTTGGTGTGTAGACAGATTAGGACCTGGATTAATATACAGGCAAAATTTTTGCTGAATCGATTTTGATGAAATGTTCCACGCGAAGTCGCGGACAACAGCTAGTAGATTTATTTAGATGTATTAGGTACCGGTGAGCTTGAAGTACGTGATGAAAACTGTCTGAATAAAGATTGCGTAGGACCGGTTATGGGGTAGCGTGGATTGGACAAGTTCAGCCGTGGATTGAATATAGGTTCAACCGTGCGTTGGACGTAGGTAAATATAACCATTACAGTCAGTATTAACATTTCCGGGAATTCTGCGAAAACATAAATTATTTGGAAATAATAAACCCTTACCTGCATTTCCCAAAAATCTAGCAACTACACACCTATTTCCACCTATCTGGCGCAGCATTTTGATTCGGGGAAATAACTAAGCCGTGATTAAACTTTTGTACGTACAAAACATTAGCCAGCAACGTGAAAATAAATGCAACATTTGATACGCGGAAATATGTAGAGGATGATTATGTTCTGATTAAACTTATGGACAACTCGTGGATTAATTTTGAATTCTAAAGTTGACATTAAACTTTAGAATTCAAATCAAAACTTAGACGTTTATATCTAGTCATGAAATCGTATTCATTCGCAATGATCAACCTGTCAAATGCAATAAAGCAATCAAATAGAAATCTTTAGGAGCAAGGGCATCTACTGAGCTCACGAGGTTCATCTTCGACCATATAGTCATTTTTCAACAGTTGGGATTGTATTATCTAACAATCCATAATATTATTTATTTATATTTATTAGGGACAATAAACAGTTTTACAATGTGTATAACTGACAAGATTAGTAACAAACTAAATTATGTTTATTTACTATTCAAATTATTCCATATATCACATTGTTCGTTTTTTAAATATGGTATTTATTTCAATTAAGTATTTACAGAAACATTATGGCTTTTATTCTAAGTGTAAGTAACATACCTCCATATAATTTAACACGCTATATCGCCTATTTCAATACTTTGGAAACGGAGAGTGATAATTTGGTTCTTTATAATAACTTCTTTATATAATTTTTAACGTATCAATGAACGCTTTTAAAAGTTTACATTTACAAGTGGGTCTTGGATACAATAAAATAGACATTTATGAAGGCTATTACGAGCGATTGGTGTAGTGGATAGTGGATAGTGGACCAGCGAAACCAACGGTTGGGGGTTCGAATCCCGCGAGTGGTAAATGTTTGTGTGGTGAATACGAACATTTATTCCCGAATCATGGATGTTTGAAATGGAATGGATGGATGACGGATATTACTAGATAACGGGTAAACATACACATATTATACGGTCTAACAAAATTAACCCGACAAACGTTGGAGAGTGTATGTATAGGATGTACCTATTACGAAAAAAATAATACATTAAAGTTAACACATTTTGTTCAAAAAACAAAATTTGAAAATGTAAATTTAGTGAGTTGGGCATTAATGGCTGCGCGCTCTAAGTACTTTGCCATAAACACACAAACCCGTGCCGCGGTATCTTTGAAGACGCCGAAAGGCGACCACTCGCCGCTCACCGCCGGCACTTGCCCCGGCGCCGCCCAATTAAACGTTGCCTGCTTTTTCTCATTGATAAAACAAGTACAATCAAAATTAAGTAAGTCTGTTAATGTGTATTTTCATTTGCACTTACATTTAATGTTTTTACTAGGAAACAAAATTTTTCAGGCTAGTTTTTTTAATGAATATATTATTTTATTGTCATGTACGTGCAATTGTCAAAGTTTGTCGGGTTGATTTTGTTAGAGCCTATATATATAGTACAAGCTTTGCTTGGTTTTGGACTAGATGATTGGTGTAAGTGTCCGAAATATTTATTTATTAAACTCGATTCGAAGGTAAATTATACATTGTAAGTTGCATATAAACTTCTTATCGGTTCTAGACTAAACAATACGAGCCTGTTTATGGATTGTATTACTGGAAACGCATCGATATGAATTACATTAGCCCTATCTAAAGTTTTATAGTGCAGCGAGTGAGTTTTTTATGCACAACAGGTTAGCACTTTACCTTAATCACACCTGATATTAAGTGAAGATGAAGCCGAAGTACTCGTGGCGTAGTCGCATTCGCTATTCGTTTTCGGTTAGCGAAGCTATCCAATGTCTGACGCATTTTAATACGAATGTTTCCGTGCTTCGAAGGGCACGTTAAATATTCGGCCCCGGTTGGTTTCAATTGAAGGCAGTCGTTAAGCCAAGTCGGTGGCCTATGGGTGTGGCTTAAAAACACTGACTAGTAGGTGGCCACTAGTCTGATACAAATTCCTCAATCCGCACGCGCCACTTGATGAATTATAGCTCATATAGAGGGTAGCCCAGTGAGAGGAGGCTGTGCCCCAAAATTGAGACGTTAGTCAGG
This sequence comes from Oegoconia quadripuncta, assembly GCA_949316235.1. Lineage (NCBI taxonomy): Eukaryota > Metazoa > Arthropoda > Insecta > Lepidoptera > Autostichidae > Oegoconia > Oegoconia quadripuncta. Next base: position 10,761,561 of record OX438754.1, on the reverse strand, counting down.
TGGAACCGTGCTCACGAGGAACCCCATCTTATTTTGAGGACTAGCTATCTTATCTCTAACAACCGGAACACAACAATGCTATTAACATTTGTGGTTAACAGTTAACTGAGATAAGATGGTGGATATTTAAAATCTCCTACCACTAACCAAACCGCGTACTAAACCCGCTAGGAATTGAACTCACTATCTCGGTATATTAAACCGTATATTATTTATTTTGAAACTTGTTATTAAGTGGGTACACACAAAAATATGTTTAACTTCTATATCTTCTATCTAGTGTCATTTACAGGTATACGAGTAGGTGAGAACAAAATACAACGTAGCAAAACGAACTTATTATCATTCATTCTGTTAAAGTTTTGTGATAAATGAGCGAACTTTGCAAATTCGTGTGCACTAAAATGGACGACCATACCTCAGGTTTCATGCTATAATAATTTATTACTGTAGCGTAAACGAACATTCAGATTAGATCTTAGAGTTATATGTACTAGTCGCTTTAAGAACTGAGTCGTCGGACCATAAATAGTTGTTATTCGTCTGTCTCGCTTACAGAGCTTATGGAGGTAATATCGATGAATATCACGGTAAGATTTTTTACTAGGTTTTACAAAATTAAAATAATAAATATGTCGCAGATAGCGATAAATTAGCGATAGAATTCATTATCGGTCAACTGATTATCATAATACGCGGTTTGCTGTGGGAACTAAACTTGGTGGCGCTGGTATCGCCGGAAACGGTGCCGTGACGACGTTAACGGTAATATAAGGTCTTCACATCGAAAATGGGCTACACTTTGCTACCGGCCGTCGAAGGAGTCGGACCAACACTGGACATCAACGACCATGAGGGACTCTGATTACCTACTACCATCGACCCTTGAAGAATCCGATGAGTCGTTACTGAATAAGACTTTGATTATGGAATTTGAGCAAGGTGGAACTATAGACAAGGTACGTCTGAGTTCCACAGAGTGCACGCGGGGGCCAACTTGTATGGAACGAGGGGCGTGCACATGTTTTCTATTCAACAGAAAGCATCTCAGGTTCCATGATCATAATCGAATGTGGATACGTTGTCGATTTGCCTATGGTAGCTTGCAATAGTATCGCCATTGCCCGAGCCACCCTTTACCACGCGACTGGCACCGTCCCGATCGCTAGAAACGCCCACCCACACGCCCATCCCCGACAAATAAATATTTCGGACACACACTAATCATCTAATCCCTAACTAAGAAAAGCTTGTACTACAGAAACTAGATAACGGATAATAAATATTTATCCACTCGCGGAATAACCGCAACAGGGTCACTATCCACTTCACCAATCGGTCGTCAAATAACTTAAAGTGAGCAATTAATAAATGATATACACCGTGTAACGGTTAAGTGTAGTCATATTTTAAGGGCTTGTTCTACCCATCAATACGAACAACTTTTACTATGGGGGCAACTTCGAAATCGCGAAAAAAAAATGAGCTGTTCCATAGAAAATTTCAATAACCTCCCGATGCAATGTATGAAACAGCTGATTTTTTTTTCGCGATTTCGAAGTTGCCCCCATAGTAAAAGTTGTTCGTATTGATGGGTAGAACAAGCCTTTAAAATATGACTACACTTAACCGTTACACCCTGTATATATTTTTTATTGTTTGTTTAAAAATATTCATGTACAAACACGCTAAATGTAGGTAATGCAAAACACAACCAAGTTTAGGGTGACTTACATAATTTTGGCAAAATTATGTTTAAGCGTAACGATAATGTAATTAAGAGGACACTGTTTAAAACTACAAGCAAACTATTCGCTCAACAATCCTCACAAACACTTTCGAACTAAAAGATTAGTTACAAACTGGAACAAACTACTCCGGAACAAATAGTACAGACGCCAAACGTCAACATATTATTTAGGAACAGGATGGATGAATAATATTAGCCAACACAGACCACTGAAATTAAAGTGAAATAATGAGCTTATAATAATCCTTTTTTAAAAATCATACATGTCCCCACTGTTAGGGTACAGCCTCCTCTCATTGGGAGAGAGTATGGGTCATAATCGACCACGCAAGCTCAGTGCGGATTGGTGGATTTGTGTGAGATTAGTTAATCTGCCGTTAGTTTTGAAGTCGCTCCCTGTAGGCAACCGACTTAGCTTAACGACTGCCTTCAATTGAATTCGTATTAAAATGCCACTAGTGGTCACCTATCCAAGGACTGACCGCACCGGATATTGCTTAACTTCGCTAAACGAAAACGAATAGAGAATGCGACTGCACCACGAGTGCTTCTTATTGAATTTATTGAGTATTAGGATTTAATCAGTTGTTTCAACTGTTTGCCTGAATTACGCTAAATAATATATAGTTTCTATTCACAAAAACTTAATTTTTTACAATAATTAAAAAAAAGTATAATTTGAAACGTAGACATCACCGAGCTTAAAAAAAAGAAAATGTTTTAAATTGTTAATATTTTTTTTAAAGATTTCTTATTTCACTTACCTACCTTCTTAGTATCACAAATTCAAGTGTTTGGAGATTTCCTGTTCCTCAATCACTCAATAATGCATGAACAGATTAAGGTGAAATTTGGTATAGAAATTGACTATGAAAATTTTAAATAAATCCTGTGGACTGCTAAACTGAATCCACGGAGAAGGCTTATCTGAAATAATCCCTTTTCATAAATGTAATGGAAATTTATGTGACTGACAAAAATATTACACACTTTTTATAGGCAGCATATAGGTTTTTAGAATTTTAATGCAAGCTTAAGCTTGAAATGTAGGCTGAAATATTTTTCGCCGATCTAATATGGCATTGAATGTTCAGAATGACTTACTTACCTTTGCCTTATGTGTTATTTTTGAGATTCATCAATATTCAACAAAGTCTGATGCATTTCCATTTGCAATACGATATAAAATATCTTCAGAATAATTCTTCAAACTGACAATAAGTAGGTATGTCGAACGTCACAATGTCATAATTACCTACTTATTTTGAGTAGGGTTATTATTATACATGTGCTATAAAGAAAAAACAGTGCACGCGATATTAAAACAAAAGCCAACATTTTTTTGGTCACATATTTTACACCTCTATGTTTTACTGTTGGTTAAGGTGTGGCCCTTTTTTGACAATAAAAGCTACGTACCAGGTTAGTTAATGCATTTAGGAACAAACTTTTTAAAGTCTACAATTTCACATTTGTGAAATAAAAAAGCCAAACACTGTGCAACTATGATCTGACTTTCACTATATGGATCGTCGAATTTTTACATGACCGGAAAATAGCGGAATATGCAACAACATTTGGTAACGAATTCTCGCTTTCTTGCACACGCTGGGTGTGACGGACGAGCTATGTTTGGGTAATGAACTGTTCGAATATTGCAACATTTATTGCACCTATAAATTTGTGATTTAGCTTTCGTAACATAGGCAATGGTACTATTATTTATTGTTAAGATAATGTTACATATTTACTAAAACATTTTTTTATGAATGACTGGATACGCCTTTGACCACAATCTCACCTGATGAAAAATAATAATGTGGTCGAAAATTAAGCATGCGACCTGAGTAGATGCATATTCTTCCTACACTTGAAGATCCAAAAAAAAATTGTCTCGGACCTTGTTGTAGCGGAAGGCTGCTAAAGAGTCTTAATTCGTTGCCTCTTTCAACAGCGACACTCCGGCCTTCCGGTCATCTGAAACTTTGACCAGACGGTCAGATATGTGTCGAAAAAGAATAGACACAGTAAAAGTATTGAACTAAACAACATTAATTGTGGGACCAAGTCTGAAATCAAAAAAAAATTTCGAGATTTCAATGGTCCGGTAGTAAAAGCTATTTAATTTAATAGTCTGAACCACCCCTTACATTGTCGCTAGTTCAAAACCAAACTGTGTATTTCAATCATTTTTCCAAAAAACATACATATATCGAATATAATTCATTAGCATTTAGTTTAACCGCATTTAACATCATCAGGGATGAGGAGGATCCGGGGATTCCTCATGATTGACAAACAAGTTGTCAATCAAACATTCTTGCGGCCATTTCTGCAATGAATTAAAAGCTAAATTACTACGATGCGCGTGCTAGGGAACGTTTGTGTTTTTTACGTTTCCATGCAAATTCGGCTTATCCGATTGACATAATTTGAATTCATTTATTCCGTAGAATTAATCCTTTGTTTATGGAGCTATTTTTTGTCTCGACAGTGCACGTATAATATAATAAGCCTGCATCAGCAACAAATAAAAGTCTGTATGAGTCTGATAAAATATTAACTACTAGCATTCGCCCGCGGCTTCACCTGCGTGAATTAATTTAATCGAGGAAATTTGTTTATCCCGCTGCAACTACACACTATATCGTATGTTTTAATCCAGAGTATGTTCTACCTATTTACAAAATTTCATCTCAGTTCAAGAGCAACAAACAAACAAACAGAAACTTTCGCATTTATAATATTAGTTAGATTAATTTATAAAACTGTCTCGAGAGATTTCTATCGGTCATATAAAAAACCAATTTTATTATCTTCCACATATCATAAACAATTTCCATCAAATATGGCTTACCATATTGAAAACCCCAGCTTTTGAAAAATAGAAACCCTTTTTAGCACTACAATACCACAGACACACACAGAGACATATCTTCAAACTTAAAACACCCCTCGTTTCTGTTTGACTTGTTTAAGATAAGTAAATTCAAAACATTATGGCTTTATTCCAGACTGCAAAATGTTGAGACCTTAGGACTTCAGGACCTGGTAGAAGTTGGTAGAGATCCCAATTTGTCTCTAGGGGCTGTTTTTTGACAAGCTCACTAATATGAAACATCCAGCACCTCTTTTCTTTCTATATCCTAGAAAATAAATTAAGACGAAATCGTGAATGGAAGGGTTGGTAAAGGTCAACCAAGAAGGACGTACGTCAATCAAGTGATACACGTACTCACAAAAGGTCATGTACGGTCAATCTCTAACCAACGAGCGTGTATGAAGCATTTGATGAGAGTTGAAGAAGCAAAAGTAGTATGTCAGGATCGTTGTAAGTGGAAATCAACAGTCTCTGCTTACCCCAACTGGGAACAGGCATGAGCATAATGTATATATGTATGTATCCTAGAAAATAAGATAGCTAGAAATCAAATTTTGGCTGATAATAGTTCCAATTGAAATTAAAAACAATATTCTAGAAATACCTACGTTGTTCAACCAGTACTATACCTTGTACTACTAACTTTGACTTGATGTAACCCCAGGTTACAACTTTGCCTAAAGTCGATAAGTTTTGATTTGTATTAGCAAGAACCTGTTAACGACAGACCCTAGTTACGTGTAGATAAACCCAACAAGAACTCGGGTAAGGCCAGCAATAGAAGTGTAAAACGCTCGTTAATCCGATTTAATTGATATGTAATCTGAGATGTGTATATATCGAGAAATATAAGATACACATGACAGTATCCGAAGGAAAGGTGTATAGTCACAAAAATACAAGGGCAACATTTCCATGTATCATGCATATCACATCAACAGACTTACTAGGAATGAGATATTTTTTATTTAAAATTATAAAATAAATAAAAAGACATTTATTCATCACAAAATTCGTAAGTAAATAAAGCCGAAAAATAAGGAGAGATGAAAGGGTAGGAACTCAGCCATCTACTAATTTTCAGTCCCTCCCAGCAGCGTAGTTGCCACCAGAGAATAATAATGGCAACTAAAATAAGATTATAACCAAAAATTATTATAGTTCGATGACTAATATTAAATAGCACGTAATTGGCCTGATTACATATATAAAAAAAGAAATACACTGGCAGAGACTTACTTAGTTATTGTAAGTAAAGACATGACTGTCATTTACATGAGAAGTAATCTGAAATGATATATAATGTTCATCGACGCATAAGTAAATAATGCAAAATACATTATTTGGTGATAAAAATTGCAAGTAGACATAATTCTGTGAAACTTCCACAAACAACTGACGTATCTATTCATTTGCATTTTAAAATTGTGACTGATCTGTGATTGTGTACTGAACTAATTGCTTCTTGAATGAATACGTTAAAGAAGTTTACATGTTTGATGTATAATGGAATTTTATAGAAATAAGGGCCTCCCCCTTAACCTAACCTACCTAATCGGCCTATTAATAGTAATCATTAATCAAAGTATACAACGAGAGCCGATATCGGAGAAGAATGAGATTATCACTTCAATAACTGTGTGTGATGGTATTTCTTAATTGCTTTCTTCGTTTGAAACATGATATTTCATACCTGTGTGCACTCTGGAGATACTTTATCGATGTCGGTTGGTCGGTCGGTAAATTCAAATTTTTTGGGTTCATAGACCTAACAATTCTTTAATGTCTAAATCTATAATGTCTTTCCGTAGGATTATAGCGCCAAAACAGATTTTTTTTCAAAGCTAGAGTTATTGAGATGTTTGATGGAAATCAGCTGTTTCAGCATTTAACAAATTTTCTTTTATCCTCATAGCAGCCGCAGTACCTAAACAAGACATCCATAGACATAGTTGGGAGTGATTGCCATCCAGTGACTTCACGCGACCTTTATTAGGTCATCTGTCGACTATGTGGGCTTTCATGTTTTATTTGCTTTGTTAGATGCTATATTATTTAGAAAGTCTCATGGATTTGCTTTTTTAATTCAATGTTATTACAAAGGAGAACTAACAAAAATACTGTGCGTTTTTTGCGTAGCTTTTTTTCACACAGATACTATTCGAAGCGTTGGCAATATGGCACAAAGACAGAACAACTATGTATTTACGTTTTTAGGGACGGGATTTTCGAAACTCGATAGCATATTTTGTATTTGGAGGGCGCCATATTAGGTTTTTTACCTTAAAACCTTTTGACCACAATCTCACCTATTGGAAAGTGTCCAATGCGGGCGAAGATGAAGCACGCGACCCCAGTAGATGCCTATTCATCCTGCTTATGAAGATCCCAAGATTACGCCGAAAGAGTATTCCTTGCCTTGCCATGGTTTGATTTGTTTTGACGAGTCCCATATGTTACTTTTGGTGATATATAATAGTCTGACGTTGGAGCCAGGAGTTGGTGGAGGAGGACCTGAATGGCTTCTAGTAAACCACTCGAGTTTGAGATCATTTGGTTTGTTTTGACAGAACATTACATTTGGTTTTATTGATCTAAATTCAATGCGAATATTCTGCAAAGAAAGTCGATATCCTATTATGGGGATACTTCGCCTGGTGACTTTTGACTTTAAATCGACACATAACATACGCAACTTGCAACAAACCCGCTTATCGTGCCGGTCAGTTACAAGATTTTCCACTGTCCGACTATCCCCGTGTCGACAGACGGCAAGGCCCGAGTCGGATTTGCAGTTGCTACTGCAGCTTCACATGCCAAATAACAGGTTTAAAACTTTATCTATTTGGAATTGCAAATTCTCATACATTGTTGTGTATTGTTAGTTTTGCAATCCTTCACAAACAATTCACATTGTTTCTTTCTATTAACTTGTGTTAGAGAATCGTTCTTATCTTTTTATGGAAAGATGTGAAAAACGAGTAGGTACCTAGATCACACACATTGAAGGTGTTCCTCCACCATCCACATACCATCTTACTATAAGTAAAGATTTTACTATTTTAAATACGCCTTAGTCGTGTATTTAAAATAGTAAAAAAATATTTAGAACTAGAGCTCCATAATGTATCTGATTACGATCATGCCTTGCTTGATTTTTTTTTTTTTTTTTTTTTATATGAGAGGGCGGCAAACGAGCATGCGGGTCACCTGATGAAAAGCAATCACCGCCGCCCATGGACACCAGCAACACCAAAAGGGTCACAGATGCGTTGCCGGCCTTTGAGGAAGGTGTCCACCCCAGAATAAGTAGGGCAGCCTGAGCGATGAGGGATTCTCCAGCAGTGCTGGTACCCTCCTGGGGTACTAACTCTTTAAATACCGCTACCATTCTGGAGAGAGACTGGAAGGTGGGCCTCCGGCGCCCTCGCTCACCGGACGAAGCGCAGTGGCAAAATGCCACTACTCAGACGTCGGTCTTCTGCGAGAGGGTGGTACTTCCCCGGTCGAGCCGGCCCATTCATGCTGCAAGCTAATAGCTTACAGAGTGGCTCTACCACTACAAATTGTATGGAGTACAATCATAATATTATAAAGCATACAAAGTTGACACCCCATTAACCTTCCTACCCACTCTACGCTCCCTTTTATACATCCCTGAAATGCAGAAAGGTTCGATGTTCCTGCGTGTAACGGTATATTACCACCACTCTTGACAGTTTTAACTTTCTAAGTTACATTATTGAGTTTGAGTGCCTCTTGAGAGGCAATCGATATACTCTGAGCACAATGTAAAATATTTGCATTGGATGCATTATATTGTCGCTATAAAATACCAAAACAACCATCACAGGAATTCTTCGTATTTCAACACTGAATCGAATATGGTAACATGGGCTTAATATACGTACTACCTATCTAATAAGTATTACACAAACACAGTTCGTCAGCGATATGCAAAATTATTACATAATTATTATTTTTACCTCACACCCTTTTGGATCGAATTACAATATGTCGTTTCACTAAACCTCATTAATGTTATATTAGGCATGTTATTTTACTGGAAAGAAGCCCCTTTGTTTTAATTTTCTTTTAAACTATTTCAACGGTAGAATTTTAAATCAGTACTAGCGTTCCGTCAGCGGCTTCGCCTGCGTGGAATAACTTTATCGCGGAAATTTATTTATCCCGCGGAAACTACCCACTTTATCGGGAGTATATGTCTCAATCCAGGGTATATTCTACCTATACATATAGGTATATACCAAATTTCATCCAAATCTATTCATTCGTTTTGCCCTGATTGAGCAACAAACAAACAAACATCCAAACGGTCGTATTTATAATATTGCTTACATTAGCTGTACCAAGTATAAAATATTTGTGTTCAAAAGCTAAAAATTTGCCGTTTAAATATAGCTCTAAATTTTATTTACAAAAATTAATGTATGTAAGAAAAAATCTAAATCGTTTAAAAAAAATTACGTTTACACAAAGACGCAAAGTCATCTATGACTAAACAATGTATGTATACGCTTTTATTACAAGGTTCCAGTTTGCAGATGACTTTCAAAAACCATCATAAAACATCCATTATTCACAAAACATAAATTTCTGATATCTGGATAATAAGCAAGCATGGAAATTGACCGCTCGGCGATATTCAGTCCAATTATACTACACACTAACCCAAAACCTTCTTAAAAAGACAAACCCTTGAGTTTCTTGCTTGTTCTTCTCTAAGGAGTCAGCTTTATGAATGAGCAGTATTGTCAATCATTTTAATATTAATTAAAAAAATGGGACATTTTAAGTCACAATTTTATCCTACGAACTTTAGTTTACCCTTTTTTCAATTTTACATCAAACAGTCCCGTAGCATGACAGGCTGGATAAACGTTTATGACGCGCGAGATAACACTCGTCCTGCTCATTCGCTTGGACGAAATATACAACTATCCCACTCTCACTCCTACGTCCCACTCGACAAGCGATGATATGCTACGCAGGTAAGTCGTTTGCTTATTTTTGCGTATTTAACTACTTTGGATCACCATTACAACCATACCGAATTTCAATTATAACATCAAGTAGATTTTTGAAACTAGTGGCGTTTGCATACGGAGAGATGCAACCGCCTCCGTTTGCAAGCAACATTGGGTTTACGATTCGGTAGTCGCGGGTTCGATCCCCTGCGGGGTACCTGTTTAAGTACTCGGTTTGGTTGGTGGTAGGGCATTTTAAATGTCCGCCTGGGTAGCTACCACCATCTTATCTAAATCTGCCGCCAAGCAGCAATGTTAATAGCATTGTTGTGTTCCGGTTATCAGAGATAAGATAGCCAGTCCTCCAAATGTGTTGGGGTTTCCGGGTCAGTGCGCTTCCACCTTCGAGCTCATCTTCACTTAACTTCAAGTGTAATTGAGGTCAAGTACCAACCCGTTGGGCATAAAAAAAAAGAAAAAAGATACCGACTCATAAATATTCCGCTATTTTGCGTACGAAAGACAAAAAGTTGTAACGAGCCTTTTGTATTTTATTATTTAGACATCTTACTGTTACAGTTTAGTCTACTTCGAAAACAAAATAACTTTTGACGCCGCCTACGAAATCTCGATGATTAATACCCACTGGAGCAATTGGAAACTACATACCTAAATTAACTTTAAAGGTCACACATAACACCAGTAGTTAAATGAGTTCTGATGAACCTTTACAACCTCTTGGCTAAAATCTCATTTCCAATAGCACCTGAAAAAGTGCTACAAATCTGCCATCGTTCCAAATACTGTTGTGTTTTCATTGTAAAAGCATCTCGATCGAGCCGTAAACATCCAATAGTTTTAATTAATCTCGAACATCGAATAGTCGTTTCATTTACATCAATAGATCTTAATTATCTGTGTCTGTACACCTCAAAGCTTTGCTGTAAACTAAACTAAGATTATCAGATCACGAGCGAATACAGACGCATACTGATTCATGTGTAGGTATGTTATGAACACGATCCAATAAGATAAACTTCATGCCTTATTAGCAACCGTCTATCCGTGTTTGCGCATTGCAAGCGTGAGTCCAATTATAGTTTGCACTCAGTCGAACTCGAAGTTTCCTTTAAGATTATTCATGGTATATACCGCCTGTACAATCCAAGTAACGAAGTGACCTGAAGTGCGCGGTGAGATCCGTCAAGAGGCCATTAAAGCGTCCTCTACCGCGCCATCATCTTGAGTATCACATCCAAAACTCCTACAATAGATTCTATCAAAGTTTGCACTTATTTAAATCATCCATTTGTGAAAAACTGTGTTCGCGTCATGTCCTTTACAATGTTTTTTGATAAATGTGTCAATTAGGAATTGTTTCTGTGTCGTCGTGTTAAACCAAAAGATAAAACAGCTGATCAGTAAACCTTACTGAATAACTTTTGTGCCAAATGTACAATGCGGGTGACTGATTGTCACAAATATTTTATATGTTAACTCGCACGTACTTTCTACTTACTCGATCAATTAAACAAAAATGACAGTCTGCACGGTTTTAACGTGATTTTCTATTTAAATATTTCTAGGAAATGAGGATGACACCATATTAAAATTCACGTTTAGATAGTATGACTCAGTCTTTATTAGTTTTCTGTCCTCTTTTCCATTTGCATTCTTCAGATGATTGGAGATAAGTATGGCTTCAGCAAAGTGCCTAAAACGTGGTAAGTATCACATAATTCTACTTTTTGTTATATTATTTTGTTCATCATCAACAGTACACACTAGTCTACTGCTGGACTTTCCCAAAGCGAGGAACGTCACTCCATCAAGTTGGGGGCATTTCACACTACATTTGCGAAGTCTCCATTTCAGAACCCCTCGCTCCAACTATGGTCTGTTCTGCGCCAGATATGAACCCTTTTATATGAAAAGTCTTCGCCTTTAGACTTCGTGCAATACTTACGGTGTTTTTAATTTTAAAGTCAATCGACTTTGAAACAAAATTTTGTAATACCTACCAGTTGCTCTCAAACCATGAAATCTAGCTCGCTGCATCTCTTATATTTGTATGTAATACAACAGTGACAAAAATCTTTTATTCGTACCTTAGGGATTTTCCTCATGGGTAAGGCTCATGAGGAACTGTCTATAAGATCACCATGTAACTGGGTGGATGTGGACTGAAAATGATGAGTCCATTGATATAAGCATAAGCCTTAGGGTCAGCCTTTTGTGTCCATCATACCTAATACATACTCAAGAGAAATTGGGTCATACTTTTAGCCGGCTACTATAATTTCCGTAGAACTTTGGGACCATCGCTTTACTCTGTACAGTTACGTCACAAAAAGTAAGAGGCTTTTCCTATATTGTCATATAATCAAATTTGTTAGAGGATTAGGTAGAGAATGTGCAGATGGCACCCTGCTAGTAAGTAAAGAGCGAAGTGATAGGGTCCCGATATACGTGTTCCGGTTACTGACGACTGCTTTCACATTTTTGATATTCAGATCGGGAAACCACTGGGAACAAAACCTGAGTTAACTCCGCGATATTGAAAGCTTATGGATTTTCGATGTTTCGGCGGGAATGGCTCGATAATCAAGTATACTCCATAAAATGCTTTCGCAATGCCTCGATTTTGGAACTCATATGAAGGTAAAATTTTTGTTATTGTTGGTTGAATAGTAAGCAGCGGCTTGCGAATGAGCATTGATTTTAATGTATTGCTTTATATTAATAGATAACTTTATTCCATAACAAGAAATTGTAATTTTACGAGTTGACTTATTCATATACAAACATTCACCTGCCTGCCTGCAAATGTTGGAATCAAAGGCAAAATCTCTGCACATTAGTGAAGATTATTTAGAAACAAAAAAAAAAGAATATCTAATTAATTGCACGATTGTTTTAATTTTCCGTTTAGCCCCCTGAAACTTGGTAAGTTTAGATCTCGTTTCTAACTAATACAAATTTTAATTATATAAATAAATAGATGTGAGAAACGAACAGATATCGAGACGATTCAATAAGTGTTTTATTTTTCCAATTTCAATAACGGAAAACAATAACAAAATACAAGAATAATTTCAACAAAAATAATAAATAACACTACAGAGCCTGTTCAATCGCTGCTACACAAAACAATTCCTCCACTTTCCCCACAAATTATTGCTAACGTTAAAAAAGTTAACATACGAGCACCATTCAAATGTGTAACCGTTTTGGTTAGCGGCCAATTTTAATTGAATGAAAAAATGATCGTCTATGCATTTTTTCGTTTTGGATGATGGGCTAATGGAAATTGGCAGTGGTCTCGTGCGCCGCCGTCGGCCGTGCCAACTTTTGCGGTGCCAGCTATCGCTACGCTTCACTACGGACTCCGAACGAGATATATCGTTTCGATTGAATAATGGTCTCATGGCAATTTCCTTCGAATGTCCAGTTCATCTAATTGATTATGGAAATTTGTTGATAACTCTTTTTTAATCCCTGTCCCCCTCGAAAAACTACACGTATTGTGTGTATATGTTATTGTCCTGCCGTATCTCAATAATTCGTGGTTTGATTTAAGTGCGAGTTTTTTATATGAATGGTAAAACGAGGGGGTTCTTAGCCATATTTGAAGAAAATCGGTTAAGCCGTATCGTTGAAATATAGCTTTTATCGCAGTTTTTTTTGGTTTATTTTGATGATAAATACAATAGTCATTCGAGAATTTTCAAAATTTTCATGTTCTAGTTATTTCCTATACAAATATTTCTTCCAAAGATCATAATTTTCTAAGTATTGTACCTAGGAGGCTATTTGCATTATTTTATTCTTGACACTTTCGCGGACACTGAACGCTTATAGACGTAATGACAATAAAACATCTATTGTGTCTGGTTCAGTGACCGTGAACGTGTTAAATACCTATATATCTTACTTTAAACCTATGCTACTATAGGTAACTATCTATAATATGTATGTATACCCTATATGATCTTCTGATAGATATTTTGTATCGTAATTGTATTTAAATTACTTGCATGAATCGTTACCTGATTTCGTCTTCTATATTACTGTACGCTCCCATTAGACGTTCAGACTTTATTCCACATATCTTATTCAAAGACTAAGCGGGTTACTAGCTACCTATATCTAGACGATTACAGCATTTGACCAATTCTTCATCTATTTTGTTAGGGGGTTCGAATCTCTCTTTAAGCTCTCTGTAAGCTGATGTATGGATCCCGAGTGGTCCTTAGATTTTCTAGGGCTATATTGGGCAGGAGGCGTTACAGTATAATAATATATTATGTGAACAAGAAAATTTTCCCAAAAACTGAAAGGCAGAATAGAAAGGAAGGAAGTGGTTCATTCACTACTTAAAACCTGCAATAATACATTTTAAAACTTTATACCTAAATCATTACGTTATCTACGAGTACTTACAAAACATTTTAGGACTTACAAATAATTAATAATTACATTATATAATTTGCATACCCATTCTAGGAATTCGTCAAACGAAATAATTGGAAATTGTAACTAGGTACCTATGATATAATTTCATTCCGAATAAAAATAAATTTTAACAATATTTCTTCAATGTTAGCTGTTTCGATTGGTAATCCTTTTTCATACAAAACAGTATCTTCGCATTCTCATTCATACCAGATGTGACCAGAGGCGAAAGGAGGCGTGCTCACTCGAAACCACCTACTTATCCCAAGCAAACTGATTATAACATTTTATGTATAATAGGTTAGCACTTGTCCTCAATCACACCTCATGTTAAGTGAAAATGAAACCGAAGGAGGAAGCGAACTGATTCCTGAAACGCCATCTTATTTGAGAGACTGATTATGTTACCTCTTGACAACCTAAACACAACAATGCTATTAACATTTGGCGGCGGATTTAGATAAGATAGTGGTAGCTAGCCAGGCGGATATTTAAAATACCCAACCTCCAACCAAAACCGAGTACTAAACATGTACCTCGCCGTAACCATAAAGTAATTCCCGATAACCATATACAAACTATACGATAGACGAAGAAGGAACAAACAGATTTTAAATATTTAAGGCAAGACGTTTATACGATCAGTAAATCTGCGGCATTCCAATGAACAGAGGCACATTTGAATGATTTCATTCATCTTTCAAATAGGAGTCGATCGTGTGTGCCCCAAATGGACGTATTGGCATGCAAAGCCTTGTGCAGTTTCTATTGAATTGTAAATTCTAGACTTGAGAACCGAGAAGTTCCCCGTAAAATTGTATATTTTAATAAATCGTTTCTGATATTCTTCAGATTACTTGCTCATGTACAAAAACTTCAAAAATCTTAAGTGATCATAGTTACCATTGCTCTATTATGTTGTACACAAATATACGAGTATATACATAACTCACGACCCTTATCCCTAAATGGTTTGGTCAGAGATATCAAAACATTACACAAATTAGATCAATTAAAAAATATATCTACAAAACTATAACTATTTCATGACCATTTGTAATCCTATTTTATTTGAAATAATGGCAAATGCGACACTTCTAAGGGGGCTTATTCCGTCCAGGGGGGCATTGAAAAAATTAGATTTGTTTTTAAATATAGAATAAATCAAAAAAATATAAATAAATACAGAAAAAATGCGTTTCCCGAAATTCGAATTATTGATAAAAGCGACATTATTATAGTTTTAGGGTTCTCGAGTGCAAGTCAGAGCGATTTTTTTGATTTATTATGTATTCAAAAAGAAATCTTTATTTATTCAATGAGGGCGCCACTGGACGGAATAAACTCTCTTAAATCAATAGCCACAATAGATGGATATTTTTATACAGGTTAATTGTACTCGTTCTTTCGGTAGCTAACCAATTATAGGTAGGTATTATAATCCAAGACTGTTAAAATTGTGACGTCACCGGCGTTATTTATCACTACGTTTCTCACAGCAATCACTCTTAATGTGATTATTCACTGTTATCATGACCTGCCAGCATATCGCCCAATCGCAGGATACCTAGAAGTTCCGAATGCCGTAAATTCCCAATGCTCCAGTAGAGACCGGGACGCACTTAGTCTGATTAATTTTTTCGTATCACTAAATAGCTAGATTATTTGCATTGGTTGGTGGTTAGGGTACATTCTGTTAATATGTATGTATTAGTGGTTGGCATTGTTTTTCTTTAGGTTTCCTAAAATCAAAGAGGTATTTATTAAGAGGGTTTATCTCGTACGGTGTGGAATACCCATACAAAGTTTCAAGTCCAAATTTTTCGAAACAAATAAACCGATTGTAATGAAAGTTTATACGCCTAAAGCACGTACAATAGATCTAAAAAGTTAGTAGAGAACATTTTCGCAAAAAGAGTATTGAAACTAAATTTGAGCGATTTTAAATTTTCCGTAGTAACAGAAAAAATCGCAATAATATTCTGTTAAATTCAATATTTTGAAAATGTTATAAGCAGAAAACATCGTAGCAAGTGGAAGTGCAAGCAAGTGGTCTCTGCCTACCCCTGCGTGAAACAGGCATGACATTATGTATGTATCTTTTCTACTAACTTTTAGATCTATGTATCTAAAATAACATGATACAAGGCAAAATAACAATGTGTACCAAATAAAAATCGGAAGACCTTTGACGAATCTAGTCTATTCAATTCATCATCAACAACATTTCATGTCCCCACTGTATGAGCACAACTTCCTCTCAATTGGAGAGAATATGGGCCATAATGCACCACGTGGGCCCGTGGGTTAGTGTCAGACTAGAGGCAACCTGACAGTCCATGTTATTAAGCCGCCTCTGTGGGCCACGTTGGTGGCTCAACGACTACAATCGATTGTAAACAAGCGCTATCGACTATTTAACATGCCCTCCGGAGCACGGAAACACTCGTGTTTAAATGCCACCTATGGTTACCAATCCAAGGACTTCACGCGTCAGACATTGTTTAACTTCGCTAAGCGAAAATAAATAGCGAATAGAAACTCAGTTTTTAAAGAGTGTGAAGTGAAATTTATTTTCAGAATTAATTTTTTATAAAGGCGAAGTTATTTTAATCAATTAGTTCACTTGATTTACTACTACCGAATAGATTAACAATGGATTGGTACCCTGTAATAAGAAATTACCCTAGAAAATATGTCTAAAGTCATTTTCAAGGTATATTGGAAAGGTCATCGACATCTCAGCTCCAGCACAGTAATCATGTAACAATAATCGTACGTATGCCATAATTGTATCGATCTACAATTGTTATTGTGCCTAAAAGTTAAATGTAGGTAGGTGTGTGACTGGAGAAACAAATGAATGCTTTATCTATCTATCTATCTTATTTGGTATAAAGTTTGTTATATCTTATGTTAATATAATGTTAAAACAAGATATAAAAATAAACTTGCTGTTCATATCAGCCGTTTACACAAAGTCACTAAGTCATTTAAGGGGCAATGTATACGCTTTTATAATAAGGTTCAAAATTTACCTTTAAATAAATTGAAAACCATCATAAAACATACATTATTTACCAAAGGCTATTATAAAATGTCTGACTATCTGGATGATAAGCAAGCATGGACATAGACCGCTCGGCAATAATCAGTCTAAATATACAACACACTACCAAACACAAATATACGTACTAAATAACATTTACACCACTACTGAAAATCATAAACTATATAAACGAAACGATAAATGACATTGCATGACAACTTGCATCATTGCAGATAACACGAGGTAAAAATTTTAAAATTCGTAACAATAATTGAGTGGCTGACATCCGACATCATATTTATCGAACCGTGATCGGAGAGCCCTCGCGAGCACTCTACCAGGCACGAGATTTAATGAGAGGGAATATTTCATGTATCGTTAGGGCCAGAGTCGAAATCAATCACGTTATTAACGACGTGTGAAATAAATTGAATGAGCACACAACGCGTACCTTCCCGCCGCCTCTGTAATTGGAAAAATTACTCTTTTTGGCGTTGTCAAAATATTTTAATAAACAAACATTTTTTTACGTTATTCACGGGATATATCCAGCGTAGCGCGACTTTGTTAAGTTACTCATATTTGGATAAGTAATATTGATTGGTTTGATGCCGAGGTTTGGTAGACAATAAAATCAGTCTTCATATTGTTCAAAACTGTAGAGAAGATAAAAATGATTAACAAAAATTTACATTCTCGGAAATTTACATGTTCAGGATCAACGCCTGAGCGATTACGTACAGGTTCTTGGGATGCGCGAAGCGAGACCGGACATCGCAAGGGCGGCATGAAACAAAAACGACATGGCGGCACAGTCTCGGTTGTACGCCTTGTGGGCATTTGATAAGACATATTTGATTATACGCAAAAAATAGATACATCATAAAAAAAATAGATTTTTGGATTTTTTAAGGAATATAATATACTAGCAGCTGCCCGCGACTTCGTCCGCGTAGACTACATGAATCAACACTTTATTACTTTCCCACGGGAATACATTCAGCAGAAAAATTACCATGTAGAGTTTATCTCAAACAGGAAAAGACCCTGGGCAGATAACAAGTATGTGGAACCATGTTGATGTTTTGCCAGGTAAATGAATTAAGACAGGGATCCATTAAAAGACCTTTCTGAAAAATTCTGGTTTATATTTATTAAAGTACTTCCTTATAAACAACATTTTTTGCCATGTTTGAAGGTGGTAGCAATAGAACCAAACTTTGAGGTGAACTTACACGTGAGCCTGCCACATAGAACTGACCGTGAGAGAAACAGTCCTGTCGTAGGTCTACTCCGGCGAATTTGAGAGTTTGCCCCTGCGACTTATTTATTGTCATGGCAAAACAGACCTTTAGTGGAAACTGAAGCCTTTTGAATTCAAAGGGAAGATCATTTGGTATTAATGGAATACGCGGTACAAACACTGTTTCTCCCTGAGCAGGTCCTGTTAAAATAGTGGCCTCTACTACGTTCCGGTGCAAAGCCTTGACTTGCAACCTAGTACCGTTACAAAGTTTGGGTGGCTTTAAATTTCTCAATAACATAACAGGTGCACCCACACGTTGTAAAAGTCTGTGATATGGCATACCCGGTGGGTTCAAAGTGTTCAACTCACCCTTATCTCATTCTCTAACCCCAAGGGGTTAGCTTCAAAACAAATGGCATTTTCGTAATCAACGTCCCAAAAAACCTAAATAATGACACCAATATTGACTTTTTTGGTATCAACCCCCAGCCCCATCTCAACCCTAGAGGGTTAACTTAAAATAAATGTCATTTTCATAATCAACATCCCATAAAACCTAAATAACGACACCAATATCGATTTTATGGTTTTAACCCCCATTTCACAACCCAGGGGGTTGAATTCGAAAAATCTCAAAACACGTATTAGCTTATTTGTTCCTAGGAGTACTCTTGCGAAGTTTCGAGTCGAAAATAGTCGAAATGTCCAAGTTATACTGTTTCTTCATACAAACTTCCCACTCCTGTTTCACCCCCTTAAAGGGTGAATTTTGAAAAATCCTTTCCTAGTGCTCCCCTAGATCTCGTAAGGAACCTACGTGCCAAATTTGGAAATTCTATTCACCCCTTTGACTATGACTATGACTTTGACTAAAACTTTAACTATGACTTTGACTATGACTTCGACTATGACATTGACTACGACTTTGACTTTGACTATGACTATGACTTTGACTATGACTTTGCCTATGACTATGACTTTGACTATGACTTTGACTATGACTTTGACTATGACTTTGACTATGACTTTGACTATGACTTAGACATGACTTTGACTATGAATTTTACTTTTCGACTTTGAGTCTTCGACTTTGAGTCTTCGACTTTGAGCCTTCGACTTTGAGCCTTCGTCTTTGAGCCTTCGATTTTAAGCCTTCGACTTTGAGCCTTCGACTTTGAGCTTACGACTTTGAGTCTTCGACTTTGAGTCTTCGACTTTTAGCCTTCGACTTTGAGCCTTCGACTTTCAGCCTTCGACTTTGAGCCTTCGAATTTGAGACTTTGACTCTTCGACTTCGACACCAATTTGAATTTGTGATTTTAACCCCTACCACTATCGCAACCCGTAAGGGGTTAGCTTCAAAATAAATGTCATTTTCGCAATCAACCTCCCAAAAAACCTAAATAACGACACCAATATAGACTTTTTTGGTATCATCCCCCACCCCTATCTCACCCCTAGAGGGTTGGCTTAAAATAAATGTCATTTTCATAATCAACATCCCAAAAAACCTAAATAACGACACCAATATCGATTTTATGGTTTCAACCCCCATTTCACACCCCAGGGGGCTGTTTTTCGAAAAATCTCAACTCACCCTTATCGCATTCTCTAACCCCAAGAGGTTAGCTTCAAAACAAATGGCATTTTCGTAATCAACGTCCCAAAAAACCTAAATAATGACACCAATATTGACTTTTTTGGTATCAACCCCCACCCCTATCTCAACCCTAGAGGGTTAACTTAAAATAAATGTCATTTTCAAAATCAACATCCCATAAAACCTAAATAACGACACCAATATCGATTTTACGGTTTTAACCCCCATTTCACAACCCAGGGGGTTGTTTTTCGAAAAATCTCAAAACACGTATTAGCTTATTTGTTTCTAGGAGTACTCTTGCGAAGTTTCGAGTCGAAAATAGTCGAAATGTCCAAGTTATACTGTTTCTTCATACAAACTTCCCACTCCTGTTTCACCCCCTTAAAGGGTGAATTTTGAAAAATCCTTTCTTATTGCTCCCCTCGACCTCGTAAGGAACCTACGTGCCAAATTTGGAAATTCTATTCACCCCTTTGACTATGACTATGACTTTGACTAAAACTTTAACTATGACTTTGACTATGACTTCGACTATGACATTGACTACGA
This sequence comes from Oegoconia quadripuncta, assembly GCA_949316235.1. Lineage (NCBI taxonomy): Eukaryota > Metazoa > Arthropoda > Insecta > Lepidoptera > Autostichidae > Oegoconia > Oegoconia quadripuncta. Next base: position 10,741,040 of record OX438754.1, on the reverse strand, counting down.
CTTTGACTTTGACTATGACTATGACTTTGACTATGACTTTGACATTGACTATGACTTTGACTATGACTTTGCCTATGACTATGACTTTGACTATGACTTTGACTATGACTTTGACTATGACTTTGACTATGACTTTGACTATGACTTTGACTATGACTTTGACTATGACTTTGACATGACTTTGACTATGAATTTTACTTTTCGACTTTGAGTCTTCGACTTTGAGTCTTCGACTTTGAGCCTTCGACTTTGAGCCTTCGTCTTTGAGCCTTCGATTTTAAGCCTTCGACTTTGAGCCTTCGACTTTGAGCTTACGACTTTGAGTCTTCGACTTTGAGTCTTCGACTTTTAGCCTTCGACTTTGAGCCTTCGACTTTCAGCCTTCGACTTTGAGCCTTCGAATTTGAGACTTTGACTCTTCGACTTCGACACCAATTTGAATTTGTGATTTTAACCCCTACCACTATCGCAACCCGTAAGGGGTTAGCTTCAAAATAAATGTCATTTTCGCAATCAACGTCCCAAAAAACCTAAATAACGACACCAATATAGACTTTTTGGTATCATCCCCCACCCCTATCTCACCCATAGAGGGTTGGCTTAAAATAAATGTCATTTTCATAATTAACATCCCAAAAAACCTAAATAACGACACCAATATCGATTTTATGGTTTCAACCCCCATTTCACACCCCAGGGGGCTGTTTTTCGAAAAATCTCAACTCACCCTTATCGCATTCTCTAACCCCAAGGGGTTAGCTTCAAAACAAATGGCATTTTCGTAATCAACGTCCCAAAAAACCTAAATAATGACACCAATATTGACTTTTTTGGTATCAACCCCCACCCCTATCTCAACCCTAGAGGGTTAACTTAAAATAAATGTCATTTTCAAAATTAACATCCCATAAAACCTAAATAACGACACCAATATCGATTTTACGGTTTTAACCCCCATTTCACAACCCAGGGGGTTGTTTTTCGAAAAATCTCAAAACACGTATTAGCTTATTTGTTTCTAGGAGTACTCTTGCGAAGTTTCGAGTCGAAAATAGTCGAAATGTCCAAGTTATACTGTTTCTTCATACAAACTTCCCACTCCTGTTTCACCCCCTTAAAGGGTGAATTTTGAAAAATCCTTTCTTAGTGCTCCCCTAGACCTCGTAAGGAACCTACGTGCCAAATTTGGAAATTCTATTCACCCCTTTGACTATGACTATGACTTTGACTAAAACTTTAACTATGACTTTGACTATGACTTCGACTATGACATTGACTACGACTTTGACTTTGACTATGACTATGACTTTGACTATGACTTTGACATTGACTATGACTTTGACTATGACTTTGCCTATGACTATGACTTTGACTATGACTTTGACTATGACTTTGACTATGACTTTGACTATGACTTTGACTATGACTTTGACATGACTTTGACTATGAATTTTACTTTTCGACTTTGAGTCTTCGACTTTGAGTCTTCGACTTTGAGCCTTCGACTTTGAGCCTTCGTCTTTGAGCCTTCGATTTTAAGCCTTCGACTTTGAGCCTTCGACTTTGAGCTTTCGACTTTGAGTCTTCGACTTTGAGTCTTCGACTTTTAGCCTTCGACTTTGAGCCTTCGACTTTCAGCCTTCGACTTTGAGCCTTCGAATTTGAGACTTTGACTCTTCGACTTCGACACCAATTTGAATTTGTGATTTTAACCCCTACCACTATCGCAACCCGTAAGGGGTTAGCTTCAAAATAAATGTCATTTTCGCAATCAACCTCCCAAAAAACCTAAATAACGACACCAATATAGACTTTTTTGGTATCATCCCCCACCCCTATCTCACCCCTAGAGGGTTGGCTTAAAATAAATGTCATTTTCATAATCAACATCCCAAAAAACCTAAATAACGACACCAATATCGATTTTATGGTTTCAACCCCCATTTCACACCCCAGGGGGCTGTTTTTCGAAAAATCTCAACTCACCCTTATCGCATTCTCTAACCCCAAGGGGTTAGCTTCAAAACAAATGGCATTTTCGTAATCAACGTCCCAAAAAACCTAAATAATGACACCAATATTGACTTTTTTGGTATCAACCCACACCCCTATCTCAACCCTAGAGGGTTAACTTAAAATAAATGTCATTTTCAAAATCAACATCCCATAAAACCTAAATAACGACACCAATATCGATTTTACGGTTTTAACCCCCATTTCACAACCCAGGGGGTTGTTTTTCGAAAAATCTCAAAACACCTATTAGCTTTTTTGTTTCTAGGAGTACTCTTGCGAAGTTTCGAGTCGAAAATAGTCGAAATGTCCAAGTTATACTGTTTCTTCATACAAACTTCCCACCCCTGTTTCACCCCCTTAAAGGGTGAATTTTGAAAAATCCTTTCTTAGTGCTCCCCTAGACCTCGTAAGCAACCTACGTGCCAAATTTGGAAACTCTAGACCCAGCGGTTTGGCCTGTGCGTTGATATGTCAGTCAGTCAGTCAGTCAGTCAGTCAGTCAGTCAGCTTCTTCCTTTATATATTTAGATATATGTATAAATGTATGGTTTTAATTTTTGTTTATTAAATAAGTAATTAATTATGTAGCTATTTATTATCTGCATCCGTATTTTGCACAACCTACCTGTTCTATAAAGTTATACTCCTACACCCAAAGGTTGCCTGGAAGAGTTCGCTCTTAGTGATAAGGCCGCCTAATTGTACTCTTTTCAGTATTATGCTTTGTAAAATGTATATTCTCATTTTGTGCAATAAAGTGTATTTGTATTGTATTGTATATTTTTTTGGATGATAAACCGCTAACATCAATAAATCGTCTATTTCACTTTGAAGACCTGTGTGTATATACCGAATGTACCTGTGTACCATCTGGATGAGAAAAAGGTTTAATTAGGAATTGATAATATCGGACACTTAATAATCTGCCATTAAGCGTCAGTTTGAGCATCATCATCATCTACTTGCCCTAGTCCCAATTTATTTTGTGTCGGCGCAGTACGTCTTTTTCTCTCAATCTCCAGTTTGGGCATCATTGTGTTTAAATAAAAGAACCAGTGTAATTTTTATAAATTTCTATCGCCTGGTAGTTTCAATTAAACCGACTACTTTCAAGGTGAATTTTACCTATGAAAATATAGCTTAATTCATTGATTACCTACCACCAATCAAACCGAGTAGGTACCTACATATAACTCGCTGGGACCTCCGGAACAACACATCTGTAATCCCTGTAATTGAGATCAATATTGTCAACTTTAGACATCTTTTAGATGGCGGATACAGGTGTCTAGGCTGTAGAATTTGATGTTTTTTGACTCGACTCGCTAAGAAGACATGTTGTAGTGATGAGTTGATTGCTTATTTTCAATGCGAATATATTGACTCTTTGTATAATAATATTACATTGAAAGTTTAGAAAACCCCAAGAAAAAAAATGATTATAAATATCATCTAAATAAACCAACTTTAAATTAAAAGCTTTTAGCTTCCGTTTACCATCAAACATGACTCAGAAACTGTCCCCTCGTTTAGTCTTTAACCTAAAACGAAAACACACTCAAATTTGACAAAGATTGGACACAGACATACACACACAGCACCGTTAAACACATAATACCCGTCGTTTTTCTCCAGGGGTTTAAAAAAAGATTTGTTTAAGATCAGAGATCCGTTGAGGCCACGTAATGAATAACTATTTATTCACTAACGAAAAGTTAGTAAGTTGATCATCTGTTTTATATCGAAATAAAAATAAATGGTAAATAAATTCAGATTATATTTCCTTATCGAGTAATGTTACTTAGGACGACCGATTGATGTAGTGGATAGTCTGGATAGTGATCCTGTCAGCGAAACCAACGGTTGCAGGGTCGAATCCCGCGAGAAGTAAATATTTGTGTGATGAATGCGAATATTTATTCCCAAGTCATGGATGTATATATAAATATTGAATCTCGTTTATCCGTAATCTAGTATCCATAGCAAGAGCTTTGATTAGTTTTGAGCTAAATGATTGGTGTAAGTATCCGAAATATTTATTTATTTATTACTTAATTCAAGATAAATATGGTTTTTTTCACAGTAAATAACATTTACTTTGGTATTTCATCTTTATATATAATAGTAATTTAAAGACTTTCTCCTCGTATTATATTATGAGACTCAAGTGACATTATATTATGAGAATTTTAAAAAACGAAGAAAGTAAAAAGCCGTATACATACGAATTTTGCGAAACAGAAAAAAATTGTTCTATGGGCAAATATATTTTTATTAAATCTTTTCAAAGTACTCTCCACTAGCATCTATACAAAGTTTCATGCGTCTGAACCAATTTTCGAAACACTTTTTCCAGTCCGCCGCAGACACCTCGTTTACGGCCTGCTCGAACGCTGACAGCGCATCTTCCGGCGATGAAAATTGTATCCCTTTGAGCTGATTTTTTATTTTTGGGAATAAAAAGAAGTCACACGGTGCTAGGTCCGGGCTGTAAGGAGGGTGACCAAGGAGTTTGACCGGCGTGCTGTCCAGGAAGTCCCTCGTTTTGAGCGCGGTGTGCGCGGGCGCGTTGTCATGTTGGAGCAGTAGCCCACGGAGCCCTGTGTTTGGTCGCTTGTTGCTCACAAAAGAGAAAACTTCTGGCAAGCATTTATTAATATACCATTCGGCGTTGATGCTTCTTTGGTTTTGTAAAGGAATTGACACCAAGTAGCCAGTCAAATTGAAAAAGCTCGCGATCAAAATTTTCCCCCCGCTTCTAGATCGCTTCACTTTGGTGGGCGTTGCTTCGTTTTGAAACACCCAAACTGTCGACTGGCGCTTCGTTTCTGGATCGTATTGATATATCCAGGACTCGTCACCTGTAATGATGTCATAAACACGCCGAGACGAACCTGCTTCAAATTTGTTAAGCATATCACGGCACCATTCCACCCGGGCCTGTTTCTGAGCATCGGTGAGGTTGTGCGGCACCCAGCGTGAAACTATCCTCCTCACGCGAAGATGCACGTGCAGAATCTTGTGAAGGCTTCCCGATCCAATCTGCACAATGTGCTGAATCTCTTGGTATGTTACTCGCCTATTGTCTTGGATAAAATTTTTCACTGCTAACACGTTTTCTTCCGTAACAGCCGTCGAAGGGCGACCACTTCTTTCTTCATCCCCCAAAGTTAGTCGACCGCGCCTAAATTCATTATACCAACGATACACGGTTGCCTTAGAAGGGCCTTCATCCATGAATGCCAATGCCAAGTCTTTCGTACGATTCTTCCGGTTTCAGGCGGCACTTGAAATCGTATAAATTCATAGCGCGATATTGTTCCCGGTGCAGATCCATTTTTCACTGAGACACGATAATTTAAATTAGCTTGCAAAAAATGTGGAGAGAAAATTTGAAATTGGAATGTGCCTATTTTTACTTATAAATAATCATATTTTTAAAATAGATTTTAACTGGCCAGTCTCTCATTCATAAAAACTTTTTTTCGCAAAATTTTTTGAGTGGCCTGGTATATATATTACGTATTATAAGCATACAAGCGAGAACGTAATTTGAGCAAATATGAAGCATTTATTCTCATCATTAGCGGGTATCTATAAAACTCTACAAACTGACACAAATAAAAATTCTCTTTTCCATAACTTCGACTTACACCTACTCCATATCATCAACTAGTTGGAGTAAATTCACAAAAGGTACCTAAGTCCCTTTAAATTATACCCTATTTGTGGTCTGTTTAATTTGTCGTAAAATCTTCAGCGGCCTAATAAATAAAAATGTTGAGTGGGGTTATATAATGGGGCCATTTTCTACGTGGGTGGTTGTACTCTATTGGGAATTCTGAATGTTCAGGTGAAAGTGATTGATGTTTTGTCTCGATGTTTCAAAGCTGTCCTATATTTCACCTTTTTTGGAATGAGAAAATACTTTAATGGTTTAACGGAGTTTACAATGACGTTACATTACCGTGAATAACAGAATCTGGACCAGCAATTGCCATATAAATTTTATATTAATTTGTTTATTTAACAATTATTCATAGATATAACACAGTACTTATGTCAACTTCGACCAATAGGCTACATTCCGAGAAATATTTCTACTATCGTTTGCTGAATAGGTTATGACTTAATCCCTACTACAAATTAATTTTCAAGCATCACGACCTCTGAGATTATTGAGTTCATTCAGAACGTCACAGTTTTTTCTTATCTTTAATTAACTGGATATGCGTTTGACCACAATTTTACCTGATGGCAAGTGATGATGTGGTGGAAGATGAAGCACGCGGTCCCAGTAAATGCATATTCACTCTGCTCTTGATGATTCTAAGGTTGTAGGATTCAGGAAAGACTGACGCCGGAAGGAAGTTCCATGCTTTAGCTGTTCGCATTATGAATGAAGTGTCGAACTTCTTAGTGCGAATGTTCATGCAGTCATCCATAATGTGAACAACTATTTACTCCGACGCACTGTAGATCTATGCCAGTGAGTATTGGCCCCACTTGTGAAATCAACCCCCATCTGGATCCTATTTGTACCTGGATGTCGGGTCAAGAATTCTCGATTAAGGTCTCGGAAACTCGTGGGATTACAGCTACGCCAGCCATGTCGACAGGATAATAAACTGTCGAATTTCAGGATAAGACCCAAAAGGTGTCTGTGACGTGAGTGGCTCGGGTAAATTTCCAGCCAAAGCTCCCCTGATTGATATACCAGTAAGGTAGGCGATCACCCACTGCTTGTCTTTATTCGGCAGCAGCGAATCTGCATGTAACTGGGACGCTATGCTGGCCAGCTCGGGCATGTGTGAGCTGAGATAGTGAGCAAGGCTCTTTTAGTTTGAATATCCACTTCATCAGTTAACCAGTGTGTGCATTCCGCTCAACATTAATGTATAGTGGTTACGTTGTTATGAGTACTTTTATTTTTAAATTCAGTATTCAATTATGTATATGCTTTAACTTTTGCTATAGTTTCATTACACATCTTTGTTTTCTGTTTACGTCTTCTTTTTGTATTTCCTTGTTCCCACATAGAGGGTTCATCTGGATTCTCTTACCTTAAATATTATTATTATTATTATTATAACGTTTTGGGAAACAATAAGATATAAATGGGTGAATCTGAAATCACAGTACGCAGAGCAATTCTCTATCACAAATATGTCATTTTGCGGGCACTAAGTGGTTGCGTTAGTTATTTATAGCGGTAGAAAATCTCGTGATCGTATCCAAAAACAACTATAATGTAAAAAACTAAAAATAGTATAGAAATCAAGTACTAGATATTCTCATGGCAATTAGAAAAAAAATATATCTAATTTATGTGTATCTAGTAAACAGTGCTGTATTATGACAAGAGAATAACACCGGCTAAGTGCATGACGGGCCACGCGCAGTGTAGTGTTCCCTAATTTTTTTACGTATCCAAAAACAACCGTTTAGCTGACAGGGGAGGGCTGACTTGGCTCTTAACAAAAATTAGGCCTTTAAAGCTTCAATCGAAAAACTGTTCAAGATAACCAATATTTCTTATAAGGACTATTCAACCACATCCCACACGATATGATACTAAACTAATTTCATCCCCACTTTTAAGTGTAGTGGAGAGCGACCCTAAAAAAATGATTTTATTTTACTACTTTGTCGGCGTGATTAATATGTGTACCCATACCAAATTACAGCTTTGTAGTAAGAGCTTCTGAGATAAACCGTGGACAGACAGACGGATATGGCGAAACTATAAGGGTTTCTTGTTCACTACGGAGCCCTAAAGAACGATAAAGTAAAAGGTTAATAATAGAATGTAACTACTACATAGTAATCATAGCAATATGAATATTAATAATACGTGCTCATTAGATGGATGAATGAAATGAAAATTTGAGGTCTAAGTGTCTCACTAACTCGTCTATCCAGCCCTTAGATTGGGTGAACAACATTCCACCATTAAGAGTACCTTGGGAGAGGCTTAAACTTGAATTAATGTTATAAATAAATTAGTCAACGGATTTAAGGAAAATCTGTCTTTTATCGCATTTTGATGAAAATAAAAGCGCTGGTAGTCATGTCTCGTCCATTCTTTTCCCAGAATTACTGCGAGTTGTCAAACGCATTCGCAAGCTCTATTTTTAAAAGGCGTGTTCGCGATACCTATTATTTTATATATCACGTGCCAAACTCATATTTTTCGTACTTGTTCTTTATATTATGTGAATTTCATAAACTTTATCGGAAAACTTCTATAGCAAACACAGCTGTACCTGCTCACATTGAAATAATGTGAGGGACGATTTCATCCAGTTTAATTCAGCTCCAACAAAATTTTAAGATATACCTTAATTCCAAAGGTTAATTATCTAAATATAAAATCTATTTAAAATGATATTTAGAATTGTAGATTATAACAGTTAGCTACAATAAATCCTTTGTATTTATTTTGTCGTTCAATTTGCTTGTCGGACAAACATTCTGTCGTTAAAACGTATACGAAAATATACAAATCGAATCTGTAGGCCTACAATGAATTGTAAGATTGGGATTGGCCTTTTTTATTTCACAGGGAGATTAGCTGGGTGAGTATCATCCCATTTATCTCTTTCTGCTGAATGCGTTTTGCAATACCACCGTCTGAATAGGCTCAAGCTCCCATTTTGGGGGAAATCCTAAAATTGCTTAGCAAAACTAAGGATAAATTGGCATAACCGCTTTTAAATAATGTTTGTTGTTAAAATAATATTATTAACTGACATATTTCAAGCACCTTGTAAGTTCCAAGGTGTGTGTTGTACCCTAATCATCACGCTCTGGACAGGTGGGGTGGCGTTCCCTTTCACGCCGAGCGCCACAAAGCACATATGTGCTCTACAAAGTTATATTTATATATAGGTATATATCATATATCTTGCGTTGTTTCCGTTCAAAACAAAAGGCTCCATTTTCAAAGTCCATCGCATGTTCACCGCAACATATTCGTGAATCTGTCAGACGCGTACAGTACAACCGCAGACGAAACAACGGATCGGATGCCATACTGCCGCCTTATCCAGTTACGTTCAGACTTTGATAGACTATATTGATCAGCGTTGGAGAATTTAGACTTTCGAATTGTCGGGCATTCGCATGTTTTAGGAATTATAGTTCTCTTTTTTACTTAGAACTAAATGTTAGGCATGGAAATCTGAAAAAGTTTTTTCATAGTTTTCGTTGTCGTGCTCTGATAGTACCTAAAAAAAATTCTGCCAATGACAGGACCGATTTTACAGGAATTGGGTTATTCATGTCCCATTTAGTACAAATAATAAATAATCACAATGGGACTAGGACGACAGTAGCAAGACAGTAAATAGGTAAGTATGTAGAAACAACATGCAACTATTATGTTGTAACACAAGGGATACAGGGTATCAAAATTGTTAAAGTTTTATATCAAACTCCAAAGTATATTTCTTAGATTATTCTCAGATTTACATAAATATTTGATTGTTATGGCAGAGTTACTCGTGTCGCAGGCGCATCCACTATTCATTTTCGATTAGCGGAATTTAGTAACATCTGGAGCGGTCAATCCTTGTGTGGCATTTTCAAACAGCCGGTCCCGTTTGTCTTTAATGTCGTTAAGGAAGTCTCTATGATCTCTCACTCTAGTGAAAGAGTGGATGTACGGAGGAAGCCTATATTCAACAGTGGACGTCCTGTGGCTGATATAACGATGATGATGTTTATATATTGTTACATAATCATCAAAAATAAATTAATATATTAATCAAGTACCTCTTTTTTTTTAATCCACAACGGGTTGGCACTTGACCTGAATCTCACCTGATGTTAAGTGAAGATGAGGCCGAAGGTGGTAGCGTACTGACCTGCAAACCCCATATATTTGGGGGACTGGCTTCTTATCTCTGACAACCGGAACACAACAATGCTATTAACATTACCCCATTATATATTTAGACCTTTATCTATCACTACCTTCCGCCCGCGGCTTTGCCTGCGTAGAATAACTTAATCACGGAAATTTGTTTATCCCGCGAGAACTACTCACTTTATCGGGATAAAAAATGTCCTGTTTTAATCCAGGGTATGTGTCTACTTATATAGCAAATTTCATCCAAATCCGTTAGTCCGTTTCGCCGTGATTGAACAACAAACAAATATCCAAACTTTCGCATTTATAACATTAATGTTGTTCCATTTAACCCCGTTTTGTATATCTACTAGATAACTGTAGACTATTTTAAACATGTGAATAGATAGCGAAATTCATACATACATTTATTTAACTACACGGTATCCAATATACATATAAGTACATAGTTATTCGGCTTACCGAAATAAGTATAATAAAAAATTTAAATTACACGTCGTACCACTACCGCATACCTTCTGTCTCTAACCATATCTGCCCTGATTAATCACTTAGGGGCATTTAGATCTATGACTTAATCTGGTCAGTACCCCTACATCCCATCCTGACTCCTGTCCACAACATGTCACATTTAGATTAAACATCATAATTACAGGAGTCAATTGTTTCTCTTTAATATGCGATATTCCGACAGTAGTTAATGCGATGCTGAGTCCATGATATGTGCAGGCCTTCTTTGTTATTCTAGTTCGCCATCTCTATTTAAGTAGAAAACAAATTATTAATAGGAATACGATATTGTTTTGACATGTTTGTATACCTAAAGCACATAAAAAAATAATATCAAAATAATTTCACATTTCGCATAACATCGAGTATTATTGATATGACAGACGATTCCAAATTAGTTATCTTGTATTTTTTATTTCACTGAATTATTATCTTCCATTTCATTTCGTATTTAAATTACAAAGACGTCATTTCCAAACATAAACGATACGTGCACAAAAACATCTTCACATAACAACAATTCCATTTCATTTGAAAAGAAAAAACGATCCAATAAAACGCATATTACCTCGTCGCATTGTAAAAGAAAATTTGAAAAGTAGGGGGCGCCTACAGAAAACGGATGATATTACAATTCGGTGCCATTTGCTCTCACGTTGCCGCTTGTGTTCAAATACGTGCTTGTGTGTGGAAACTTTTTAGGAGACTATAAAGAAAATTCTTTCCCTTGAATTTACGATTTCCCTATCGCGCTTAAGCGGCGAATCATGGCGCATGGATGAAATATCGCCGCACGGCGCCGCACGTGTACCTCTGTCGTCTGATGAAAAGTGTTAGTCGGATTTACCAAGAACGACATAATGTACTCTTGAAGTAAATAAGAAAATAACTATCTTATTTGATATATTAGTATTACAACAGTGCTCATATAAAAGCTTGTGTCATGTGGTTTTTTGCACGTAAAAAAAATTAACCAACCAGTCTCTTCTCGTGGTCCAATGGGCGACTAAGGGACATTATACAAAAAACATAGAGTTTTAATTCAATTCATTGCATTTTGGTTACATGTCTTGTACTGACGCACTCATTGTCACGTGTGTATTTTTGTATATTTCGAAAGTGAACTGCGGATGCTTAGACTTATCAATTATTAAGCTTTTAATATTTGGATGACTCAAACTATATACGTGGGATATCTCTGACCACCCCATTTGGGATGTACGGCGTGAGGCTATGTATGTTATATGTATGTATATATTTAATGGATACAATATTGTATGAGATAGCTTACTCGACCGTACTCGTAGGTAATCCTTAGAAGGCTTACATCCAATTATAATCGAAATGCACGCACAAAGTTCGTTTGATTATTAGAAATAGAGCCGTATATGGATCGCAGACCAAATGTTATGAAGACAGTAATTGGGGAGTTCAAAGTAAAGTCTGTAGGCTGTATTAATTTTATTCAGCGAAGTAATACGGCCAGCCTTCCGGGTATGATTCGACCAACCAGGAACTTGGGGCTAGTTTTTTTTTTGACTTAGACTAGACTTTTGAAAACAAATTGTATAATAATTATTCCCACAACCTATAATTTAAAAAAATATTCATTGGCATGTACCCATCGCTTTAGACTCTTGGCTTGGCCTTTTTTTAAGACATCCCCGATTAGATCATGCTACGTTCGCCATGGTCTTCCCCTACTTACGTGCGCCATGGACTGGCGCAAGGGAAATTGACGCAGTTTTCGCTGAAAAGTTATTGATATTGTTTGCTATTACATACATACATACACACATAATGTCACGCCTGTTTCCCGTAAAAGTAGGCAGAGACCACAGACTTCAACTTGCTACGATCCTGACACACCTCTTTTGCTTCATTTACTCTCATAAGGTTGTTCATACACGCTCATCGGGTTAGGGTACTCTTGACTTGACCTTTCTTTAAGACGTCCCCGATTTGATCATGGTACGTTCGCCGTGGTCTTCCCCTACCAATAGTACCACCCTCTTTCGCTTCATAATCTCTTTCGTTAGTCTTCTTTCATTCATCCTCTCCACATGACTAAACCATCTCAGCATTCCTTTTTAAATCTTTGTCACTGCGTCTTCTTTCACACTGCATAACTCCCTAATTACAATATTCCTAATTCTATCATTCAAAGTCCACCCACATCTCAATGATCTGATTTCCACCATTAATTCTATTTTCATTCTTCTTCTACCATACATTCGTTTTCGATTAAGCAATATTTCTAGTCCATGGGTGGGTGACCCTAGTGGAAATTAATACAAGTGTTTCCGAGCTTCGGAGCGCACTTTAAATAGTCGGTCACGGTTGTTTTCAATTGATGGCAGTCGTTAAAGCCAAGTCGATGGCACAAGGCCGGATTTTAAACGCTTTTAAGCGTTTCTAAACGCTGACAGTCAGGTGGCCACTAGTCTAACATAAATCCACCAATGCCTACGGACCAATGTGGTGGATTATATTCCATACCTTCCCCCAGTTAAGGCTGTGGATATGTATAATAAGGCTTTTGATGATGCTAATACTGAAAAACAATAAGTACGAATAAAGAATGATTTCTTTCTATATTTTTTTATGAACAACGGGTTGGTACTTGACCTCAATCACACCTGATGTTAAGTGAAGATGAGGTGGAAGATGGAAGCGTACTGACCCGGAAACCCCAACACATTTGGGGGACTGGCTATCTTATCTCTGACAACCGGAACACAACAATCCTATTAACATTGCTTGGCGGCAGATTTAGATAAAATGGTGGTAGCTAGCCAGGCGGACATTTAAAATGCCCTACCACCAACCAAACCGAGTACTTAAACATGTACCCCGCTGGGGATCGAACCCGCGACCTCCGAATCGTAAACCCAATATTGCTTACAAGCCACGAAGGCGGTTAAGTAAATTTCGCATAAAATATTCTAAATTACTTTAACTATGACAGCCATGAGGCTTTGTTGCCTTAACCTTCCTACCTTATATAGGAAATGTTGAGGGAACACTGGTGTTCCAAGCAGTAAAATTAGATTTTGTGTCGTGAATAGTTTACACTGATCGAAGAGTGCAGGTGACGGCTCATTTCAATTGCAAACTGAATTGACGAGGCCAAATTGGCAGTACATTTAGGCCTACACAACGGGTACACAAAAATACCCCTACACCAAAAGCTTAATGGTTGAATTTATATTCAGATTTAAGCCATAATAAATGTTTGAAAATGAATTGTGAAGTAAAATAATTGACTTTATTCTGTGCCGTCTGCATTTTTCATTGTATTCCTGGAAAATGTAGAGCATTTTGATATTGAGAGTGGGACGTCTGCAAGCTACATACGAATGGTCGGTCTGGAATAGACTCAGCTGTGAAATGTTGGCTTGTTTCTTCTTTCCCGCAGTCAGTGCAGAATAAATTCCTTAGTATTCTTTTTTTTAATTTTCCTACGTTTTTGCTTATTTTTTTATGCACTACTGGTTAGCACTTGACCACAATCACACATTTTCCACTCAACCGACCGTGGTTACACCTGTAACAAAAAGAAAGACCAGTCTACTGTCCGTGATTACAACAGTACCTAACCGATGCGCGCTACCATTCCTTATATTATCTGTAGTTGAAACTGTTTGGGGAAAAAAAATCAGTGTGACCATTAATAAATTATCTTACGGCATAATGTTCATAAAGGGCAGTATTTAGTTCATCTCATAGACAAAAAAAATGTCAAAGTTAGTTCGTTCAGTCAGTTATCTGTAGGGAACAGTGTTCCAACATTTATGTCGTAAGTAATTATTATGTTTTTACATATTTCTGGGCTTATTATATATCAAAATGATCGTGAGGATTAGTACTTTACGATTATATATAATTATTACAGTTTGTAGCGATATTTCGAGTATGATTTCAATATAAATTTTCATGGATCTTATGTTATTTGCAGTTTTTAGTACTCTGGAAAAATATTTTCTGTTTTCGTTTATAATTGCTTTGATCTGTAATCATCAATAATGTAGTTTACCAGATATAAAAAGTTTTTGTTAATAACGGCACCGTGCGCGCCGCACAAAAGTGCGACAGCGCGGAGCGGACAGTAGACCGGAATTTGGCCGCGCGGGCCGGACAGTTGAGTGGTATTAAGTAAAGATGAGGCCGAAGGTGGAAGCGTACTGACCCGGAAACCCCATCCTATTTGGAGGCCTAGCTATCCAATAATCCTTTAAAATCTTTATTTTATAGTTTCACACTTTAACAGACAGCCAAAGTATGCTAAATTTACGTTTCACCACCATATTCTTATGCAAACTATATTTAATCAAGCCTGAAACTATATAAACCGACGATCGCAATATAGGGTTTTAATAACCAGCGGTAACCCAATACTGGCCTTTTGAATAATTACAACAACATTACTTAGCCGTCAAATTATTCATCAATATCCGACGCCTCAATTTTAACAAAGACTGAGGGAGAGAACACGAAAATTCATCAAAACTTTATTGAAGCTGAAACAATACATCAAGGCGCTAAAACATCGTAATAGTCCAAAGATTGATCGTTCAGGGCTGCAAGCATTATCGGACGGGGGCATTGTTGCTCGAGCCTCCTCCGCTCCTATTTACCTTGGCAGACAATAGCCCCCTGCCGCTATATCGTACTAATCTAATTGCCGGATCCGGCAAAGAAAACACCCACAATGGTTAATTTTGAGTTATCTATTTTTGATTTACGCATACAAGGTTAACATTGTACAAGTGTAATGCAAAGATTTCCTAATTTGAGATTTCTAAACAATGAAAGTTTAATGCTATATTGCAGTACTCTCCGTAATTCCTAAGAGAAGTACATGCAGGTCTGACTTATGATTTCGAGGAAGGAAGAAGTAAGGAAAGAAAAATTAAGTTTGTTATTGTCTAGAATAAATAAAAGAATATTACAATTAGGGCCAGGACGTTAACAATATTAAAATAGACAAAGCACAAACTTACAATTTGCTGCCGATGTTCACGGACTCGTGAAACAGAGCACAGACAGGACCTATTTTTATTTATTTCTTTAATAAGAGACTGTTGAAAAGATCCTAACTAAATTTATAAAGTATTATAACAAAAAAGAAAAAGAATTTCTTGTTTCCCATAAAGATTTATTTTGTTCGGAATTTGTGTGCTTTTAAAATATTGATTCTCTAACTTTTTCAACGATTCACATTTTTCCAAACCTAATGTACAAGTTTCTATCCGTGATCGTGAAACAAAAGTTTACCGAAATGCTTTCAAATTCTGTGATAATGCGATAAATCTAAATTAACTAAATTACACGATTTCTGCTGACTCAATCATTCTTGTCAAATATATTACCTAAATGGCAAAGAGTGGGCTACATTTGAGGGTACACGGAGTGAAGGTCGCCAGGTCAAGATGAACTAATAATCGATAAATGTAAAAAGCTAAGAATCGAGTATGATAAGGTAATGATAAAGGCTCTATAAGTAGTAAAATGTGTAATAGATGAAACATTATAAGCAATGTACCACATCAACAGTCTTATACGTCCAGACTGTTGGGGCACAGCTTCCTCTCACTGGGTGATGGTTTGGGTCAGTATCAACCACGCGCTAGTCCTCACCTGATAGTATTTCTAAGTCGCCTCTATGGGCCACTGACTTGGCTTAACGACTAGTTTCAATTAAAAACACGGAAACACTCGTATTGAAATGCCTCTTGTGATCCATCCAAGGATTGATCGCGCCAGACATTGCTTAACTTCAATAATCGATTCGAATACGACTACGTCACGAGTGCTTGAATTATGTATATAGTTAAATAATTTTAATTTTTCAAAATAATTTTGAATGCACTTATTTGAGAAATGTATACATAAATAATGTAATTTGAGTGTGTCTTGTTTTTACAAGACACACTTAAATTACATTTTTAAGTGGAAACATTAGTATTTCTATCATTGAATCAAGTAAATCATTACCTCTAACGCAATATTTAGTGTCCGATAATATGTCAATGAGAAAATGTTGTTAAGGAAAATTTTCTATTGAATCTCAAACTACGTTTGTTGTTCTTGTAGACTACTCAATAAATAAATTACATTGTACCATTATTTTTCCGCGAAGCAAACTTTGTAAACAAAGTCGTAGTATCTGAAAGGATTGTAACTAAAATACTACGACATATTATGATGTTTACGTAGACAGTCCCCTAATAATTCTTTTTAGGTAAAACAAACCGCCTCCGTGGCTCAATGTAAATAACATTGGGTTTACGATTCGGTAGGTCGTGGGTTCGATCCCCAGCGGGGTACATGTTTAAGTACTCAGTTTGGTAGGTGGTAGGGCATTTTAAATGTCTGCCTGGCTAGCTACCACCATCTTATCAAAATCTGCCGCCAAGCAGCAATGTTAAAGCATTGTTGTATTCCGGTTGTCAGAGATAAGATAGCCAGTCCTCCAAATGTGTTGGGGTTTCTGTGTCAGTACGCTTCCACCCTCGACCTCATCTTCACTTAACATCAGGTGTGATTGAGAGCAAGTAACAACCCGTCGTGCATAAAAAAAAACATACGAACACAATGTTTAATAATTTCAACCAATCAAGTTCTGGACAACAAATACGGATTCCATTTTTTAAGCAAAGTGTATTGTATAACTAGGTGGTCTTATCGCTAATAAGTGATTTCTACCATACAACCTTTGGGTAGAGGACAGAAGTGGAAAAATAATAAAACAGGTAGGTTGTCTGATAATGAGACATTATAAGACAGATAAATACCGGATACGTACAAATTAAACAACATACCTAAGTATAATATTATAAATAAAATAAAATATTAATAAACAATCGATGTGTTTACATAAACATACATTATTAGTGATTATACATATAACTGTAAATAAATATCGCTTATACAACATATTTCCATATTTAATTTCGTTATCATATTTAAATATTTAAATTGCCAAAGGTTTATGTTATCTATCACGTACAAATTGTTACACACAAACGAATGGGCAAAGAATCAGCAGATTTACTATTTCTATTCAGGCAGGAATGTGATCGGGATCGAGAGGCGTCAGTAGGCCCGGCACGTACCGCGAACCCTATCGCGGGCTTCATACACTGCCCGGCGACATCTGCACATTTTCGACGTTATCGACTGGAGGACACATTTTTATAGGAGCAAATTTAATCTAAGCAGAAGAAGGGATCAGTCTCGGGAGTGCCATGCGCGCACGTGTCCCCACGACGTGAGAGCTGGCTAACGATTTTTCACAGAATGATATTATATGTCCGATAAAAGACTATCTTGAAAGTCTGCCGTTGGCGTTATGTCCCCTTTTTGTTTATATCTCATTTTTTATTTTTACAACATCCGTCTATTTTATGACTTGCTTTTACATTCGGGTTCCTGTCACAAAACTGGGACGGTTATTTTTACAATTTAAGTAAAAAGATTAGTTTTCATTTCGTTCACCCAAAAGAAACTGAGTATATTTTTAATAGAAATATTACTTGTGAATACTTCTTAAAGTCATAAATATACTGAAATCCATAAATATTGTTTGGAAGTACCCCTACTTACAGTCTTAGCTCGTCATAAACTTCTCATGGTAAACAATTCAGCCTCTCGACGTCATTAAGTTTTTGCAACTCTTTTCCGACCAACACCTGTATAGGTGGCTTGGCGCGAAGGAAATTTTCTTAGAAAAACAATAAATTTTCTGTGAGCAACGCTCGAGTGAGTTTCGGTGTCGGCAGAGCGAGAGCACGCTCGCCATAATATATTGAATTTGAAACGAACAAACTTTTACGTTCTCCACGCCCCACGTGTAAAAAGATTTTCCCTAAATGTTTACAATGCAATAATTTACGTTTGACATCGAAGAACAATGCCATTCTCCTCGGAGCCGTCGAGTGTAACACGATAAAGTCTAACAAAAAGAATAATCCCCTTACAAGTAATCCATTTACAAGCTTACTTTACTATCCGAAAAACGAATGATACAAAATTAATCTCGCAAAAGAGAAACTCATTGAAAATAAAAGAAAGAATTTTGTGAACACTCGTATACTTAGAATTTCCTTAAAAAATTTGGCCGTGTTGATTTATATAATTGAGTTGTGATTGCGTATAGGAATTAAAGTTATGAAATTTAATAGGGCTAACTTTACATAGGCTCAACTGTACGTTATCATAGCACTTCCTAAGAGAAAGGTCTTTGTACGAAACAACATCATCGATGTGGATTAATTATGTAATATCAATGACGATGATGATGAGTTTCTCTTCCCGTGGAAATTACTTGAAATTCGCCATATTAAGTACCCTTTGTTTTAATGCAGCACGTTAGTAATCCTTCTCTACATCAAATATCTTTCATCGATATCCTCCTGAAACTAAGTATAAGCATTGATGGCATTTTTGAGTTATTTCCTACATTCACAAAACAAAATTATATTTAACCTACTTACAAAAATTCACATAACATTGCTCTAATGTGCATTATTGCGTACGTATTTGTATTTTGTTGTATTAAAAGATACTATACGACAATTTTAGCGGAGTCGAGTATTGAGCTGAGACCAAAACTGAGAACTATTTTTGAAGTTTAGATAAGTTTGCTTGAAATCAAAGTTAGGAAGAAAAATTTACGATTACCTACTTTTAAAGCCGTGTATTATGCTATTTTAGTATAGTATACAATTCAATCGTCAAATACCTAATTGATTATGATCACTTTTAGAAATGCATTAAACAATTGATGTTACTTACTTATTATTACACGTCTCCAGACTCGCACATATCTGATTTTTTCTTATTTAAGAACTTTATTCCATAAAAATACAAGATTGACTTACATGGAAATCTCAATATTTTGAATTTAGTAGAAATATACAAAAAGAATGGTAATTCAACAAAAAATAAAAAGCAACTTGCTCATTCGTCTGGCAGAATCAAAGTACCTATTTGTAGTTTCATATTTGTCAATTGTAATATAAACTTGTATTACGGAATAAGCACGCCTGAATGTGGCTTCTGAGTCAATATAATATTGAAATTACAGTTTGTTTTGCACTATAATGTCTTTGCAAGAAATAACCCAACTGGTCGGTTAGTTCCCTCGGTTTATTTATTGCAATAAAAAAAATATTGGCTATCATAAATCCTTATTCTTAAACTCATCCGCATTTAAATCAATTGCAGTTGCATTTTAATAAATAATCTTAACGTAACTGCGAATGGACCCTATGTCTTATATTCTTAACTAAACAAGGGAAGCATTTATATTTTCATCATATCTACATTATCATCTATTGTACAACGTCAAATCACCGTCATCATTATCACCACACACTAGTCCTAAGCACAACATTTTTAAGTTCCATGTTTATGCTGTAACTGTTGGTGTACAATAAAGAATATTTGCATTGTTTTGTATGTTTTACTTTCAGTAGCCCTGCGTAGTCCATCCATCAATACTACGATTGTCTTGAAATCAACTCAAAGGCCAACTTGCTCATCGGTCTCTGGTTCTGGCGACAGATACAACTAACACATTATCACCGCAATCTGCTAAGCTTTCAGCGCTATGTCGACATCCTAATCCGGATATTGCCTCTCGTAAATGTTGCGTATTGAAAATTGTGTATGTGTATTAAGTAACGTTTTTTATTGTGAGAATCTTTTATTAAAACTGATTAACTGCTTTCTTTCTGTATTTCCGTCTTGTAATTTGAACAATAAATACTCCGAGCATATCTTTTTCCATAGCAACAAATCGTATCGTCAGCGTCCACATCAGTCAAACAAGCTCCAAATAATCCTCTTTCCACTTAACCTGCCTTACTTCCAAACACCAATAAAAGTGAAAGTGTAACTTTCTAAATACCTATTGATCGCTGCCAACACTTTGTATCGCAGCGGTTTACCCGCGGTTCAACCGGGAAAAAATATTGGTGAAAAGGTGTGAGCTCTCCTGGCTTAATCCCCGACGATTTGCGAAGACGAAAAAAGGGTTCCTGAAGCTTAAGAGGCGAGATCCCCCTGTATAACGGAGCCCTGCCTGCGCTTATCATCGCTTAGCCCTATTTATTTGCCAACATAAATAGTATTACAGAAAATAACCGACCAAAACTATTAGCCAGATCTTCTTGCAAAGCATTGAAAGAACATTTTCTTCATATCGGACTCTACATTTATCTTTTTTTATTAAACTAACCTTCTCTGGAACTTTCTATGTAAACAAATCGCCATATTAAAATTTTCTCTGAATTATGAATTTACTAGTAATGGGCAAGTCTCTCACTTACTCCTTTACTTATGTCAAACTATTTCGAATAATAAAATAACGAAAGTTAAAAAGCAAGTATCTGAGATCGTCTTTTGTTTACATACTTAGGAAATTCCATAGAATAACACTATAAATATACATCTGTATTTCAATAACATAAATAATACAATAAATATCATTTATTACTCTACAAATCACGACACATATACAAGAATTATAAGAGAAGGATTGCCTAAACCTAAATGTGTACCTCGAGGTGACCGTCAGGATGGCGGAATTAAGTTAAAAACGCAATGTCGAATAAAGGTCGTCGAGGATGTCGAGGAGAGAGTCTCTCATTAGGGGCCTTACGAGGAAGCTCAAGGTCACGCAACTAGTCATGAAGATGGCGAGGAATTAAGAACTTCGTAAAAGGACGAGTGATAAAGAGCGAAGAAGAATTTGTAAGGTGGAGTGCCAGTGGGCAGGGCACATAGCTCGATGAACTGATGGCCGGTCGAGCATTAAAGTTTTACAGTGGAGACCACACATCGGCTGGTACAGCATAAGACATTACCAACAAGGCGGACGATCCACTGAACATCACGCGAAGTCGCTGGATGCAAGATGCTTCTAACCGGTCATTCTGTAAATTTATGAGGGAGGTCTATGTTCATCAGTGGACGTCCTGTGGCTGATATGATAATACCTGAAATTTTGTGATGACAGGAAAAGTACAGGTAACATAATTCTGAAGATTATAATGCACTCTCTTAGGCACTCGTCCGGTTCAGCAAGATCTCAGACATTTATTTTGATTAGGAAATATGTAATATAATTTTGATGATAGTTAAATTTGTTCTGACATTAATTCAAAGATCAAAAGTGGAATTAAATTGTGAATCATTTTCATTAGATTATTTCCCTTAGTAGTGAAGTGGATATGGTCAAAGCGGAAGGGTCGGCTTTTAGCTCTTTCCATTACCCGTTGAGTGGTTTTGAGGTTAATTGTGTCTTAGATAAGATTCAGTCTTCTTTACATATGAATCACGCGCAAAACACACTGGATGAAACTCACGTCTACAGAATGAATAGCTTCTGTACCTCTATATTAATGTACACAAATTGTATTGTTTTTAAGATCAGCTTTAGCATATTAATGAGGCCTATATCGATGATATATTGACATTATGCGATTAATTATTCACGCTTATCGAATTCGATACTGGCTGAAACATTGCTATACAGATAATATTACTACAAATCTTATTAATCTCGTTAGTGTTATGTAGGTACGTGTTAATTAAATATATCCATAGTTAACTACACTGAGAGGTGAACCCACCACCATTCATTATCATATAACTCTATAAGAAAAAATAATTTCAAGTTAATTATCGTATGATTTTCAGTGAACAAAATATTTTCGGAAGTTTTTGCTTGATAATAAATACTATGTTTAAATGTATGCCAATTCGCACTATGTCCTAAATGACTTATCTGCCTACGAAACCAGTTAATATTTGTGTGATTTATTTTTTTGTTATTGATGGACTATGTAGAGTTTCTCCTGGACGATAATGGATACGAACATCTATTCGCGCCCCATGGATATTTCTAATATTTATCTACATAGTATCCATAGGCATACAGTCTTTGCCTAGGTGTTGGTGTCATTTCAGTAATATTATTTCATAGCCGCGTACGCTCGTCCGGGGACGTTTAGCGGATAATTTAATTAAGTGTGATGTATTATTATTATATTTCAGCTAATATGTTAGCATTTTATCCTGCTACAAATTAATATAAGAGCGCCGTACGCTTATACATTTATAGAATTTAAATCTATATAGACCGGTGTGTCTAGTTATAATCCTGCAGCTGATTGCATCAAATTGTTTTAATGTAGGTACAGTAGATAAAGTAGCAGCTAGGTGTCACTGGTAGTATTTCTCATGTTATTGTATTAAAATTCTTTTGAGAAATAAACATTTTGCAACTGGATATTATAATTAAAGCATTTGTTACTCCTTGACTCGCTGAGCACCAGTGTTTCTGTGCTAAGGAGGACAAGTTAAAAAGACGATCCCATTTATTTTCCATTGAAGCTAGTCGTTAAGCCAAGTCGGTGGCCTACAGGTGCTGTTTAGGAAAGTGACTGTCAAGTGGTGGTCTCGCACAAATCCATTAATGTGGTGCATGGTGGATTATGGACCATATCCTCGAGAGAGTTGACTGTGCTCCATCAGTGGGGAGGTGTAAGGCTGATGATGATGATATAATTGAAGTATGTGGACGAAAGGCTTGATGCTTTTCCTTGACATTTTATAGTTTAAGAGTTCTTTGAGAGCTGTACACACTAGCAGACTCTGTAGAAGGACCAGCAAGAAGAGTCAGAGTTAGGTCCTCTTCTCTAATGCTATAGAGCTGGTGGCTCCGTTGCCCGGGGTGGACTACGTGCCAGGAAACTTCGAATAATTCGTGGGAAATGTGTTGTTGAAAAATTCAGTTTAGGCGATTTTCAATCTTATTGTGACTGTTGTTGTTTGACTTACAATACCTATGATACCTACTTTGTCCGCGTTTCATTCAGTAGCGAATATTTACTAAGTTAGTCAAAGACGAAAAGCTCTCCGTTTTGATGTTAGGAATTGTGTGTTGGTTCTTACTTTGTGTTAATTACTCGTAGATTATTAATAATTATTATGAAGCACCTACGCACGTAATAAAGAAAAGCTTAGAAATTTTCAGTGAAACTTTCGTTGCAGTCCAGGTAAAATACATAATTTTTGTGGTGTAATTTCCTATAATCTTAAAATTCCTGATTTATTGTAGAAGGATAGAGTAACCCATCAGTAATAGAATAAAAATGTTTTCTAACCATTCTGTAGATTGCTTTAGGTATAGTATACCTAATACCTATGTATTTAGTCATAAAACTACAATATTACCACTGTGAATTCTTTGCGTTGTAGAAGATGCTAAGATCTCCTAAAAGAATTTTCCAAAAAAATAAGCAATGGCTACTTTATATTTTAATATATTCTTCGACGCAATGAAATTCACAGTGGTAATTTTAAACTAATGGTTTTTTTTATGCACAACCGGTTGATACTTGACCTCAATCACACCTGATGTTAAGGGAAGATGAGGTCGAAGGTGGACTTTTATATTTATTTTAATGTTTTATTACTAAATACCTATACCATATCTAATTTTTATTCTATCACTGACACAGACACTATCCATATGCAATTGCAACGGCCTTTAAGGTTGTAGGGAGTTAAAAGTGTATCATTACCAGCCTATCGGTAGTTTCTGGATGAATGCGTTTTTCTTTCATAACTAGGCTGAGCTGACATTTATCCTATCTATGGAATTAACAGAAAATTTAAAAGGAAAATCCCTTCTATTGTTTACATAATAAGTAAATTTTGTCTATCTAAAGAATGTTTGGATTACTTCACAATTGTTTTACTTTTTTTTACGATATATAAACAATGTTTAAAACTTTGGCACAAAAAGTTTTATCGAACTAAGAAAGTATAGAAGCAAAGGAAAAAACTTCAGAACGGTTTAAAGTTTTTTTAATGATAAAATAATATACTATACCAAGCTCAACATTAATCCCGGAGATACTGACTGAACTTAAAAACTCATAATAATTAAGATTCATTTGAATTTCGAGATTATTCATGACGGAACGCGAAGTTCTAACAGCGGTGTTTAGCGGCGCACCTGCCCGAGGCGTCTTAGCGTGGTCGAAATTAATGCGACGCAAAGTCGGCAAAAGTCAATTACACTTTATTAAAACCGTCTCCATTTATATCAATTTGACGCAAACTGTTACAAATACTGGTAATGTTCCGTCCTTTCATCCGAGCGAGGCGGGGCTACGCAAGCGCCTCGACTGTAGAGCGCTCGTAGCTCGTAGACAAAGCGAGGCGCTACGGCGAACGCGGCCAGTACGCAGGCAGCGCGCCGCGAGATCGTAGCAACCCGCGCTCGCCCGCAGCCCGACGCCGCTCGTCTCCCGACGATCACTAGCAACTCGCTCGATTCACCCAATGAATTTTTAATCGATTTGATTTCTAAGCGCCAACGAATGCTCGAACTCCGAAGTTACCCCACCGGCGACCATGAAAACATCTATGTTGATATATCAATAATAATAGGAAAAGTTGATTCGATTACGATGTCACTGGGCTAAAGTAATTTACCAACATGACCGGTCAAAGATTGACTTCCTGTTGGACAACATCGCCACCTGTTTGGTTAATGCTTATGGTTGCTGGTTGTATGGCAGCCACAGACGGTAAGTTTAGTTGCATGTACATTAAAACTAATAAGTTTGAAACTTTTCTATGACCGTTATCATTAGTTGTTGTTACTTGGTATCGGGAGCCCTGTCATGAATTATTTTATTTCACTTTCCTGAGAATATGATTGCGTATGGAAATAATACAATTATTAAACAAAGTAACTTAACATTTGAAATAATTGAATTAAAATCATAAGCTTAATCAATGGAAGACACGTTAAAAATTACAATTTGTTATAAAACAATACTTTTAATTGAACAGTTTATATTGCACGACAATATTAAGCATGGAATCTTTAATATTTTTTATATCATGGTATGACAAACAAGCAAACAGATCACCTGGTAGTGATCTGTCACTGTCGCATATACCTATATGTAATCTTCCGACGTCCCTTCGAACTGAAATAGAGCTGTCACAGATGCTTTGTCCCCCTGAGGACTAATCAAGGATACCTGTCATGTCTCTCATTTCAATGACTCTTTTACATTCACACCAGATTGGTTCGTTAATATGCTAAACTATAATAGTTGAACTATTGTAACAAGTTTTCGTTGACTTTGTGTTGTATAACTCTACAACAGAAACTTCAACACGTTACAGTAAGTTAGTGATGCGATATACATATTTTATGAGTTTACAGCCCTTACACAGATGACCCGCCTCCTTTAATCCATAAACCACTTTCCGACATACAGCGGGCAAATAAAGTCTGGTCTTATACAGAGCAAAAAAAGTGACATTGCAGTGTCTAACTTTTGCCGACGGGTGTACCTACTGTCTATATCGCAATATTGTCATGCAACGGACAGTACATAGTAATAAAAAAAAAATGCGTTTTCAGCGAAATTCGATACTTCGACCATAAAAAATCTTTTGCCTACGGACTGGATATTCAAAATAGATCCAAAGGAACAAAAACAAAGAACCCTGTTTCCCATAACTACTTTGAACTTTATTGTATTACAGTAAGGTTCAAAAGTGATCAGGTGTTACTTTGTTCGACGTTCTATATCGCAGCTTTGACTCTAGTGGGCGGACCATTGTACTGCGGATATGGAGATTGCATTGTCAATCAAAAAAATCCCTGCCTAGGTACAAGAGCATACAATGCTCATGCAACAAAAGTTGTCACTTTTGGTAGGGAAGACCTAGTCCGCTGGTGGTAACACTAACACACTGCTCATTTTGGCAACTAGCTTTTTGACAATTATTTAATAATTTTAGGATTCGTTTAAATTGTAATACTATCAACTTGAACTCTAGTCATTATGACACACTGTACATAATGTTTCACAAAGCGTTTGCCAACAAGTTGAATGACGTGGATGTACATTGTTTTGTGCAGTGGGAAGGAAGCAGACGTTACCGTCATTGTAAAATTTTAAAAATGCTGTTTTAATTTTTTTCTCAAATTTACTCAACGTTTTTCTCATAGGGAGAGAGGAAAGATTTTCTATTCGGTTTATTTCCTAAAATGTATTTAATTATCTATCAAAACAAAAGCTGGCAGGAGCATGTCCATGTTGCAAAATATTTACTCGGTTACGGAAAGTTGGTACTCGGTGCCCTCCTGCGTTGCTCTAAGTACAACTAAGCCCTTGTTTTTAAATAAATGGATTGTTTATTTTCATCTCATAGCCTCCTAAATTCACATAGTGATGGAACCTAAATCCAATTATTCGGTAGGTATTCTATCGGATATTTGGTTTGATTACAGAATATTCGTGTTGACTTGGTTGTTAATATAATTTAGCAACGTTATTATATAGTTTAACAATAATATACCTTAACGTGTATGACAATAAAGTGCATTAAACCTAGGTTCTGAAGCCTAACATAAAACAAAGAAATATTAATTAATTTAACCCTTCTTTTAATAGTACCTTAAATTTGACCATTCTGACTGTTAAATTAATTGTGATTTTGCCTGTACTTATTTGCCAATTGTAAAAATAGAACTTTGACTTTGACCTTTTAAATCAATGTGAGGAAGGAACTCAAGCAGATATTTAATTATTTTCGTCCTTTGTATCTTGGAAGACAATCCGTACTTTTGATTTGGTGACTCATTTATTCGGCATTGTAAGTTGATTCAAATATTTTCTCTACAAAACTTTTTAAGAGACTAGTTTTGATCGATGTACTGGGTAATTATAAGATAAGAAATGCCATTATAAAATAAATATCCATCCATCCCACGGTGTTCAGTTTAGCTGAAAAATTTGTTGACAATCCATTTATTTGATTTCCCATTCCCATCAGGTGAGATTGTGGTCAAATGCATATCCAGTTAACCATAAAAAAAAATATATGTATTCGATTATTTTGGTTCTTTTTGTTAGTTCTGCTTATGTCACCTTGCTTTCGTAATTGAAATTATGTCTTCGATTCCTGTTAGGTGCAAATATTATTATAATTAAATACCTGTGAACGAAGTTTAAGTATATAAACATTTTTTAATATCAATCCGTTATTATATATCCATAGGCATTAGTTTGGAAAGACGTAGATGTAGATATATAGATAGCTAAAATATTATACTTATTGTGTTGTTATTATTAACTTTATTGTTTTTTATATTTTATTTTTAAATATTTTAATATGAAATTTATTGAACAGATAACATAAAAACGATGGTCATGATCCTTATCCCTAGTAGGGTGGTCAGTTTACCACAAATATTTGGCGGGTAGACCTCAGATGGTGGTGGTGGGCGGTTATGAATCACATCTTGGGCCAATCCTATTCTCACTTTTCATCAATGATATAACATCTCAAATCGCCCACTGTCAGTATTCTCTCTTTGCTGATGACTTAAAAACTCACATGAGAGTAAAGTCCTCTGCAGACGCCGAGCTGGTTCAGCTCGACTTGGATAGCATGGAGACCTGGTGCAAGGAAAATGGCATGCTTCTCAACATTAACAAATGTTATCATGTTAAGTTCACCAGGAAATACAATACAATTTTACAGGAGGTGAGTGAGATTCGGGATCTGGGTGTCATTTTAGATACAAAACTAAAGTTTACTGCCCATATCAATGCAATTGTGCAAAAATCGGCGAAAATGCTTGGCTTCTTGAAACGAAGTGCTAAAGGGTTTCCAGTACAAACAAAAATTATGCTATTCAATGCATTGGTGCGCAGTAATCTTGAATTTGCTTCTGTAGTCTGGAACCCTCAATATAGTGTACATTCTCAACGCATTGAAACCATTCACCGTTCGTTTACTAGACACTTAACATATGGTGTCCTCCGGAGTGTCACACAGGGCACCATATAATGCACGATTGGACTTCTTAAAAATGGACTCACTACGCAATCGCCGTCTGCTGATTGATATGGTATTTCTATATCAAATTCTGAATGGTAATATTGACTGTGATCACGTACAAAATAGAATTAAATTATCGATTCCTTACAATTTTCCCAGAACTCCCATTACTAGACTTCTGCATATCCCTACATCTAGAACAAATGTTCTACGTCATTCTCCAATCGTGAGATCCCACAGACTGATATCTTTCACGATTCATTAGGTGTGTTTAAGAGAAGAATTTCTCAATATTTGCGAAAGCAACATTTATAGACCATTGTGCTGTTTCACTTAAATTAATTTAGTTTTTAATTTAGACTTAACTTAATTATGTTTAGAGCTGTGTATATCTCTTGAATGTTGTACACACCTATTATTGGCACATATATCAGACCTGTTTATACTTGAAACTGTTGTTATGTGAGTTGTAATATGTGTGCTGTTGGTGTGTCTTACTAAATAAATAAAATAAAATAAATATTAAAAGTTTAATGCTTAAAACAACATCCATGGTTCACCTTCCGAATTTATAGAAATGCAGATGTAACAGGGGGTGAACCTAACCAGCAAATCTATAGACGTTTTTGGGAGGAAAGTCTCATATCTTTTATGACATCCACGGGAAAAGACGGATTAGCTCTATTATGTTTATATTTCAAAACCACCCTATTAAAAAATATAAAATAATAATACTAAACCGGAAGCTGTACCTAAGGTGTTTAGGTACACCTTATGTGCTATCCGTGATACATATTGTCCTAGTAAATCATGCCATGTACAAATTTCGGGGACTGGTACGTTCTTATAGTACGGCTCATCAGAGGCGATAAGGTAATTTTAGATGAAATTGCTGCTATGTAACCAGGTGGCTTTAATTAGATATTTATTTTATATATAATAATAATAAATAAATGCGGACATTTACACCAACCATCAAGTCCTAAACTAAACAAAGCTTGTACTATGGATACTAGACAACGGATAAACATACATAAATATTTATATAAACATCCATGACTCGGGAATAAATGTTCGTATTCATCACACAAACACTACCCCTCGCGGGATTCGAACCTGCAACCGTTGGTTTCGCTGATCAGTCACTATCCACTACACTAACCGGTCATCATATATAGTAACACCTATCAGCCACAGGGCATACACTGCTGAACATACGCCTGCTCCATAGTTTTCCAGAGCGCGACATCTACATTGAAAGCATGCCATCACATATGATGTTTAGTTAAATACTACCTCAAATAAACATTCGTTATTATGCATTTTGTTAATAATAATAAAGGGACTGAAAGAAATACAAAACTTTTGTCTTTAATTAGTACCTCGAAAATCGGTATATTTAATACAGTCAATAATTATTAGAAAGACTCTGTTCGTTGCCGTTGGCGGTATTCTCATAATACGAGATAATTAAACGTGCTATTTCAGGTTTATAAAAGCTGCCACGTTTCTACGAGTATCTCTGTGGTACCGGCATTGTTACACGAATCAGTTTTTATCATGAAATATAAATAAATAGTTACCCGATAAATACTATTCGTTTTCGATTAGCGGAGTTAAGCGATGTCTGACGCGGTCAGTCCTTGGATGGGTGACCACTAGTGGCAAATATAGTTGGTCCCGGTTGTTTTCGGTTGAAGGCAGTGGTTAACCACTTGGTTTAAGCCAAGACTGTCAAGTGACCACTAGTCTGACACAAATGCTACCATCCTGGGCCCGCGTGGTAGTTTATGGCCCATACCCTCTCCCAGAGAGAGGAGGCTGTGTATCAACAGTGGGCACGTGTATCGCTGTTAATGCTCAGGAAAGAAGTATCGATGTTAAAAGGGCAAACCTTTAAAATAGATAATATAATGAGAATCCTGAAAGATATTCACATTCTTGCTTATGCAATTAAATATACACAAATCTTGTATAGGTAATA
This sequence comes from Oegoconia quadripuncta, assembly GCA_949316235.1. Lineage (NCBI taxonomy): Eukaryota > Metazoa > Arthropoda > Insecta > Lepidoptera > Autostichidae > Oegoconia > Oegoconia quadripuncta. The sequence continues at coordinate 10,710,762 of OX438754.1, read as the reverse complement.
AAAAACATAGTGAATATATTCAATCCCGCTGGGGGCCTATGTTCGTATGATGAATGTGTTCCCGAGTTATGTATGTTTTCATTTATAAATATTTTTTTTTATTTATTTAAATATAGACATACTATCTAGTTCCAGGCGCCATCTAGTTCCACAGTAAACAACTATAGGCTTGTGTTGTGGATATCAGATGGTTGATATACTACATAAATACATTTCTTTTGTAAATAAATACTTATTATAAATGAAAACTCGGGTATACATGTCCGTATTAATTACACAAACCTATGCTCCTAGCGGGATTCGAACCCGCAACCTTTACATAAACCTATATATATTATTGACAAAAAAAAATATTTGTGTAGTCATCAACCATCTGGTATCCATAATACAAGCCTAGTTGGTTAGTATGGGACTAGACAATAATTAGTTATTACTCTAATTAGAATCAGTTCAAATTTGTTTCACATTGTTGCATCTCTTCTATGCTATAAAACATCTGAAAAAGATGTAAATTAGGGTGAGCTAATATCAAGAACAATAAGCAAGTAGTCAGACAACTGGATAACAATATTTGTCGGTAAATTTAATTTTTCTTTATTATTATTTATTATTAAAGTTAGTTAGTAGTAGTTTTGTATTATTTCTTTATTATTATAGTATTAAAAGATGTTACGAGAACACACAATTTTTTTTTGTCGAAACAATAAAAACAAACTCCGAATCTAAGAATATGCTCTAACGATACCAATGTAATGAAAAAAAAACACATCTAAATCGATCCATTCGTTTCGGAAAATATATCTTTCTGCTCTGAAGTAACACCTATAAATCGGTCCAGCATTGGAAAAAAATGGTAAGAGACATATATACACACGAACACACATTTGCTTTTGTTACATTAAACTTAACAGTGAGGCTTGTATTCGTAGACTCGACAGTTTTTAATGAATCGTCGTCACTCGCAAACTCACGTAGCAGAACAGTTTACAAAACTCAGAAAAAAAAACCAGCTAAGTGCGTCTAGGACCACCCGCTGTAAACGCACAGCGCGTGGACCAATACTGGCACCGCATGCAGCGGCATAATAAGAGAACGACCGATTGGTGTAGTGGATAGTGACCCTGTCTGCGAAACCAATAGTTCCGGGTTCGAATCCCGCGAAGGGAATGTTTCTGTGAAGAATACGAACATTTATTCCCGAATCATGGATGTTTATATAAATATTTATGTATGTTGATCCGTTATCTAGTATCCATAATACAAGCTTTGCGTAGTGTCTACATGATTGGTATGTAAGTGTCCGAAATATTTATTTATTCCCGAGTCATGGATGTTTATACCTATAAATATGTGTATGTTTATCTGTTATCCAGTATTCACAGTACAAGCTTTGCTTAGTTTGGGACTAGATAATCGATTACTGTAAGAAATATTTTTTTTATAAACAACGTTATTTTGCAGTTGATTTATGCTGCATTGTATGGAGTGTTTATGAACTTTTTACTGACTCAACTACATTACATAAAATGGTCGACATTACCTAATAAATAATTGATATTTCAATTTCGATGTCTACTTTACTGTCATCGCGAATACTTTAAAATTTTTCGAAAATAGTAATGTCGCCGGCTTGTTTGGGTCTTTATTACTAATTAGTTTACATTACTCTTAAATCAAGCAACGCCCCACAAAACAATTTGAACAGTTTGTCTGTTGGGAACTGGAGTCTCGCTGGGTAATTGCAAATTATCCAGTTACTCACAATGTAGACGTAGTTATTAATTAGGCAAATTACAAATTATCAGGTTACAATGTAGATGTAGGTATCAATGGACTTAGAGATTATCTATAAATAATTTCTTGAATGATGTGGCGTATCTTGAGCTAATTTCTAACGACATCATTTCAAAGTTTAAAATTTCATAAACAGCGGCATTATCGTGTAATTCCATTGATAGATGAGAAGTTCTGGTGTGCAATTTGTTGGCTCGTTGCTCGCTCGGCAATATGACGTTTTCTCATTAGACATAATTATCGGTGACGATATCGATGAAGTTATAGAATAACCCGCCAGATCCCTGTATCGCAAATTTTAAAACAACCACAAATATTGTTGAAGGATCTATTTAATGCGAATAAAAGAATTTCAAACCACATGTAGAGGAGCTACAACAAAAAAAATATTTCATACCTTTATATGAGTTATAAATATGTCAATCTATTTCGTAAACATTTGCACTTAAGGCAAGTATCGAATGCCATTCTTATTCGTAGCACAGTCAACTACACCCTCAGGTTTCTAGCGCGCTAGATCTATTGTATTAATTATGTCTTGCAAAGAAAATCAAGCCGGTGAGTAGTGCACCCTAGTGTTGTGAGGACATGAAATTTCGATAGCCATGGCTTGTTTTACCTTTCACGACAAATTGAACGCAATGGATATAGCATGCTAGGGGTGTACTTTTAACTGCAGGTGACTATACGATCTATTGCATAACAATTGAAGATATTTTTCTACAGAAATTCAAAGGCTTTCGATAGGAAAATCTGGAAACTTTTAGTGGAAATCAGACTAACGATCACGATTTTTCTTATTTACGATATGGTAACCTACGCTCTTGATTTTAAGGTAGAAATTGGAAGGGCGCTCACTTTGAAGTCTTAATTTAATGAGGGACCAAATTATGAGCTAAAAGTCTGTAGAAACCATTTTATTTGACACTGCTGATTGAAAGCTGATAAAGGTTACAATACAATACTCTTTATCGCACTAAAAATATACAATAAATGATGACAAGAATAGAACCCATTAGAATAGGAATAGAAATTAAAATAGATTAGGCTACAGGAGCCCACCTCTCGCTGCTATAAATAAAACTTTTACCTGATTTAAAAATGGAGGAGGTAATTTGGCGCATACATAAATTTTTCTATGTATATATTGTTTGTTGTTACCGAATAATATTTATAATTCAATTTTGATAAGTAAATTTTTTGAGAATTCAATTGTGTTCTTAATATCTTTCTTAATATCTTTATTGTACACAAAATTGTTACAGAAATATGCATTGTATATAAAATGTACAAAGGCGAGCTTAACTCCGATAGAGTTTTCTACCAGCAAACCCTAAGGTTTATTAGATTGTGCAGAAAATAGTGTACACAACAATTGAAAATTATTTTATAAAATAATAATATATATAAATAAATATACCACATAACCTATCCAATATATTGTAGTTATTGTAGTAGTGTTCAATTAATTTCATTAAATGTGTCACAGTCCTTTGTAGCCAACATGAGACAACCCGGATATTAACCACTAGTGTTTAATAGTCAATGAAACGGCGGCAGTAAATAGGGCCCGAAAGCAATTAAAACATCAACAACGCTGAGATTTATTATTTAAATGCCGTTATTAATACCATAAGCTCACACTGCGCCAAACAATTGACATATTTTTTCGCCACGCCTGCTCCGCCGTTGATATCTATAACCCCATTATTCAACGGATTAGCTTTTTGCTGGATGAATCGTAGAATATTCAAAAGGGAATTATTGGATTTCGTTGAATCTATATGAATATTATGCTTAAATCGACTCCCTTCTTCCAATTTCGCATTGTTCTCCATTCATTGGAAAATTCTTCGTGCATATAAAGCATTTTAAAAACGTTTCCGTATGGTCAGCTGATTGAATAGCTTGTTTGTTGATCGTTAGGATGTATCTTGACCGGCAAGCCCTAAGTGAATTACTAACAGCTCAACGTTGGATGAACTTCGACCGCCGAGTTCAGATTCTACCTTGTGTATGATTATTTGTGAGTTGCCAGCACTATGCTTCAATTTGTTACTCAACTCGGGAACGCCTTTGCCGGGAACTTGCTCCCGCCCCGCCAGAATGCCAGTTCATTGCGACGCCAATTGCCACATAAACAAGCCTCCCGACCCGAGCTATGCGGTCGCGATACCGAAACTTCGTTGTTTACTGTTCTCACTACATATCATAAAACATCTATTTCGTAGCAAAACTTGAACACTCATTCTCGCGAAGTTATGAAGTGCCACAAAACTTGTGTGCTCGTAAAATATTAATTATTATTATACTTATAGGGACTGTTCAGAATCGACACAGTACTCGTACGCAAGTAGGTCAATAATATACTCGACATATTGGAGTGAAAGGACAACTTTCGTACCTAAGTTATTGCTCGAACAATAAAGCGTATTGATTTGAGATTTCCCTAGAAATATTTATTTGCTTGTTATTCGGAAATGGTATTCTTTTTTGTTATGAAAAGGCGGAAAAGTTTTACCTTATTTTTAGCTCTCAGAAAAGAAAGCCGTACGAACTCTATAACTCTGCCAATAATTTATATTTTCTAAGGTTACATTTAAACGACGTAATTACCTGGGTAGTTAGTTTTTTATGGACAACAGGCTAGCGATTGACCTCAATCACACCTGATGTTAAGTGAAGATGTGGCCAAAGGTGAAATAGTCAAGTTATTTAGGGGACTGGCTACCTTATCTTTAACAACCGGAACGCAACAATGCAATCACCATTGATGCTTGGTAGAGCACGTAGTTAAACTGGTGACAGCTGGTCAGTTGTACATTTAAAAATGCCGTAACAAGATCCAAACCGTGTACTAAACATGGGACCCCTCGTAATAGAACCCGCGACCTCCGTTTTGTAGACCTTATGTTATAGGCGTATGGGCGTTATTTTGCTGCTAGATTTTTAACACAAAGCATCAACAAGTTGCTAATATAACAAATTTCTGTAAGATGAAGCTACTTAACAACAAAGTCACTTGAAAATATTGTATGTAGGTACTCAGGAGAGATGTTAAAAATCTAAACAGGTCTTGCCTCGTTAAGCCATATAAGAGAAGACCGTGTTATGTTAATGTGTCATGTTTAAACATAATGAGTTTCTCTTGTTTCTTTGTACTAATTGGTCTCTAGTTTTATATTATTGAAGGTACATAATTTTATTCTACTTGTTAACTACTATTTTGTACTAGTGTTCTGTACCTTTTGCTTGGGAAAAGTTTTTGAGTATGTTATTATTTATTTATATCACAACTTCCAACTTTCACTACAATAATTATATCAACACAGATATATCTGATGTTTTTCATGCAAAACAAGTCAGCGATTGAGCTTAATCAGACCTGATGTTGAGTGAAGATGATGGCGCACTCACCCGGACGTGTAATGTAGCCTCAACTTAATTTATTTCCGCGTACCCTGGTGGCCTCTCCCCAGTACTGGAGAGAATACGAAAAAAGTTCGATTTTTCCCGGTGACAGTGGTATTTGGGAAGCTTGGACACACTTTTTCCCGCCTAAAAAATTGGGACAGGTTTAATCCCATTTCTCCTGGTAATCGAAATCTCATTATGTATTCACACCTCCACCTATTTCAAATATTTCGGTAATTGATTTGCTTCAGATTCAAGTGATTTATTCAGTCTACTAGCATGTCTTTTTGATGCAGCATAAATATACCAGTGACAATGAATCAAACAGTTTGAACGAATTTCGCCCTTCATACACATTCAATTGATTTACTAGTTATGACGTAAAATACTCAAATAATTAGTATTGTTCGGCTCGCTAACCGAGTACACCGTGTGTACAACTTCGCGCCCTCCGTCCCTCTATCTAATGAAGCCAATTTTCTGCGCCCGCTCCACCTTGCTTTCCTTTTGAATTTTCTCGCGTATTTTCCTTGTCATCCATCTCCTTCCGCGTTTCCGCGCAGGCAGATTACTTTTGATTTCAAATTCCACTTCCATTGATTTAATAAACAAACTGTTTTTTGCTTAAGTATGGTCTAAAGATTTATTCGAATCAAAAGGTAAAACAATTAATATGAACTCATCCATAAATAATTAGTTAGATCTTAAATCATGCAAGCCCGGTAGGAAACGTTATATTCCTTTCGTGTTGTGCTAAGACAACGATGGCAGTCTAGTAATTATGAATTCTGCTCACGGTACGAAATGTCCAGAGTTCAATCTTATTTTGAGATACCATAGTGGACCATTCCTAATTTGAATGATAAATGGAGAATTTATAGATAAAGTTAATAAAATAATATATAAAATTACAAAATTAAAAACATACTAGCCTTCCAGTTCGTATTTTATTTCGAAATATAATCAAGTGTCCTTACCTGTTACTCTGTTTGCGGACGACACCACGGTAGTTATAGATGGTAGTGCTTTGACAACATATAATGATGAGATAAATGAAACATTGACACATAAAATAAACTGGCTGACTATAAACAATTTGAAAGTGAATATTAGTAAAACCAAATACATGCAATTTCGCACAACTCAAGGAAAATCACAAAACTTGAATGTTAATTTTAAAGATGAACCAGTAGAAGAAGTGTCACAAATAAAATTCTTAGGCATAAATATAGATAGTTGTTGTAACTGGAAAGATCACGTAAATAATTTGTGTTCTAAGGTAAACAAATTTGTATATGCCTTAGGAAAAGTTAGCCAGGTAGTAACTTTAGAAGCCGCTATAACTGCCTACAATGGCTATGTGGATTCTGCTCTTCGTTATGGTATTGTGATCTGGGGACACTCTACGGATATTGAAAATTTATTTTTAATTCAAAAACGCTGTATTAGGGCTATTTTCAGACTTGACCAAATAGATTCATGTCGCCCGTATTTCAGAAAATATAATATTCTACCAGTTCCTTGTTTGTATATACTTGAGGTTTGTTTATTTGTCCACAAATATAAATATCTTTTTAAGCAAAAACAGGACATGACGAATCGAAATGTACGATCACAATATAAATATACGCTATATAAACCTCCTGTACGATTGACTATGGCATCAAAAAACTGTTTCATTATGTGTATTGACATATTTAATAATTTACCAGACTCCTTCAAGAACATGAAAATTAAAGTATTTAAAAGGTTGACAAGAAAATGGCTGATGGATAAATGTTTTTATAGTGTTAGGGAATTCCTAGAGCATAAAATAAATTAAATTATATTTATGGACATCAAGGAATTAAATTATATTAAAATTACATTGACATTATTTTTGACATTGCTTTAAACTTTCTATGACCTGAGTAAATTATTAAACATTATATATAGTATGTATTGTATGTAAAGCATGATATTTAGACAGTAAATAGAATATGTTAATTTTTTGTAAAAAAAAAAATTGTCGATGTGTGTACACTTGAAAAGGTAGGGTTTGGTGTAACTAAAATATTAAGCAAAGACAGCTGCAAATGTATAACCCAAATTCCACACACAATAAAGTTTTCATTTCACCACTTCGTAATTACACCGATTTTGAAAGCATGAGTATGTTTTAGGTAATCGATTTAAAACGACGAAAAAAAACAATATTTGTAATTTAATCCACTTCTAAAAAATTATATACAATATTTTATTGCACCGCAATAGATTACGTATAACTTATTGAAGCTTTGTTGTCTGTGGTAGTTAAAAACTGTATTACAGACAACAATGTTAATACGTATTTTGGATTGACATATTTTGTGAACTGATTTTGATGTATTATTGATATCTATCTATGGAGGTCTATGTTCACCTGTGAACTTGCTCATAGATGATGATGTGCCATAGGTATTCTAATATATATAGGACCGATTCTAATATAATAGAGACGAGGATAAACTGGAATTACTTCTAATTATATTGGAAAGTTTCAAACTTATCACGTATATATTCGAAGCTTCCATTTGAAAAATCTTCAATCGATGCGTCATTCGCTAATCTAAAATTTTCCGATACGATGTCGATGCAAACACGGCTCTCGAGAGAGTTCCCAACTAATTTTTATTAACTTCGATGCAGAGTTGCACGTGTGTGTTTTTTATATGTCAGTGAACATAAAGCTTATTTGCATTCACGGTCTTTTCGTCTAGGAAAATATTTCGTAGAAAATTTTCTCTAGTTAAAGTTTACGCTAGTTGCATCGTGAGTCAGATACAACACAACTGCCACACTCGCTGATATCTTTAGTATAACTATTTAAAAAATCTTCAATGTTTCCATTTGCATTTGCATGTATCTGAGAATATTTTAATGACTTTGTTGAAATATTTTATGTACCTTTTCTGCTGTTGGTGTTCCAATATTAGAGAATCTTATACCCATGTTCCCAAGTTGACGCCAATATTGTATCTTTTATTACTTTAAATCCTTACGAAAAGGGTTTCCAAGAGAGAGCTATTGTAAGAATTCATAAAATTAATTCTTTAGAAAAGGCTACATCTTTCTTTTCACAAAGTGAAACAAGGTTTCAACCTACAACGAACTGTCATAAAGATATAATCAAGCTACTTCAACCGTTTGAAATACTACATTGTTTAGGAATAACGATCCGTTATAATAATTACCGTCACAGACAATAATAGATAGGGAGGTAAAAAGTGGAGTTGCGACCGGCACGGAACGACACGGCCTGTGGATCGTTGGATTGTGCCATATATTTCGTATGTGCGCTTCGCTCGCCCATATTTCCCGACGTCTATGCCGATGCCGACGCCCGCTAGCATTTCACGCGACGCTCTCCGGTTTTTCGATGTGCGGTTTCCGCGCCACAATACCATTTTATTTACGGTTCAACTGCAACGCTCTATAGTGTTCAGTCACGAAGCAAATGCCATATATGTAAGTGAATCTAGCGCAACCGCGTCGTAGCTGACGCCGGTTCGCGTAATTCACCGCGGTCAGGCACGGCCGCGCTTCCAATCCAGCCATATGAGCCGGAAACCATCGTCAGTCACTCGTGATCGCAATGTAGTGTGTACACTACGCTTTAAAAAGTTTGTTTCACATTTACATTCCAGTATTGTGTTCCGAATCCATGTACAGCATTTTCAGCCGTCGACAAAAACTATAGGTACCTACAACTGATACAATTACACTTTGTTTTGTAACAACAAAGTAACTTCGCTGTTATACTACAGTCGCTTCAATAATTTTCAGTTTGTTAGGTTTCAGTTGGCGGACTGGAAATTTGGAAGTTATTTTTTAGGACTTCTGTTGAGCAATTCTTTACTAACGTCATGTTTCTTTTCATTGGCTAATTGGCCTAATTAATTCAATGTATACTTTTAAATGAAGCACATTTTCTAAAGAAAATAGAAAATTTTCTTATTAATAATTAAAATTAATTAGTTTTTAGGACAAAATATTAACATATAAGTACATATACCTTCGACCTCATCTTCACTTAACATCAGGTGTGATTGAGGTCAAGTATCAACCCGTTGTGCATAAAAAAAACATATATTTTGCGGTTCCGATCCCTGCGTCTATTGTCTGACTTATTAATTTAAATTGTAAATGAGGACATAAAATTATTTTTGCATCTATTTTTATTTATAATTTGTTACTTATATATAATAACACGAACTACTCTACATACAAAAATAATAGCTGTGCCAACATTCAAGTAAATAAATTAATAGTATTCTCGTTTGCTAAAACTGTAACTAGCGTAGATGCAAGTTTATACTAGGCGCGTCGAGGTAATATTATGCATCTGATTACCGTTGGGCGATACGAGGTGGCACCACACGCCACTGCCACGCCACACGCCACGTGTCGTCGCCGTCGCCGCGGCTACGCTCCGCTGTCGCCCCGCTGATTTATAACGGCAATATAACGCCAGAATGTCATCCAGATATTTTTATAACCTCCATACGGACTCCTACGATTCTTTCGCGACATTTGTTCTTCGATATTGTTTTTATTTCAGTTTACTGACTACAGACAATGAACATACTCGTAACCCCGCTACGCCTGCTACGCGAGCTAAGCCTCGTAGCAAGTGCAGATGTTTACATATTTACAGCAATCAGGAGCTTTATTATGTATCGGCAGGCAACGTGGAACTTGGAAAATTGATAAATATTGCATATTTTCCTGTAGGTATGTTATGTGGAATATGCGTGGTTGTGGATATTAATAAAATAGCTTGGGTTTGGGATTATGTTTGTTTTATGTGAATATTAGTACAGAAAAAGGAAATATAGAATATTGGAAGACAGTTACTTTAATTGAATTTAAAATCGAATTATACATGTTTAAACATAATTTAATTAAAAGTACAAATTGTACTGTATGTATTTAATACGTATACATACGTAATGTAGAGCCGGGCTAAATTAATTTCATTCACAATACCAGTTTAAAAAATATGAATATTTATTAACAACGGCATCGTAGCGATTCTTGAGCAATAATAGGCAGGCAAGGTCCCTATGAATTTACCTACCATCAAATTTACTTACCTACCTAAATAGAATTCATATAATATTCAATATTACCTTCGGTTTGGGTAGCCGAAATCTGATTTACGCAGTGGCTTCACCACGTGTAAACTTTAAATTGGTAAAATATAATTGGGTCTCATAAAGTGGCAAGATGATCAACACAAAGTTGAAATTACTTAACTTACCGAAATTTGCATTACTGGTTTGCTTGTTCGGCATACAATAGGATCGGCGTCTTGGACTGAAATTAAGATACAGATAATAAACAGTGTAGAAATTGGATTCCCGACTAAATTGGCTTTATCAACATCTTATAACGTGGGGCCGGGATGGCAATCGCGCCACTTGCCAGACCTTTTGACCGCTAATTGTTATAATACATCGCAGACGACCGACCTTTGTCAGTCGGTGTCTGATTTCACGCTAACTCAAAACACACGTCCTACACCTGCAGACAATATTTTTTGTGGGTATATTCGCACAACGGAGGTATGCGCCCCGCTTAATAAAGTCTGACATCTACGTTAGCTCTTGTCCACTTGTATGTTTACCTTCTCTACGACACCGCCGACAAAAAATGGATAGGGTAAGGGAGAGACTGTCAAGCTTGCTTGGATCTTTCTAGGACCGATATTTTGTAGGAAGTTTGCATTACCTGTTTAATATCCTAATGTTTTACGTTAGCCGAATATTGTCGGACCGATTAAAAGCGGTCATTTGCAATCGGTTTTATACACGACTACCTATTCTCTCAAATTCTCTGGATGGGGCAACGTTTTGGCGTTCCGACGCATTCGCAGTCATTTACAGCCGATAGCGATACGATGTAATTGAGGAATAGATATGGCACAATAGGGCTGGCTCGCCTATGTTCGCCCAAGTGAATCGTGCTGCATTTTGCATAAAATCGATAGTCATGAATGCCCACCGAGGCCGCTGCTGGTGGAGCCGCACGAGACTCGAGAGGAATTCGAACGGTTTTATTTTTAGATTTCATAAATAGTATCGACCATATTAAAACAATGAATTATGTTTTAGTTTTGTTTTATTGCTAACCAACCAACAATTAACAGTCCGTCCCAATTACTTAAGTATTGACGTAAGGACATTGTATTTTTACACGCTTTTGTTGTATAGGAATACCTACATACGTTTTTAAGTAAATCTAAGTAGTCGAGGTTTAACCCATTTATAATTATCGTATCGAGTTGAAATTTTACTAATTTATGCGATTCCCATGACATTCCTTCAGATGACTTCATAATAGAGTAGGCTGATGGGCAATGAAACTCTTCAGTGGTCAGTAAACCCACCGAGTTTGAGCTCTTTCAATTTGTAGTGATGAGTCATATTCATTGTAAATCATGGTTTCATAATGAATATATAAATTATAATAAGACCTTTCATTAAAATAACAAATATATAAAAAGCCTTGGATATAGGTATACACAGCGCCATCTAGTTCCACACTAAAAGACTTGACTTGGATGGTTGGTGTACTATAAGATTATTGTAGTCAGTTAGGTTAACATCTTCATAGCCACGCCAAGCCACAGGACGCCCACTGCTGAACTCTGCCTCTCACGTGTATTTCTAGACCGCCCGGTTTGAAGCGACTTGCTACCAGCGATATCCCGCAACCCTAACCTTAATTAAATCGTCTGTCCACTTTGTGTCTCCACTCTAGAACCCTAATGCCTCATCCATCAGTCGGAATATGGGCCCTGCCCACTGCCATTCCAATTTTCTAATGCACTATGTTCATCTTAAAGCCTACCTGTTGGCATACTCGATTAACATTTTGGAACAGTTGACCGAGGTCTTCCATCGACTCTGCCACGACTACAATGTCGTCAACAAACCGTAGGTGTGCGATATACTAGACATTGATATTAATTCCGAATCTTTGCCATTTTTAGGGTTTAAAGGAGTCTTCTGGTACAGCAGATCCCACCTCCGCACTCCTCCCACTGTAACTCCTGCAAGCTAGGATCAATAGCGGTACTCTGCACGGCGCCTACTGAAGGTAGACGGTGCCCTATGTGACTCTATTGCTACCTTGGACCCCAGACTAATTAAAGGGTGAAAAATAGGAAACGAAGTTCTGGTACGGCAGTTAAAAATTTTGGATAGATAGTCTCCCAGCCTCATGCGAATCTGTAGTGGAATCGCCGTCGTGCTCGGCCCCTATATGCTTGTACCGATAGTGACGTTATTGTTGTAACACTTCATTGCACCGATAGTCAAATTGGCGCCGTTGGAGAATTGCGGCACCACCCAGGTCTCGATCGAATCGAAGGCCTTCTCATATTCCACAAACGTTAGATAAGTTGTACTCTTCAGCCTTGTATATAACCTGCCACAGCGAATGGATATGGTCTATGGTACTATAGCTTTTTCGGAAATCGGCTTGTTTGGTAAGCTGAAAATCATCAACCTTCAAACTATCCTCAAAAATAGTTTGAAGACATGGCTTAAAAACGGGATAGACTTATAGGTATTCAGTAGGGTTATCCTTTTTGAAAAACAATACTATCATACTTTTATTCCATGTTTCTGGCATTACGCCTTCGCACAACACAGAATTGAAAACTTCTGAAGGACTTTAAGTACCGATGTTACTCCCGCTGTCAGAATCTCCGCATTATTGTTCTGCTGTTTAAGGAACTTCCTGATCCCGTATAAGTTGATGTTCGGTCAGCTTAGCTCTTGGGTCTGTGACAGAGTTGCTAATAAATTAGCGACTGAGGTATAAATCTACTCGTAGGATCTCCGCCAAGTAAGTTGAGAATCCGGGTTAGCGCGTTTCCACCTGTCGCCTCATCTTCACTTAACATCAGAAGTAATTGAGGTCATGCTTCAACCGTAGCTCATAGAAAAAGTACCCATTGTAATGCCGCCACCGCAAATTATACTATATATATATCGTAGATGGCGATAAATTAGCAACGGAATTTATAATTTGGACGGTCACATGACTATCATAATACATGTCGTGCTACAAGAAGTCAACCTGATGGCGCTGGTATCGCCAAAAAAGGCGTGGTGATTACCTATTATCACAGACATTTGGAAGCATCCGGTTAGTTGTTACTTAATAAGAAGTTGGTCATGGATTTTGAGCAGGAGGGATTGTAGACTACTCCGGTTGAATCCTATAGACTGCATGCGAGGGCCAAATTGAATGGCATGAGGTGCATGCAAGTGTTTACCCTTCACCAGTAAGGATCTCAGCTTCCATGATCATAATTGATTGATTTGTGTGTGGATAAGTGGTCTGTAATTACCTTTCTAAAGATTTAAAGTAATCGAGCTCGTGTTCCTTCAGTTGCAGCCCATTACCTCGTTCTGATAAATTCCTAGTGTCATTCTGATATCCTATTCACTTTTAGTAGCTTCACATAATATCCCAATTGCCCGAGCCACCCTTAGCCACGAGAGGTTGGCACCGTCCCCGTCGCCAGCAACGCCCGCACCTTCTCCGATATGATCCATTCACTTGAATGCCTAGGCAGCTGATTATGTATGGCGGATACTTCCTTCATTATTATACGAAAGAGCAGTGGGCCTCCTCGGAAGTATCCAAAGGAACCTGACATAAAACGAACCGCTCTGAGCAGCACAGTTGTCTGTCAAAGCAAATGTCCGCATTACAGTCGACAACAGATTGGTGTAGTGGATAGTGACCCTCAGCGAAACCAATGGATGTGGGTTCCAATTCCGCGAGGGGTAAGTATTTGTGTGGTAAATTTTACGTTATAGTACATTTATTCCTGAGTCATGGATATAATAGCTTCATAATTCCATACTAATATTACAATGTGAAAGGGTTTCTATTTGTTTTATATTCACGATTAAACCGATTGGCATAATTGACGAAGAGGTAATTTAAAACCCGCTGAAGGATGACACACCGTTTGTGTGACATAGATTTTTGTTTGGCCTAGATTATTCATAGCACAATTAAAGGAAAAAATCGAACAACGAACAATTTCAAATTGTGAGCGGCATTTCTCATGAATATCTCAAATTTGTGTTTTCAATTACATGTAGTTAACTAATTATTAATTATGTGTTTGAATTTGTCAGTTTGAAAAATTTGTCAGTGGCTATGTTAGGTACGGTACCCACAGAGGGCGAGTCCTACTCACACTTGATCGCCTTTTTATTCAATTATACGTCAAAGTCAATTTAGGGTGAAAGAGGTAAGCGAATGAGTCCAAGGTAGCGCGGGAGAGGGCGAGTACAGGAAATCTAATTTACGCGGGATCCACTCGGACTTTTGTCACAGTGGATTATGCCAATTAGGTAAATACGCGGCCAGTGTACAAGGCAATGGCATGATGAAGGTAAAATGTGTAAATAGGATCTCGCTTGGTAACACTATAATCTGTGCTAATATTTTTTCATCCACCTCCACACATAAGCCAACTCTGGTAGGACAAGTATTTCGGACACTTAATCCAATTATCTATTATTAGGCAATGCCTATGTACTATGGAAACTAGGTAACGGATAAATATGCATTAATATTTAAATAAAAATTCATGACTCTGGAGAAAATCACACAAACAATTAACCCTAACGGTATTCGAACCCGCAACTGAACTATTAGTTTCAAAAGCAGCAGGGTCACTGTGCCTTCTACACAAATCGGTCGGTAGCCTTGCGTTACTGGGCGAATTATTAAATACTACAAATATTTCACTGTATACAAGATGAATCTTTCAAGTGGGCGTGCATGACCAAATCCAAAACTATGAGAAATGGCGAAAAGTAAGATTTTGATGAAAACTAATACTGTGGATTTTTGAAAAATCGATATTCCTAGCCAGAAATTGAAACCGTTGATTTTGAAAACACACATTGTATTAGGTTTGTACACATTACATTGTATTACCTATGGAAATTGGCGTTTTGTATGAAGAATTTCATTATGACTGTTTTCTCCATATAAACATTTTTGATTTTTTTTTGGGAACGGCAAATCCAAGTTTAGCTTAACTTTGTGTGTATTATCGGATAACATTAAGTTAAGTATAGGCTGCGTTAATTTTTAAAAGTAACCGCTTTATAACAGTTTCAGCGAATCTAAGAAATTATTATGGGAAGCACATGAAAAGAGCTCTGTTCAATTTTTTTTTTATTATGTGATTTATCCCAGAAATTAAAAAATATTTCAAGTGAAACCTTGAAATAATATTCCATTTTCCAAATAAAAAAGAAATTTGGATATAGCTTTGAAAATCGCAGGAATTATCTACTTGAAGGAACCACTACTACTACTAGGAATTGTATATGTAAAAACCCAATATTATTAAACCATTTGATTGTGTCACTAATGGGAACGAATTCTGGGAAAGGAAAATGGTCATTTTTAATAAAATACTTTTTTATTTTTCTAAATATTACAGTGTTGTGTTACGCCTTTTTGAGACAAGATCCTACTTTTGCCTAACTTTGCAGATGTGGGTGAGCATACTTCCACCTTCAAATATATCGTCACTTAACCTTGTGATTGAGATCAAACGCGAACCGATTATGTATAAAAAAAGCTCTTCACGAACTCTATTTATTGTGTCCATAGATATTAGCCGGATGCGCGGTCCTATACATTTGTTCAAAGGGTTTCGACCCTACAAATGAACGGGACAAACGGCACGCCCCGTCCTGTGCATCCGTAAACACTTACGTGCTGATGAACACGGCTCGTAATCATATTTCGAGTGGTCGTGTAATCTCGTCAACACCGCGCCGCCTACATTATTAACTCGTTACTGTAGTATTACAGTTAATTAAAGCAATAGATCCTCTCGGTTTACGGGATTATTATAGGATATGTACCTATATCTCCTGTATCTAGTTACATGTATGGTGTGCGAAATATTTTTAAGCGTTATATAAAAACATATCCGGACGAGTTCGGTTTTAGTGATAAAGCCGGCTAATGGGTGTCCTACAAGGCGGCTAAGGGACTTATCAGGGACATCTATAGAATTTTCGCGTTTTAACTGCGATGGGCTCACTACCTGTCACGTGACATTTCAGTATATTTAGAAAGGTGAACCGTGGATGTTGTTTCAAGAATTAAACTTCATATTTGAAAAAAAAATAATATTTCAAATAATTAAAAGTGGTAGTAATAAAAAACGTTTTATATTAATCAATTTTTTGTTATTATAAGTTGCCGCCCTCTCATATAAAAAAAAAAAAAAAAAAAAAAAAAAAAAAAACCATCTGGTATCCTTATGGATACCAAGCTTGTATTATTACAAGCCTAGTTGCTTAGTGTGGAACTAGGTGTAGCTGTGTGAAAAGCTATTTATTTATTAATTTGCTTATCGCAATGCAAATCGGAAAATATAATTTTCCGACTTTTCAATATAATCATCATCATCTCAGCCCGTAAATTTCCCACTGCAGCACGGATATTGGCTTTCCCTCGTATCATGAGGGAGTATGGGCCATAGTCCACCACGCTGGCCCAATGCGGGTTGGGAACTTCACATGCCTTAGAATTTTGATTTCTCAGGCATGCAGGTTTCCTCACGATGTTTTCCTTCAACATTTAAGAGCAGTCGGATAAATGCACATAAGCAATTAAATTAAATTTAAAAACCTTTTGGTACATAGCCTGCGTGGAAATCGAACCCGGCCCTCCCAAATTGGGAGATCGCGTCTTAACCGCTGAGTCACCGAAGCTCATATATTTTAATTTAAATATAATACTTTTGTATAATAAATTTCAAATAAGCTTTTATTATACAAATGTATATTTGCAGTAAAATCCTTCAGTTAAACAAATATACATTTAATCACTTTTGTTTTTACGATTCACTTTATATCGTCTCACGCCTCGTTCCCGACGCCGGACTATAAGCAGCTATCATAAATTTCCCCCAGTGCTCCAATCAACACCGAGTATTATTATAGTTGTCTGACAAAAACTATAATAAATAGCCTTCCGACCCGAAGCATTAAGCGCGGACATTAAGCTCTCCCATGAGAGCTCTACGTCTTGGATTGAATATCCGACAATCTTGAATCCGAGATAAACAAATTTATACAATCAAGCGTATACGATACGTTAATATTCGTAGTTAAACAAATACGTGGATGTTTTATTATTTAAATAATGGGATTATTTTCGACTTTCTCAATACACAATTCTGTTTATTTCTTCAGTTGTCTATACTATTATAGAGATAATAGAAGAAATAATCAGAATTGTGCTATGCTAGATTTCCGTCCGTGGCTTCGCCTGCGTGGAAAACTTTATCACGAAAATTCATTTATCCCGCGGAAACTACTCTCTTTATCGGGATAAAAAATATCCTATGTCTTAATCCAGGATATTCTCTACCCATAAATCACATTTTATCCAAATCCGTTTATCTGCTTCGCCGTGATTGAGCAACTAACAAACTTTCAAACTTTCGCATTTACAATATTAGTTAGATAATGTTATGTGTATGATGTGTCGTAACAAGAGGTTAAATCGAGGGCGGAAAGTAGAGGGACGTCCACTGACAAGAGTATAGCTCTTAAATTGAAGAAGAAGAATGTAAGAAATAATTAAATTATCTATAAAAGGTAATATAAGAAATAATCATCTTATAGAACTAATCTATGCCTTCAAGTGTTAAGAATTTGGTTTTGATCTGTTGGAACATCGGTTATGCGTCAACCAGGCATCAAGTGTCACATATTTACATTTCAAATTAATGTGTGTTTTTTGATACCTAGTACATACATATATTATATACTAGCTATAGTCATTGTTTATGTGTTATTGTGGAGGGTAAACGTAAGTGACCATAGTGCTGTAATGGATTCTAATGCAAATTATTTCTATTAATGGGGAATCCCGCTGAGAGTAAATATTTGTGTGAATACGAACACACAATTTATGTTCATTCATTATTTGTGATCTAATGTACGGACGTTATCATATATAATAATCCCAGAAATATATAAAGAAAGAAAGAAAAAATTATTTAAGCCCGTCTCATGACACAAACAATCAGGTACAAAATATTACACAGTCGAGACACATGCAAAAAATAAAAAAATGTGTTTGCCATCTAATTGTCGGTGTCGCAAGGTGGAGTCAAAAAGGTCTCCAACTCATAATGGGTTGGGTATATAATAAAATTATATTACTTACGACATAAAGTTGTAACACTGTTCCCTACAGATAACTGAACGAACGAACTTTGACATTTTTTTGTCTATGAGAACAGCCGAATACTGGCATCTATAAACATATGCCGTAAGATAATTTATTAGTGGTCACACTGAATTTTTTTTCCCCAAACAGGTTCAACTAATATTCGGCAAAATAAGCGGAATTGTTTCGAACCGCATGAAGGTATCGCACTTTGGTTAGGTACAGGTGTAACCGCGTACGGTTGAGTGGTTAAAGAAATTACTAAACATACATACATGACGTCTCGACCTCTATCCCAAATGGGGTGGTCAGAGATATTCCAAACAATAGTCTTTAGGGGGTCCAAACATTAAAAGTTTAATGATTGAAACAACATCTGCGGTTCATCTTAATCTTAATCATCAATATACAGAAACGCACACGTGACAAAACATCTATAGTTTAGCACGTGCTAAACTATAGGTAGATGTATGTTGGTGGAAGGTCCCTTAGTCACCTTTTACGACACACATGGTATGAGACAGGTTGGTTATATTCTAACTTATTTTCCCATTAGATTTTCTCCTTCTTATATTTATAAATAAAGGCCTGCTAAATTGTATTGCCGACTGTACCTATTAGAATTCGATGTTGCGAAGAAAACCCCGCAAGACCAATTCAATATATTAATTGCAATAAATTTGCTTAATTTCGGAACATCCTTACAAACTTTCACATTTATAATTTTAATGGAATAGTTGGGTATTCGTCTTCGATAAGCGAAGTTGAAAAATGTCTGGCGCTGTCAGTCCATGAATGGATGACAGTGGGTCAAATACCACTGATAAGTCGCATTTTAATACGAGTGCTTCGTAGGGCACGTTAATTAGTCAGCCCTGGTTGTTTTCAATTGAAGGCAGTCATTAAGGCAAACCAGTAGCCTGTATGGGCGGCTTAAAAACACTTATTGTCAGCTGGATTATAGCCCATACCCTCTCTCAGTGAGAGGAACAGTGCGGTCTTGTAAGACTGTTGAGAATGAGCTGGTATGTAAAATGAAATGAAAGAGGATATTCCATGGTTATTATGAAATCTTTCACTAGAATGGTAATTTAATTAAAAAAGAATTCACCTATGTCGGTATCTATCTGCATGGTTAATGATGAAAGGACGATTCCATTTCACAATCGAGCGCTTTTACTTTAAAAGAAACATCTCGCGAGCTATCTATCTTTCGTTTGATATTAGAAACAACATTTTCCGATTGTTTATATGTGCTCGGTAAGCTCTTCTTTCATTAGAGACGGCGACGTCGCCTGCAGGGTTGGGCGCACCGCGTACAAGATTGATGGGCGCGGGATGGATTTGTTCTATTCGGGTTCGCACTCATCAATCATTCACGGATATTTTTCCGTGTCTCAGGTTGTTTAGCCTAAATAGATTGTTGCTGCCTTTGGAGAATCGCTCATATCGACATGTGTATCACATTAGCATTGGCGTTACTCGAATATAGGCCGACAGGCACTCGAAACGGAATGTTAGATCAGAGTTAAGTGCTTTTGTCTTATTGATACAAAGTAAATCTGGATTGACGATCTTTTCTGAAGTGGTAATTGAGGAAATTCAGATAGCCGGATCTCATTTCGAATTGAAACTTATATAAATGTTATCGCATCTGGATAAAATACACCTTTACAATTTTTACTCTATTTAGTTGTCACAGTATTAAAGCCACTTTATTAGTTTGTCGATCCACTACTAATCTATATATCTAACTAATATGATAAATGCTAAAGTTTGGATGTATCTATATTCATTTGTTTGTTGCTCAATCACGGCGAAACCGATGAACGGATTTGGATGAAAATTGGTATATAGGTAGAACATACCCTGTATTAAAACATAGGACATTTTTAATCGCGATAAAGTGATTAGTTTCCGGGGGAAACAGATTAATCATATCCGCGATCAAGTTAATCCACGCAGAAGTTAACAATTTTGCAGCCACGGGCGGCAAAATAGTTATTTATATAAAATGATTGGTACATAAGTATTTCGTTTTCAATCATATGCCATCTATATATTGACCGCCTCCGTGGCTTAATGTAAACAACATTGAGTTTACGAATCGGAGGTCGTGGGTTGGATCCAAAGCGGGGTACATGCTTTAAGTACTCGGTTTGATTGGTGGTAGGGCATTTTAAATGTCCGCCTGGGTAGCTACCACCATCTTATCTAAATCTGCCGCCAATCAGCAATGTTAATAGCATTGTTGTGTTCCGGTTGTCAGAGATAAGATAGCCAGTTCCCCCAAATATATTGGGGTTTCGGGTCAGTACGCTTCCACCTTCGACCTCATCTTTACTTAACATCGGGGGTGATTGAGGTTAAATACTAAGGCGTAATGCATAAAAACAAATATATAATAAGAGAGTATGCAGGTGGCGTTGAGTGCGAAGGTAACCAACCTGCCTGTAATATTCCAAATATGACCTATTCACTTCTCTATTACTATAGCTTCTATTGAAAGAAGAGACCTTACTATAGTCTAAGACTGCTTTAACTCATATCAACAACTTAAGCATGCTCGTTGCTGAAATAAACCTCTTCTAAAGCGGGACAAGAGGCTAGAGATTGGCGGATTTTTTAATCGCGCCAATACACTGTATTGTCTATGCTGTGCTTACGTTGAATCGCTAATTCGAGGTTTGCGATATCTTGTGCTACTCCTTTTCTTCATAAGAAACCTAAGAATTCCGAACACGATCATTTGAATTACGAATGCACAAAGTAGTTAACTGGATATCAAAGGTGGATTATAATGAATCCGAGAAACTATAAAAAGAAAGAATTTATAATATTCTTAAATGTAGCTTTTCCTCCCAATAATATGCACTATGCACGTGTTAGATTACATTTAGAGTTGAGTCTATGAACCACCAAGTTATTAAACCAGAACTACTGGGTTTCGGACAACGTAAGCTAAATAAATAAATATCTTTGAATTCAGCTCACACTAAGCAACCAGATAACTAACAAACTAATATTTAAATAGCTAATGTCGGTTACTGACAGCAAATGCTATATCCATATATGAAGCTAGCCTAAGTTAGGTCATTAAGGCAGGGCGGTAAAATAAATCACGAAATAAACTTATTGATTGTATTTATTTTCCATCACTGGCAAATAGTGTACTAATTGATTAAATAGACATACATATAGATAGTACATTCCATTACAAAGCAGGGTTGGGATTGATCCTTGTCCACCAGTGGACCTATACGGTATGATGATGGTGACATATTCATATAAGGTCCAAAACAATTATCCTAAACAATTTATGAATAAAATCACAGTTGGGCAGAAGCCACAATACACTTTAGATATAAGATAAGCAGCAGAAATAACATAATAATTGAGTAATAAAATTAGTACTTAGCTTACGTGTCAGTGTACACGTCCAGCACTGATGACCATCACTCAACACTTCACAAAGCAAACTGACTCCACTGCCCATCAGGGATATAAAAATATTCAACGGTCTACCACCACTTATCACGTCATGTTCGACCAATCACAGACGGTCTTACATTAATCACTAAATAACCTAATTAATTGAGCAGAAACAGATATATATAGATAATCAGAAGTCTTTAAAACATTAACCGGTAATTGTAGTAATATTTGTAAGTATAAAAGTAATCTAAATTCATAATAAGTACCACGACTATTCACATTGTTATTCGTTTATAAATCGCACCGTCTGTCATAGGTGACGTATAGTCATAAATATCATGGAATCAATAATAGAATCGCTATACCGATTTCAAAATACTATTTAACAATCACAAGTAATAAATATATAATAATAAATATTTGGGACACTTACACCAATCACGATTTCATTTTTACATAAATAACATCAAATCTATCACGGCCATACTGACAGTACTTCGCTCCCGAAGTACTTACATTTTACATTTCACCTTATTACTTAATATAATGAAACAATAAATTGCTTCTAGCTCCATTTTATTATATATATATATATATATTGTAACTAAAAACTATTATATTTAGCATTGCCACCGTCTCACTTTTCACATTAAGCAGACGAAATAGCAACGGTCAATTGCTTTAACTAATAATCGTCATTAACATCTAGCCCCGCACCTGCTGCGCATGAGACGGGCTAGTATCTAGCAATTGACTTCAGCAGTTCCAATTGATCCATATTACATATGGTACATCTTAAAATCATACAATAAATCTAATAAATATTAAATTAAAACTAGGTGTAACATCACATTAGTCTCAAAAAATAAGTAATTATTATGTGTGTTATACCACCAATATTAAATTCACATTTCGATACACTTATAACAAAGAAAACCTCTAAATTAGCATTATTACAATTATTAATGTGAAAGCTTGACTATGACTTTATGCAGTAATAAAATCAAAGTGATTCCTCAACATCTACGTTTTCATTTAACCGTTCACCTAACCATAGTCTTAATTTGTCTTTTGCTATGTTTACATTCCTTAAATTACCTACACCCCGAAGAGCATATCTGTCATTGGGGAGTAAGGCAGTAATTTCATAAGGTCCCTTAAATCTGGGGCTAAGTTTATCATGACGCCTATGGTCTTGGCTAACATATACTAAATTACCAATCTCAAAAGTCTTATTGTCTCGCCTTGTTGTATCGAAGCGAGCCTTGAACTTATCTGCCTCTAAACACAAACGCTGTTGGGCTAGTTGTCTATCCGCTCTTACGTCTATATCGGGTTCAGAAACATTAACATCATTCAGACGAGCCTGAATACATGGAATATTTGCATTGCAACCAATAAGCAAACGAATAGGCGTAAATCCAGTAGACTTTTGGACAGTAGTATTGATTGACTGCTGAACTTTCCACAATCCGCTTGGCCAATCTGACATACCATTACAAGATGTATTTAACATGTCAATCACCGTTGTAACATACCGTTCAACCTGACCGTTGCCTCTGGGTGTGCCAGTAGCAATCATATGATGCTCGACATGCAACTCCGTAAATAAAGATCTAATTTGACGAGAGCTAAAATTAGATCCTCGATCAGTTACTACTATTGATGGGGTACCAAATATAGTAATTGTATCCCGTATAATGGGCACTAATTCTTGGGCACTTAAGGTTTTGAGAGGTTTAAGCAAACAAAATTTGGTAAATCCATCCACTATGAGTAGTATATATTTGTACCCGTCACTCGTTTGTACAAATGGACCTGTGCAGTCTAAATGAATAGTGTGGAAGGGAATAGGGGTTTTGTCTATGGGATGCAATAAGCCTTGCTTTGGACCAGAGTGACCTTTACGTTCGACACAAATTAAACAATGGTTTAAATATTTTTTAACAAACGCAGCCATACGGGGGAACCAAAAATGTTCTCGTACTTTTTGAATTGTCTTATAACATCCTACGTGACAATTTTCATCATGGAAAAGTCTCAATAAATCCAATCTACAGCTCTTCGGTACGAATAGTTTGGGTTCATCAGGGTGGACTTTATAAAACAGCAAATTATTTTGTAAAACATATTGGTTTTCATCTAGTTCACCAGCAACTACTTGACTAATCAAAATTTGAGTTTCCGGGTCATTCTGTTGGGCAATCTCTAACCACGATTGAGGATTATTGATTAAGTTAACTGCATTAGTTACACCCTGGGAATTATCTAATACTTTGCCAATAGTTTGCATTGTAATAGGAAACACAGAGGATTGCGAATCATTTTCTAATAATGCAATGTTTGCTGAAATGGAGGGCTCGACAGGATTACGGCTGAGGAAATCTACGTGGCTTATGTATTTACCCTTTTTGTATATAATTTCAAATTGAAAATCTTGTAAAAATGTCCACCAACGGGCAACCCGAGGGGACAGATCTTTTTTGTTCATTGTGGATTTAATAGAATTACAATCTGTAAATATTTGAAAACGTATACCCAAAAGATACACTCGAAACTGTTTAAGAGCATTGTAAATGGCCAACGTTTCTAAATCGTATGAACAATATTTAGATTCTGCAGGAGAAGTTCGCTTGCTAAAGTAAGCGACGACTTTTTTAATGTTATCCACTCGTTGTACTAGTATGGCACCATAGCCTAATGAACTTGCATCTGTATAGAGTTCTGTTGGTAAGTCAGGATCAAACACAGTTAGCAAAGGTTTGGACGCCAATTGTTTGAGAACATAATCCCTAGCCGCTTCCTGTTCGAGTCCCCATTCCCACTTTTGATTGTTTTTGGTTAATTTACTTATACAAGCCGTACGAGCAGCAAATCCTGGAATAAACTTACGAAAATAGCTCGCCAGACCCATAAACTGTCGTACCTGCCTCACGGTTTTGGGGATGGGAGAATTAACTAGGGCAGCTATCTTTGTTTCGCTAGGCTTTACTCCTTCCTGTGATATATGCCTACCAAGATACTCTATATCAGTGACAAAAAATTTGCATTTTTTTAGATTAATAGTAAATCCTGCAGAACAAAGCGCCTGAATAGTTTCCTCCAAATATCGTAGTCCTTGTTCTATTGTTAAAAATGGAATGAGAATATCATCTATGTATACCAAGAGGAATTTCAGGTGTTGCACAGCCTTTGTTATAGCCCTTTGGAATACGGATGGTCCATTACAAATACCAAATGGCATCTTTAAAAATTCGTAATGACCACCCGGTGTAACAAAGGCTGTATATTTAATTGACTCCGGTGATACTGGTATTTGATGGAATCCATTTTTCATATCGATAGAAATATAATATTTTGCCTTTCCTAACCTATCAATTTGATCCTCGATGAGAGGGAGAGGGTATCGATCTTTTTCCAAAATTTTATTTAATGCCCTGAAGTCGACACACATCCTGTCACTTCCATCTTTCTTTTTAACTAAGATGATAGGGCTCGCAAAAGAGGAATCGCTTTCCCGAATTATCTTTTTATGCAGCAGATCTTGAACAATTTTATCTACCTTCTCTCTCTCAACTGGGGCCAATCTATAAGGGCGGTAATAGACTATGTCATTATTCTTCAAACGTAAATTTAATTCACCGGTTTGTACTGTACCAGTTTCGTCCAAAACAGAGGAATATTTTTGAAATATATTTTTAATATTGTTTTGTAGATCAGTATTTAAGTGATCAATTTTTGGAGTTAGTTCGGACAATTCTGAAATTTCACTTACAAAATTTACCTCTGCTTTGGTTTCAACTGGCTCTCGAAGTAACCGACAACCGGACGAGTCCATAACGATTCTTATATCAGGGTGTTGGACAATATTCCTACCTATAAGAAGGTTATAATGAAAATCGTGGTCCCTAGCTACATAAATATCCAGTTCTAAACAAACACTCTCAAATTGAACAGGCACTGTAATTGTGGCAAAAGCATGTAATTTATTATGCCCGATTCCTTTTAAATACACAGACGTTGGTGAAAGGTGACACCCCACTTTTCGGGCAATTGATTCTCTTATCAGACTACAATTAGCTCCTGTATCTATGAGGCAATCAGTCATAAAGCCATTGATGGTAACACGAGTAAGGTTTAATTCGGCTTGTCTAAAAAATTAACTTCTTTCGTAGGTAATATGGTTATGGAAGAATTGCTAGAGCTAGCTCGTTGCTTATGGTAACAAATTGCTTCGGTGTGTCCTATTTTTTTACAATAAGTACACATTTTCATACGAAAATCGTTAGGTTTATACCCTTGCGGATTTTGGACTGGTTTAGTGTTACCATCAACAGTTTTATTTCTTGGACATTGGTATTGTACATGTCCGACCTGATTACAAGTAAAGCATTTTCTTTCACCGTTAGATCTGGGACGCTTAGTGCTACTGGGACCCGATGCATTGTCGTTACTACTTTTATCTAAAGGTCGCTTCTTGGACTTAGAGTATGTTGAAAGCAGAGAAATGAGGGCAGAAGTTGTAGTGACACCGTTATTTAAAGAAGCCATTTTAACATCGACATCAATAATTGTACCACAAACTAACTCGATCAGTTGATTATCTGTGAAAGCTATTTTAGTGTTACGAAGTAACCTTAACTTCTCTCTGGCATATTCACTATAAGAGTCTGCAGAGTCCGATGAGTATAAAACAGCCTTACTAAGTTTCTCGGAAAGATTTTTTCTTTCAGGATAAGCATCGATAATATCATGACGAAAATTTTCCCAGGATCTGCCTTCGGAGGGCTCCCAGTACTCAAACCACGATAAAGCAGAGCCCTTCAGGGCCTTACCGGCTTTAGCTGCTGTTTTGATACTACTCCACTTGAATTCCTTGGCAAGAGACTCGATGCTATCGCACCAGCTAGCAGCTCCGTTATCGTTTCGATCAGGATCGAATAGTGGTAGCGCCACGTCATCGTCTTTCTGATGTGAAGTTGTAACAGCATCGCGTATAGCCTTTAGAAGTTCACTAATCGCTCCAGCAGCCATTCTGCAGTATGAGAAAGAAAAAAAAAAGTTATTTAGAGGCCCGAGACCATCCCACTTCTGATGTTAGATTACATTTAGAGTTGAGTCTATGAACCACCAAGTTATTAAACCAGAACTACTGGGTTTCGGACAACGTAAGCTAAATAAATAAATATCTTTGAATTCAGCTCACACTAAGCAACCAGATAACTAACAAACTAATATTTAAATAGCTAATGTCGGTTACTGACAGCAAATGCTATATCCATATATGAAGCTAGCCTAAGTTAGGTCATTAAGGCAGGGCGGTAAAATAAATCACGAAATAAACTTATTGATTGTATTTATTTTCCATCACTGGCAAATAGTGTACTAATTGATTAAATAGACATACATATAGATAGTACATTCCATTACAAAGCAGGGTTGGGATTGATCCTTGTCCACCAGTGGACCTATACGGTATGATGATGGTGACATATTCATATAAGGTCCAAAACAATTATCCTAAACAATTTATGAATAAAATCACAGTTGGGCAGAAGCCACAATACACTTTAGATATAAGATAAGCAGCAGAAATAACATAATAATTGAGTAATAAAATTAGTACTTAGCTTACGTGTCAGTGTACACGTCCAGCACTGATGACCATCACTCAACACTTCACAAAGCAAACTGACTCCACTGCCCATCAGGGATATAAAAATATTCAACGGTCTACCACCACTTATCACGTCATGTTCGACCAATCACAGACGGTCTTACATTAATCACTAAATAACCTAATTAATTGAGCAGAAACAGATATATATAGATAATCAGAAGTCTTTAAAACATTAACCGGTAATTGTAGTAATATTTGTAAGTATAAAAGTAATCTAAATTCATAATAAGTACCACGACTATTCACATTGTTATTCGTTTATAAATCGCACCGTCTGTCATAGGTGACGTATAGTCATAAATATCATGGAATCAATAATAGAATCGCTATACCGATTTCAAAATACTATTTAACAATCACAAGTAATAAATATATAATAATAAATATTTGGGACACTTACACCAATCACGATTTCATTTTTACATAAATAACATCAAATCTATCACACGCATACTCCACATACACTCACCTTATGCTTGATGGTTTCTATTTACCTGATCTCAATACTTCACTAGAGTCGTTCGTAGAGTCAGACACAGGTACACTGATATTTCATTCTCACTCACACTTACACAACTATCAGCCCCTATATGCATAATACTAGAATTGTACATAGGATCTCCGATAGATTTGTCACACTGTCTTTTAAAAACAGGTTATCATCTACTTTAGAAGGTCACCTGTAATTAGAAATACGTACTTACTTGCATGTACACGCGGCCGCACTACGACCGCAATAGGTACTTCTAGTATAGGCTGCTTTCGTGGCTTTCATCTCCAATAGCGTGCCACCAGCTTACATTGGTAGTGGTACGGTCGTCTTGCTGTGCAGACTATACAAATCCATAATAACTAAATATGTGTACTCGTATGCAAGTATGTCAATTTTTTGTTATTTAATTATAATATTGATATTACTGCCTACTTCTTTTAAGGTCAGTGCGTAGAATGGCTCGCTTATATTTGAATAAACTAAATAATAAAATAAAACAGCTTGATAAATAATGATCAGCACAACATTGCCATAACGTTAAATCGCGACTACGTTTTGAATTCACTGACATGATTGTGATGAAAATGCCCGCGGTGTTTAAAACGCAATGTGTGGCAATAATGAATACGCCCATAATATGTGAACATGCAACACATATTCGCTTTTACTCGCATCTACATTTAATCAACTATTAATATACCAAGTATGGATACATTAGGTGTATCATGCAGCTCCAGCCGCCTCAAATTAGTAGTATTTTTGAAGTATTTCAACAAACACCCTTTGTTGAAATAAATCAAAAAGGAGAATTCAAACATAATACCTACTATGATCGCTGAATGTTTCATCAAAATTTATTTAAATAACCAATTCAGCGCCCTTTCTGGTACATGCAGACAACTATTCTAACAAAATTTATTTAAATTTAGAAAACCCCCGAGAAAACAAGCGATTATTATCCTCTAGTTTATCCAAACCGACCGTGTTTAAAGCTAAATGTCCTCGAAAAGGCTTAACCGATTTTCATCAAACATGGCTAAGAACTTGTCCCTTCGTTATCCCCTTTAGTATAAAAAACCGCACTCAAATCGAACCACGCAGTACAGTACACACATAACACAACGCCTTGAAACACATAACTTCCGTTGTTTTTCGTAGGGGGTTAAAAGTAATAAGATATGATTAAATATTCTGTGAATGTCATATGCCACATGAGCATTATCGAAGTAAGGGCGCGTGGTGAGCATTTTGCTACCCCTGTTGAAGTACTTACATATACGAGTACTTCTATGTAGAAGCTGATAAATTATCCTCTATATGGAAAAATAAATTTCCGACTATTTTAGATTTCAGTTCATAGTAAAAGTTGTGGTTATGCATGGATACTGTCGCCTAACCTTTTTAATTTACGGCAGCGTTCACTAAACTTCGAGTGGGTGCGTTATTTTCAATTAAATACACTTGTTAAGCCAAGTCGATGGCATATATGGACGATTCAAAATTTAAACTACGACGAAACCGAAGAAATATTGCAAGTACTAGGGTAATTATTTATTAAATAATAACTATAAATTGAAACTTTGGAAACAGCACTCCAACTGGATCGCTTATTGCTTGCGGAGAGAGACTGGACATACATAAACACATAACGCGAACAAACACATAACACCCGTGGGTTTTCGTCGGGGGTTAAAAACAGTGCACAACACTACAACTCCACTCCAAAAACCAGGTCTTATGTTTCGTGATTTCCTTCTCGTTTGTATCTTTCCTTAAGTGTTTCTTCCTCAATCACCATATCTCTGCTCTAATACACTATGCCCATAGCTGGGGGGCCTGGTGATCTGTAATTCTGGTTCTTCCTTTTCAGGCACCAGTCTTCCCACAAATGAGTTCTATGTATTACCTAGTCCTAAAATCACGTTGTACGTCACTTGTGGTGAGAAAATAAATAATTTATTATTTATTATTATTATTTATTTATTATTCGGAAATATGGTCGAGTGTCCACAGGTCGGACACAAATTCTTCAATGCGTATTCGACCAGTGTTTCTACCTAGTGAGAGGTATCCTCACGGTATGCCAGTTCAATGGGTAACGTAACGTTGTTAATGTTGCAACCACGGTGACCACGTCGGGATCAGGCGTACAATGCCACATTCGCAAAATAACATCTTGGAATTTCACAAAACGCCATATTCGAAAAGTAACACATTTTTGTTTTCGCAAAATGTCTTTTCTCAAACTACCACATTCGCAAAATATCACATTCGCATAATGTCACAAACGCATGTCACAGTCGCAAAATGAAAAAATATTTTTAAAACTTAGACGTTAATACATTTTTTTTGTAAATAACCTAACTAAAACTTTAAGCACTACCTTGATTGCAAGCAAATCCTGGACACAGTACTGCATTCTAATAAACTCTTCAGATACACTGACAATACTGATAGCGCATGCGTAGATAAGATGATATACATAAAAATGCTTTCATAGAAAATTATTCTAATAATCTCCTGAGATTAATTATATATAATAAATTATATTACATTTACATCTAAGTATTATTAAATATTTGAATTAGTTAGTTTAATAAATTACTTTTACTATGTACTAAAATTACTTACTAAAATTTAATTGCAGTCAGTCAATGCCGCTGTAAGGCAGAATGCAAAAAAATTTATGTACTATTCAAGTACAAAAGAAGAATATAACATTTTCAGAATGATGGTTGTTATACCCATAGTATTTTGAATAACCTACCAGACAGACCAGACAAGGTATCAAACAAAACGTATTAACGTTTACATTTTAAAAATACATATTCCATTTTGCGACTGTTACATTTTCAAAAAATGAAATTTTGCGAATGTGTCATTTTGCGAATGTGATATTTTGTGAAACTATATTTTGCGAATGTGGCATTGTGAGAGCCTAATCCGATTAGCACAAATCTCCTTCACAGTAACTCGAAATGATTACATGATGAAGACAGACCCCATGTGCAACATCTAAGTGTCGCATATTGTTTCAGAATCGCTGTTCCCACGGTTCGTGGAGCCGGTGCCGAACGTGACCGTGACCGTGGGCCGAGACGCACTGCTCGCATGTGTCGTCGAAGACCTGAGGGGTTACAAGGTATGCAAGTAGTATCATCATTGTTATCAGCCCATAGCAAGCCAGTGCTTTACCAAGATAATATCAATTTAATATTTTCAATTTCAATTTAACAATATCTTCTGACCTTCATCCCAGTTCTGCTCACAGACTCTTACTTATTTCGGCCACCACACAGAGGCTCTCTTGTTCCAGCAGCTTTGGAAATGAATCAAAAATATGACTAGGTTGATTTTCCATTTCGTTCGGAATAGATATGAGCGACAATTAAAGTCAAAGTACAAAATGCTTTACTTTGTAGGTACACAGGGTTTTTTTACCCACAACGGGTTAGCACTTGACCTCAATCACACCTGATGTTAAGTAGAGATGAGGTTGAAGGTGAAAACGTACTGACCCGGAAACCCCATCTTATTTGGAGGACTGACTATCTTATGCCTAACACCCGGAACACAGCACACAATGCTATTAACATTGCGCTGTTTGGCGGCAGACTTAGGTAAGATGGTGGTAGCTAGCCAGGCGGGCATTTAAAATGCCCTCAACCTAACCGAGTACTAAACATATACCCCGCTGGGTGAAGAAGACTCCGACAAATCCTACCCCTTTTATAAGTCCTAATAAACAGTTTTCGATCATTATTTATTTTTTTTGATCATAAATCACATTGTGAATTTCTTTTCTAGAAGACTCAACTGTGGACTTTAATCGGACTGGATACACTTAAAAAAACACACAATATAAGAACATCACAAGAATCGACTTCATCCCTCCATTAAAGAGCTTAACACGAATCAAAGAGAATCTTTCCGAAATATTTCCGCATAACATTTTATCCGGCCCTACCGGAACGTGCCAACGCGGTTTTGGTTGCCATAGAGAATGGCGGCGTGCGAAGGTAGAGGCTGTTTAGACCCTTACCGATGCGGACGTGTCGAGATTATTAAACTCTAGGTACGCAAACATTCACCGACTAATCGCATGCGATTTAAGAAACAAATTAATGAGACTTTGCCTCATTAGCGATAGCTAAACAACGATAGCTGTGTCGACTGTCGACTGGGCCGTACCTCTGAGTCGCTTGTAATGTATTATTTTAATAAAGTGACTATCGTTGGCTTTATATCTGAAAAGACATTTTAAACTATCCCAACTAGTAATATATAATATCATCATCATCATCAGTCCGTAAATCATCATATTGAGGGAGTATGAGCCAGCCACCACGCTGGGCCAATGCGGGTTGGGGACTTCACATTTACAAATTACAAAAAAATACAAAATTATTTATTTCAGTAAAATATCAGTTTTAATAAATGAGTAGTTGAGGTCTCCTTGTAAGTATAGCAATACCTGTATCAGAAGACCTCACTCTTCCATAGCTATGTAATATTCTTTTACTAAATAAAACAAACAGTGCAAATTTAATAAGAAACTTAACAATATTAATAAACAGGATTACTTGAGTGAGAAATGGTGAGAGTCTAATTAATTGTTATGAAAGTTCAACGTGGTCGTTTGTAGCCATGTGAATGTGTGTGTGTGTGTGTGTGTGTGTGTGTGTATGTGTGTATGTGTGTGTGTGTGTGTGTGTGTGTGTGTATGTGTGTGTGTGTGTGTGTGTGTGTGTGAGTGTGTGTGTATGAGTACATTTGTATGTAAAAGTAGGTGTGTTTGTTAATAATCGTCTAAAGATTTAGTGTAGTCTAAATGTTTATTATGGAAGTGTGCATTTATATTTATATATTATATAATATCTATATATGTAGATTGAACGCTACCTCATCGCTGAGATCAAGAAACTATATGAATGTGGGATAACCGGGAAGAGATGAGTGAGTTCACTTATACTATCGGATGCAGAAGTTTCTCTGAGTCTTCGTACGGGAGAGTCTTTAGCCAGGTAGTTACAGGTAGTTTTTTCGTAAATTAATAATTGCTTGTTAATAAAGTTATAAAGATAAGTTGTTTGTGCGATATATTGGTGACTTGCAAAGGATGGTTTAACATTATCCTTGGTCAGAACAATATCCTTCCTTCTCTTAGAGATTATAGTAGGGTCAAATACTAGTGATTTATGCATTTTCAAAATACAATTTAAGATGTACAACTTTCTCACTGTAAGTAGGTCACTTTCTTTGTATAATTTATCAGTTGAGAATCGATAAGGTTTGAAGAACATAGTCTTTAGAAGAGCGCGTTGAGATCTTTCCACTTCCAAAAACTTTATCTTAGAGGCTCCACCCCAAATGGGAGCGCAGTAAGCTACAACAGATTGAACCAATGAAATGTAAATTTGTTTAAGTAAATCCACAGAAGCAACATGTCTTAATTGTTTAAAAATCCAAATAAATTTCCTTAAGCGGTTACTTACTAATTCTATATGCATATACCACGATAATCTTTGGTCAAGTAAGATGCCTAAATATTTCGTTTTATTCACCTTTTCAATATGTGGACATGTGCATATGTGGTTGTCAATATTATCGCAATGGTGAATTTTCAGGGAAAAGCTAGTATTGGGTTGTGTTTTATTACTTAATGAAAAACATATATAATTAGTCTTCTGAGTATTAAGCGTGAGTTGGTTAGATTTCAGCCATAAAGCAACTTGCGACATCCTAATTCACCGGTCCTATGTACAGAGTCCCAACTATATCCCGAAAATACCACTGCAGTGTCATCAGCATAAGAAAAAATCTGGGCATCCCTTATCTCTAATTTACACAGGTCATTTATGTAAATCAGAAACAAGGTGGGGCCGAGTACGCTTCCTTGTGGAACCCCAAACGTAATATTTGATTCTCCACTGATTGATTGTCCAAGTTTAACCTTCTGTGTACGGTCGGAAAGATAACTCAAAAACAGTTCCAGAGGGGCTCCTCGTATACCCACATGCTCCATTTTATTACCAAGATTAGGTACAGAAACCGTATCAAAAGCTTTTTTTAGATCGATAAAGACTGTAAGGCATTTTTTCTTTTCATCAAGTTGTTTAGTAATAAGTGAAGTTAATGCCGTTACAGCGTCTTCGGTTGATTTACCTTGTCTGAATCCGTACTGTGAGTTTGATAATATGTTATATTTATTCAGATAATTTACAAGTCGCTTATTTAAAAGCTTTTCTAGTATTTCTGATATAGATGGTAACACTGAAATTGGCCTGTAATTACTAACGTCATTTCTGTCCCCGTTCTTATGTACCGGTGTTATAATAGATTTTTTTAAAAGCGAAGGAAATGTACCTTTATCAAAGCACAGGTTGGCCAAAATGAATAATTATTGGAATTACTTCCCATTTTGCGTGTTTAAGGAAGCATGTTGGTATATTATCCCAGCCTGGCGCGCTACTAGATTTAAGATTTACGAGAATATTATGTACTTCCTCTGCATCCGTGTGAAAAAGTACAAACGATGTTAACTGTGTAATGATCGATTTAGGGGTACTATCCTTTGTAGTATTATGTGACATTATGTCTTCTGCAAGTTGTTTGCCTATATTTACAAAATAATCATTTACACGCGGGACTGATTCGACCGGTGTAGAGCACAGTTCTAGAAGTTTTGTATTATCGGACTTAGATTGCTTTATATGTGTTATATTTTTAATATTGTACCAAAGCCTTTTATTATTATTAATGGAGTTTGCCAATTGTTCTCTTTCATATTTGCGCTTAAGTTTTTTTATTAAAGCATTACAATAGTTTCTATATCTTCTGTAGCTAATCTTTAGAATATCATTATGTGGATCATCTCTTAACTTTTTCTGCATTTTATTTCTATGTTTAATACAACGTAATATTCCAGAGGTTATCCAGGGTTTTATGATTCTATTTTTTTTAGGTATGTTACAAGTAAAAGTATTTTCTTGCAAAGCTTCGGATATTTTATTAATTAAAAGTTCGACCACAATACTGGGGTCGTTGTAGAATAACAACTTTTCTAAATTTTTATCTATCAGATACATAAGTGTCTTATCAAAATCGGTAACTGTTTTAGTTTTCTGACAATTATTTGTGAGTTTGACTGTAGACAAATTTAGAAATATTAAAGAATGGTCGGTTATAGATGTATTTAAAACTGCAATATGAGCAGCAGCTTTTTTATTATTTAACTTTATCATAAAATGATCTAGACAGTTGTTCAGTCTTGTAGGAAAAGTGTGTCCTGGCATCAGTCCATGCACTGCCAACATAGCTAAATAGTTTTGTCTGTTGTTACGCTCATATGTTTGCTCCGTTTATGTAGGTGTTATATTAATATTGATATCACTAGTCAAAATTATTACGAAATTTTATGGATTCTAAATATGTGTTAAGGGAGTTCACATACCTTTTAATTTTTATTTCTCAGGCATGCAACCTGCATTCCTTACGATGTTTTCCTTCACCGTTCAAAAGCAATCGGGTACATGCATATAAGTAATTCAGTTAAATTTAAAAACACATTAGTACATTGCCTGCCTGGAAATCGAACCTGGACCTCCCACATTGAGAGACCGCGTCTTAACCGCTGAGCCACCGACGCTCATATAATATAATCCCAACTAATATTTTATAATATTATAAATGCGAAAATTTGTGTGTATGTTTATATGTATGTTTGTTACCTTTTCACCGCTAAACAGCTGGACGGATTTGGATGAAATTTGGTTGGTAGACAGATTAACGATTAAAGCAAATTTTTTTGCTGATCCGATTTTGATGAAATCTTTCACGCGAACGAAATCGCGGGCGGAAAGCTAGTATGTTATAAATGACATCGTACATCTCTTTGGAAGCGACTGGCATATGACCATAAGTGTTGGCGTAATGGAGAAGAGTTATATAGCCAGCAGTGCATGGATGTGGGCTTAGAGTGATTTATTAATTTGATTGATGTGATAAATATCGCCTTAATAAAAGTCAGACAATTTGTAAGCCCGTTAGACTACGATGCTCCCCGTTTGTAAAGAAAGGCAGCAGTATCCTATAGCGGAACGATTACTGGCTAATGATGAATTCGTTGATGATGCTAGCAAGCACTAATATAATGACCCGTGATCAGCCTTGCTAGACGCATCAATAGAGAGTTTTTAGCAAGAAAGTGAAAAGGAACCCTAATTGAGAGATTCCGCTATTCATCTGCTTGTAGGTCTCTGCTTAGTAAGATGATCTGCATGAAAGTGTTATGAAGTCCCAGTTCATAGTTTATATTAAAAATTTTGCTCATGAACAAACTCCGCAATGTAATTGGCATTCGACGAATGGTGCGTGCGCGATACGTCGCGGAGAAGTGTAATTCAATATACCATTATGGGCCCAGTCAAAACAGAATTTTGGTAGTTTAGATAAATTACGGGGTTTTACTGTTGGTTATTGATGAAATTAGTCGAAATTATTTGTTTTTAAAGGAATAGCCTAAAAAAATATTTGAATCTAAAAAAACCATAAGTGTACCCGCATTTTTGGTAAAAAGTGTGATATTGGCAAAATACACATACGCAAAAATGGAAAATAAAAAAGCAAATTAATCGCGTTTTTGTCTACAATCAATATTGGTTAGAGAGGAGTACACACTCTACTGAACACAATTCGAAAGTCTGACTATCAGGTGACGTACGATCTCTTGAAGAATTTATTCCCGCGTTTATGAGTGTCAATCATCGAGTACGGGTTGGCTTGTGACTCGAATACCAACAGATCTCACCTTGTCATCGATTGATTACAAGTTCTGTCTTTGTTTTTTTTTTATGCATAACGGGTTGGTACTTGACCTCAATCTTATCTCTGACAACCGGAACACGACAATGCTATTAACATTGCTGCTTGGCGGCAGATTTAGATAAGATGATGGTAGCTAGCCAGGCGGGCATTTAAAATGCCCTACCACCAACCAAACCGAGTACTTAAACATGTACCCCGCTGGGGATCGAACCCGCGACCTCCGAATCGTAAACCCAATGTTGTTTACATTGAGCCACGGAGGCGGTTAAAGTTCTGTCTGTTCGCTAGCCACGGTATTATTAGTCAGGAGCTTCATTTAGGGCTTCTTTGGTAGATCTAGTAGTACATGAACGAGCATGGGCGTTCATCAGCTGTTCAACCCAGTCGCTGTACAATTGATACCACAGGGTGCTTTGTTAACTTCTCAATATAGCATTTCTCTGTTATGATGCCTTCGTTGAGCATTACTAACGCAATTATTCCAGTTGGTACTCTTCCCTACACCATTACATTAGGTCCTCCAAGTCTATCACTTTTTGTATACAAGCCTCTGAAAATGGCTCACCTTCTCATCTAACTCTATTTACTTTGACTCGTCTGTGAAAAATCTATGCTCCAATTCAAATAAGTTTATACGATGTGCACTTGACAAAGATATTCGTACCACTCGTCATCTAGAGAATTGCTGATCTTCAAGTAATCGATTTGGAAGCGCAAGGTCACTATCGCTGTTGCATGTCGCCTGGCGCAAGCGGTTTTACAAGGACCGATTGGTTGCGCTTTCTAAAAGTAGATAAGCATTAGAGTAGCGACACACCTGCGGAAGGTAAGGCACCGGGAATTCGGCTGAATACGCTCACAGTGTTTTTAAGTTACCTATGACACATCAGCCGAAATTACGCGGCGTTCAGCGTAGTCCCGAACCTTTAGTCTAGCGACTGTTTCCGCGAAAACGTCTTCAACGTATTTTGCATCGCAATCGACACACCACGCGACGCGTTACGCGACCGCACGTTCAACCAGCGTAGTTGAACGTTCAGCGCCCGTTTTTAAAACAAAGAACGGCAACGTTGCCTGCCTATTCAGCAAAGACTAACCTCTCTCTTTCAGTACAAGTGTCTTTCATCTCCTTTAGTGACCACACCGACACAGAAGACGCCGACGCCACGTATTTTCCGTCGCGTAACGCTCTGAATTAGACGCCGCACGCCGCGTAATTGCACGTTTGGTGCATTTGATAATTCAGTCGCCTAGTGTCGGCGCAGTACCTTCCGCAGGTGTGTCCCTACACTTATGTACTGTCTTACCGCGTGATTGTTACTCTCACCCTACCTTATCTATATTCTGGTAACTCGTCTAGCCTCTTGAAGTTTCAGACATTTTGGATAGACCCTTGCGGTAACCCAAGCAGTAAAGCAACAGAACGCAATACCTTCTTCGATTAATGTTACTGCCTCTTCGTAGACAAATTCATATGACGTCGAATCCTCAACATTGTTATCGTAAAGTCCAATTCAAAGTAATGTAGGATAAATTCCACGACCGATTGGTGTAATTGATAGTGACCCTTTCTACTAAACCAACGGTTACAGGATCGAATCCCACGAGGGGTAAATGTTTGTATGATGAATACGAACATTTATTCCCGAGACATGGATGTAATAACTATTTATGTACCTTCATCTGTTGTCTAGTATCCATAGCACTAACTTTGCTTAGTTTGGGACTAGATGTTTGGTATAGCCTCCGAAATATTTATTATATTATTAATTATTAAAAATAAACTCCTCACGACAGAATGCTTATAATTAACTTTAATATAGGATAAAATCAAATTTAATGTTCAGAAAAATGTAAACAAAGTCCACTCTCATAAACATCATTGTTAGTATTGTGGTTCTTAAGAAAATGTTCACAAACCCAACTTTGACTAGTTTATATGATTTCAAGAGGCGAGTTCTGTCCTGCAAAAGGGTGAGAAACCTTTTCCAACGAACGACCTCGTCGTTCGGTGAATCCAAATAAACAACAACTTGAAGAAGAAACAAGAAATCTTTACCTACGTTAAGAGTTTTTGGTGATTGAAGTTTCAATATTATCAGTTACTAGTACTAAATATCTGGAGAAAATAAATAATTAAATCTAACCAACTAATTTTAGGCATTATTTCCCTAATTGGGTTCCTAACTAATTGTTTTGGTGTAATGGAATTATAAATAAACCAGCTTTCCGCCCGCGACTTCGTCCGCATGGATATGAATATCGATTCAGCAAAAAATTAATTCTTCCTACCATTCTAATCTATCTACCAATCAAATTTCATCCAAATCTGTCCAGCCGTTTAGCCGTGAAGAGGTTAGGTTAGGTTACACATACTTTCGCATTTATAATACGAGCATAAGTAGGATTATGATTGAACATTTAAAAACCCCCAGAGACTATCAAAATATCAATCTTAGGTAAATCAAAAATAAAATATCAAATAGAGCATTAACAATAAAATAAAAAATCTCTATAAATAAAAAATGAATGGCTAGGCTGATGCGCTGGTAGAGATACCCGCCTGCCCTCTGGTCACCATATATTTCTACTTAACATAACGAAAAGTTTTTAAGGAGCGGTTGGTAGCGCTTTGTAAGGGCAGATAAGGATTAAGTAGCTGTCTTCCCGCGTGATTATTACTCTAACCCTCCCTGAGTATCCATATTCTGGTAACTCTTCCAGCCTCTTGAAATTTTAAAAAAGGTGTAAGGTAAAACTCATAGCGTACGTATAGCCTCCCTTCCCCCTTTCGGGATCCTCGTTGGGGATTTAGACATATCAAATAAAACAGACTTCTCATGAATCCGTTAGCATAAGTAGAATCGATCTAAAGTCCTATTTTTATCAAGAGCATTGTTTTATACGGTTTACTATAAACGATTCTGTGAAAACGATTTATGAAAAATAAAATAAAATCGCACCTTTTAGATGGAAATAAAATTGTTCAACTACCTTTCCCGGAAAGCTTGCATCATTCAAATATGCGCCTGCATACAATTTTTAGCGTGGTCGAAATCCAATCTCGGTACAATGACTGTATCTGTGAGAGTATTATCTACCTACAATTTTGTTGCGAAAGAGCTCAATGGGCAATTTAGAATTGAGCTGCCGAAAGACCAGAATAAACCATAAAAGGCAATAAAACCAAATGGACTTTCAGTGAGTGATCCCTTTAGGTTAGGGATTCCAATCTGCAATCAAAAGTAAATCTCGAAATGCTTAGATTAGAAGTAAAATGTGATACCTCGTAAATAAAAAAAAGCGCGCTAATAAACTCGCTTGGAATTAGTTTATCGCCCCGCGGGAATCATTTCAATTTCGGGATGGCAATACCCGTAAGCTAATGCAAGATATTGTAGTCCATCTCTGCACCAAATTTCATTTAATTTCATCCAGGTATTTTAGTAACTTTTAACAAATGGTTATTTAAACTGAGATAATAGTGTAAACACCCTACCTCACTGAGACATTGGTTTCATTTTTAACCGACTTCATAAATCATTTTTTCGGTTGTTTCACAGCAATGCGTGGTCCAATTTGAATGCAGGTTTTCTTTTTTACATTAAAGAGCGCCCATTTGGGATGACGATAGTGATATAATAAAACATACTTACAAATGTAAAGGTGGATAATGTTGTGAAACAACAAATTTATAAAACACAATTGAACCGACATACCGAAAATATAGAAAAAATATGCCGTCCAACTCGCTTCCGTAAGGCATAGTACCTAGTACGCTAGCACTATTGCCCCAGCGCAGCTGTTGAGCAAAGTAGGCACCAGCTCTCACACCTCTAGAGGCGTGAACCAGTCTAACGGATAAATCCTTTACAAGTTGTTTCGTGTCTGAAGAAAATTTGTTAAGTTGTTTCGATAAAATTTGCTTTTATTTTTAACCGCCCCCGTGGCTCAATGTAAACAACATTGGGTTTACGATTTGGAGGTCGCGGGTTCGATCCCCAGCGAGGTACATGTTTAGTACTCGTTTTGGTTGGTTGTAGGACATTTTAAATGTCCGTCTGGCTAGCTACCACCAGCTTATCTAAATCTGCCGCCAAACAGCGATGGTAATAGCATTGTTGTGCTCAGGTTGTCAGAGATAAGATAGTCAGTTCCCTAAATAAGATGCCACCACCTTCAGCCTCATCCTCGCTTAACATCAGGTCTGATTGAGGTCAAGTGCTAACCCGTTGTGCATAAAAGAAAAGATGTTGACTATGTCTTTGGGGGCTTTTCTTCAATTTCTAATTATTTTAATGTATCATACTACAAACATGTAAAACAAATTATTCAATTAGATTTATCTTATTATTTTCTGGCTACCTAAACTTTACTTAATCTTTATTGAATAACATACACAGAGAAAGTTCCCTATCAATAAAACTTGGAGAGCAAATCGAATAAGGATGATACTTCGAGTATATCATTGGTTCATTACGTTATTACTCAAGTTTGTAGACACAATACAACAAATCGATTGAGTATTATTTACGAATTCTGTTGACTTACAAGAACATGAGCCAATTACCGTCAATGTTTACATAGGTATTTTTTTCTAAGTAAAAGTAAACACGATCAATTAAGAAAATAAACAATCTTTCAACTAGTGGAGTGACACGTCATGTTCCGTGATGAACGAGCTCGGCTCGCGAGTAATTCCGTAAACGGATGTGACGCCGGCAACTTCATACAACTCCCCATTCGTGCAGTGCATGAAGTAAAGTTTTAACAAGCCAACTTAATATCACTCCGCCTAGAATGCACGATTCGCCCATTATTAATCACACAGGATGGCTAGTTAACGAAATTGGGGAGCCCTAATTATATACCGTGATTTATATGAAACAATTCAGTATATTGCAAACAAAAAACTATGTTATAAGCAATGTGTTTATAAAATTTTTTGACAAGTAGGTAATACAATTAAATTGGAATTGTGGTTGCATCTGTATTTATTGCAAGGTTTACCGAAACAAAGTACATTAATCAGGATAATTTAAGATCTGATAGTTCAAGAAATAAAATTTTCCTTTTGTTTACTGCTATACCTAGCCTATCACTGAAATATTTGAGACTCCTACTGTCGTTCAATACCTACTATTATAAAGAAGAATGGACATTTTAACGTTTTAGATTTTATAAATATGTATTTTTGAACAGGTTCTAATGGGATTCCATGGAATCGCAAAAAATAAATTAAGATCTGACAGAATCAATCCTTGACTAGGCAAAGTTTAACCATGGCAATGCCCAGGTCAAGTTTTAAAAAAAGGACAGCTTTTTTTCGTTCATACGCCGTGCACTATTTAGGTACACGAACTATTTCGAGCCACTTTGCACCCCTCCAGCTCAGTAACTATATGACATACATATGTACTATTTTAGTCAGGTAAAGTGAAACTCAATATTCTATACAGATTAAGCATAATTGGTTACATCCAGATTTTTTGGAAAAGAATTAACTACATCAAAGTGCGCAATCGCTGCCCGCGCATTACTCATTCTTCTACTTTATTATTCTAAACACACAATATTCCGATTTGGTAATAACTGGTTTATAACTCAAACATATCTCTATTTACCAAGTAAACATGACAGATTATAGATTTGTTAATGATTATAGGAGAATATCCTCAACGGAACGTTTCCAATCCATTAATTATATAACGCGCTACGACTATATCCGAGTGATATTAGTATTGTGGACGATTTAAGGACATAACTATAAATAAATTAAAAATTTACAAATCCCCAAAAATTGCTTTGAAGCTGCTTTCGTCTTTGATATAAAAAACGCACTCGAATCGGACCACGGGTTATTGAGATATTTTTTTATGCACAACAGGTTGGTACTTGACCTCAATCACACCTATTGTTAAATGAAGATGAGGTCAAAGGTGGAAGCGTACTGACCCGGAAACCTCATCTTATTTGGGGGACTGGCTTATTAACTTTGCTGTTTGGCGGCAGATTTAGATAAGATGGTGGTAGCGAGCCAGGCGGACATTTAAAATGCCCTACCACCAACCAAACCGAGTACTTAAGCATGTACCCCACTGG
Source organism: Oegoconia quadripuncta (assembly GCA_949316235.1). Lineage (NCBI taxonomy): Eukaryota > Metazoa > Arthropoda > Insecta > Lepidoptera > Autostichidae > Oegoconia > Oegoconia quadripuncta. The sequence goes on along the minus strand of OX438754.1, from coordinate 10,667,752 downwards.
GGATCGAACCCGCGACCTCCCAATCGCAAATTCAATGTTGTTTACATTGAGCCAAGGGGGGGCGGTTAAACCTCCACGGTTATATCCACCCTGATAAAGAATGAACACGCATACCACGCCATTAAACACATACATACACTCGTCGTTTCTCGTCGAAGTTAAGATGCAACGGATTTTTTCTTACTTCAGATATCAGATATCAGAGAGAGGTCATCATCACGTCACAGACAACCTTTCAATAATCTTGCGTGTACATACTCGCATTGTAAGTCAAATGCAGTTATATTTTACTTGTTCGCTTTATTTGTAATTTTGCCCACATTATCCCACATCACATATCCCTAAACTGCATTGGGCCAACGTGGTGGACTATGGCCCATGTCCCTCATTATAGGTGGGAAGGCCTATAGCCCTGCAGTGGGATGTTCATAGGTTGAGATGATGATGATATACAATATACTATTTTACATGGATATAAATTTGCCATTAGTTCAATGGCCGAAATAAAAGAAAGAAGATTTTTACTGTACCAATACAACATTTAGAATTGTAATCCTGCTCTAGTGTGAATTGAGTCACAAATATACAACCAAATTTAAAATCCATGAGCGGTTGAAAAGAAAACGTCACCGTAAAATGACGCTGTAAACTTGAAGCATGGTACGAGAAGGCACCCATCGCCGAACAAACTAAATTTTATAACCGGGAAGTCATAAATTTCACGCCCCATTTCACATTACGTCAAGAAGTATTACGTATAAATCTTGAAAATTCAAAAACATTGTTAGGGCAAACGGACGAAATCCTGTCAGTATCAGTCGCGTTTTTTCAATCGCATACGCTGATTGGGTGTCATACAACATTACGGTTCGTGGCTCACGAAAATAAACATACCAATTCGCATGCGGATTTACAACCAAATTTTTGTCGAAATTTGTCGACAAATTAGCTATAAAGAGACCTTTTTAAGAGGAGCATTCTTTAAAAATGGGAACGAGATGACTCAGCTAAATGGTAAAATTTTAATTACGTATTAGATTATAAACTCAAATTTGGATTATTTTCTTCATTATCGTCGTGTCACATAAACTGCGATGTATAAAACTGAATGCACCTTAATTTTATTATGCGACTAAAAAAACGCGGATGAAAACCGACAAAATTACGTTCGTTTGGCCCCAATCTTACATATGATTTATTTTTGCACACAGGTCGCATGGGTACGGGTGGACACGCAGACCATCCTGAGTATCCACCATAACATAATAACACAGAACCCTCGCATCAGCCTATCGTACAACGATCATCGCTCGTGGTATTTACACATCAAGAACGTGCAAGAAGAAGACCGCGGTTGGTACATGTGCCAAGTTAATACGGATCCCATGCGCTCTAGAAAAGGCTATCTGCAAGTCGTTGGTGAGTAAAACCCTATTTAATCGTAGGTAAAATCCATTTTTGCAGATAAACAGGAATAGATGTATTACTATGTTGCAGTAAAATTGCTTATACCGGAGACATTATCTCAGTCTTCAGTAATTTGTGCTAAAATGGCATCACATTCTCATTAAATATTTATGGTGGGTATACATGTGCATAGAATAAATTTTATGTTGCAACGCATCTAATGACAAATTTGTAAACTTTCGATGATTTTCATCAAGTGAATTAACATAATCATTTTAATCTATTCGAAATAAAACGAACTAAAGTTAAAGTCAACATTTTTTTTTTTTATGCACAACGGGTTGGTACTTGACCTCAATCACACCTGATGTTAAGTGAAGATGAGGTCGAAGGTGGAAGCGTACTGACCCGGAAACCCCAACACATTTAGGGGACTGGCTATCTTATCTCTGACAACCGGAACACAACAATGCTATTAACATTGCTGTTTGGCGGCAGATTTAGATAAGATGGTGGTAGCTAGCCAGGCGGACATTTAAAATGCCCTACCACAACCAACCAACCAACCAACCAACCAACCAATTTCTTTTCATAGTGAAAAGTATCACTTAAAAACGTTACGTATTAAAATTACTGCACATTCACAAAGACGACTCCCCAGAGAAGAAAGAGCACGAAACTCAAGGGTTGCTCTTTTCAAATGGTTTATTCCGTAATTGGATAAATTAAAATTTCTTTTTAAATGCAGAATAAATCCAAAAAAATCTCATCTCGCTTGCACAAGCCTAAAAGCTAATTATATATAATACCTAAATAGCTTTGATAGGGGCTGTTTTACATTTACATGATTTTAAAAAATGGCCGTTTTTATCCATAATTTTAAATTCTCGTAAATAAACGTGTTTATTCAGTATTTAAAAACATCTTAATTTATCCAATGAGGCGACACTGGACGGAATAATCCCTCTTAAATAGGTTTTTGGTTAGAATAATTTGTAATTTGACAAAACAAGAACAATCGCGATTCAATCGCCAGCACCGCATATACATTGCTCTATTGCTATGTACAATTCCAGCACTTCTTCATAAAAAATTACAGATGCAGATTTATTAATGACACCACTGTATCTACTATTTATTACATCAATTTTCTCTGTTTAATTAGCAGATCCTAAACTCAAAGAAGTATATAATATGTAAAAATAATTGACATCGATCACTACCAACCGTTTTAGTATTGAGGTCGGTTACCAGCCGTAACTATGAAATTAGAAATACTGTAGGCATTTGATATAAAAAACCGTTCGTAGTTATTTTAAGTCAATGTTAAGTTCATTATTGAATTTTATATTAGCTACATATAAAGGTATTGATTAGATTGATGTATTTCTTTTCGTTTTCATGTTATAATTGTTACAATTTCTTCATGACCATTAATTACTTAGAGCCCAATTAATAAGAATTTTTTTGTACATATAATTCCTCCCAATAATCCCTCCGTCGATAAAACTTTGCAATGTGATAAATTGATATACCTACGATGGACAAATAATCCAAATTTCGATAAATTTACATTTTTGGTGTCTTGTGCAGTTTCAGCACGATAAAAGAATGGAACTAACCCGTCTCTTTTCCGTGGGTGTCGTAAAAGGCGACTGTGAGACTTTCCACCAAAAAACTTGCAAGTTTTAATATGTTTTGTATATATCGCCTTTAATGACACCCACGGGAAGAGATGACTTGGTTCTATTATTTTTACGTGCCGAAACTGCACACTTATTAGAATATTCTATTTTACATCGAGAGCTCTTGTTGAATTTGGTTGTTTAAACATGTGCATAAATTCTCCTAGTTCAAGTTATATCACGCAGGGAAGCTAAACATTTATAAGGAAATTCAATTTAATCAAAAATCGATAACCAGTTTACTTTAGTACCAAAATAATGGTTCTAATTTAACATCACGGTACACCATTAACGATAACTGACATGGACTTATGTTCCGTGGCTCTTTTGTTAGTGTTATGCTTATACAATGAACCCGCCCACATATTGACTTGATTATAATAAATGATCGTTTCTAATTTACATACGGTTGTCGATAGTTCCGCCTGTAATCATCGATAACATGACATCGACGGATATGGTGGTGCGAGAGGGTACGAACGTCACTATGGTGTGTCGAGCCACCGGGTACCCTGAGCCCTATGTGATGTGGAGACGTGAGGACGGGCAAGAGTTCAACTGCAATGGTGAATCAGGTAATTAAAATATCAATCATGTCAAACTAATATTAGCAGATAAAAAGGTTATTATAGAATTTTCGCTTCATGTCCCAAAAATGACACAAATTATATTTATAAAGCATATTTTGTACATTGCTGGCGCCATGTTAGGTTTTACAGAATAAAATGTATCCTATATAACTCTGTGGATCAAGACAAATTGAACGACACCTTACATTTCAAAATCGGTCAAGCCGTTTGGCTACATTACCCTCCCCCACACTCCTCCCACTGCAACTCCAGTAAGCCAGGATCAACAGTGGTACTTTTACGACTTTTTGGCTGTTTGGCTACAGGAGGTTTCATAGAAATCTACATACATACATACACTCGCAAAATATTACCCTCCTTTTTGGGGCAATCAATTAAAACAGATTATTATAGAATTACCCGAAATACAAATATGCTTTGATTCAGATCTGAAAAACGACACAATTATATTAAATACCAGCTGCTGCCACTATTGTGTGACATCAGTATGATAGTGTGACATTTACTTTTTAATAACAATTCAAATGTACTGTCCTAATACACAAGGGTTGCGTGAAAGAGATCACTTTTAGTGATAAGGTCGCCTAATTGTACATTCTATTCTTAACACTTTTCTGGAACTGTATTTTCTTTTCTGTTGTGCAATAAAGTGTATTTGTATTGTAGGATTGTATAAGTTCATAAATCCTAAAGATTCGACAGACAGCATATTTTGTGTATTTTGCGGGTCCCGTGTTGGATTTTTTTTTTGTATAATATGTGTCCTATATCACTCCAGAGGTCAAGGCGAATCTAACGACAGCGTGCATTTCTAAATCGGTAAAGTCGTACCTTTACAGGAGGTAATATCGAAATCTACATACATACACCCGGAAAACATTATAACATCCTTCCTGGGGCAGTCGGGTAATAAAAATAAAAGAAAACAGAACCTGTGTTTCTTGCACCGCTTCTATTTCCGCAAATGATTTAATAAATGCGTTAGCCCTATTATATTTACAAATTGATACCGAATATTATGATATGTATATCAGTTGAAATAAATGCTTAACGTTTGCATTATATCACTCACTCATTTATAATATTAGTTAGATAAACGGAATAATGAACATTCATATTTATACATTTGCCTCAGGGTCTTCAGTATCATTACATTCAAGATGGTACTGGGGAGATCATTGCATTGGCATTCTCGCAAAGAAACAAAACAATTGAAATAGAAGAAAAATCTGTGAAGCGCGAAAGTGCAGGCGAGCTCACGTAAATGAACCCTCGCTACGGTCGGAACTCGACCGACTCGAGCAGCTCCAACCGCAGTTTATCGATTGCATAATCGAAATCTGCCAGAAATTGTCACTCCCGTTCGATCCCGTGATTGTAATTCTAGAAAAGGGAAACGAGATTTTCAATCGGTTTGAGGGAAAGTTGGAAGCTTTAGTTCTAGAGGTCGACCTTTCTAATCCAAGCAAAGACACTCGCCTCGTTACTATTATGTCGCACAATACAATCTAACTAAGATGGTCAAAAATATTTATTTAAATGTATATAAGCATTATTAAATATTCAAACATTACTTAGAATACCAAATTGGAATAAATGAAAATAATATATGAAGTACTGTCCCACTGCAGCCGGGTGTTCAAAACACAACATAGACTGTGAAAAGATTTTCTGGAGATGCGAACAAAGTAGGAAATACAACTTGTTCCTTATTATTAATCCTGATAATACATCATGTATCAATTATTATTGAATTACAATCCACTAATATTATAAAAGCAAATGTTTGGATATTTGGATGAAATTTGGCACACAGGTAGACTAACTTACGTGTAGTTACGTGCTTTGCATCTCGGGAAATTAATACGTTACCCGATTCGCAACCCGAATCTAGCTGGAGTAATATAATTAATTCCATTTCTATTAAGATTTGCCGGAAATAAAATAATACAAAAAATGTGACACTATATTAATAGTTTGTTTAATATGCGTGTCCTTTATATAGGACATGCCGCCCGCGATATCGCTCACATGGATTTTTAATCAAATCATTCTGACACGACGTGAAAGACAAACAAACAACAGTGGTGTTGTTACTAGTTACACGCATTTGTCTGATCAGTTCAGGACCTGAGTTCTGCTACCGACCAATGACCTCTGGCTTTGAGTCGGTCAGCTGGTTGCAGGACAAGTGTATATTCACTTTCTTAAATTTGAAGACGATCTAAGTTATCCATTCAATGTCAGACTCACTCATTGTTTCTTATCATATTTGTAATTTTTTGACAGTAAACGTGGTGGATGGAGAGAACCTCACAATCTCCAAAGTATCGCGGCTCCATATGGGCGCGTACCTATGTATAGCCTCCAATGGTGTGCCACCATCTATCAGCAAGAGAGTGGTGTTGATGGTTCAATGTAAGTTAAATATTCCTCCGTCACATTCAGGTCCATAACCCAACCCAACCGCTAGACACTCAAATTGAGATCTTTGCCCCAATTGCTTCTTTAAAAAACAAGTTCTTGTATTTTAGATATACACTTACACAGAAGAATTATTTCTATTCGCAGCGAACAGAAGATGTAACTAAAACAACCAAATAGGTGTCAAACCAGGAGCAGGTTCCGTGGTCAGATTATACCTTTTAAAACACACAGTTATTTTTATTTTATGTCATGTTATGTACAGTTTCTACACAACTACGAGTACAAGTCATAAGTTACTTGACTATTAGTGCACCCTGCACTTGTGATTTTTAGTCGACCAATAGTTTAGTCGCAGTCTTTTCGATTGTTCGATCGGTCCGTCAAATGCACGTCCGAGTAAGTGCGCGCTGGCTCTTATAAGTACCTATTTAGCTATGATAATTTTCCTTTCATTCATATGATTTCTATTGTGAATCAATATCATATCAGTCACAGGACGTTCAGCAGTGGACGTCCTGTCGTAAATACTTTTAAATATTCAAGAATAGTGGGTTTTCTTTTGTGGGTTGAACATATAGTTCTAAAAAATAGCACTGTAATATTCCGTAAACGGATCACTGTGTTCATAAAGTATCAATATTTCTGAGTAGTGCATCTTCGGATAGCTCTTTCATGTTTTTGTGTACAACGGGGATTGTGAGCAAAAAATCACTCTCACTTTACATTTAAGGGCTATATATCTATACAAAAATTTAATATTCAGTTTATTCTATAACTTTGTGAGCATTATAATTATGTGAATAACCATGCCAATTTCATCTTGCCCGCGATTACTCGCAGCCATGATATTATATCTACAGACGGTCGGACAGACAGATAGACGGACATGGCGAAATTATAAAAGGTTTGTAATTTGGCTGTTGTAAAGGTTTATAAAGTTTCTTAATATGAAACATCACTAATTAATTTCTCGCTAATATTCTGTGTTTGGCATTTGTTGTTGTGAATCTATTGGTATTAGTGAAACAAATTTTGAGCCTAAAGTATTCCTTAGTTTCCAATACCTAAATAATTTGTGACAGCGTGACAATATTCATTTGCGTCAATAAAACGTAAAGGTATTTCTGAAACAATACCTATAGAATTCATGGCCACAACCCTTTCAAGCAGAAGCTTGTATATGAAACAAATCCCTTTATGTCACATTTCTCTTTCATTTCATTCAATAAACTTCGTCAGTACTCGCATTTAATACTTTCACGTAATACTCTATAATATGAGCATTCCAATCTATCAATAAATATTATGAAACTTTTCTGCATGATTTCCTTCGAATTGCTGCGTGATGTAGCACGAAATTCGTATCGGTGAAACGTCATGCAAAATTGGCTTTCACGTGTTCGAAACTTCGAACCTATCGGAATAGCTTGTCCCTTGAACTAAATGTATAGTAGGTATATTCCTTATACGATTCTATAGAACACATACTACTATAGAAATTAACTAGACCCATATCGTTGTCTATGTCTAAATATTACTTGTCATTCAATGTTTGCATACATACAGATCTTTATCCCAAATGGGGTGGTCAGAGATATCCCAAATTAACGTTTCAGTGTTCCACACATTAAAGTTTAATGCTTGAAACAACATCCACGGCTCACCTTTTTAGGGTTCCGTAGTCAACAAGGAACCTATAAACAATAAAGGAAACTGTAAGAATACAAGGAAACCATAAAGTTTCGCCAAGTCCGTCTGTCTTTGAGTCTGTCCGAGGTATAGTACTAAACAGTTGTTATTTGGCATGGGCATAAATCACGCCGAAAAGTGGTAAAATAAAATCTTGAGAAGTATTTTTTTAAGGTACCTCCCCTACGTACGGTACGTAAAATGGGGATGAATTTTCTTTTATTTTTGTACCTCATCGTATGGAATGTCGTTGGATAGGTCGTTCATAAATATTAGAAGTTATCCTAAACAGTTTTTCGATTTAGGATCCGTTTAAAAAATATAAAGTTTTAAAGTGCTAATTTACCTAAGCGGTTGTTTTTGGATACTTGGAGAAATTCACGGCAGTAGTATGGATAATGAAGTTATAAGAAACTATTACAGGTAAGTAGGTTTTACAAATTAAAGAGTAATAGTCGAAAAACTTATAAAATGTACTTTCTGTTGAAAATTATTTATCTAACCACTAAAAGCCGCCTTCTAAGTCCGCATATTATGAGGGCAAGTACGGAACCCCATACTGTGCGTAGCCCGACACGCACTTGGTCGGTTTTTAAATATAGAGAAATGTACGCGTGACAGGGCTGAGCCTATCGTTACATGCACATCTTTAGATTTTTTTTGGTGGAAAATGTAATAGTGGCCCTTTACAACACCCAGGGGAAGAGACGGGTTGATATATTCTTTTTACGTACCAAAACCATACAGCATATGTTCAGCATTTACACCTTGTTTATAAAGAAGCAACTGAGGCAAAATATCATATCAAAAGCAAAGAATTATTTCACGAAATTTTGCCCACACTACCAATAAAAGTTCCCCAGTATCCAATACGAAATAATTCAAACTTAAATACTCGTCCTTCATTCCAAATTATACGCCCAGCAAATTATAGCAATATCACTTCCACATCTAGAAGAGAAAAAACACTGGCACATTTTGCTCGCGCCGTTAACTTGGCCCCAAATTCTTCCTTCGTAAGTACGTGAGCATTCCCACGTCGTTTTCTTTCATCTGGAGTCAGCGTTCAGAAATATTATTTTTCTCGGGTGGGCGTCGTTAACGAGTATTTACGAGGACACGGCATCTACCTGACGGCGCCTTCCGCCGGATCTGCCGTAATTGCACCCAATTAGAGCATTATGCTGACGTGAATAAGGCACGGACGCGATAATGGCGATACTATCTGTTCCAGCTCGAGCCGCGCCCGCACCTCGCTCGCTAGAGCCAATGAGACGGTTTTCTTCCCCCTAATTCACATTCCGTATCTCAGCGCCGTCACAGCTCTCTCCATTTCTTATAAGATACGTGAAAATGCTCACGTAACTTTCACTCGATTAACCAACGAGACTTCGTTGTGAATTCATTGTCAGTTTTCATTATGCTGAAGACAAATCATTATGTAAATGTCTTGAAAATGTTATAGCTGGTGTCTCTTTATGATTCTACATTTTGAGTTAGCGTTGCTCTTTCAACTTGCTAGGAACGAATGGCATGATAATGGAATTTCTTCTTAATTTGTTTGGGAACACTTTCATGTAAGAAGACAGTCCAGTTTATTGTAGGTAATGTAATAAAAATGATAATGACTTCGTAGTGCTTTTGTTAAAATTTGAAAAACTTCACAGTTCCACCAATGCTTTCAATCCCGAACCAGCTGGAAGCAGCATATATTGGTCAGGATGTCACCCTGGAGTGCCACACCGAAGCCTATCCATCCTCAATTAACTATTGGACCACAGATCGCGGCGACATGATCATATCAGGTATGTTCATTCTAAAACTAATATCCATGATTCCCATAGAATAAAAAACAGCATGTTGTATATGGTTGCACGCATACACTTAAATATATGTTGAAATGTAAATGTTGTCTTTAGAATTGTCTTTTTTCAAGGTTTTATTTATCTTACTATTGTAATATGTATTAACTATGTCCGTTCAACATTTGCAAGTCAAATTAGAACCATTTCATGTTTACCTATGGAGCTGAAATTTTGCAAACTAGTTCAGTTCTGATGATACGATTATCATGATTGGCATGGACTGATGCTGAAGCCAGGAGCATCTCCTCAGCAGGGAACTCCTTAACGAATACGAAATTTTGCATACACAGTTTTTATAGTTAAAATATATGATTTTCGCAATGACCTGATGCTGCAGGTAGGATTGTTACCCCAAGAAGGATCTCCTCAACGGTTAATAACACGGATACGAAATTTTACATATACGGTTAGACTAGAATAATAATCGTAATCAGGAGTATTTTTAATGTAGAACTTATTTGTTAAGCTTTTCTTCAACTTTTGGACATGTCTAGCAGGAATTTATGTAGATCAGCTTTTTTGCGATCTTAATGCCTTTATTGTAGCGATTTTCGATGTCCCATTTTTCATTTAATAGATAAATTTATTCAACACATTATATGTATAGACTTTTCCTGAGCACGAGCATTATATTTAAATAATATCTCTCAATTTTTTATATATAAACAAAAGACTTCAGTCTACCATTTCTAAATTTATTGAACTGATTTATCTGTTTTTTCATACCAGAGTTTAAGATTGAACTGCAACAATCGCTACTTACTGCCAGTTTACTTAGACTAAATTGCGACAGAACCGAACTATATACGGATGCGACAGGACTGAACTGCCCATACCTTGCATTTAAATTGCATTAGACATTTGGAACCATTATGCCTGAAGCATTTTAGGCGTATTGTATTGTATTGGGCGGATACATATACTTTCTGGGTCAGGTTTAATAAAGTTCTACATAACATAGATAACAAAACTCTGAAAATACAATTATCAAATTTGTATAAAAACTCACACACTTCACAGAGGATTCATTGTTTTAAAACAAAGATTTCTCTCATTGACGCACTTGACGATTGGTGAAGTTAAGCAACGTTTAGGGCGGTCAATCCTTGGGTGAAAACCACTAGTGGCATTTTTTCAATCAGAACAATATTGTCTACGTAAATCCCTGTAAAAAATTTCTCAGTAGATTTTCTACACACTATCTAAAGTACATTTTCAGTTCTAAAACTCGTCGGACAAGATTGTAATCTAGATAAAATAAATAGGTAGATACCCTCGTATACGGACTAACTTTATCTTACTTTATATTTGCAGACGCTTTAATTTAAAATGTAAAAATGTAAAATGGACATCTGAGTTCCACATCTGAATCTATTAAAAAAAGCAGACATTTCACAATCTTCTGGTCAGAATGCGCCTCCTGACGTTCTAACTTTCATTACCACAAATGTTAGTGGAGTCAATTCTGATGACACCATCTAAACTCAAACAAATTTGAATGTGGTGGGTACTATAGCGTTCTTATCATTCCAGAACGAAAGAGATGGCACCCCATTATGAGTTTTAGTTTAGAAAAGTGTAGTCCAAATTTACACCAATGACTCCCTTTTATTTCCTATTTGACTCTTGACTTCAAATATAAAAAAAAACGAACAATAATATTGGTGTTTGAATATTACTAAGTGTGTTAGGTCATAGAATTCAATTTCCCTTCACATAACTAGATACTTCTACTAGGTATTTCAAGATCAACACTAATAATAGAATGCTTCGAGAAGGGAAGTAAGAAAGGAATATTTTGACATTGGGTCGTTTTGAGAATGGGACCTTGTGCGTGTGAGACCTTGTGAGAGTAGGGCATGTCGAAAGATTATACGAACGGGACTCAAAAACGAATAGCTTATCATCACCATGGACCAATTTTTTAAACTGACAAAGTGAAATAGTTTTTATAAGGTATCTCTACAGCACAATAATTATATACTAAAAGAAAAAAAAAAAATTTGGCTGTGCCAATAATAGAGTTACGCTTTTAGAAATCCCTACAGTTGCAAACTGCCACTACTCTTACATATTCATAATCTTGTTTAATTTAATTTCATGGCTTGACCTATTTATGTAGTATATCAAGCATCTGGTATCCACAACACAAGCCTATAGTTGCTTACTGTGAGACTAGATGGCGCTGTGTGTATGTTTAAGGATATTTATTATTATTTATTTATTATTTATGTTGATATACGTCTAATGTATTGGATAAGGGAAGAATAAATCAACATCAACACGTATTTTATATAAATATGTACATAGTTACCTAGACACAGTATTAATAGTAATAGTAAAATAAATTTTGTTGACTATTTGATAATACCGCAATATTATTGGAAATTATTGATTTTGTGATTTTTTTGTGAAATGAGTTGGAAACTTAAAATTGAATGAGTCACCAGTGGTAATTATCATTCATCCGCTTCACCGAGTCGTCAACCCGCAAATACATATACATCGATTTTATAATTTATAGTAATAGATTAAGATTCCCTTTATGTCATCGTTACATATAGTCATCACATAGAGTTACTAATTTAAATATTAATAGAATCTTATAGTATAACCGCTAAGTTGGATCATATACGGGGTCTACATCCTTGTAATCTGGAGAATTTTGACGGGACGGGACTAACACTATGTTATATATGATTTATATAGATTTATTTATATCGTATATGATTTGTCAACAGGAAACAAATACATCACAACATTCACCGACGATGGGTACAGTCGGAAAATGAAACTGACAATACGCAAAGTGTCGACAAGGGACTTCTCGTCCTACCGATGCGTGGCCAAGAACTCCCTCGGCGAGACCGATGGCTTGATCAGACTTGACGGTACTACACAATTTCTCTTTTCGTTCATAAAAATGATTAAGTACTTAATTCACAGGTGGCTAGTTTACTTGCTTCCGGCTGCGGCATCGCTGCGTGGTATTAGCTTATGTTCCCGTGGATGACTTGATTTTTCTGGAAAAAGCCACAGTGAAAGAATTATATTTGTCCTTAGATTGGAAAGCTTCAAGACAAATGTTGGATCGCTGACAGTTGTGGGGCGTTTACATTACCAATATAATATAAATATTTCGGACACTTATTGGTGTAAGTGTCCGAAATAGATGATTGGTGTCATGTAATTCCAAACTAAGCAAAGCTTGTACTACGGATAATAGATAACGGATAAACATACATAAATTTTTGTGCAAACTTCCATGACTCAGGATTAAATGTTCGTAATCATTACACAATGATTTACCCCTCGCGGGATTCGAACCCACCACCCTAGGTTTCCCTGATAGTTCACTATCCACTACACCAATCGGTCAACGATAAAACATATCCTTATGCTATTGCAGGATATTATAGTCTATCTTGTGGCCTAATTTGGACAAAGATCCAGACTGACAAATCTGAAAACAGTTATATAAGCTTAGATAATAATGTAAATAACATAAATGTACGGTAATTCCTGTCATTCGTCTCACATTATCTTGTTTCTTGCCTATTTTAATTTAACGTCATAATAATTGAATCATTTGACGAGCGACTGGTATAGTGTTCCCCTGTGTTCAATAATTCAATATTTTACTTAAATTATTTAAATGAAATCAAATAATTCTATATTAAATTTTCACAGTTATAAAATATTAAACTTAATTGTAAAATTGAATCATAAAATACATGCAAATAAATCAGTTATAAATTAATTATTTGATAAAGTTTGTGTGATGAATTCGAGCATATGTTGCCAATATTTTTATTTAAATTATTTGAATGTTTATGCGTTATCCATAGTAGTTTAGTTTAGGACTAGATAATTAGTGAAAGTGTCCGATATATTTATTATTACTATTTCATTATGCAGTCAACTACACTACTACTACAGTTTCTTTTAAATAACTTCTACTGTATAACAGTATCTCCCCTCATATACATTTAATACTGATTGTATGTACGTAATCATAATTTACAAGAGCATAATGCCTTCCGCAATGTTCGTGTATTATAAATACAATGTCTTTTGATCCGATAAGCTCTATCTTCATTGCTAGATTGAAGCTCCGATGGATATAATAAAATTACAATGTAATTTATATCGCATAGTGATACTGATATAACCGAGGAAGCATAACGTTGTTTCATTTTGCAAATTGTCTTCTCTGTAAACTGAAAATATTACAACCGTAATTAAATATCAACTTATTTTACAGAAATCCCAGCACCTTCTACAATAAGCACCACAGTCGTCACAAAATTTTCTCAACTAAAGAAAGGTAGGTACTTCAAATGGAACTTAAAATTCTCCATTATGTATTTTAAACCTCTGCACAATTATTTTGTATTCATATTGTAATTACTTCCATCTATCCGATCTTCAGAGAAACATATAACATTTTAGTTAGTTTTTAGGGTTAGTAGTCAAGTCCGTCTGTCTGTTTGACTTTCCGAGGCTTAGCTCAGAGGCTCTTAGTAAAAGAAAACTGTAATTTGGCAAATGTATACATATCAATCACGCCGACAAAGTGGTAATATAAAATCTTTAAATATATATTTTAAAAGGAAAACTATTACAGGTACTTTCCGTCGAAAAGCCCCCCTTCTAATTCCGCATATAATCCGGAACCCTACACTGCGCGTAGCTCGACACGCACTTGGCCGGTTTTTTTGTTTAATGTACAAAGTGTTTCTTCAGTATCGGCCGATTGTCTTTCTTTACAAAGCACTGCTAGGCAAACCATCATCGGATCGTAGAACCAGTTTGTACAACCTTAAATATTATTCTAATAGAATTGTCTACATTTCGATTGATATCTACACGAAAATGGTTTAGGTACCTAAATAATTAATGTTGTAACAGCCTCAAAGTTTCTAATGAAACCTTCCAGGGGGCGATCAGCTTGGAATTTCTGGATTAATTTTTCATGATCAATTCTCCCGTTGGAATCGAACCTCTGGCGGAAAATTCGGAAATTCAATATTGCCACGCAAACCGCGATTAGAAAGGCAATAGCAGTCAAAAGTTGAGTCCCACGTGCCTTTTATACATTCATCGTGCCGGAGCCGAACGGAAAGGCCGCTGGTGGATTTTGTATTTATTGGTTTCGCCGCCGCGGCCCAATGCTTCCGTACAATTGGGTCGTTAGTAATATTATTGTGGGAAAAGCGATTTTGTTTGCGCTTTGACTTCCAATGTAACCTCTTATTGTTATAGATTTCGGCTTTCTTTTATATTCTTTATAGCGTCATATATTATGTTCCGACTTGAAAGCCTACTTTCATGGCTCCCTAAACAAAATGTGAGAAGTTTTATGAGGCAATCATTTCTCGGATCGTTTTTCTCCATTGGAGACGTTTTTGCCTCACACCTTTAAATATTTGTGCCAGGTAAACACAAAAATCGCTTTCGGGACAGCTCGGCCGAGAATAGAGTCATAGCAGGGGACTATGAGGTCGTGGAGGAATGGAAGGGCTCTGGTAAGCATTTTGTACAATATTCATTTCCCATATGATGCCTGCTATACCTATTGAATATAGGTAGGTACGACGTAAAAAATTATGTTTTGTGGAAACAACAAAGGAAATATTTCATAGAAGAATATTTTGTGTATACACAAAATTACGGTCAAAGCAATAAATTTCACGTAATAATGTCCCCTGGATATCGCAATATCTTAATTGGGTACACGGATAAAGTGAAAATGTTGCGGTACTAAATAAATTGATAATATGAACTGTCCGAGATAATGCCCCGTTTAATTCTTCGACAATAGTAGACCAACAATAGTTAAAGTAGCAACCAATTTTAAGTTCATCGGAATATTTAGCTGCTGAATAATTTTATAGGCATATAATTACGACGTTTATCAAAATTTAACTTTAAAATCCTGACGTACCTACACATATGAGACAGCATTTCAACTGCCTCCGTGGCTCAATGTAAACAATATAGGGCTTACGAATCGGAGGTCGCGGGTTCGATCCCCAGCGAGGTACGTGTTTAGTAGTTTGATTGGTGGTAGGGCATTTACAAAAATATCTGCCTGACTAGCTATATCACCATCTTATCTAAGCAATGTTGATAGCATTGTTGTGTTCCGGTTGTCAGAGATAAGATCTTATTATTCAGCTCACGAAACAAGATGGGGCTTCCGTGTCAGTTCGCTTCCACCTTCGGCCTTATCTTCACTTAACATCAGCACTAGGAGCATGACAGGCGCGATGAACGTTTATGTCGCCTAGATAATATTTGTCTTGCTCACTCGTGTGGACAAAATATACAACTATCCCACTCTCACGTCGCGTCGCGCGCGACAAACGATGTCATGCTACGGTGGCTGATGTGATTGAGGTCAAGTGCTAAACCATCAAAAAAGCATATTTTCAGTATTCCTAATTTTGATCTAAATTAAAGCATAAAATTAGAAAGATGATTTTACTTTTACATTTCATAACATTTTATTACGCGAAATTGATTTGTAATTCTTTGTACAGATTACGAGGCGACACAGTCATCCAGCTCCGTCAACAGAAGTGCTTGTCTCTTTACTTTATATGTTATTCTCATCGCCAGCTGACATATTAACTTCATCACCGACACCACCGGTACCATATCATAGTGCCAACGCTAGACACTTGTGCTGAACCAGATACGATGAAATCTAGCGGTGATAAATAGATATTAAATAGATTACTACCTGTAGCTAACCTATTTTAATGATATAATCTATAAATTTAAATAACTAAATCTTTAAAATTAAAAAACCTAATGTAAATAAGAAAATGAATTGTGTAACATCGAAGATTTGATTTTTCACTATAATTTATGTATGCTTATTAAATGTAAAACGTAAATTAGCTCTTGTAAATATAATATACCTAGATCTATTTCGTGACATCGAAGACTGATAGTTTTGTATAATGCATGTGCCATATCCAAAGATACAGATTATTAGGAAAAGCTTATCATACTTTAAAGGTTGGTGTAATATCTTGTACAGGTTAATTATAAAATAATTAAAATAACTATCTTCTTTTATCATTTTTAATGACTGTTTGTATTTTACCAACTTGATGTGTTCTATAAATAAAGTACTTAGTTCATGGTGTGTTCTCGGCTTGTTTTGTGAGAACTTGGCCGACGCACTCTCGTGCAATTAGGAATATAGTAATATCAATGTCAATTTATGCTAGTGAATCAAGCGAATCAATATTGATATGGTGTGATTCAGAAACTGAATGTCTATTACGAAATTCATAGTTACTCTGGGTTTGGCATTATTTCAAGCTGAGGGTCGAATTGGTGGCGCTCTTGAGGTAAGGTCTATATAAGTAATAGATGGATACAGGTGATGTGGATGATAGTGACAAATTCTGTATGTAGAAAGAAACGTCACCACTTTTCATTCATGTAGAAGCTTGCGTTTATTTATTTTATTTAAAAATCTTTAAAATTACCTTCATCAAGCGAGAGAGCAAAGTTAAATGTAAAAAAAAATACTTTTTTATCTATATTTCAGTTAGGCATTTTCCTGGTCAGGTCAGGTCATGTCAATCCCATTGTACCTTTCTCTAGTTAACATAACACTGACAGAAAAGACATGTTAACGTATCAAGTGCTCAAATTTCTCGCTTTACTAAAACGAGTTTATCTCTGTCGTAATGTATGATGATGTGGAATAATAGGTCAGTACAGTTTGATTTTAATCTTAACATCGTTATTATAGTAAGTTGAGATATTTTAATTATATCATTCTCAGCCCACATCACCCCTGTTTGGTATAAACTCTTCTCTAGGCCATTTTTGTATTTATATGGTATATTAACACACTTTAATCTAGTTTACAGTTTTATTTCAACTGAATGACGTTTTGTTATCCGTATATTGGGTACTTTTAAAAGTAGCTGAAGTTTTCACATTAACACGCGACCTGCATATCAGGGAGATAGTATCGCGACACTCGACTCGTTAGACCTTACTATGGAAATTGTTCATCATTTAGATAAAAGGTACTCTGTCTATTCCGCAATGGGTGTACTCATAACCATTAAGATAATTGCTTTAAATGAATAATAAACTTGTTAAACATGATCAATTGCTATAGTAACACCCCTTTTTTGTAGTCTAACTGATCAGAACAGACATAATGTGTTTAAACTATGGCATTTAGGGTTCTTCTAAAGTAAATTTTTCTATAGTAGGTGAACAAAGCAAAGCATATTTTTTGCCCTAGTTTTACATTGTTAGAGCCCAGTCAAATCACTGGATCAATACGATCGATCGATGACTGGCGATAAAATCATTTAATATTTCTTGTGTTCAAGTACCTTACATGATAATTTAAATTAAATTACTAATTTTGGGAGTGTAAATTTTCTTCAAACACGATTTGTAATTCTTAGCAAAAACAATCATTTTATATAGGATGCCAATTTTGCCCGATAACTATAACACAAAAATAACACAAATCTTTTTATACATATTTTGATTGGTAACGAGCTAAATTGAACTAAACGAGTAAATTGGACAGATTGGTCGCAACGGACACTACAATCACCAGAATTTATCAATAATTTTCTAAACCGGGATTCTACTTTATTTTAATTATATTCGGCCTACAACTCAAGTACGAGTACCTATAACACTAGTTCGATTTGAAATGTTATATATTTTCCTTAATTTGACTGTAATTTTACGTGCGAAGTCATTTTCAATGCGTCAGTCAGTCAGGTCCATGAGTACTTTCTACTATTTTAACCTCACCACCGTTATAAAAATATCATTAAAAGTTAGATAGTAACATATCATTGTATACTTGTGGAAAGTTTTGATATCATGAAATGTGTCGAAGACACATTAACAAATAGATTAGATATGTGTAGAAAAGAGAGTTAAAATACATAATATTTTAAAATAAAAGTTATTGCGAACGGTCTGAGTTCCTTTAATATATTATGTTTCTTAATAGTATTCTATCCGTTAACATTCCACGTAAATTAGTTTTGTAAATAAATTCATCACATCTGCAGTAAAGACAATATGGCGTGCTTTGATAATAATCGGTAATTAAAGTACCTACTGTAAATATGTACAAATAGTCTATAACTAAGAAACTTCCATTACAATCGAATCTGTACCACACTTGCAATGGTAGAAGCGGTGTAACCGATGGCGCCCATTGTGAATGGTCTATATTTAGCAGTGGACTACTACATGCCATCGATGTGATACGATAGTGTAGATTACGTCACGAAATTAATTACTCTTAGTATTTCCTTGTACTGTGTAAATTCTTTTCTTAATTATTTTCAAAAACATCTTACGGCGAAAATGAGTGCTATGTGGCGCCATCTTAAGAAAAAAATCTATTTATTGTCAAGAATATCCCATAACCCAATTTCCCAATAGGTATCTCATTATGCTAATGTCCCGATTTCCCGATGTCCTGATGTCTCGATATCCCGATGTAATCCCCAATATTCCGTTACAATAATAATTTTATAAAATTAGAAAATGTATATGAGTTTTTACCTCTTCTGGCCTAAGCGACTGGCTTGATTTGGATGAAATTTGTTTGGTAGACAGATAAGGACCTCAATTAACATATAAACTTAAAATATTTGCTAAATTTGATGCAATGTTCCACGCGAACAAAGGCGCGGACAACAGCTAGTGTAGCATCAAAACAGTATAGAGAACGCTCATGTCGTATCCATGAGCATTTATTGAATTTTACTGAATACACTTTCTGACAATTAGTTTGTTATTAGATTAAGATAACATAAAGAGATGTTTATTTCTGTAAAATTGCATGGGTAATGTTATAAATAAATACAGACTTAGAAATAGTAAAGGGGTTAATAATATGAATCCTGTACCTACTACCTACATGCAGGATACCGCCCTGATTTTCGTACTGATGCGAATAGTAGTCGTTTTAGTAATAGTTTAATCAGCTACCACCGAAAACCAGTACATCAATGTGATCAAATTCTTCTTAAAAAGCCAAAACTGAATTTGAACAAATTATTCCAAAAAACCATGAGTAAATCGTTGATACAATATTAAACTATGTTCGCGATGTTTTTCTAAGGAGATCGTCACTTAGCGCTCGTATTTTAAAATACCTAGAGAACCGATTTATTTCAACCATTTCCATTTACCGGCAGTATCAATACAGTCGCAGTACCTCACCATGATCCCTGTATTACGAATCTTGGAAATGGTTATTTTACATTAAAATGTATAATACATAATGATAAGACAAATGATCGTTGCGATAGCTGTTTATGTAAAGTTACTATGAATAAAAAAGGATTTTTCATAAGAAACTGTCATATTTCTTTTACTTGTTTATAACATCCTCAGGTTAATCATAACTCACGGCAGTGTGTTCAGGTGTCCAGGTTAGCTAAAGAAAAAAGCGAGGCACCAACCAAGTTTTTTTTGGGTTGTGGTGTGGTCAATAGTACGCCTGTGGGGTTAAGTGACTAAAACGTCCATTTGAATAAAGGTAGTGTATCTTTACAAAAATTAATGATATCCTATCAAAAATCCTTCAGTACCAAGAACGTAAGAAGTCTCAACCGGTAAAATAATGTGCCAAGTTCTAAAGACGTTCCTAATATTTAATAGCTGTGTAACACACTTCAATTGGTTTAAAACAGTATCCATTATGTTTCTTGCTACTAAATGTGCTACAGCCAACTCATGGAACTCTCTTCTGGTGTCAGTCTTTCCTGAATCCTAACCTTCGGATCTTCAAGAGCAGGGTGAATAGGTTTACTGGGATCACGTGCTTCATCGTCGATCACATCGTGAACTTTCCATCAGGTGAGATTGTAGTTAGCGCGCGTCCAGTTAATCATAAAAAAAAAATTTTACTTGATATGTTTTCACCGTAGCGAAAACAAATGTGACTTGTAAGTCACATTCAAGTATGATAACTTGCAAAGGTAAATCTTAAGCTTGTATTATATTTCAAATTAAATGTTCAACAAAGTTGCCTATTAAAATTGGCTATAAGTTATATATCTAGTAGAAGGAACCATAACATTTCTTTTTTATAACAATTGAAGAATATTGTATATTCCTATTAGGTATGATTTATGGAACGTCTATAGAACTTGGCGTCCATCCCAACATCAATACATGTATTATCGAAGACTACAATCCTCCACGTCCTTTATAGCGAACTGGAACCCATTTTCATATTTCTGCTTTAGTGGTAACTCAGTATCATCATCTCGGCCCGTAAACATCCCACTGCAGGGATATAGAAATTCCCTCGTATAATGAGAGAGTATGGGGCATAGTCCACCACAGTGGCCCAAAGCGGGTTGGGGACTTCACATGCCTTTTCGCAGACATGCAGGTTCCTTCACGATGTTTTCCTTCACCGTTTAAGAGCAGTCGGCTAAATGCACATAAGTAATTAAGGAATCGAACCCGGACCTCCTAAATTGGGTGCCCTCGTCTTAACCGCTGAGCCACCGACGCTGTATTTCTATATATACAGAATAGTATGAAGAATAGAATAGAACACTTTTGACCCGTTGGCTACCAGATATTGTCCACATGCAGCTTTCGGACTTCTGCGAGACATCTCCTCTAAGAGAGACTTTGGGTGAAAGACAAGTTCTTTCTCCCGCAACGAAACTGAGAGATACTCCACTACTAACATCATCATTATCAGTATCGACAACATTGACCAATGAAAAAAGTTCTTGAAAGCGAGCCAACTAGAGCCAACCAATCGGTTATGTTATCGTATTACTAACGGTAGCAAGATGTAAAGTTATGCCCACCTGATTTCGAGAAATTTGCGACACGTAACAAAGCTCTATTATTCCCAAAATTATTACGCGACTAGAGGCTTCTAGTGCAGCTTATTTTGCATAAAATAATGGACGCAGAAACGGTACCTGAGTACGGCCTGCAGACGGTTTAATGCACCCACAAGAGCTGCGAGTAATTGACGACGGTCTGATATAATTCTATCACTTTAAAATCTGAATATGCATCGTACAGGTGAGCTACTTACTCGTTTGTAATCTTGATATTTAATATCTCGTATAAGCCTGGTGACATACTGCGCGCTAATAGAAATTACTCAATTTATAACCTAAGTCGAGACTCGTTACACAGAAAGCTAGAGGTAGAAATCTATAATATGTGACAGGCATGTTCGCAAATACGCACATCGACTGTTTTCCGGAAAAGGTGAGCTTCTATGGAACGCAGAGTGCGAGCCAGCTTCAACAACGCGCTGACCATTATCGCCGAGTGGATCGATGCTGCTGACTTCACGCTCCTAGCATAAGTGGTGTGTATCCATAAATTAATGAAATATTTCCCTAACAATTTTATAAACTAATACATAGGTTAAGATTTTTACTGAAACCAACATGGGTCTTTTGCAATCCGAAATAAATAATTATTACAGAGATATGAGCGTTAAATCGTGAGTAGTCAGTATTACAAGTATGTTATCACACAGTGAGCAAAACTAACTTGTTTAAGAACCAGCAATAATATTAATTTAATCATAAGATCACATTTATGACTCTTTTTCGCCTATAACTTAGTACCTCGTCCTATTGGAACCACAGTAGTCATCTTATACAATAACGTGAAATATCCATAACAAATTAACAATAATATTACCTCCAGCGAGCAAACGCTGCCAGCGTTTTGGGCATCTTGCCTCGCGGTCTCATATTTTTACATTTGTTCTAGTTTATATTTAAATTCCATCTATTTATTTGTTACTGTTTTTTTTAGTAATATTGTTTTATATTAATACGTTATGGAGAGATGTGGTATTTCAAGACAAGTATTCCAGGGACGCTCTCATCCTCTATTAACGAACTCGAAAACAAAGACGACCCGGATAACTCTCCCCTTTGGCTTGCTTTAACTATCCGTCTAGAGTAAAGATGATAAAGCTATACGCTAACGTCTTCCGCAAATCGAGGTCATATACATTTAACAGCAGAATTATATTTTTTATTGGCTAACATTTACTTTCCTCGACAACACAGACGTAGTGAGAAAGATCAAAGTAAAACTTGGATAGGTACGTCATACAATTGCGATGGGTGGTAGGGTTTCACTCTGGGATGTCGACTGTCGTAGTAGGAATGGAGTTGGGCGCCGTAAGATGGTGAGACAGGGTCGTGAGATCCGCGCCTATTGTTCCAGCAGACTTGCACTGGACAGCAGTCTTGTACAGGGGAAGTTCGGTGTTTTATTAGCACTCATACTTTTAGATTAAAACTATTACAGGTACAAAACCAATACTAATTGAGAATTACTATAAATATGGTAAAAAAGAATAAACAAAATTAGTCCGATCACGTCGGCCTTAGGTATATCGAAATGGGTCTCCACTGTTGGGGCATAGCCTTCCCTCACTGCCTTCAATTGAAGACAACCGGGTCCGACTATTTAACGTGCCTTACGAACCACGGAAACACTGGTATTAAAATGCCACTAGTGGTCACACATCCAAGGACTGACCACGCCGACATTGCCTAACATCATCTTCACTTAACATCAGGTGTAATTGAGGTCAAGTAGGGACCAGTCGTGCATAAAATAAAAAATATATAAAAATATCGCGTATCGAAAACGAATAGCGAATGCGACTGCGCCCTGTGGGCCATTGCTTCTTATTATTATCCTGGGAATTAATTTTGAGCAAAGGATAGTAGAGGAATAAAATTTCGGATGCGTAAATTTTAAGTTGTCTAACAAATCGGTAGATTATTTTAGCTATAGTGAAGGACCCTTTTAAATTTAGTTAAAATATTTTATTGGAATTTCCACTGTAAACCTCATTGTGTCCTGGAGGATACTAATATCTCCTAAAATTATTTTCTAAAAATTAATCACGTGCCAAATTATATTTTCTAGAAATAGGTAATACGTCCACGGGGAAATTTTTCGAAATTAAAAAGAAGCTATTGGTCTATTTCTTAGAAATTATAACAATTTGCTACGATGCTTTATTCTTGTTAATATTTTCAAGATAATATAACATAATTTTGTTTAGAGCTGTATATAAATAAATAAAATAAATACTATGAAACATGTTCAAAGTCCAATACTTTGAATAGCTCTAAAAACGATATGGTTAGTCAAATGTTGGTACAACTGGAACACAACAATGCTATCAAGATTGCTGCTTGGTTTAGATAAGATGGTGATAACTGACCTGGTGAACATTTAAAAATATCCTACTACAAACCAGTATGACGATGTCAAGCGATGCACATCACAGAATGCCTCCGTTTCAAGCTTACGCCTTTGATGAGCTCTGTTGAACGGGAAGCCGCTTATGCGAACCTGGGTCCTACCAACCGCCGAGGAAGGTGGTTATTTAGTGTGTATACCTCCTATAAGGGGAGGGGAGTCTCACATAACCGTTTTGCCGGTCCCCAGGCGAGGCAGCATGCCTAAATCATTTCTCCACGAAAAGAAAAAAAATTCAATAGATTACGAACATTACCCTACTCAGACAACAGTCTGAGGACCCCACTATTAGGACCAAAGATTTTCTATTATTGAAATATAGCCATCAACTATCTACTTCGTATTGGTGGATTTATGTCAAACTAGTTGGACTCCTTTTAAACAATTCCGGTACCATCGACTTAATTTCATAACTGACTTTAATTTAAATACAACCGGCACCTACCTACACTACCCAAATGCATGCATGCAACCACTACACAGGTCGTCATATAAAAGAACCGCACTCAAATCGGACCACGCATTATTGAGATACTTCAAGACTTACCCTGTCATTAATAAAAAATTACAAAAGCTTTATAAGCCTGTTTTAGTTACAATAATATGTTTTGTCACTTTCTTTCATTTCACAATTTCCTTATGAACAATAGAAACAAAACATACTTTAACTAAAACAGGCTTATAAAGTATTTGTAGATTTTTATGAATAAAGCGGTAAGACACACACACACACATCGCTGTCAAACACAACACCCGTTATTTTTCGTCGGGGACTAAAACTGGTTATTGGTAGTGACTTATCTAATAAAATGATATCATCTGCAGTTCTTTTATATTAACGTATATTTCGGAGAACTGCAAATAGTACTATAACCCTATCAAGCACCATTAATCTTGTAAACAGCCCTAAATAACATCTATGACCCAGACTACAGATGTGTACTATCCAGATGTGGTCTTTACGACTGGACGATTACGACTTTTTAACCGGAACTCTTGCTAGACTCAGAGTACAAAATTCGGAGCCTTATAGTTCATCTAATCTAACTAATATAATATATGACAAAGTTTAGATGTTTCTTTGTTTGTTGCTCCATCACGGCGAAACGGATGAACGGATTTGAATGAAATTTGGTATATAGGTAGAACATACCCTGCATTAAGACATAGGATGTTTTTATCCCGATAAAGTGGGTAGTTCCCACGGGATAAACAATTTTCCGCGATAAAGTTATTCCACGCAGGCTACGCCGCGGGCGGAAAGCTAGTATTTCATATAATAAATATTGGTGTTTGTACCTGTGCAGTCGCACAGTGCCTCCGCCCGACTAGCGCTAAATCGGATCCCAGGTTGGGCATTACCTCAGATAATTATGTTTATTAGCCCATCTCGAAGATTTTGCTTTTACCGTAACGTAGAGAATAGTATACCTAAATGTCACTTAAAGTTCTATTTTGTGTTGAAAATCGTTGGAAATTTTTAACATGTAAATGTATGTATGCCAAAAAATGTGAAGAAATTTCTGAAATCACTTTCAGGATTTGTTGGATCCGACATTCGTACTTTATGGTTCGTTGATTCTTGGAAGCCTATTCATATTTTCTACCTTTCCACTCAAAAATATGTAGCTACCTTAGCTTCTCAGCGTTCTGCCAAAGGGCAACCCGATAGCGTAGAGTTTTTAAAATGAAACGGGCACTAACGGTTTACTCAATTCGTTTTTGAAATTTAAAGCGAAGTTTGTGAAATATGTGATTTATCGCACTGCTCTAATAAACCCCCGACGATAAACGACGGATGTTATGTGTTTTATTAACTTAGATTAATTTAGTACGAATTGATATTACAGAGTAAACACAGGGAAAGGTTCTTAGCTATGTTTGATGGCGTACCGATTTCGGTGATATACGAAAAAAGAAATATATATCGAGGGTTTTCATTTTTTTATATACATTCATAACGTCACGACCTTTATCCCAAATAGCCCTAAATGCTCAAAGATATCCCAAACATTAGTGTTTGGGTGTTCCAAATATTCAAAGTTTAAAGATTGAAACAACCACCATGTTTCACCTTATGAAATATATGGAAATGCTCACGTGACAAGCGGTGAGCCCATCGCCGTTGAAATGTGCAAAATCAAAGATATTTTGGTGGAAAATCCCTTAGTGGCCTTTTACGACACCCCATGGGAAGAGACGGGTTGGTTCTATTCTATTTAAGTGCCGAAACCACACATTCCTGTTTTTTTTTTCAATCTTAAAGTCGATAAGTTGTAACACAGTTGGTTTGGTCTATTTAAATGAGATAATCATTTATTTCCTCCGGGGTTTTCGAAATATTCAATATATTAATTTTACTTCTGCGCCCATATTCCAAATGCGTCGATAGTCGATATTCGTAAGTTTCAAATTTAGAATGTGTACTCGTATTTGTTCACGGAAACAACGTTCGAAATATGAAACTTTCCGATACCAAATAGAACAGGGGCTTCAACAGTAACACTTTTCCAGCTATGCTTGTTTATGGTTTTGCGAGTAAGCTGAAGAGGACCAGCTATACCTATTAATACGCTAAAGAATCACTCATCCTCATCCTTCCATGTTTATCATCGTCATATCAACCATAAGACATTCACTGTTGAATATGTTTCCCCATAGATTTCAAAAGCCACCGGTTGGAAGCGGCTAGCTTCCAGCGACTTGTCGCGACCGTCAACAGTTCATCCGTCTACCTTTTGAGTGGATGTCCAACGCTATCTGTGCGTGGTCTCCACTTGAGTACTTTAATGCCCCACCGGTGATCAGTTATTCGAGTTATGTTCCCTGCCCATTGCCAGTTCAAATTACTAATCCAAAATTGCTTAACGTAAATTACCTGATAGGTAATAAGACAAATTCGCAAGTCAATTTGTAAGCGCTGCTTTTACTACAAATATTTATATTTTTATAACATCACGACATTTATCCCAAAAGAAGTGGTCAGAGATATCCCAAACAATAATGTTTGGGTGTTCCAAACATTAAAAGTTTAATGATTGAAACAACATTCACGGTTCACCTTATGAAATATACAGAAATGCTCACGTGACATGGGGTGAGCCCATCGCCGTTAAAACATGCAAAACTGTAGATGTTTATTGGTGCAAAGTCCCTTAGTCGCCTTTTACGATACCCATGAGAAGAGACGGGTTAGTTCTTTGGATATCAGCTTTGTATTTAAGTAAATTATATACCTACCACCAATCTAAGATCCTCTTGGGCGGCTGAACTATGTTCACCGATCAATTAACTTGCTCCATAATAGTCGGTCACTGATTCCTTCAGATTACTTTTTTCAGGTATGCACAAATATTATAAAAATTCGACCCATTATTTAATCTGTCGTAGCAAAGAAAAACGTTAGACATTTCATTCTCCAACAAACCATATTGTTACGGGCGCCCTATGAAGCTATATCGATTTTATGCAAAATGCAACTAAGTTCCTCGCCGTGAGCAGCCTGTACTATACTATAATATAACTTAATATAAGCCGTAAACCGCGCTTATTTTACTCCAGAAACACTGCTTTATTAAAGCCATCAATATTAATACACTACATAATCGAACCATAATTCTCAATTTTGCTGTTAATTGTTTCACTGTACTACTCGCATATACTAATATACCTATCAACTGATATAACAAGGTATGTTATTGATGATTCCTGTCTGACAAACGTTTTTAAATACCTCAGTCATTTATATATAATTAATTTATAATTAATATAAATTTCCGGGTCAGTACGCTTCGACCTTCGACCTCACCTTCACTTAACATCAGGTGTGATTGGGGTCAAATACCAACCCGTTGTGCATAAAAAAAAACTCCATGCACACAGCCATAACTTATAATAATGTCTGCCTATTAAAAGTTCACTATTATCCAATTACTTAAATTAAATGCATGGATATAAATGATCGACTGTCAAGTTGAGTTAAGTAGTTTTGAACATGTTAACATCAAATGAGCTTCTTAGGCTTCTTTTCAAATGAAAATTGGAAATTCAAAACGCCTCGCAGCTTTAAAAAAAGTTTCTATTTTCAAGTGTAAATTTTACCTTTGTAAATAAAAAACATTGTATGATTGACTGCTGGAAATAAACCTCTCGCTCTTACACTGTTTTCCTTGGGAGGATTTCCCCATGTTGGGCAGGTGGTTTGTTAATAGTAGATCTTTGGTGCTCAATAATGCTGCTAACTGTTTGCGTTAGGAACAAGAGAAACAAATATAGAATTTTAAATTTATATTTTGAAGTGCTTATTATAAATTTGTGTTCAATTAAACTGGATACGTTAGATTCGACGACCGGTTCGGTGGGACCATGCCATTGGTCGGCTATATATTACGACCCTGTGATTGGCACGGCGATTGAGACACTGACTAATAACTACCTAATCTGGCACAACCGAATGCAACAGTGCAATTGTGCAACCTACTTGACTTAGATCTGAAATGAGACGTTGATGTAAAATTTTAAAACGCCCTACATACTCGTAAAAAGCAAAAACCCGAATCCTTAGACACTGGAAAGACAAAACAAGCTCTGAAATCTAGCATTCCATTACGCCAACTGTGCAAACGCTGAAAACAAAAATAAGGTCTATAATCTAGAAATATGTTCTGTGGTATCTTGGGACAAACAAAACTTACCCACATGTGACCGATTTTGGTGGTTGATTGCAAGTCCTGTGATATTACCCTCCTTATTGCGCAATCGAGTCGGAATAAAGAAAAAGCGTCAATCTCAAGAAGCTATATTAATACATGTCAATAAATAGGTAACGAGGTCACTAACACGTGCCTACGTATGTAACTTTACACACCCATTAAGAGTTATAAAGTAAAGAATGTGTCACAAAATATCCAAGGAAATAAAAAACACCGTCACCCGAAGGTTCAATCAGGCAAGAAACATTTCGTTTTTATAGCCGATATCCTCCTATAAAGAAACGTATAAAAATAATAAGGAGTCGTAGGGGAAAATAAAATATAATAATGGCGCGTCGTCTCGTCAACGTCATTGTCCAGCCGGCCGCCAAGTTGAAAGGGATTTTGAGGGTCGGTGTGATTATAGCGATTGACTTATCCATTTTTGTCGAAAAATAATGAATAAACATTGTTTGTATTGTTACACTAGATTTCCGTCCGCAGCTTCAACCGTGTGAAACTCCTTTATCGGAGACTTTTGTCAAGATGAAAAGTAGCCTACCTCTTTGTCAAATTCCAAACGATTGGTTTGCAACGAGATTTGTAATTCATATTTAATTATTTTCCATCTTTCATTGCATTTCTTACGTTTGTAATACCTATATAGTATTATAAAACTGAGGCATGACACCTCTTCAAAAATATAATCTTAATTATAACTCAACGTCCGTACAAAGACAAACATCCGAAATTTCACGTTTATAATATTAATTGGATTTGTTGATCCAATGGGAACTACTCACTTTACCCGGATATAAAATCCTGGGTCCTATTCCAGGATATATTCTAGTTCATTAGTTTCGCCCTGATTGAGCAACAAACAAATAAACATCCAAAGTTTCGCATTTATAATATTTGGATTAGTTGGATAATATATAGATATATTTCTTTTTACCCGACTGCCCCAAGAAAGAGGGCTAATAGGTTTGACCGATTTTAAGGGCAAGGTGTCGTTCGATTCGTCTTGATTTTTTATGGTAAATGAAAGATCTGAGATAGTCCCGGCAAAATACAAATACTGACCGGTTTTTTGGCTCTAAAATACTTAAATAATTAATTGGTTAAGTTATGGGTGGGCTAATACAGTGAGACAAATCTCTGTCTACATCCTCTGAGAATGAACCCATCACTTGGTGGTCACCGACATTCTGGTGGTATACCATTCTCGCCTCTAGTAACAGATCGGTAGGTATTTTGATTGACACAACTCAGGCATGCGAAATAGAGCTTCAATTCTAACTTCGATTATATGATTCTACTGCGGCAAAATTAGTTGCAGAAATTATGGTTGACTGTTTTGTATGACATTTAATACCTATCGTAACTTGTACTGTAATTTAAGATACTTCGAACCATTAAGTTTTGACGGCTGGCACATATAAGTTTATGCTTTCGGCAAAATTGTAGAATCTATCCAACATCATTAGCTTGTATGCCTAAAAGTATCCTTCTACTGCTGTTATCGACATAGTACCTACCTATCATACTTTAATTGGTGATCTTGTAAAACGGTAACTTCCTCTCGTTTGATGCCCCTTTTCCTTAGCATAGTCATTGAACTGAAGATATGGAAGTAGCTAGTTTGATCTCCGGTGGAGAACTTATAGCTTGACAAGTTTGGTAGAAAAACATTCACAACATCTAATCTATAACTAATATTATAAATATGAGTGTTTGGATGTTTGTTTATTTGTTTGTTGCTCAATCACGGCGAAACGGTTTGGTTGAAATGTTGTATAAACTTCTAACTTCAAGCATTTATTTCAACGTAAGATACATGATATAATTTGTTGAATATCAATTTAAACCTACTGGAAATAATAAACGCTTCTAAGATTTATGTGTCAGTCACTATGTCCAAGCCACTATCGCTTCGGAAAGGGAAATCATCTGTGGGAAAAGAAGCGGCACAAAAACCCACAGGATCATTGTTGTCTTTTTTTTTAAAGTATCGAAGTCGAAGTACACCAAGCGTGTTTGTCATTTCACAAATTTTGTCATAACCTTTTTTTGCTGATGTTGTTTTGACATGATCTTTAAATTTTTTCTCAGTTAGATTAATGATATTCTTTGGTATAAGGTTATAAAATCGTATACAGGGTCCCATAAATGACTTTGCTTAGTCTGAACATAGGGGTAGCCAATTTGTCCTTATATATCTCAAATTTAAATTATCCTTCTCACTATTCTTCGGGAATGAAGAAATATTTTTTCGAACGTACATAATATTCTCGTAAATAAACTGTGAAGAAACAGTTAAAATATTAATTTCTTTAAACCTGTCCTGGAGAGAGTCATGTCGACGCAGATATATAGGGTCTAACAAAATTAACCCGACAAAAGTTGGTAATTGTACGTATATGACCATAAAATCTGGGGGCACGGCAGTGCCCCCGCCAAGTCGAGCGCGAAGCAAACACTGCCATACCATCCTTTACTGGAACCATTTCGCGGCATTTTCAGGCCCCTATTTTAGAACCTCTGGATAAGACTAGAACGCAGAAATTTTCGTCATCCAGTAAGCTATAATCACATACTTAAAATCCAAAATTTCAAGTCTGTAGGTCATTTAGTTCCGAAGTTAAGCGAAAGCAAAGTTTCGCATTTATGACACTCACTCACTCACTCACTCACTCACTCATGATCATCAAAATGGAACTAGTACTTCCCATAAACTCAGAGAGCTGAAATTTGGTACAGAGTTATGGTTCAATGGCCACATAAAGGGAAAACTATAAAAACTAGGATAATCGAAGATCTGGAGTACCTGGTGACCCTGATTAGGAAACACAAGAGCCCAACCAAACTATTAGAGATCGACATATACCGCCTTTACAAAAATATTCAACTTGGTGGGCCGCTTCATTTGATGTCAAAAATCGAAGGTCTGAAGTATCTGATGAAGAACCCTCAGCTGGTCTCAGCTGTATTAGAGATATGGTAATGCCCCCTTCTACTATTGGTACATAGAAAAATCGACTGTCATTGCAAAAATCCAGTGTAGTGGGACACATCTTCTAATTTAATCTAGCCTATAGCATCCCACTGCTGGGCGCATGCCTCCCCTTCTGCTTTTAATACGAATATAAATAAAATTAAAGGAAAACTCTGGATAAGACTAGACTGGCTTTTATACTTATACTTACTTATACTTATTACAAGTTTACAAGAAGAAATAGTCAAACGATTAATTTTATTCTACTCGAACATTACACAAATTAAATAAACAAACGAAAATTTGGTCAAAATATAATGCATTGGCTAAGAGTGGCGGTGATACCCGCACGCGTCGCTAGATGGCGTTGACTGTATTTTAAAACGCGCTTACGTTTTGTTTTTCCGATAACCTTATATGGCAAAGTGGCAACCGGCCGCGTTACAGTCGTTTACGACATTCTTCTATTGCGCTTGAAAATGTTTGCTAGGGATTAGGAGGGATTATTTGCATTTCGTTGATTTCGCTGATTATTTCGTGAGGTTTGCTAAAGTTAATTGGCAGGTTGTTATTATATTAATTCAAAGATTTAAACAGGTTAGGAATTATATGGTTAGTGACGGATTACTGATTATTACTTAATTATCAGAATTAAAAGAAGTTTGAATTGAATACTTTATTTAATTGTTAATTATTTAGTACCTACTTTTAGTTTTCTAGGTTTAATTTACAGTTAGGCAGTACTTCGAATCGCGTTCGTGTTTATAAGTACTTTTCTAGTATTGTAGTTTAGTTTATTTAGTTAGATATTACTTCGTTTCGTTTAAAAATATCATTAATTTAGCTGTATTTCAGTACTAGGTAGGTAGTACCTTTGGTAGAAAGTTCATTGATAATTAATTATATTGACACTTGTCTAATAATTAAGAGTTAACGTTTTGCTTATAGTTTGTATAGATTGAGTAGGCAGAGTAATATTTTCTTTAAGTTTTTTTTATTAAGACAAAAGAAGTCTTAAAGATATAAGTAGGTTTTAGTCTAAATATTATCGGTATTTCTGATTTGTTGTCCATATACTAAAGGTCGTTGAGTTTAATTGTGTTTGATTTCGCAAGATAATAATTATCGTAAAAAATGTCGATAATATTAAAAGACGACGACGGACTTAGTGGCTACCAAGTAGTTGGTATGCCCAAAGACGGGTCTTGTCTCTTCCATGCAATATCTTTCTTGGTGTATGGTAGAACTGACTCAACTTTCAGTATCAAGTATATTTGTAGAAACGTGGGCATATATATAATATGCCCACGTTTCTACAAAAAGAAGTGAAATCCCACCAAAAACATTCTGTAAAAAACTAGCTAAGTCTCGATGGAGCTGCTTGATTATCTCTAAAAAGTAATGAAATCTATACAAAGTCGTGCCAAGTGTAAGGTTCCTTACTGCGATTTCTTTATTATTATAGTTAATGTTGTGTGACTTGGCCGTTGAAGGGTACACAGGGGTACAAAACCAGGTGCTCCATGACACCATTGCACCAATCTGTCGCCAGAACCGCTACACATTGACGATGGAAAATTGCCACTTGGAAAACGTTGATTCAATAACCAGTCAATTGTAGGCTTGATAAAGCCACTAACGTATAAAGAACGTTATGTAAACGCCACACAGATTATTCGCTAATAGTTTGCCGTTGAACATTCTTAATAACATAATTAATAACATTAATAGCGGTTCTGGCGACAGATTGGTGCAATGGTGTCATGGAGCACCTGGTTTTGTACCCCTGTGTACCCTTCAACGGCCAAGTCACACAACATTAACTATAACAATAAAGAAATCGCAGTAAGGAACCTTACACTTGGCACGACTTTGTATAGATTTCATTACTTTTTAGAGATAATCAAGCAGCTCCATCGAGACTTGGCTAGTTTTTTACAGAATAATATATTCATGAAAAAAACTAGCCTTAAAAATTTTGTTTCCGAGTAAAAAAATTTAATGTAAGTGCAAATGAAAATACACATTAACAGACCTACTTCATTTCGATTGTACTTGTTTTATCAATGAGATAACACAGGCAACGTTCTATTGATATGGAAGACGCCAAAGGGGATTGCTCCGCCACAGGACGCAACCAATCGCAGCAAGTCGCGGCGGCGGCGCCGGGGCAAGCACCGTCGGCGAGCGGCGAGTGGTCGCCTTTCGGCGTCTTCAAAGATACCGCGGCACGTGTTTGTATGTTGTGGCAAAGTACTTACAGCGCGCGGCCATTAATGTCCAACTCACAAAATTTACATTTCTAAATTTTATATTTTGAATAAAATCTGTTAAGTTTAATGTTTTATTTTTTTCGTAATAGGTACATCCTATACATACACTCTGCAACGTTTGTCGGGTTAATTTTGTTAGACCTTATATAGGTAGAATATAACCTGAATTAAGATATAGAATATTTTTTATCGCTATGAAGGGAGTAGTTTCCGCGGGATAAACAAATTAAGCATATCAACGATAAAGTTATTCCACGCAGGCGAAGCCGCGGGCGGGAAGCTAGTAAACTTATTATTTAAACATTAAAAAGATGAAACCTGTCTACTACAGCTAGGAATATAAAACATAGATGTTTATAAAAAGGACAAAGATGCTCGAATGTGCACACATGTGTAACGGTTGGAGCGTTGATATTTACCTAGGATTGTTTAAGAATTCCTTGTACAAAAAGGGTCGGCGGTCAATTTTGTACGATTTGAATATCTTGCCTTCAACGGGGCGGCTCCAATCATAAAGTACGATATCGGTGACAGTTACAATTTTGTTTACAAGGATTTATCTTCGCTGTGTCGGGGCTATAACGGCTCGCTTATTGTATTCGCCGGGGACTCCGATCCTTGGATGGGATTACCGCTTCTATGTGCTTTAGGAAATGTTTGTAAACGTACAATTATTCTATGTAAACATACGACTTGTTTATTTAAGAGATATTACAAATAGGTATTTAATGTTACATCTGAAAAAATACATACACTGACACATCTATTATTGAGACTTTCCAGTGTTATACGGATACACATAAATGCATATACATTCTACACCACTACAAAATATGGTTATACTGTGCCACCATTACTATAGGATACATTTTCTCGCATAGGATTTCCTCCGCAAATGTAGAAAGCCCCTTGAAAAGTTTAACACTGTTACATAACTCATATCTGATAATTTGTAAAAACAACAAAATTATTCTAATTAATTAATTAATAAGTATTATAACGGTCGTGACTTAACAGTTATCATTATTTAAGTATTCTTTGAAGCCTTCTGTGGTATGGCATGGGAATATTCTTCGAGTATTAAATTTTTTTCACGAATGGAAAAAAGAAACAAATCCTAGTCCATCACATTAATGACACAAGCCCTTTAAAACTTCGCTATCCACCATTAAAATAATCGCTTTTCTGTTGCGCATTTTAAAATGATTGAGATATAAAAATATCTTTATTACATTTAAGTATTGTCTTGCAATTTACTGTTAATGACAACAACATAAAGATATTTTACTGTAGTGGTTAGAAACACTGACTGCTATATGTTTGTATAATAAATATGGACACGTGTACTCGAGTTATGGATGTTTTCATTTGTAATCTTATCTAACTTATATTATGGGAAAGTTTGTATGTTTGTTTGTTTGTTGCTCTATCACGGCCAAACGGATGAACGGATTTAAATTAAATTTGGCATCTATAAGTAGAACATACCCTGGATTTTAATCCTATGTTTTAACATAGAATAATTTTTACCCCGATAAGGTGAGTAGTTCGTACAGGATAAACAAATGAAACATGTACGCGATAAAATTATTCCACGCAAGCATTAATTGTGACGAGTTAGTACAGATAACTGAAACTATGAGAGAGAGAAACTGTATACTTACATAGATGTTATGAATGTTTTCATTTATAATAAGTATTTACTTACACAAAAAAATATTTACGGAGTTTATCAACCATCTGGTATCCTCAACACAAGCCTATAGTTGCTTAAAGTGGAACTAGGTGGCATTGTGTGTATGTCCAAGGATATTTATTTATTTATAGATTTTTCTTATAACCTTATAACTCGAGTTTCGAACACAGAATAGAACACCATACCTTCACAGACACAAAATTAAAGCTCGTGGTCTTCTATAATTTAAGGCACAATGTTTATTAGAGATTTGATCCTTATTGTGGACAGTATCGATTATATTTTAACAAGTACAATTCCTGCAATTCGAACTTCGTAGTCAGACAAGCAATACTACGGCTTTTAGATACAGAAGTAAAGTTCGTATAAGTAGTATTCGTATAATTTTAAGACACAATGATCTATGAGAAATTTGACCTTTATTGGTGCCTTAAAAATCCAGGTGATATTTATATTATAAAATGATAGCAATTTTAAAAGTAACTTGACCTGCTTGACAAGCTTGCTTGCTTGACAAGCTTTGAGTATAAACTCAGCTAAAAAAAAATGAATGCAGTTTGTCTTGTCTCTAAAATCTACGTGGTTCCTTAGAACAAGTTTCTCACAGTTTATCCACACTAACCCATCTTAATACAACTAAACTGGTATATGGTATAGGTATTATATTTTTACAATTTAGCTTAATTTTACAGAAATAAGCTTTGTTTTATCTAGAAAGACCCAAAACCATGCATTTATTGAAAAA
Organism: Oegoconia quadripuncta; assembly: GCA_949316235.1. Taxonomy (NCBI): domain Eukaryota; kingdom Metazoa; phylum Arthropoda; class Insecta; order Lepidoptera; family Autostichidae; genus Oegoconia; species Oegoconia quadripuncta. The sequence continues at coordinate 10,631,382 of OX438754.1, read as the reverse complement.
AATAATATTATGTATTTTCTGTATAATATTTAGTTCGGTATATTTTATGTAATGTAGGTATTTTATGTAACCTATATGAAAAATACAGAGACAGATAAACGATGTTTAAACATACCTACAATAACGAAGCAATATCGCATATAGTTGACGGCGGAACCCTGAAAAGACAGTTACTGTCTCAATTTCCGCTGACACACAAACGGAACAAATATGAAACGTACGTTGGTTGAAGTACCTACTTATGAGTAAACAGATCATATTATGAGTTGTTTGAGTCCACAATTCCGGCCAATAATATACTTGTTCGTAGCTCACAAAACTTCAAAGTCTCACTGTTCTCTACGTGGAACCTAGAATGATCCCTGGGTTTTATTTTCATTGGCCATCTTTCGCTGGCTTAGTGTAGCGCTCCAAAATGGGGATGGGTAAGATAGAACGTGCACCTACTAGAGATTCGCTGGGAAATCGAACAAGCGATAATGTATTTGCTTCAATTTTATACTGGATATTACTGTTCAATGGTAGCTGCAATGCGGAGCAACTATCGGTATCATAGAAATTGGTCCGGTCTAACTGTCGCTTAATTTCACCAATTGTACCAGAACAGACTGGCCATGAATATAGATAAAGTCCACACATATGTTTCCACTTACGCACATAAAGTCACGACCTTTATCTCAAATGGGGTTGGTCCGAATGTCCCATAGCGTTTGGATGTTCCAAACATTAAAAATGTAATGCTTGAAACAACATCCACGGTTCACCTTTCGAAAAACCAGAAATGCACATTGACATGGGGTGACTCCATATTGCCGGTATTAAAACGTGCAAATCTATAGACATTTTGTCAGATTTTTTTATGAGTAACTGGCTACGCGTTTGATCACAATCTCATCTGATGGAAAGTGACGATGCGGCCGAAGATGAAGCACGCGATCTCAGTACATGCCTATTCACCCTGCTCTTGAAGAACCCAAGGTTGTAGGATTCAGGAAAGACTTACACCGGAAGCGAGTTCCAAGACTTGGCTCTTCGCAATATGAATGAAGAGTCGAACCGCTTAGTGCCCCACGCCTAGTAGTCCGAAGATCTATTCTTTTACATACCGAAATCACACATCATTTTCGGTTTTATTCTTTTATATGATATTTTTAACATTTTTTGTTTCTTCTGTTTCGTATACACTTTATGTCTACCTTTTGTATCAAATTTCGCTCTCACGGGTTTGCTGGAAGAAATCTCTTATAGAGATAAGTTCGCCCTTTGTACCTACATTTTTCTTAAATCTTTGTTAATGACCATTTCTTTGTGTGTGTGTGTACAATAAAATGTTAAATTAAAAAAAAACATTATATGTAACCAAATTAGTACAATTGTATATTTTTATCTAGGTATTTAGAAGATTATCCAGAATGACAAGTATAGAAAATAAACTAAATAAAATTAAAGCTATAAAATAAAGTCGGTCCATAATGAAAAAGATATTAATCATATCTTACACAATTTATGAAACGAGGGTGTCCTAATTGGTCGCAAATGACAGAATCTCTGGAAAGGTGGCTCGGCCCGGACCATTAATACTTGTTAGGTAGCAACATAAAGGGAATCATGACCGGTCTTTCTTGAAAAATTATGCATTCTCCCTAACTAACATTTAGTGGCTCTACTTCTCAGTTATTACTCCTATCATAGACTTAATTTCATGTTTTATATTTAGTATAACTCTCACCTTATTTTATGGTCGAACCGTTGTTCACACATTTTCTTATTTTTTACAATACATTAAGTATTCGATACCTAAATTAAGTCTTCGTAAATCTTTTAAAATTACAAAGAGTCGACCTTGATAATAGCGATAAATTCTTTTAAAACTTTGTAAATAATATCGTACCATAGGATAGAAACTTTCTCCGCTTTTTTCTAATATAAAACCGTGTTTTAATAAAAACGGATCACGGCTCACCGCCTGAATATTGTCGCAGATATTTCAATATTGGTTGGATTAGCAGCCTATTTAAACATCACTCTCAATGCGACTCCTGCGTCATATTGGAATACAATTTCATTCAAACCGACCCCAGAAAATATTTACCGAACGTTTTTAATTTCGTGTTACCCTTTTATATGCTTTGATATTTTTTCTTAACATAGGTACTACTAAAGATATTTCGTTGATATTGAAGAATGTGAAGTATTGAAGTTTTCGGAAAAAATACGTAGGTAATCGACTTCTAGAAGTCTCATCTAGATGAGAAATAAATTTATGTGTTATTTGAAGATGTTTTGATCAGTTGAGCCATTTAAGAGAATAAAGCAAAGTGTTTATTTTAGAACAACAATTATTAATTAATTAGGTACTTAAGTGTCTTCTGTATCACATTACAATTTTAGGTCGACATAAAGGATTATATGAGATAAGTCCACGTTTGTACATTATTCCGACTAAAATGCATACACTTGTTTTTAGTGAATAAAGTGATTATAAATAAGCAAACCTATTCTATTAATATTACATTAATTACATTACATTACGGTGGTAAATTTTAATGTTGAGGGAAATACCTAGCCAAAACACAAATCTAGTCTTGCTATAAAAATGGCAAAGTTACGTTTTTTTTTCATGCACGACGGGTTCCTACTTGACCTCAATCACGCCTGATGTTAAGTGAAGATGAAGTTGAAGGTGGAAGCGTACTGACCCGGAAACCCCAACACATTTGGGGGACTGGCTATCTTATCTCTGACAACCGGAACACAACAATGCTTATTAACATTGCTCTTGGTGGTAGGTTTAGATAAGATGGTGGTAGCTAGCCAGGCGGACATTTAAAGTGCCCTACCACCAACCAAACCGAGTACTTAAACATGTACCCCGCTGGGGATCGCACCCGCGACCTCCGAATCGTAAACCCTATGTTGTTTATATTGAGCCGCGGCGGCGGTTACTTATAGAGTTCCGCAGTCAACAAGGAACCCTTATAGTTTCACCATGTCCGTCTATGTCTAAGGCTTAGCTCTGAGGATCTTAATACTAGAAAGCTGTAATTTGGCATGGTTACATGGGCACACATATTAATCACGCCGACGAAGTGGTAAAATAAAATCTTGTAAAATATTTTTTTGGGGTACCCACATTATTTTACCTATTATTTTTTTATTTTTCTACCCCATCGTGTTGGATGTCGTTGGATACGTCATCTAAAAATATTAGATGTTGTCTTAAACAGTTTTTCGATTTAGGGATCTGTTTAAGAAATATTAGGCTTTAAAATGTTAATATTGTTACAGTCGAGTGTCCCCCATCCCCCATAAAAGCTAAACGTTTTGACGACCCGTTTGGTATAGTGGTTAGAAACTAGCAGAGTTTCTAACCAAATGGTCGCGGGTTCGAATACCGCTAGGGGCATATGTTTGAATGATGAATATAGACATGTGTTCCCGAGTTATGGATGTTTTTCATTTATACATGTATTTATTTACAAAACTTTATCAACCATCTGGTATCCATAACACAAGCCGAGATGCTTACTATGGAACTAGATGGCGCTGTGTGTTTGTGCAAAGACATTTATTATTATTTATTATTTGTTTGTTTTTGGAGACAAATTCACGGCAGTAGTAGGTACATATATTGAAGTTAAAAGGAAAATTATTACAGATAAATAGGATTTACAAGTTAATGAGTAGGTAATAGTCGAAAAACTTGTAAAATGCACTTTCTGTTGAAAATTATTTATCAAACAACAAAAAGTCCCTTATGGCCGGCACACATTCGGCCGTTTTGTTTTAGATTATCCATACTCTAAAATCTTGAATCGAATAGTTATAGACCGAGGCCTTCGTCATACATTATTAAAATGAGAATTGCTTTGAGACATTTATATTCATGCGAGTGTTACAACGACCGACCTAAAATTTTACTACATCACCCATATTCCCCTCAGTACGATACAAACATCATAAGCCATACACGTCACCACCGTTCGGACACCGGATTCTGGGCCATAATCCACCAAGCGGACCCAGTGCTAATTTAATGATAAGGATTTGTGGCAAACATCCAACCTAAAGACTGACCGTGACAGACATTACTTAACTTTGCTAATAGAAAACGAATAGTGAATACGACTTAGCCACGAATTTTAAACTAGAGTATGTAGACTTCATTAATGATCAGCACAAATTGCCGTAATAAGCTTATTAAAATTTCCGAGAACGACGCTGCTAAGTCTACGCCAGTACTCTCCTTACAATAAACTTCTTAAAAACATAATCACATATTTATGAAGGCTTTTTATCCTCCCGATGACGACTTTACATAATTCCTACTACTCCAGTGGGGGACTCCATTAATCACCACCGACGTCGCTTACAAACGGTCTATCGTATTGTTATCATGTCGCACGACATTTATGGCCACTGTCCCAGCTCGAACTACCCTGATTAAATAATCAATCCCTAAAGGTTCCTACCATTTCTAATCTATAATAAATGCCGATCTGGAGTCATTCATTACTCAACAACACTTCAATCGCACCTCCGGGCACTGATTTTTGAGCACTCTTGTGAGATTCTATTAATATTTAATTTCTCTTAGATCGATTAAATAATCCGGTAAATAATAAATAAATAAATATTTCGGACACTTACACCAATCATCTAGTCCCAAACTAAGCAAAGCTTGTGCTATGGATACTAGATAACGGATAAACATATATAAATATTTATATAAACATCCATGACTCGGTATTCATCACACAAACATTTACCCGTCGTGGGATTCGAACCCGCAACCGTTGGTTTCGCTGACAGGGTCACTACCACTACACCAACCGGTCGTCAAATGAAACTGGAATTGGAAATATTTCTAAAATTTGCTATTGAATCTTAATATTTAGCTTAATTGAAGATTTCATGTGTCAAAGGGAATCACGATCCAACAAATAAAAAAACTAAACGCTGAGCACAAAGAAAAACCTCCAAAGAACTAATGAAGTTGTGAGAGCTGCAAATCTGGAAAACACAGAAAAACAAACATACTATAATAAGATTTTAAAGCGAACTAAGAGTCACAAAAGGTTTCGCTGTGCCACAGAAAACGGAAAATAACAGGAGCGTAAAGACAAAGCCATTTTCTCTGCCCTATTTTACCTACTAAATAGGATCAGTTTTCGACAGATATAGTTTTTGTATATCTGATGTAGGTCTGTGTGAAATAGTTGGTATTAATATTTACGATATCGCTACCCTCTGACACGGGATAGTAGAATGAATAAACAAGTAAGAAGGTCCGAACAACGCGCCACTCTAACTCCATTAATCAACTGCGGGCCCATTTCATAAAGTGACATTTTCATTGTTACGCAGCCCCCAAAGTTAGTATTTACTCATTTTATGTTCATAACGTCAGCGACGGCTAAGCCGCGGTAGTCTAATAATGAAACCGCTAATTACCGAGGGCAAAAAGTAAATCGTGTTACGGAGCAAATTATTTGCTTTCCATTTCTGCGAAAATATTCAGGCGTTACCTACGTCTGGGTAGCGATTCAGTTCGCTTACTTATTACAAAGGAGCTGATGATAACGTCGATTTTTAGAATACTAAAAATAGATACTTGATAGTATTCTAAAAATTTATGTCATCATCAGCATCAGCTGCTTTGAATAAGTGATAATTTTTAGAATACTTGATAATACTCTAAAAATAGACTACTTGATAGTTTTGACAGTATTCTAAAAATCGACGTCATCATCAGCATCAGCGCCTTTGTAATGAGTAAGCGGACTAAATCTCTAACCAGACGTAGGTAATGCCTGAATTTTTTTGCAGAAATGGTAAGGAAATGACGTCGGTTTTTAGCATACTAGATAGTATTCTAAAAATCGACTTCCTTTTATTTCACAACTATCTGTAATATATCTAATTGTCAAAAAGCTTAAACGAGATCCCATAGATATATAGAAGCAAGTATGTTATTAATTACGTTTTAGATTTCGATGTGATCTAATTGGAATATTTGGCATTCACGCCGGTCCTCATAAAGCGACCTGACAACTGGTAACATGAACCGGATCATTCTGCCAAATTAGACGCTAGATAAATGGATAATTTTGAGATACACTATGGTTACACTAAATATATATTATATACATCTATATATATATATATATATGCCGATGACATATAAACTCATATATTTTCCATCGACACAGTATTTTTTAAGTGGAACTAAAGATTTTTTGTTGTTACACGGATTTCAAGATGGTACCTATACATTTCTGTCAAATGGGTTTAGTACTATGTATATAGATGCAATAATCCCATCATCCCATCATCAGCCCGTAAACATCCCACTGCAGGGATATAGGCCTTCCTTCGTATAATGAGGGAGTATGGGCCATAGTCCACCACGCTGGCAAAATGCGGGTTGGGGACTTCACATACCCTTGAATTTTTATATCTCAGGCAAGCAGGTCTCCTCGCGATGTTTTCCTTCACTGTTTAAGAGCAGTCGGGTAAATGCACATAAGTAATTAAATTAAATTTAAAAGCTCATTGACATGGGTTGCGTGGGAATCGAACCCAGAACTCCCAATTTGGGAGACCGTAATACTAGCATGTATTAAAATCCAAGTGGAATTATGGTGCAAGAATCAGAGTCAGGGTTTGAAATGGGGTGAATTCGCGTAATGTTTGTGTGATACAGCAGATTCTACATATACGCCTGTTCATGATGACTGACAAGTTCTCATACCATACTCATTTCAATTAACTTTAGGGGCAACGTTAAAAAATAATCAACATAAATTGTAATCTACTATTGCAATAATAATATCTGCTAAAGAACCGTGACACCTGTCTGCGCTACTGGCCATGCAGCCTACCAGAAAAGTGACTTGATCTCAAGTCTTAGTAGACTTAGTAAAGTTAGTAAGTCATTCAGAGGTCAATGTGTGCGCTTATACAATAAGGTTCTAATGGATATACAGAATCTTCCGCTTAATAAATTTAAACTTATTATAAAACAAAAAATATGTAAAAAGGGATATTACAAAATTTCAGACTACATTAATGATAGTAATCCATGGGATTAAACGGCTCCTCTACACGATATAAAAATTGTTATAGCCTTTCTAGATTGTAAATGACTGATTGAAAAAGACAAACCCTCTGAGTGTCTCGCTAGCTCTTCTCAATATTGGTCGCGTTCCGAGCTAGTGGTAGTTTAAAAAACAAGTGACGTTCATTAGTGCATATTGTATTGCCCACATGAATAAATGATTTTCATTTCATTTCATTTCATTTCAAGCATGTTAAATTTGGAGTTTGAATTTCATGCCACTTAAATTTTTTGGAACACCCAAACGATTATGTTTGGGAAATCTCTGACCACCCCATTTGACATAAAGGCGTGACGTAACATTATGTAAGAGTACTTAGACGTTAGTTTATCGTCTTGAAGATTCTATCGTATTTCATCCCCTACACTTTCATGCTATTTCATGCTCCTGGAAATAGATGAGTTTTAGTCTTATACATTACCGGAAATAAAGGGAAACATATGCAATGGCTTTCTACGATGTTGGAACAATTTTTGTTGTAAATACATCAAGAGGCGCGAACGTCGGAAAGCTTCAATGTCGTATTTATGTTGTATGCCTCACGAATGTAGTGAGTGATTGATGTTACAACCAAAACAGGGATATATAAAATCTTTTTGTATCCAAAATTGAGTGTCACAACTCGTTTGGAATACATAGTGACGTGCTACAAGTGTTCAAAGTAATTCAATGCGAAAAGGTTTTTCATAGCTACTCTTTACAATCGACTTAGCAAGATGAGAATACTTTTATTTATTTCCATATTTCTCTGATCCTACATTATGTAAAAGTTGGTTATAGCAGATTTCCTAAAAAAACTCTCAGGTTGGTACGTACTTATTGACATAAGATAGACGGATGTTCACGAAATTCAAATCCAGAATAAGTATAGACTTTTTCGTTTTTGGTGAAGTTTAAATAAATATAATACTCAATAATAAAAACACAATAGAAATGGGTATCGAGCAATACGTGGTTTCATGGTCAATATATATTTGTAAACGTATTTATAAGTTCATCAACTATTATTCATAAACTAGCACAGTGTAATAACTTTCCTTTCAATATTATAATATACAGGGTGTCCCTGGAAGTATGGATCAAATCGAACAGGGGCATGGGGAAGGTCATTCCCAAACTTTTTAACCCTATGAATGTCGGTGCCATTTTTGACGGTTCAAAAGTTATGATCAATTTTTTACATTTTCATATTATCGAATAGTGCTTATACAAAAAATTTTTTTAAAAGAAAACTAGCAAAGCTATCAGCTTAATTTTTTAATTAAAAATAATTAATTAATTTTTTTTTCTTATTTTTTTTTTTTTATTTTTATTTTTTTTTATTTTTTTTTTCAGCTTAAGTTTGGGAATGACCTTCCCCATGCCCCTGTTCGATTTGATCCATACTTCCAGGGACACCCTGTATATATATAATAGTAGTAAATACTTTTCAAATTCTCCTAGTTCAACTACGGAACCATACAGATGAATAAAGGGATACAAAAGTAAACATAACTACATAATGCACAGAACGTTATTCATTTCCTCACATTACCTACCTTCCAGAACACGTAGACTTAATGAAAATAACTAAATAATAGAAAAGGGTATCCAAAAAACAATGCGCAACATAAAAATCCTCTCGTAACCATTTCATTTGCAGCCCAAGGCGCAGGAAGTGAAATGCACCATTCCATTCTCTCGACGTACCTAACTGCGTTGCGAGCCTCGAACAATGAAATGCTTTTAAAACGCGAAACAACCTGATTCGAACACATAAAAGTAATTTGTGGAGCCAAAAATTACAAACTAAAATACAATGTCAACATGTTGATGTTTTCGGGTTATCTTGGATAAAAATGCAAAGTTAACACTGGATAAAGTATATCCTTATATTATTCCTCTTATCTACATCGGTAGCTCAGTTATCATGCGGATTATAGACATAGAGATCGCAAGATCGATTTCAATGGGATGCAGTACTTGGTACAGCGGACTCATATATTATTAAGAGTTCGCCTGACTCTCTACCACCTTATCTAATTTGCCAAGCAACCATGTTCAAAATATTCTTCATCATGAATCAAAAAGCAAAAAGTAACAACAGACATGTACGCGGTTAAAACACATACATGTGACCAAACCTGCATGTCTGAGAAGAAATGTAAAACATAAATTCCATATCACACACCTGCATTTAGGTATTACTCTATTAGTATTTTTAAGATTTTGATAACCTGTACTCTTGCTAATAAATGTTTTGTCTTTGTATTGCAATAAGTCCGCACGGGGTCCATTTGGTGGACTATGGCACAAACTGAAGAGGTTTTTGTGTTATGTATCTACCGTAGGCAGATCGAATTAGCTACTCAATATAAATTTCGTGTTGGTTATTTTCGCTTTTACAAAAAACTATGCCCCCGGGCACAATTTCTTATAATGCGGAAATATCTCCCATACATAACGGTACGCCTAGGCTATCAATTATATGGCTAATTTAAGCATCTGCCTATAACATAGGCTTCCAGAATTTGTCACAGAAGCCCGGGCGAAGTCAAAATTATCAAATTTGACACAAACCAAACGCATTCAACACTTTAACCTAAATATTATCCTTCGAATTGTATCTTTACCAATCTCTGGCCAATCTATTGGGTATGGAATTAACCTACAATCTAAATCTTGGAAGCATAAAGTCGAATGCTAAAATATCATCTAATAAACTCTTTAAAGTCAAGAGATATTTCACGCCAAAGCATAATTGATATTGTATCACACTCACATCCGCTCCTGCATCCAAACTTCTCTTCCCTCTAAGTTGGCTGCAACTACCTTCGCTTGACTCTTAGGTGATGATCCGATGATTGCTAAATTGCAGGACACCACCATAAGGTCGAATAGGCTTCGATGGCACCACTTTAATCCACCATCACATTTCGATGTTCAAACAACACAAGGATTCCAGCCGTGCAAACATTCGCACTCGGTTTTTCCTATCAATATTTTTATTTAGTCCACTACCTACAGGTAAATATATCTGGTGTAGGTAGACCATACGACAACAGTCTTTGCTATAATATGTAGTATTTCGCTCAGTTTGGGGAAACAGAAAAGACGATTTGATAAATATCTGGAAACTTTGCCGTGCAGTGCGACGAAGCTTTTAGAAAATGTAGAAACACAATTTGTGCTCGCATATCGCCCGCGGCTCGGCGGGATGCATATTTTACCTATGTCGATATAAACATAGTAGGTATATACGAGCTTATTTCGAATTCAATTTAGTGATAGAAAAATTAAACTAAAAGTGTATATTCACTTTTAAAAAACCATTTTTGTTACATTATATCTTAATGTTTAATATCATCGTCGTCAACCTGTAGACCGAGACTTCCAACCCAATGAGAGAGGCGGCAGGAGGAGGTGCGCAATGCACCTACATTTTCAAAAAAAAAACACGTTAACGAGCAGATTTAATGTCACAATATCACACTCATTGATTCAGTCAACCACTATTTCATAACGTGACGCGCATCATCACTTAAAGTTGTAATATGTCCTTAAAATAATCGTTTGTTTTTGTCACGTTGTAAATACATGACAGGTTCTACTGAATAAAGTTGGGAAAACTTGCCTCGACTTATGATTCAGCCACCTTCGATCATCTATGGCTTAGCCATTTCTCACAAAGAAAAATCCCACATTGTTGAACATTGCTGTAAATTGTCTCGTAAGCATTGTTACGAAAGAATTGCTGACTGTTAACCTAGTTTTGGAGACATTAGGACTGCACTGGTTTGAGTATATTTTGCTATGTTGACTTCCCCATTAGACATTAGTCTTCATGTATTTTTCAATGTGAAGATTTTTTAGTCGTCACTTTTCAATGTGAAGATCCTTATTTGCATACAGACTCCAGTTTTATTATTAATGCTTGACCTTAGATTGGTTGACCCATTAAATGCTAAGTCCAAAAAGTTTGATTATCAAACTTATAGGTATGTACTCTTATAAAATGAAATCTAAAACGATCGTCACATAGGATCGCTGGCCAGCACAACTACTACCTCCGGCAAACTCGCGTCAATGCTCAATGCAAAACAAACCTGATAGACTTGTTTTTTTTTTCGAGAATAAATAGACATTTCACATCACTATTGTAATACGTGAAAACGGCCATCACAGCGTGCCGCTACTATAATTTACACTCTTCGAAAAACATTCAAATTAAGAACAATCCTTGCTCCTCGAGTGCGGGACTAACATATTCTAAATTTGAATTTAAAAATAAAAAACACTGAGAAAATATGATGATTATGGAGGGTTCCAGTGGAAAGTTATTAGAAAAAAAATACAGTTTCATTGTAGTTTGAAGAAACGAAGTAGCTCACGATATGATATAATCAATCATGATTATAAATAATTGCACTCGTGTTTGCAAAGTTTGTAAAAACTATTATTTAATCTGTGCCCTCACCTTGTACTGTTATGTATTCTGAGCCCTCACTGCATTCGAGCACCAAACAATAACTCTATGCAATTCTAAATCACTTATTGCTCAGAGTTACAATCTAGTACTTTAACTCGCTAAAACAATGGAAATTAACGGTTCAAAAGAATAATAAAATTTAATTGATATTTTCAAAAATGTGAAAATAATTAAGTGAAAAAGGGCGCGTAACTCTCGCTGGGGCCGTGACAGTAAATTAAATCTGCCTCTTGGGGCTACTTGACCCTCGTTCGAGACCCACTGTGCAATCTCACTCATTGATGCACTGCATTAAACCATTAAGGGGTCGCGTTTGTGTTAGTTATTTATAAAAAAGTCCAGACGTATTCTTGATTATACATTATTATTATAAATACATATCAAAACTTACTACGAGCACAATGCGTGCAAAAGTTTATACAGTAACTTAATGTAAATATTGGAGAGTTATACAATTTTCTGGCCCTTTTCAATAACTTGAAACGTATGTGATGTAGGCCGCACATATCCAAGTAAATTCTGCCTGCCTTCGCTACCATGATCTGCATTTGATTTTCTCTACTTACTTGGGTCTTTACCAATGAAATTGGAGTTTTTTTTCTTCGTTAATCATATGTACCAATGCCTGCGATTTTCAAAGCTATATCCAAATTTATTTTTATTTGGAAAATGGAATATTATTTCAAGGTTTCCCATGAATTATTTTTTAATTTCTGGGCTTAATCACATAATAAAAAAAATTTGAACAGAGCTCTTTCATGTGCTTTGCATAATCATTTCTTAGATTCGCTGAAACTTTTATAAAGCGGTTACTTTTACAAATTAACGCTGCCTAACTTAACTTAATATTATCCGATAATACACACAAAGTTTAGCTAAATTTGGATTAGCCGTTTCCAAAAAAAAAACAAAAATGTTTGTATGGAGAAAACAGTCTTAATGAAATTCTTCATACACAACGCCAATTTCATAAGTAAGGACCTAATATTATCACCCCCACATAATATTTATTGACTCACATTGTCATATCATAATTGTAATAGATTTTAGGTTGGTATGTACATATGACGATGTACATATTTGTGATAGAAAAGACAAATATTGGCGAATTGTTTATGGTGCCGGAACGCCGGATTAACCATCCCAGCAATTTATTCCTTTGATTATGGCTTCGACTGGAAATTCGTCCCGCTTTTTAACGCCAACAAAATTCGCTAGTCACCACTTCTTCTATTCCCAAAAACCCTTTCGAGTGCCCCGGGTTAATTGGATCTTTTGAAAAATTCTTGCTGAAATAATTTTTCATCTATCACTTTGCCGCGTAATTTGCGCTTGTTTGCAAACGCTCCTTTGATGTTTGCTTCGAGCTCCAGATATTTTCAACATTACGAGTACCCACTAGGAGTATGTATCTTCTGAAGATTCAAATTTGCTAACGACCTTAACTGTCTACGGTTTCGTTTCACGTAAAATACAGCGACGAGATATTATGGCAATTAAATTAAGGGAAGACAAGTACCATTTAAGTACCTATCCACTGAACTTTTAGTGACCTTTGCTATTGCAAACCAATTGCTTATTTCCATGCTTGGTAGCAGCAAAAGTAGTATATCAGTATCGTTACAAGTGGAAATCAATAGTCTCTGCCTACCCCAACGAAAATGAGCATTTGTATGTATGCTTGATAGAATTCCCACAGCTTGCTTTCTTGCTAATAATTTGTAGAAGGTGAATTTTTAGGGTAATAAAGTATACTGTTTGGTGTAGTGGTTAGCAACTCTGACCTCTATACCAAAAGGTTGCGAGTTCGAATCCCGCTAGGGGTATATGTTTGTGTGATGAATACGGACATGTGTACCCGAGTTATGGATGTTTTCATTTATAATAAGTATTTATTTACAAAAAAAATGTATTTATATAGTATATCAACCATCTGGTATCCACAACACAAGCCTATAGTTGCTTACTGTGGAACTAGATGGCGCTATGTGTATGTCCAAGGATATGTCATACCATTTATGGGCATTAACCAAGTAAATGGTATATTCCTATTTATTTTAAAATCGTAAGTCAGTTTCTCCGTTTTCGTCAATTTGGAGGAATTTTCTGACAATACGACAAATATTTCAAATGGCGGCTTTTTGCATAGGTATGTACGTAGATGGTTTCAGATCAAGAAGTTTAAGGCTGTGGTGTAAATGTCTAGGGATGATTCCGGTAGTCGAAAGAACGACTGGGACGACGTATAGTCTATATCCTGCCTCCAGATCCTTTATTATTATTATACTGGCAATTGATAGCATAAATAAAACAATATCACCGACGTATATTACAAATTACTATAATGATGTAAAATTATAATAATTAAAATTTTAAGAATATAGTATAGTATTAAGAATATAGCTAATAGAGTTTTAATTCAATCATCTAGTCCGAAACTTATCAAAGCTTGTACTATGGATACTAGTTAACGTATAAACATACATAAATATTTATATAAACATCCATGGCTCGGGAATAAATGTTCGTATTCATCACACAAATATTTACCCCTCGTCGGATTCGAAACCGCAACCATTGGTTTCGCTGACAGGGCACTAACGACTACACCAATCGGTCGTCAGTGTGTTTTTATTTGAATAACACTATACCTACTTACATACCTCCAGAATAATAATAAAAATTTAGAACAAGCCATTTAATTGTAAATTTTTATACTGTTACTTCTGAAATGTCTGCTAATAATATTGTTAGTTGATTTACATACTTTCTGAATATGTTACCTTTATATACGTTACTAATTATTCTGTGCCTTTACCATGCTAAGCATTAAAAATTTTTAAATAAAGTGTATGTTCAGCTGGCGATAAACATGTACCGTAGGTCTCAAAAGAACATATCCAGCCCCAGCTTAAACGATAGAGACATTTAGGAATGCTACAATAAATTATTAAATTAAGATAATAAACTTGCAACTGGAAATACATCTATAAACCTGATTGTGCAAATAATTCAACTATTCATTACTCAAGCTGCCTGTTTCAGCTGCGTCAAACCTTCGTGACATGCAAGTCACGTCATGGCACGCGTCGTATGTGGAAAGGTGAATTGGTATCTTAATATTTTATAAAATTTCTTCTCTGTGATTAGAGTAACAACTTCTTGATAAGCTTTCTAATGAAATTTACACTTTAAAAAACAATTTATCCCAACCGGGAATCTACCTAACCAACCTAACAGCCGCGATGCGAAATGTCACTACCACGTCGTCATACATTATAAATAATAATGGCATTATTAATAGCAGTAACGCGGGTCACGGGCCTTAACAGCTGGTTTGACTAATGCTCAGTTACACTACCTATATTGGATAGGTATTGTTACAGCGATTAATGTGTACAACCTGCATAATCAATATCCAAATCACGCAGTCTTACCGCTATTACCCATTTAACATTAACGCATATTATGCTACAAACCAGGTTGTTGCAAATAATTTCTGTATTATAAAACACCCTAGGAAAATACCTAATTACAAGAATCGATTACGCAAATTTAACTTAATATCCTCGGATAGAGGAATCTGTGCATTTACATAGGGTAGTGAATGGACTTTTCAACGAACAGTTACATACTTGAGCAATTATACTTTAATTTACCAACTCAATTTGTGCAATAAGCGATTATTCTTCATATCGATGTCAAACAACAACGTTTTCCAAAATAAGCCTCTTTAACATACATAATGTCACGACCTTTTTTAAACAAACGTCGCAAACGTGGTCCAGGATCCGATTTCTTTCGCTATCGGAAAGGTTCAAATTAAGAATACGTTTTTGTGAACGCCTTCCAATTTTGAAACTTTACGATACCGAATCAAATGTCGCCTGTCGAACCAATCGGGGGCAGGCCTCTTATCTATGACATAGGCCTATTGTCTCTACAGAATAGAGTACTATAACACACGGGAAACTGTACAGCAAGCGATACATGGTAACCGAGTAAAGATGAGATTATTCCCCTAGATTGGGTTGGGCATCGATTTTTGAAATTCTACAACCTGATATTTCAATATGGCACTAAACAAAGTCCTATTCCAAATCAATCTAAAAATTCTAAACATAGAAAGTATGGGTATCCCACACTTATGGTTGGCTAAATACTCAACGAAGTCAAAGCCAAAATAAGAAAAAAAGTAGAAAAATCATGCGTACAATTTTTGACGTAATGTTCTTGGAGAAACTAAAGTGATTTTATACTGTTTCAAGATATTTCCTTTGTTTTCTATTTTTGCATAATATTTCTAAACATTATAGAATTATCAGCAGTGCGTAATTTTCTCTCTGTGATATCATGAGGAGAGTTTGGTGTGACGTAGTTTTTTTACTTAATTAAAAGCCGTTTTGAGAAGACGAATTCAAATATCCGCACAAAATTGGAAATTCAAAAATTAGGTACATTATCTAAGGGTACCGTTGGAGAGGGAGGGAAAAGGGTAAATTGGGTCAAATGAAATTTTATTTTAAAATCAAAAAATACTGCAATCTTAAATTCTCCTATCGGTGTCTTGCTGACTCTGGATTCGAACCGATATTTATACTGACTCTTCTCATCATCAAACCAAAACATTATTCCCTCGCCGGAGCGTTTTGTATGTAAAAAATGTGTTGCATGACAGACTGACAACTTATATAGACCTACTTCTTCTTCTTCATCTATATGAAGATTCCGGCTTACGTAAAGATCTTATTACACTACCCTATTTTTAGGAAATCTAATTAGAAACCCTCTAATTACGAAATCGGAAATTAGAAATAGCTTAATACACCATCCTAAATGCAGAGAATAATTCGGCATACATTGCTGGTTGAAGTAAGGATATTTGAATTAACAGAACCAAGCCTCCCAGCAATGTATGCCGAATTAGTCTCTGCATTTGCTGTAGGGACCTTACGATCCACTAAATCGGAATCTAACTTTCTAAATTCGATTACACCTTTCTTTTTCCTTCAAATACGATAGTGTAATAAGCGCTTAAGGTATATCTACTATAACACATCAAGCTCCTCAATACCCACAGGTTCGGTTTAGAGCCTATTTACAGATATGCGGATTTCGTCACATACACGAATTATCCCAGCAAGCGAATCACCCACGGTATCTGGAGACCATTTTGTTGAAGACCTGCGTAGGTGAGGCGTGTACAGTTGGTTCCATAATTAGTCGTACTGGGCTATTTTAAACGATTAATAGTATGTTGCCTATTCAAGCTGTACCAACCGCAGTTCTCTAAACTAACCCTCTTAACTAGACTATCATATTAGAGAACTGCGGATGGTATAGCATGCTACAATTATTCCTTAAAAATAGCCCTGTATGACTAATTACGACCCTGTCAGCGAAACCAACGGTTGCGGATTCGAAACCCACGAGGAGTAAATGTGTGTGTCATGAATACGAACTTTAGAGTCATGGATATTTATATAAAAATGTATGTATGTTTATCCGTTATCTAGTATCCATAGTGCAAGCTTTGCTTAGTTTGGGATTATATGATTGGTGTAAATGTCCGAAATATTTATTTATTTATTATTCATTAATTATGGAACAGACTGTACATGCTCTACCTACGCAGGTATTCAACAAAATGGTTCCAGATATAATTCAAATCTACTTTATCACGAAAATTTGCCACTTTATTACAATAATTCTTCGACTGGGGTGCCCGATTGAATCACATTTCGAGATTTCATAACGCCGGAATACGTGGAGAGGCTGACTAAATGAGTATTGAATAAAAAGTCTCAACGTTACCAAATAATTATATAGAAAATTAAGTGACATCTGTTCTTTACGAATTTTTTATTGCAAATTCACACATGATACATTGGTCCAAAAATAGTTACGTAGGTAAGATCTTTAAGAGAATTATCTCTAAGAGAGATCTCTTCCAATAACCTTACAAGTGATTAGAGAATTATTCATGAGAAACGAAATATAATATAATCCTACAATTTTAATAATAATATACCTAAATTTAATAGTATACCTAAAAATTAATTAAGAATAGGGATGATCATTTATCACTGAGGGCGGGAACACGTTCAAATAGAAAAGTATTATAATATATGTAATAGCAAACTAAGAGACCTTGATTGTCCAAAAGAATTAGAATTATGTTCTAAAAATTTATGTAAGTTATTTTGAAAAAGTCATTGAAAATATGTATAAGTGCATTGCTACAATACTCAATGAGTGTCAAATTACACAATTAACACAATTCGATGATAGTTTTGAAAAAAAAACTACCTTTGCCAATACTTGGGGGAGGCTTTTGTCCAGCTGTTGACGTTTTTCGGCTGACACGATGATGATGCCAATACCTTCTATTTCACTTACCTAATATGCCCAATTTTTTTCCTTGCGATAAAAAAACTCATCCGGTATACCTATAAATGTAATTCTATATAACTGGATGTTGATTATAATAATATAATTACGAACTATAACACTTAATAAACATACAATATAAATAAAATAATTATGCAAATAGAGACAAGTAGTGATCTTTTAAACGCTTTATATATTTTTTATTTTGTCTTTATTTTTACAACAACATGTATTGTTCTAGAAAATGTTATAATCATTTAATCACCTCCGTGGCTCAATGTAAACAACTTACGTGTTTATGATTCGGAGGTCGCGGGTTCGATCCCCATCGGGGTACCTATTTAGTACTCGGTTTGGTTGGTGGTAGGGCATTTTATATGTCCGACTGGCTAGCTACCACCATCTTATCTAAATCTGCCGCCAAACAGCAAAGTTAATTAGCCAGTCCAAATACGATACCCCATCTTATTTGGACTGGCTAATTAGCGGGTCACTACGCTACCACCTTCGGCCTCATCATCACTTAACATCAGGTGTGATTGAGGTCAAGTGATAGCCCGTTGTGCAAAAAAAAATCATCACCTGACTTTTGAGAATCCTACCCATCATTAGCCTGTGCTACTGCGTTCACGATTGAACATTTAATCACTTCTTACCCCATGCAAAATGAAACGAGACGGATTAATCCAAATATTTTTCCGAAAATTATTTTATCGATTTTTATTTTAATAAAATAGTCAAAAATAAAGATCGTACTCGATATCTCCAAATCGTAAGAACACCTGCAAAGATTCCGTTTACAAAAGTTAGCCATGTCACCGGATCACTTCCCCAAATAATGTTTACACGTGGGTATAACGCGTGCCAAATCTGAGACTCACTTCGAAGGCGGGGCGCCGACTTCCTATAATCCATTTGGGCGAACAACTGGGAGTCATGTCAGGGTGATTGATGTAGGTACCTACGAGGTGATCCAAGGGACTTTATCTACGCCTCTTTGACGCATGTCCCCGGCATTCTCAAGCTTAATGTGTAAGCACACAACCGCGTAGAGATTTCCACTATCGGAACTTTAGGGGTCAAAGGTGAGACACAAATGCTATTTAAAAATAACTACTTGAATATACTATAACGGAATACATTACGTACTTACAGTAACAGTTCTGCTTATAAAAAACATTTCCTCCTGATTATCAGCCAAATGATTTCAATCGATTTAAATATCGTTTACCTTGCTTACAGTACAGTAGAGACCAAGAGTATTATGTGTCTGTTTGTAACGTCTATCTATCTCGTCTATCTGTCCGTCAGTCAAGATCCTTTTTCTCAACTTAGCAGAGATTTTATTAAGAGTGGCTTCCTGTACTTCAGAGGAATTCAAACGGCCGATCGCGGTCGATACTTCATTACCTGATAACATCATCATAGTAACTACACTATGATTAACGCTCCCTATCTCCGTCTGGCAAAAAATATGCGAAACATGTGTGTTATGCCATTAGACAAAAGTGGAGTTTACTTCGTCGAGTCGATCACTAATCAATTATATTTCGTTTATTTTGATGGTGTGGATCGCCAGTAAAGTCTGCCAAGTTGTATGGTATAGCTGCCGGGAAGGGCTCTCGAAGTACTCGATGAGTGACAGTAGTTAGCTCTGTTAGAGGAAACAGTACACTTTCCCGGTAGAAATACGCACTTCACTATCTAGCTAGCAATACCGCAAAGCCTTTTAAATTTTTATATTCTCAATTACTATCACTGTGCAACGTAATCATTAAAAGGTAAAAGGGGATTTATACTTTTGAGGTTTCCTATACACAGTATGAACATAACTACATTTTCCATTGTAACGTTTGACAATGGTGAATGTTACTTACGGAACCCTCATAGTAGGTATATTACTTACTAGGTAGGTAGCTTTACTTATTATTTCATACCTTATGATTAAAAATGTTCCAAATATTCAGAAAAATATCTCCTCATATTTATTACCTAATATTTATTAAATCTCAAGAAATCCCATTAAAATTAGCTACTAGAAACTCCACAGACATAATACCGCTTTTACGGTGGGTTGTAAATTCATGTCAAAATAATAAAACGCATCATTTGTCCGATCAATGCCGATATTTTGCGACGTTAGAATTAACGAACCATTATGGATACCGTGAATGTCAATGACAGGCAAGACATGGATATTTACAGTCCGTTACCACAAAGCAATTTGAACTTTATTACGCTATTCGCAGGAAATGATGGCGGTTTTAATTTGATGGAATTGTGCTCGTATTTATGCGAATACCTACCGCAATTACCATCTTTCTCAGTTATATAGGTAATAGAGCAAAATAAAATTGCAACCAAGTAGTGTCTGTATCATTGGGAATATTTTGGAAAGAAGCCAGCAAACGTTTCAGTTTTTTTTTCGCTTTGTTTGTCGTCTCAAAGTCTACATGGCGAATTTTCATGAGTCAGCTTTAGTGACATTCCAACTGAGATGCAACAAAATTAGCAAAAACTTAGGTAATGCAAGGAAAATATTGTACATAATAAGGGCAGCGTTCACGGAGTTAATCCGTAAATTGTATTAAGCGGTGAACCAATCCGCTACTTAAACTGTTATAAGTATATTTTATAAGTTAAAACTGACATAGAGGTCGTTTCCGAGAAAGTTATCGGGTCATTGGAGTGGCGAGAGGAAGTCGCGACTGTTCAAGCTGCCTAAATCTCCAATATAAGTGTTATTTACTTTTATATTTGTCCCTCGGAGGCTTACTGATTTTATGCTTCGCTTTATGGCGCATCCGGTACAGGTCATAAAAATAGTCTCCAAAGTGA
This sequence comes from Oegoconia quadripuncta, assembly GCA_949316235.1. Classification (NCBI taxonomy): domain Eukaryota; kingdom Metazoa; phylum Arthropoda; class Insecta; order Lepidoptera; family Autostichidae; genus Oegoconia; species Oegoconia quadripuncta. Next base: position 10,610,565 of record OX438754.1, on the reverse strand, counting down.
TTGCTATCGCTCGATTCAAACAGTTGGGCTGAATAACCATTAAAACGTGTGATTTATAGTAAACAAATCTAGATATATTTCATTGCTTTTACCAATTCGGATCGTCAGCTAATAGTCAATTAACCGACTTCAAAAGTGGAGGGTCTGTGTTCGTCTGTATGTATTTTTTTTATGTATGTTTACCCATATTATCGTCTATTGTTAACCGATATTGATGAATGTTTTTTGTTTGATGGGGTTTATTACTAGGATGGTGTCATATAAATGTTGCACGCCGAAGATATACCCAAATAGTATCCTTTCTTCTATATAATCAAAATAGAAACAAAACACAAAACTTTCTTTCAGAAAAAATAAATCTCAAATAATCGATGTTTTGTTTCACCGTAATTAATAATAATTTCAATAAACACGTTGGTACTTATCACCAGATCTTACGCGAGCCAATCCCCAAGCACCCATGGACTCCCCACTACAGCTAACAATCGGGCCGTATTAAATAAAGCAATCTTAAGTTAGAAATCAAGATCAACTCTCAATACAATTTTTTGAAACTGTTTAAATACGCAAGAGTATCTCAAGTATCAATTTAAGTTCACGTCGATCTTGAGATCGTTTTATTAACACGGGTCTATTCCTATTGGAGCAGAGCTCTCACTAAGGGAGGATACGGACCACATAATACGACGTAGGCCCAATGCTGAATAAAAAAAAATAATAACTTTAAAAATCTTTGCACAAACACACAGCGCCATCTCGGTCCACAGTAAGCATCTAGGCTTGTGTTATGGATACCAGATGGTTGATAAACTACCCAAATACATTTTTTTTGTAAATAAATACATGTATAAATGAAAAACATCCATAACTCGGGAACACATGTCTGTATTCATCATATCAAACATATGCCCCTAGTGGGATTCGAACCCGCGACCATTTGGTATAGTAGCAGAATTTCTAACCACTACACCAAACAGGTCGTCAAAAATGTCAACAGGAATGGAGGATTTGTAAAATACTAGCGGCCACCACTCTCAGTGTTTTCAATTTACCCCTATGTAAAGGCCACCGACTTGACGTTCCTTAACTTCACTAATCGAAAATAAGTAGCTATTGCATCTGCGCCATAATTTTTTAGTCCTCTGTATAATGGTATAAGTAACATCAATGAATGATTTTAAAAAATCTACAGATAAATGTTTCCACAGGTAAGTGTTGCCTTGGTAACTGTCCTATAAAATTTGGGATTTTTCTCTAAAATGACGCCGTTACGAGCAGAGGTTTGGCTGAGTTATAGAGAACGTTACCAACTCGTATATCAGCTTTATTTTGCGGACTATGCACGTTTGGTATTAAGTATTTATACGAATGGGACCGTTAAAGGCGATAAAAGAAAGTGCAAGTGCATACGGGTCACTGGACCATTGTACGTATGTATAAATTATTCAATGGGCAAAGTGCGCTAATAACGTTTTATTGCATCCGCCGGTACAGTATGTAGTGCTAGTCATCCCCAATTGGTTTACTTACCATGCTCGACTATTACAGCTATTTCCCGTTATTTTGCCCTGCTTGAAATCTGGCTGTTAGCCGCCAGGAAGTTACTGGATACAGGTCACTTTCAACCGGTCGCTCTGAAATTCTATGGCGGAGTCCTGTGGCTGATATGATAATGACAATACATTATAATTATAAGTAACAGAACCTTTCTCATCTAATCTAACTAATATTATAAATGCGAAAGGTTGGATGTTTGTTTGTTTGTTGCTCAATCACGGCGAAACGGATGAACGTATTTGGTTGAAATTTAATATATAGATGAATGGTATTTTACGGGACGACGGCAAGAGACCGGACGGAATGACCTTAATTCCTTGGAGTATGGGTCGGGCCTTAGTGTGGGATGCCACTTGTGTTAACACTCTCGCCCCGTCTCACCTCCAAGGAACCTCAAGGAGGCCAGGTGCTGCCGCCGAGACGGCGGAAAACATCAAAATTAACAAACATAGAGACATCGGTTCCGAATACATTTTCCTAGCTTTCGGAGTCGAAACTTTAGGTCCTTGGGCGCCGGACGCTCTTAAATTTTTCTTTGATATTTTAAAGCGCTTAGTCGATATCACTGGTGACCCGAGAGCTGGTTGTTTCCTCGTCCAATGCTTAAGTATCTGCATACAACGAGGAAACGCCGCCAGCGTTTTGGGTACCTTGCCTCGCGGCCCCAATTTTTTACATTTGTTCTAGTTTATATTTAAATTCCATCTCTTTATTTGTTACTGTTTTTAAATAAATATAATATATTATATATAGATAGAACATACCCTGGATTAAAACATATTTTTTTTCCCGATCAAGTAGTTCCCGCGGGATAAACAATTTAACATATCCGCGATAAAGTTATTCCATGAAGGCGAAGCCGCGGGCGGTAAGCTAGTTATAAATAAATATCCAACATTATTTTCGAATAGACATCAACACTGATCATAATGAAAAAAAAGTAATGACTGTTGAAAGTTCAGAGTCCATTTTGAATTAATTTAACGTAAATTTTCTAATAAACCCAACGTATGTTATTTGTTTCCAATTTACTGCTAATAGTCTCCTAATATCCGGAAAATAAACTTAATTAATTTGGGCGCATACCAAAATAATGTAATAAAGACGAAAGTATACGATCGCTACGTACTTGTACGTCTGGCCAAATGGTTCAAAGCTTTAAAGATTTAAAGGCCGTTTGTTCGCCAGACAAAGAGAGAATACGAAGATTTAGTGGCAACTAGAAAAATGGTACCTGAAAATGCATATAACCACTCTAAATAACAAACTATCTTGTAATACCAAATATCACTATACTGCATAAGTTTTTTTACCATAGGGCAAAAAAGAAATAAGTCAGTGAAATAGAAGATTTTAGCATAGGTAGTTTAATTTTTTTTTCATAATCATCATCGAATAGAACTTTGTGTCATTTGACGGTCGCGTTTGTAGCCCTATTCCACATAATTACGTAATTAAATTAAAAAAATTCCAAATAAATTTTACATGATCAGAATCATACGAATCCCGCCAGTCGCATATCAATCTCCGGCGGGTGCGTACATCAATAATGGTTTTGAAAAAAAAAAACTACCTATTTCTATAACTTCTATTTCACTTACGGTAAAAAAACTCATCCGGTATGTAGTAGTGCTCAAGAATTAATATAATAACTTCAAAACCGGAAACAAATATTGTATTTATGGATGGAGGTCAACTATTAGTTCATATACATACAAACATAACGTCGTGATTTTATGGCGTCAGAGACACCTTAGCGTGTGAGTGTTCCGAACATTAAAGTTTAATGCTTGAAACAACAGCCACGGTTCACCTTGCGAAATATACAGAAATGCACAAGTGATTGGGAATGACCTCATAACCGTTAAACTTGCAAATATATAAATATTTTTTGGTGGAGAGACTTATTCCAAAGGGAGAGGCGTGTTGGTTCTATTCTTCGTAAGTATCGAAACCATATTTGTTTACCTACGCAAAAAAATCTATATACATAATCTATGTTACTACAACAAATCATCAGAATTGATCAGAGAAATAGTACAGTAGCTACACTAATTACAAATTATTCTGTTCGCTCACAGTACAATAGCCTATTTTTTTTTTTGTAGAAATGGTGAGCACTTGACCTCAATTATCACCTTCGGCCTCATCTTCACTTAACATCAGGTGATGTTAAGTGAAGATGAGGCCGAAGGTGACGCGTACTGACTATCTTATCTCTGGCACCCGGAACACAACAATGCTATTAACATTGCTGTTTGGCGGTAGACTTAGATCGTTCCCCAACGGGGTACATGTTTAGTACTCGGTTTGGTTGGTAGTAGGGCATTTCAAATGTCTGCCTAGTCTGGATACCACCGTCTTATCTAAGTCTACCGCCAAATTTAGTGCGTACGAATCCGCGACCTCCAATTCGTAACCCTATGTTGTTAACATTGAAAAGACGGTAGGCGGATAGCCTAATTGAATAAACAACCTAACTACGTACAATACGAACGTAACAAAAACTCAGCTTGATGGGCTTATTTTACTTATTCGAATAACAAAAATCGGCTAGCATAACAAGAAAACAAAATCCGGCTGCCACGTTAATTGTCACGACCTCTCGATTAGTATTTTATTAGTTTGACATGATTTATTCTATTTTAGTAGGTAAACAAACATAGCTTGTACATGATTTAGGAGCTCGCTACACGTCCGCTGGGTAATAATTCTCACTTGTAATATATATTTACGGAATCTCCATGATGAAACCTTTCTTAAGATACCTATATATTTCCTTGAGTAATATATATTTATTTGCTTTAACAAACTTTGACTCTTACGCCGCGTTTTTCATGATATAACCTATCCTATAACCGGGACCTCATTAATTAAAATCCATTCAGCTATCTGTGTGCTACAAGGAAATAAAGAATCCCACATATATACATACGTGTGAAAAACCTAACCCCCTCGTGAAGCTGGGTAAAAAGCAAACCATTGTTGTTCTACGGCTTTTACAAATTCACAAAAAAAATATTTCTCCACACAAATTCAGCCGTACAACCTAATCATTTTGTATGGGTATGGCTAAAATTCGTAGTTTGCCTTCTTGAATACGTTGGAGACCCTCAACGTATTGAAGACATGGATGTTGTTAAATATTGTATACAAGGTGAATTTGAATTGAATTGTACTGGTGACGCCCTTGATTATGAACAACTTTTCCCAAGGAACCACCGTCGAATATCTAAAAAAAAAACGATTACCCATACAAATTAAACCGTTCTGAAACCACCTCTAGTATGGAAGTTCAACAATTTTCGGGTGGTGACTTCACTAACCATAGACGAATTGAGCCGAAATCTGTAGAACTTCCATACTAAAGATGGTTTCATAATGGTTTACTTTGTATGGGTAACCGATATTTTCTTGATTAACAGCCATGGTTCCTTGTGGAAAGTTGTTCGTAATCCGGAGTGGTGTCACCAGTAAACAGGAATTACACGAAAATTTAATGTCACTCTGTATAATGTATTAATATAATGATATACTGTAATGGTATAATGTAAGCTAGGTATGAACCCAGCTTACATTATTATCTAATTCAGAACGTTCCGTCTCGTACATAAATCACACAAATCTAGAAGCTACTACGTAGTCCGTCAAACGTAGCAGGTGCTACGAGTGCTACGAAATATTGGCATTTGCACAATTGTCCGAGTTCTTTATTTAATTAAAAATTATATATGTAATATAGAAACTTATATATTATATACAAGTTTATATGTTACATATGTAATTTTTGATTAATTAATTAATTTTATTAACCAACCCCTCGTGCTATATATAATATATAAATTAAGGGACAAACTGACTGGCTAACTCGTCTTTCAACGCAGAGCCCAAATACCTACGCAGAGCTATATTGATGAAATTTCCTTGGCTTACTTAGAGGCGCACTATGAAAGGATTATTTTTTTTAATCCCCACGGGAACGCGAAAAACGAGATCAGCATGTGCAATATCGCGGAGTGTCTTCCAGTTTTAAATAATACCTGTAATAAAAATGTATAATAACCGACTATTGGTATATAAAAACTTAACTATAAAAAATCCAAAAAAAATGGCACGATTATTTTTTTTGGCCGGAGTTGGGAAGCCTCTAATAAACTAAAACTCAAAGTATATATTGCATATCACAGTAGTTCATATTTATACAGTTGTTAAGTACATTGAGGTCTATGTGAAGGTTCATCGTACGTAAATCTGCTAAGGTGGCCTCCGACTTCGACCTAAATCAAAGATAAATAGTAAAAACATTAAAATGAGTGCAAATAGACTATTATAATTATTTTATTTATTTTAGGAATCATCACATCGTACTGTTCGTTACGATGTGTTCTATCATAGCAATTTTACTGCGACCATAGCCATCGTTTTATTAAAGATCCTATTGAACTGTATAACTCGAGTTTCCCCTCCGTGGCTCAAGTAAACAACATAAAGTTTGCAAATCGGAGGTCGCGGGTTCGATCCCCAGCGGGGTGCATATTTAGTACTCGGTTTGGTTGGTAGTAGGGCATTTCAAAAATGTCCGCCTGGCTAGCTACCACCATCTTATCTAAGTCTGCCGCCAAACAGCAATGTTAATAGCATTGTAGTGTTCCGGTTGTCAGAGATAAAATAGCCAGTCTCCCAATTAAAATGGGATTTCCCGGTCAGTACGCTTCCACCTTCGGCCTCACCTTCACTTAATATCAGGTGTGATTGAGGTCATGTGCAAACTCGTTATGGATAAAAATCCATAACGAGTAAATACGATATTCTTAAATTGCGATATTTTAAAAATTTTCATACAAAACGAAGGACTGAATGTCCTTTATAACTTTAGGTAATTTATTGTTATACATCTGCTCCTTAAAAAAATGTTATTTTTCATTATATACATAATAATAATAAATGAGACTTATATAGCTACTAATGTCATTTTCTTTTTCAGCTGATTAGATGCAGACTTCGGTAGTAACGTATCACACGAATGATGCTATGAATCGAAGTTAGCGAGAGATTGAATGGGAAGTAATCAGTGGACCATGAATGTAGACCAGAAACACGTCGCTCGCCACCGCACAGTCTGCCGATCTCTCACAGCTGTATCACGTCCCAAAAGCTATTACCGCCCTTACAATAAAGCTTCGAAAATCTAATACATTATCCAACAAAGATAGCGAATAACCACCTATGTTCACTTGTAAGATTTTAAACTAATTGAGTTCGATATACAAAGCACAAAGTAAGTTAGAAAACAAGAACTCAAAATTTCATCGTATTAATTTTGAGGAAAAAAATCTTTCGGTAATTGGTAGAGAAACAAATGTTCACGAGAAAATTGGAGTATCTTCCAAAGTTATAAATATCCCATTAGCAATCTCACAAAGAAATGTTTTCGGATATTTTTTAATGAATGTTATTTATTATGATTTGAATGATAACGAATGAACTTGAATGGACTTCCAAGGGGCATAACAAATATTAAATCAATTAGTGAAAAATGTGAAATATTGCATAGCATAAGTATGTAAATAAGATGATCGCACATAATGCAATAAATCTTATAAATATTACAGTATATTTATTCTTATAAATATTATATAAATCTTATAAGTAAGTTCTATTATAATGAATTAGTAGACGTTTCAAAATATTATACTTACACATGTGCTTGAACTGATTCCAATTTCATATCAATGTAGCCACGTAGAATGGTTCTAAGTGTAGGTACATGCAGCTATGACACAGAGTACTAACACCGGTGTAAATTCGACCGCGCACGACCCTATCTCCGAACGAGCGAACACCACTCCACGTTCACTTTTAACTGGTCTCTTTTTGTCCCACAAGAAAATAGAGCAAAGAGAGCAAGCTATTACTACACGATAACATAGAGTAACATAAACAGAATTGTACCTAGGTATTATTATATATAGTATATTCAACGTGTCAAATATTTGTCATTTACCTACTACCTACTACGCTCAAAGGCGGTTTTTTTATACGACTTGGAAAAACTGATGAAACTACAAAATATATATTCATGAATTTTCAAGTAAGTATTAATAACGTAAATACGGCACTGCGTATACATACATCAACGGTTTAAATGAGGCGGTTTCCAGTGTTGTAGTTTTAACAATGCACTGAATCGCAAGGTAAGTGCACCACGCCGCACAAACTTGCTGACGCGCGATTAATAACAGCCGGGTTGTGTGTGCAGAACTGAACAAGTTGGCTTGTTAAACCTTTGTGCTGAGCATTGCGATCATCAACTTCCTCTAAGCTATAATGTCCCAGAATACGAGTACATACCTGCGCACTAACCATTTATTAATTTGTGATTTGAAAGATCGCTAATACGACAGAAAAACTTCAAACATTTTTTCCTGTTGTGGATGAGTAAAATTGGAGACTCTGACATTGACAGACGTCACGAAATGTAGGTGGTTAAAGGCTTTCAGGGGTAAAAGGAGTCCCACTTCACTGAAATCTTTACGAAATCTTAAAATGAGATAAAATTTGTCGCTATTAAAATAATTCGTAAAAACAATTGGGTCACTGAATAAATTTACAGCGCTTACTACCAAAGTTTTCTAATTTCTCTCTGTTGAGTGATTTAAAACAGCACGCGCCTTGATTTGTACTTACTCTTACCTATATGATAATACTGACAGGGGCTATATCGTTATCAACGATCATCCAAATCCACAAGATTTGGATGATCGTTGTGAAAAATGTTGTGAATAAAAATCCTTCATGCATGATTATGAAGCCCGTCTATTTATGATTGTCATTATTTGATAGCAAATGAACTCTTACGCAATTCGGCCCAAGAGGATTTATCAGTGACTATCAACATTAGCATTTTACATTACGCTCAATTCCACTCACATTAATTTAACTAAATGCGTCTTCAAAACTATCAGTTTCTATAGAGCAGGAGTTCATTTCCATTTGCATAACTTACGCGTTTCATTTCCCTAATGACCATTTCGATCATTACCATTAATCTCCTGATGAAATCCCAAAGAGCCGTCAATCGTTTGACTCTAATCACTGGATTTTCCCGAAACGCCGACGTTCGTACAGACCTCTTAGCGAATCCTTTTGAGAAAAAGTTGTTAAAAAAGCGGGACAAAAACAAAAGGAAATAGTAGGGGCGGTCCCCAGAGAGTCGTTTCTAGCCTTGGGACGGTACTTAAATCAAATGTTCACCATTCAAGGAAATTATAAGAACAGGGCACGGATTCGTCGAGAGAATCCCCTTCGGATAAAAAGGCTTACGTAGAAACATCGTTGTGAATAGTTGCATTGTTCGCTCCAATATTTCCAGAATAAACGGTTACTCATATCGTTGAACTTTTCCTTTCCGTATTAACAAAACCAAAATGGTAGATAGATTTGTGCAGGTTATTAGAAAATACCTACTCCCATTTCTATTGTAACAGTGTTATACGAGATCAAAAATTGTAAAGCACGCACCGCCAAGCCGGAAAATCCCTTACAGGTTTCTGTCACCATGATTTTACTGTTTATGTTAAGAACTCCATGAACCTCCGCGCCCTTACCGAGAGATCTGAGTGCAAATCATTCTATAGAATGGAACATATTGCAAGTACGACTTCGTTAGAAAGTGAAGTGTAAAGCTAGTGTCAGAGATTTCACCTCAAATGTGTTCGTTCATAATATTATAATTTAGTCTTTTTTCAAAAACAAGCATCTGTACAATACAGCCCTGGCCCCAAAATTGTCAATAGTTTTCATTGAATTTTCAATGGTACAAAGTTTCAAGTAAACTTTTCAGTACAACTTGAAAAGAACGCACTTACCTATTTTAAAATAAAAAAAATTTACACAATCGAAACTTTATTTGATCAGTTCAGTAAATGGTTGGTTTCAAAATCTCATGCAATATCACTTAACGCAAAAAATAAAATACAATTCAGGTAAAATTTGCCATCCTTCTATACACGTTTAAAGTGGTTTCCCTTCATATTGCATTGAAATGAGATACCCGGTGTATAATATAAAATAACCCCAAGTAAAACGCAGTGCAGAATCTCTAAACAAACTTAATTATAGGTATCGGCAAGTGTTTTAATATTCAGGAGCGGGTGCACGGTGGATTTCTTTTTGTTGTCTTCGAGAATATTGCTTTACCTCGCAACAAACTTAAGGGGCCTAATCCGCTTTTCAACTCGAGCTTTTACTTGCCTTATGACAGCGAGCTTAAGGCTTCGAAATACGCTGTCGTTGTGGAGAAAGTTTCTATCTTTTCGCATATAAACATCTACATCACGCACGCAACAAATAAACAACTTTTTCACTCACTGTAGTTCAACCTGTTAATATTTATAACCAAAACAAGGCGACAATTGGGAAAGGAAGCAAATAGGTACGTTTAGATGAAAAAAACATGTAAAAGAAGAGGGAAAAATAATAAGTAAAGCTTATGCGCCTTCAACATGTGTCCATATGTCGAGATCCTCTGAAGCCGTCCCCTCACGACGGATATGAATAAAATTTTCTTAGATAAATTGAGAGTTCGCGAAAACGTGTCGATTTCTTTATTTATTCAATACTTTTCTCCTTTGAAGCGCTTCTCGTCGGATTCGTCCGCGCTTATCTTATATTTATGAATTCTTTTGGATTATTGATGTAAAACCACTTCGTTCTTTTAGCGACATTGATAGAAAAGTTGGTGTACCGTTTTTAGTTGCTTAGAATGTGACCTACATGTAAATCAAACGCGGTTGGGTTCTACGTACACCCTTCCATAAATTCCACTTGTAACTAAATTACAATATAAAAGTCTGCCTGTATTTTTTCCAATCGAAAACGAAATATACTTAATTATTCTTTAACTGTACCTACAAGTGGTAATAGATCGATATATTCGGTTTTATTTATTAGTAAAAGCTATATCCAGTGACTGTAAAATATACTCTCGGAGTCTCGCCGACCGCCAATTTCTCCTGGATGGGTACAGCTTAAAAACGTTACGTTCGGTAAGTTTGGCTCTTCAAACCTTTTTTTTAGAACCAAAGGAATTTGTGTGCGGTCGCAGTTGTAAAGGCGAATGGAAAACCTTTTAATCGATTTCAAGTTATACGCATAGGCTGGGAATAGGGGTAAATAAAGAAATTGTGATTCTATAGGTCACCAGCAATTAGTTCGAGATGGTTTTCTTTATGCATATTGCAGTTACAGTGCTTGACCTCAATCACGCCTGATGTTAAGCGGACGTGAGGCGGAAGGCACTTACTCGGAATCCCTAACTTTCTGGGAACTGGCTATCTTATCTCTAACACCCTAACCACAACAATGCTATCAACATTATTGCTTGGCGGCAGACTTAGCTAAATAATACAAAATAAAAAGATATTTATTCATCCAAAATTAATTAGTAAATTAGTTTACTAATTAAAACTCTTAGGAGTTTATTTAAACTAAGGCAAAGCTGAGATGAAAGGGTAGCAGCAAAACTGCTGATTTTCAGTCCCTCCCAGCAGAGTAGTTGCTGCCACCAAAGAATGTATTTAAGGCAGTCACAATAATAATTATAGATAACATGTTATAATTAATGTAAATAAGTAAATTTAATGTAATGAATGTAAAGATTATTCATTAAGATGGTTTTTACTATGGAGCTGAAGGTGGTTAGTTATTAATTTATAAAGGAGGAAAACAAAGGACTATAAACAAAACAAGTAGTAAACAAACAAAAGAATGGTGGTAAAGATGGTGTAGCTGGCAAGGCGGACAATTAAAATTGGCCTAGCAACTACCAAATCGAGTTCTAAACAACCTACTGGGAATCGAATGCGCAACCCCCGTTTTGTAAACCATGTTGTTTACAATGAGCCATGCACGGAGGCGGTTCCAACAGTTAAAATTTAAATCCTATTTTATCTTGCAAACCTAATCGCAAAGTTCAGTGTATTGCAAGCGATTTTGATGTATTCAATTGGCAAACACTGTATAGTATTTGCCAATTGAATTCATCTCCAAGAAAATACAAATACTCCATAGAATCCCCACTTTTTTTATTTACCTGTTTCCACATTGTAATTACCTATATAGGATCAATTCGTTCACGTCACGCTTTTTTTTGACGGCACGCAAAAATCACGAGAATTAATTAAACGGTCACAAAAGAAGCTTGATTTGAGTAAAACAATATATCAAACTTTGGAAATCGACATGTCACCTATGTATAGTTTGATTTAAATTATGTCGTACACTATTTTGAAAATGGAGCCAGTTTTCGCATAAGCGAAAAGTATAACTTTATCAACATTTTTTAAGTCAAATTTAACTATTATTTTTGTTGATGATGATTTTAATAAAAATATTTTACAAAGTTAAAACACTTGTGTCCATTTTACAAATATACCCCATCACTACCATTGCTCTATGCGGCACGAGAAGTATTTTCACGTAAAATCAGCAATGTCCATTACTTTTGTATTATTACATAAAACCCCATGCGACTGTATCTCTATATACACAAGGATATTAACACTCTGGATTAGTTCAATTATTAATAAAAGCGTTTAGTTTCCATGTCTTTAAGGACCTTGGAAATCAGGGCTTGATACTGGAAAATAGAAGTCGTAACGCATAGCTGGTATTGCTGAAACGGGTAATACATGACTCTTACAGCACTGACATAGTAAGTCTTGTTCTAGCGCCAACGCAGTCAATGTATTAATGAAACGATCCAAAGATTAATTAGGTGAACTTAAGTCGATAATTGAGATACTGTTGTTTTTTTAACAGTATCAAAAAATTATATTGAGAATGAGCCTCGATCTCAACTTGAGATTGCTTTATTAATACGGCTCTTACTGATAAAGAAAATAACTCTCTATTGGGTTCTACGACCTGTTTGGTGTAATGGTCAGCAACTCTGCCCACTATACCAAAAGGTTGCGGGTTCGAATCCCGCTAGGGGCATATTGTTTGTGTGATGAATACGGACATGTGTACCCGAGTTATGGATGTTTTCATTTATAATAAGTATTTATTTACAAAAAAAAAAGTATTTATGTAGTATATCAACCATCAGGTATCCACAACACAAGCCTATAGTTGCTTACTGTGGAACTAGATGGCGTTGTGTGTATGTCTAAGGATATTTATTATTTATTTATTATTCTAATCTAAAAGAATGCAAAATAAATGTAGTATATATTTAGTAGGAAAATAACTGGCCTTATAGATAGGGAATTGTTTCGAAACAGATAAGGAAACTGGTAGGAAAATCATATAAGACAAAGAAACATACAAAATACACTTTATTGTACAAAATAATTTTACAATCACACAAGAAAAGAAACAACAAGAAACAGTACAAATTGAAGGCTTATTACTAAAAGCGTTTATGCAAAGTATCAAGTTAACACAGGAGTTACATGGTGGGATCGACTGAACATCCAAGCTCTTCCATAGCGTTATTTGCATGTACTAAATTTATTGAAGATTACTACAATATTATCAACATAACAATAAAACAGGCCATCTGATGCGCATCTCCAAAGTCACAGCACCAAAAAAGTCATTTCGGAACGGCCTTCCTCTCAAATTGGCTCCAGATCCATTCCTGTTGACAAGTTTATCGAGCGGTTTTCGATAAATTGCGGCGAGGGAAAACTAAATAAATCCGAGAGGGACTTTAGATAAGGTAATGGCTTCAGTAATGTCTAGCGACTGCCGTGGCCGTAATGCAATCGGAAAGCCAGCGAACCGCGCTCTACACAGTCTCAATAAAACTCGTCACGCCGCACTTAGTTTTTTCTGGACGTGAAAAATGGAGCCACATTTGATGGTGCTGCTCGTCCTTACAGGAAATTTTACTCTAACTTAATACACTGGAGATACGGAGAGACCCTTATGTTGAAGTGAAGACGGAATTGAGATAATAAGTTTCTTAATAAAATATATAATTTTAGACTACAACTCATTTGATAACATACTATCGTTAAACATTTACAGACTTACCACAAAATTAACACAATTTAGAACAGTGTCAAGTTAAACATGAATTTGTGATAAGACTGTAAATTATCCGCTAGATTATAACTTTTGTTATAATCCCTATTGTCCTTACATTAAGTGACTATTTGTGTAACAAAAATTAAATGAAGTATTGTATAAAGCTTTAATATTTCATTCTATCAACATCATCATCAGTTCTCTAAGACACACTACACAGCCCAATCTTCCTTCCTCACGCATCCAGGCTCTTCCAGCGCCCTACCCTGGTCGTCGCTCCATCTAGCTGGGGGCGATGCTCGCAGAAAAAGTATTGTATGCAACTACGTAATTAGACATTATTTAATACGAGTTAAGCACTCGTAGCATAGGCATTCGCTAATCGTTTCCAATTAAGTTATCACTAGTGGATGACCACTAGGGACATTCTAACATATTAAAACTGTTTAAGTTAAATAGTCGAGCCCGGTTATTTACAAATTGAAGGTAGTCGTTAAGATAAGTCGGTGGCCTACAGGGGTGTCATATAACCACTGACTGTCAGTTGGCCACATACTCTTTCCGAGTAAGCGGAGGCTGTGCCCCAACATTGGGAACGTATAAGGCTGTTGATGATAATGGTGCCAACATGAATTTTGTGAAACAAATCATAGGCGAGTATTGTAGCGCGATAGTGTTTTGTTACATAAACTATGTTATCTTGGTTCCAATCCGGGGGTTGATTCGACACGTAACCGCTCGCTATAAACATGCATTAAACTTGAATTGACTTGCGTTAAAACACTGAATACCTACGCATATACTCATATACATAACAAACCTCTTAAGCTCCTAACGTTTTGCATTTAAAATGTCTTTGTCAAGAAGTTTTTTCATTAAAAATCCGAACGCTTATGAAGGTGCCATGATGCATTAAAAATGCTTAGGTGTTCTTTCGTGAAAGATCTTAATGTTTTTTTTTTTATATTATTGACATTTAATTTACTATTTTGTTTATTCAATGGTTCCATATGTATTCTTTCTGTTGTTCATCCATCACACCTTATTAGGCACGATAGTAGCGTTACACTGTAACCTTCCAGACACGAAATCGATACTTTCACCGTCAAATACATTAGTCACAACATGCGTTCTCACCTTAGGTATGGGATACTCTTAAGATCACTCATAAGGAATGCCTCCTAAGCCGATAATGATACAGGCATTGATGCTTGTAGACTAAAATAGTGTAAATAGTGATAGTGACAAATATAAGAAAATAAAGGCGAATTTATGAACTTCCTATTCTCTTCAATTAGTAGACCTATAAATAATATTATACGCAGATTATATTTTTATTAAATTTTGCAATAGACTAGCCAAGGTATGATATTAAATACCTATTCATTATGAAAACCATAATCAATCCTGCTTCAAAAAACAGTGATAATTGCATATCCAATTAGAAATAAATGGTGGAAGTTTCATATTTTAAATAAATATTCCATGGAGAAAAAGGCAAAAGACACTTCAGTAACACATTTAGGATCGCTAAATAGCTGTATGTGCTTGATTTAACTGGCGAGAATGCATCTAAGGTGTAGTAATACCGGACCTAGCTATTAAATCAAATATCGCAATATACTTTAAAAAAACTACCACTCATGTAACATTTAGATACCGATTTACACTTTATTGGTGAAATAGTGGCAACTGTTAGTGAGTTCTTGCATAACATTGAAGTCAAAAGACAAACTCATTGTCTCCCGACAGACATCGACTATGCAACTTCTCAATGGAGCCCGACGAAGATAAACTTTGTGATTCTGTGCTTGCGAACTTCTCAGAGAACATTTCACTCTAGAGTCAACCTGTAACCGAAGCTGTAAGGTGTATGATAGAGTTGGCATGATATTATCTGACACCACTTAACTGGTATGGTGAAAACTAATTCGTGTAATTCTTGTTTACCAGTGACTCCACTCCTGATTACGAACATCTTTTAGTATCTATTATTTTATATATATTTTTTTAAATCATTGGTGCACAAACCTACTTGCTTTTATCCCGTTCTACTTTTTTCTCTACCCAAAGGTTGTATGGTAGAAATCGCTTAATAGCGATAAGACCGCCTAGTTGTACAATTATTATTTTTTTGAAGCTATATTTAAGAAGTGTATTGTAGAATTTTGTGCAATAAACTGTACTTGATTGATTGATCTTTTTACTAGGAACCATAGCCGAGTTCAGTCGAAATTTGTTGGACTTTTATACTAAAATTGGTATCAGAATTGTTTACTTTGTACGGGTAAGTGAAATTTTTTTGATCGATATCCACTATGCTTCCTTGGAGACAGTTGTTCGTAATCAAGAGTAGCGTCACAAGTTAATGGGAATTGCACGAGGCTGGGTGGCTCAGCGGTTAACAAGCGGTCTCCCAATACGAGGGAAGGCCTATATCCCTGCAGTGGGATGTTTACGGGCTGATGATGACACGATTTCAAATTCACCTATATATTGTACCACGCATCCAGTGACTGCGATCAGGAGAGTTTTTGAATTATTCGCTTTTGTATACGTATTCGAAAATTACAGATTACCTTTATGAATTTGTGGTTTTTCATTGCAAGTTCAAAAATTGCACCCCAGCTTATAAGTAATTAATTACAAACACACTTTTAAAACTGCAGCACTTCGTACAACTGGTAGTACAGAACGGAGATTGATTTTAAATAATTTTTTAGAAGCTAATTCTACTCTCCAGTCTTTTTTCAACTGCACAAAAATTAATAAAACAAAAAGTTTACTCGTTTCAATTTGGGAACTTTTAGGGTTCAGTACCTCTAAAGATAAAGGTTCAACGACCTTACAGTCCTATGTAAATATCTTCTACGTTTATTCTTATAAGACATACTCACTTATAATCGTGATGTACGGGGCACTTCTGCAATTTGGTATGAAGTAATAATACTACAAAAAAAATACAGAAAATCATTTAAAATGAGAAATGATCCTGTAACAACCTTAATTTTGCTGTTTCGGTTACGTTAATGTACCTAAGTAACTATAATTTAAATTTGTAAGTTTAAAAAGTTTGTCAAGAGTGATATTGACAGTTAAGCAATGGGTGATCACTAGTGGCATTTTAATACGAGTGTTTCCGTGCTTCAGAGGCACGTTAAATTGTCGGCCTCGGTTGTTTTCAATTGAAGACAGTCGTTAAGCCAAGTCGGTGTCCTACAAAGGCGACTTAAATACACTGACTGTCAGGTGGTTATTTAATTAGTCTGGGGTCACAATAGAGTCACGTAGGGCACCGTCTACCTTCAGTAGGCTCCGTGTCGAGTACCGCTTTGATCCTAGATTATAGGAGTTACAGTGGGAGGAGCGCCGAGGTGAAGCTGACTGTCAGATGGCCACTAGTCTGACACATATCCATCAATCCGCACTGGGTTCATTATAGACTATGCCCTCTATGCCTCTGATATTTAGCTTATAACACAGTAGTTCATTATAAGGCGAAGTTACAATTTATCACTCTTCCACCCCTTTGCCTTTTAAATAAAACCGTACATAATAAGTAAAAAGTATTTAAAAATGCTCTACCACCAACAAACGGGATACTAAACATGGACCCGCTGGGAATCAAACCCGCGACCTCAGTTTTGTAAACCTTATGTTGTTTACATTAGACACTTAGGCGCCTTAAACTATAATCGATCTTTAAAACAAATAGGTACTTGGTTTTTCTGAAAAATGGATGCGAAAATCCGGTACAAATAAAAAATCAAACTTTTGTATTCACTCCTTCTGTATACCTACATATACTAGTTTGCGCAGTAAAACAATAAGAGTAGTAAGATAAATAATGGTACAGCCGTTTAAGCAGGCTAATTCAGCGGCAATGCAGGCAGTTTGCAGGGGATGACGGTGTTCGTAGTCGGCGGTGAGCGGGATTAAACTTGTTTTTAACTTTATCGCAGCTTTAATATTGTTCACGAGGACTTAAACGCAACTTATAAACCTTGGCGGAGGAACATGGAACATAACAATAGTTTAATACAGGTGGAAACTTACAACATGCAAGATAAAGTGTCCGACTATATTGTATGTCAAGAAAGTTGTAGTTTTCAGTTGCCTTTCAATTGAAAAGTTCACTCACAGCAGAAGAAAGAAGAAGAATTACCAGCCGTAGTATAACATTTTTGAGTTCGAACGCTCATAATTAGCAGTTTAATTCGCTTGCGTTCATACGCTAAATTTGGTACCAAAAAAGCGCCATAAGACAAACGTCTAATGGAGCAAGCGAGCTAAGCGGTTTTTTAGTGATCCAACGCAAAACTTTTTACATGGTATGGCTGCTGATATTACATGACTACTCCTAAAGGACGGAAACTAAGGAATATCACTATAAATTGAAAATTTAGAACACCGCCGACGACGTTGATGGAACAAATGATTATATCGTCCAGGTAGACTAGACCAAAAGAGTGTAGAGAGAAAGGTAAATATCTTCGAAACGGCTTAACAAACAACAAATATGGCTAAGAACGTATATCCGGGTTAAATCTTATATGTTATGTAATAATTTTTATTTTATAATTTATGTATGTCGTGTAGTCAATAAGATAGTCGTGGGTTTTATTTGCAGTAAAATTATCTATTTATAGTTTGTAGCTTAGTATGTATTTTAATCTTTACATTATATAACAATTATCAACTTTAAAAATACACTGTATTGCTTCCATTAGTGCAGACCTCTTCTACTGGTGGCTTGTATCTTTACCCTAAGGTTTGCTGGAAGAGATCGCTGTTAGCGATAAGGCCGCCTTTTTGTGCGACTAATGATATACACTGTATTCGTTGTGTAGTTTTTGTTTATTGTACAATAAAGAATATTCGATTGATTTATATTTAAAAAAAAAATTGATATCCCTCTATTCGAAAGACTGAAGATTTTATCGATATACGCTAAAAAACTGCGTTAAAAGTTAAACATCCACAAAACGGCTAAACCGATTTTCATCAAATATAGCAATGAACCTGTCCCCTCGTTTAGTCTTTAATATAAAAAACCGATCTCAAATCGGACCACGAATTAGTGAATATGTCCGGACAAATACTATACCCACACACGACGTCGTCAAACACATCACACCCGTCGTTTTTCGTCAGAGTTTACACACGTAAAACGGCAGCCAATACGTACGTCTATCATCATCTCAAGGTATGTTTGCTTGATAAACTATTTACATTTCGTGTCCTTACTTAATTTTTCGCACTGAACAGGCGCGTCTGCGTCTGGAGGCGGAACGTCCCAAATTCCATTTGAAATCTACTCAGCACCCGTTTACATTTCCGCGCATCAAGTTTGGGGAATGTACAAAAACATGAACCGTAATTTGCTAAGACGAATAACGTTTGATTTAATCCGGCACGTAGCGGCCCCGGGCCGGGCCCGTCGATTTACTTTTATTGCTATTTCGTTTTATTTCGCCGGGCCCGGTGCTGTCTGATGTGGGCCTGTTTTCGGGATCGTTAACGGCAAATGTGCTAATCTTTTTTACACAGCCGTGGCGTAACAATAAGCGACTTTGATGGTCTCGCCCGACGAAACTCGTTACTTCTCCTAATGCCGGGCGATTAACGTTTTACATTTTTTAGACGATTAAGGTGAGATTCGTAACAATGTACGGATCCCAGCACATAAAACACTGCCGATGTTAATTAAGCATATATATATAACTACATAATCCTAGATATTAAATGTATCAGATCTCATGCATTAATGAACCGTTCTGAAGATTGAGATGACGTAAAGGTGCTGCTTGAGAATCTGTTGCATATTAAAACAGTATCGATAGTATTGAGACTGAGACGCGAAGTCAATCTCAAGATCGATTTATTAATACGGCCCTTAGATATTTCTTTAATCTCTTATTTAGACGATCAGAAACTTAATATGCGTATCCTTACAAACAACAAAGATTATACTCTTGTTTTACAACTTACTAAAGGCGAATCGTAATCGGGAGTAAATGCTAGGTATTATTTTTATTGCTTAAAAGTTTTATTTGTTTTGTCTTTAATAAAAAAAATTTAAGTTCACAGGTAAAATTACTAAGAAATTCCGCATGAAAGGAAATTGCTTTAGATTTTAATATAGCACATTTACCTATTTGCTGTCTGGAGTATGCTAATTAAATTTGTGGCTGTTTATTACCAGCCGGAATGATCCAGTAGGTAAGTACGTACGTAATTTATGTTTTTTACCGTGCAGTCATGCTCAACTCAAACTTTGCTCTCAAATGTTTACTACAGTTGAAGGTTACAACTCCGAAAAGACAAATAAGAAAAGAGGAGTAACACGTTGTCACAAAACAAAGAAAAAAATTTAAAAAATGCAGAAAAACGTAACAAATACGAAACAATTTTTAGACATTTTTATTAATAATAAATTTATATAATATATTTGATATAATTAAATTTTCTCTGGAAATTAAAAGTCGTCTATAGAACTGGTTACATCTTACCATAGGCAAACACGCATCGCTTTTCATAAAAAAGAATCACGAATCAGACAGTTACGTTTTCAATAAATGTGTCGTTACACGGTGCCTCACAAAATCGACAAAGCGACTGTTTCATTTTGAAGATGGAAGCAATTTCGCTCTTTTGTCGGATAGTATTGGATGTAAGTAGGCGGGATGATGGTGTAGAATGCGCGCCTTGAGGAAATGCCTCGTTTATACACACGCAAAATTTACCTGACGACCTTATTGGCCACTACATAAGTGTGTCACTAGAGCAATAATAGTAATATTAATAATTCAGCGATAAAGTCAGCATATCTTTATTTTCAAGATAAAAATTAGGTTAGGCGGTAGTCCATAGTCCATTGACTCGTAATAATATAGTAATGATAATTGTAACATTATTTCAAGGAATTACCGATATTTCTTTTAAAACATTATTTTTAGTTACCTAAAAAGTATTGGTAACATACACCTGTTAAGGTTCACTGCCCTCCGTACTACGTAGTATGAACTGTATTACGGAAATTTTTCCCTATCCATTTGACCAGTGACTTGGCCAACACATTAAATAAGGCGATTAATTTTCCACGGCTCAATGTGAACAACATAGGGTTTACGAATCGGAGGTCGCGGGTTCGATCCCCGGCGGGGTATGTTTAGTAGGTACTCGGTTTGGTTGATGGTAGGACATATTAAATGTCCGCCTGGCTATTTACCACCATCTTATCTAAGTCTGCCATGATAGCCAGTTAGGGTTTCCGGGTTCCACGCTTCCAGTTCCGGCCTCATCTTCACTTAACATCAGGTGTGATTGAGGACAAGTGCACGTTGTGAATAAAAAAAGGGCGATGCAAGTAAATAGCAATAAAATTATTTAAAAAAATATATATGCAACTAAATTCATTGAATCAGATTAAACTGCTTTACCTTTCCATTAATATACTATTATAAAGCATATTAGGCTTGGAGCATGTCGACAAATCAGGGTAATAGAATAGATGCCCTAAACCTTCGAATCAGTTGGCTGGTCCCGTCAGATTCTTATCAAAGACATGTAATTAACTACCTTAATACAGCCAATCGGTATGTAGTAGGTACATGGTATCCTTCATACCTCGGCTAAGTTGACAGAATTAATTTGGTAGAGTAAATTAAACATTAGGCGTCTCTGGCTGTATAGTCGAGGTTAGGTAGTGAGCTTTTCGTGGATAACCTCATCAACAGCCTTACACGTCCCCACTGTTAAGGCACAGCCTCCTCTCACTGGGCATACCCTCTGGTTTGGGCCATAATCCACCACGCGAGCCCAGTGCGGATTGCTGGATTCGAGTCAGACTAGTGGCCACCTGACAGTCAGTATTTCTAAGTGGCCCCCTTGGTCACCGATTTGGCTAACGACTGACTACCCACAATTGAAAACAGCAACAACAAAAATATCCTATATTTTAATCCAATACCTATTTGCTAAATTTCATCAAAATCCGTTCACCCGTTTCGCCGTGAACAAACAAAAAAACAAACATCCAAACCTCCGTATTTATAATATTAGTGAGATAAGTATACATATCAGTTAGTGCTGTGATACTTTCTTTCATATTTGTCATTTCATATATTATTCGAAATCTACTATTTACATCACATTACTATATTCATTATATCAACTGAGCCGAAACTGAAGTCATGTTACGTTAATTAAAACACATTCAACTGATTAAACACAACACAAACATTAAGCAATCGGTTGACACCGCATTCAGATTCAAAGTAAAGTGAATAAACTGGGGTTGGTTCGATAGTGGCGCACAATAGGCCTCATCACTGTCTGCGTGACGGCAAACTGTGCCGTGTTTCCAGTTTATGCGATAGGAATTTATATTAATTTCCTGTGTCAGTCCGAACCCGTTGGCTGCAGCCCATGCGGCCAGCGCAAACTGCGGTCGGCCGGCTGTCCTGACCTGTTCGGAACATTGCAATGGACATGCCCGTATAAACTCACACGCTAATTTTGCCATGGAATTTCTATTTGGAGTTCGACCCGATGTTTAGAAATAGGCTTTCTATACTGACAAGGAATAGTGTGAAAATGTGTTAATTACCTACAATCTTTCTGCTAAAGAAGATAGTGTGAGTTACATATGTGACGAGGTGTTCAACTCTTTGGCTTGTCAATACTCCTTGGCTTTTTAATTTTTTCGAATTCGATTCAAAATTCGCAATTCTAAATTGTTTTCTAAAACAGAGGGGAGTCGTTTTTCGGATCTGCTACGTCGACATGTTTTCCGAACGATATATATATATATTTTGTTGTCTGTCAAATAATATATGTATTGTATGTGTAATGGTTTTGATTGAAATAAAACACAGAACTTTAGATTATTCAATTATTTATTCTCCATCATCTTCTGTGCAAGTAAAAATAAATATATAAAATAAATAAATAAAAGTCTGCTGGACCTATAGGGGCCAAGCCCCCGACCCTGCTACACCTCCCACGGCGCCCAACTACTATACCTGATACCTTCATTTACCGTCGGCATCCCAGGTGGAACCCTACCACCCGCCGTACAAACAAATTATTTTACTATTCTTTTTTACTTTACTAATTCATTTCGTAATGTATAAATGCCTTTTTTATATCTTGGGATCTTCAAGAGCAGAGTAAATAGGCATTTACTGGGATCGCGTGCTTCATCTTCGACTGATGTAGTCACTTTCCATCAGGTGAGATTGTGGTCAAACGCGAATCCAGTCATACATTAAATAAAATCTAAATCAAAGGTTGCGGCTTCGAATCTTATAATACTAATACGTGCGTGATGCTAGAATTCACATAGTGCAAATTCAGTTATTTGAAAATTGTGCCACTATAGTTTAAGAGTTATTTAATATTTTGGGATATAAATTATAATTAGTGTTTTACGACAGTGAACATAGAAAATAACTGATTGAGAGATACGAGAGTCTTAATTATTTTTTTTACTTTGTAGTGGCTAATTCAGTGAAGTCGGTTCTGTTAAGAAGTTTTTAATTTTCACATTTTAGTATATTAGCGCTCTGCCAAACTCCCTGATCAGTTTTGTACGATGACGACCCAACTTGCTCCTGCAGGTTAGGTGGGGTAACCAGGTCAGCCTGATCTTCGATTTGTTATATTTCTTAGTAATTCCACCGACCTTCTCTACACTTTTTCCATACCAACCCAAATTGCATTTACTCGTACTTTCCCGGTGAAAAACTACACAATCGTCTAAATATGTAATGCTATTGCTGTTTACTATGATTACAAAAAAACTAGAGAACCGATTGCGCTGAAATTGCAATAGGACCAACTTGACGGTATTTCTTTCATTTACAAAAAGAATCACGCGAATCAACTGCCAAATCTCGGAGATTCCGGTTGTACATACATAATAAAATCATACAAACGACTGAATTGAAAACCTATTCCGTTTTGAAATCAGTTAAAAATTAAAAGACTTAGGTGACTAAATTTCTTTAAAATTAATATGGCGTATAAGTTTTGCGTGTTCTTCTACATTTAATACTTAACTACATTCATAAAAACAGACATAAAACACGACTTTTCACTCCCTTCTTTCAAACTGAACGTATCAAATGAATGAGAAACAAAGTTTTCGACCGTCCCTATCGCTCAAGTCCCCGATTCTTTTATTATCTGATAAGCTAAGCGCAAACTCCGTTTAATACGAGGCGTAAACTAACAAACAAGTTTTATCTCCGCGAAAGTTGGCGTCTCACCTTCATCCTTCACGTGCTGATCCTTCGTCCTACCCTACAACAATAAAGTACCAAGCGGTAACTCTTCCAACACTGGGATTATGCTATCGGCAATAGCATCGATTTTAAGATTCCTCTTTAAATTTCCAAGTGGTTTCCATTACCAACTTCACATTTTATGGACTTGTGGAAATTAGAAGCTCCGACAAAACTATTAGTGCAGTTAGACGTTCCGATTTGGCTGGCGCCAGCCGACATTGCTACAGACGTTCCGATGGTCGGCAATCCAACCATCAGTTGCCCATTGGCTTGTCGGATGCGCCGGCGAGCCGATCCAACCAGTATTTAATAATTATATGGGACCGATCACCTTACACATTTTCCGTTCTAGTCGTCGTCGGGTGGTCGGCACCAGCCAAATCGGAACGTCTGTTAGGGCTCTATGAACAAAAATGTGGTAGAAAGATTTTTTTTTTATGCGCAACGACTTGGTACTTGACCTCAATCACACCTGATGTTAAGTGAAGATGAGGTCGAAGGTGGAAGCGTACTGACCCGGAAACCCCAACACAATTGGAGGACTTGCTATCTTATGTCTGACAACCGGAACACAACATTGCTATTAACATTGCTGTTTGGCGGCAGATTTAGATAAGATGGTGGTATCTAGCCAGGCGGACATTTAAAATGCCCTAGCACCAACCCAACCGAGTACTTAAACCTGTACCCCGCTGGGATCGAACCCACGACCTCCGAATCGTAAACCCAATGTTGTTTACATTGAGCCACGGAGGCGGAGGAGCCACAAACATAATACATATTTATGTTTAGTTATATTGGCAATATCTGTCGCAAATAGCAATAAATTAGCAGCGGAATTTGTAATTGAGACGGTCGAATGACTATCATAATACGCGGTTTGCTGCAAAAAGTGAAATGGTGTGGAACACTAGTGTCGCCGAGAATGGCGTGGTGACGACGTTTACAGTAATGTTATAGGTCTGGATATCGAAATGAATATTTATATTACTACCAGCTGTCATAGGAGACGCACCACCACTTAGCACACCATTGAGCGTGAGTGACATTGATTATCTATTATTTTTATTTTTATTTTTTTTATTTATTCGGAAAACCAACAGCTGCAATAACACTAATGGAAACTATTATAGAAACAGAGAGCCAATTACAGGTCCTCACAAATAGCAATATTATTATTATTATTATTGTGTTACAATATTTATTTTATATAATGCTAAGTATAACAATACATTCGTTGGTACGCTGTCGCTTTGGAGATGGGCGTTTATAATTACCCTACAGTTTCCAACTACAGTAGCTATCATCGCTATTTTGTACTGTTGTACTGTGTACTGTGTATTATTTCTGTATCCAATAAAATTATTCTTATTCTTATTCTTATTTGGAAGAATCCGGTGATAAGAAGTTGGTTATGGAATTTGAGCATGAGGGATTGTAGACAACTCCGGCTGAATCCTATAGATTGCATGCGAGGGCCTAGTTGGATGGCATGAGGGGAATGCAAATCTTTACCTTTCACTGGTAGGCCTCTCAGATTCCATAATCATAATGGAACATTATAATTTGTGAGTGCGTAAGTGATCTGTAGTTACCACCTTAAATTCTAGTGTTATTCTGGTATTATTCCCCTTTAGTAGCTTGACATACTATCGCAATTTTCCAAGTTACCCTTAACCACGAGGCACTGTCCCAGTCTAGAAAAGCCCGCGTTTCCTCGACTTAGACAGCATGAATTTTAAAATCACAGTCATACACTAAAATTTTATATATGGCCAATTCGTAATGTTCCTTGCCACTCTTATCCCAGGTTCTTACGTTGAACCTGACGATATAAACTAAAAAAAAAATATTTGTTAATATGCCTATATGTTTATATTCCTGTAGAATATAAAGAGGAATCGATTTCTCATACAATAGTTTGTACGAATGTTTAAAGCACTAAATTAATACAAAATCAAGCGATCATGTGATCGCTTGATACGGTTTTATGTAAAACCGTATTGCTACGGTATGCTCTCTAAGAGCTACTTTAAAGTACTGCTTCGACATCAATGTGGAGAATTTTCACGTCCAAAGTATTATAACCATCTAAATCTAGCACGGTAAGTGTAGTAATCCCTATTAGCCGACACTTTATAGTCCAATAGGACGGGCCGGTGTATCCAGCGCCATCGAGCTTTACGACCAATGAAAACGGAGCGGCTCTCAACTGAGGTAATTATAGGATTACTTATATGTGTGCCACTCACACTAATGCCCCTTTTTGTAACAAAAGATTTTCACAATACAAACTGTCTAGCTTACCTTGGTCGGGTTTTGTTTTAAACTGTTTTTCAGACTTTCAAATCCATTCTCGAGGCTTGTTGTGCAGTTGATGCAATATTCATTTTTAATTCTTTTGTGGTTTTATTCTTAAAGGTGGGGACAGATGACCTGATAAAGGTCGCGAAAAATCGCTTGATACGGGCTGCTACCGGTCACTCTGGAATTATATGGGAGAGGCATAGACATCCTCTGCTGAACATAGGTTCAGCAGTGGACATTCTATTACAAATGATGATGAAGATGCAAAACCCTATGATATCCAATCCCAGCTCCAACGATTCATATTTAATCGAACTCCTTTGTATCAATGACTCACTTTCGAAAGGGATTCTTAAAAATATTAATCGTTTGAACTGAAACTGGAACTGAATTTTTAAATTGCACTTTATTTATATATGGGTCATACCATCTTTAAAAATTTCCACGTATTTAAAACTTTCGATTCCATGTACTCTACATTTAGACTACGGATCTTCTCTAATAGACAAACCGTTTGTCCACGGATAGAAATTCTCAACATAATCCAGCCGCCTTGTAACTTCTATGACAAAACAGAACGTTTGGCACAGTACCTGACTCACCTTTAATGTGTAAACAATACGCAGCCAATAAAACCCATTGTAAAGTTTTGTGGCAATTAATCAATATTCCGGCATACACGTATTGTCCCCTGGCAATACGTTAATTAGGTCAAAACAGCGTCGGTAACCGAAGCGGGCCGTCTTCGGATACATTGTGTAACGCAATATCGCTGCTAATGAAACTTCCTCCGGGAACATGATAATACCCACAAAAACAGCCCAACCAGGCTTCTCTCCCTAGATCTACCATCTAGATAGCGACTACGCTCAGACACGCCAGTTTACTGGAAATCGTTGTAAAATACATTCTCAGTAAACAAGAGGAACAATATACCATCTAACCGCCTCCGTGGCTCAGTGTAAACAATATTGGGTTTACGAATCGGAGGTTGCGGGTTCAATCCTCAGCGGAGATATGTTTAAGTACTCGGTTTGGTGGTGGTAAGGCATTTTAAATGTCCGCCTGGCTAGCTACCACCCTCTTATCTAAATCTAACGTCAAACAACAATGTTAATAGTATTGTTGTGGTCCGGTTGTCAGGATAAGATAGCCAGTCTCCAAAATATGTTGGGGTTTCCGGGTCAGTACGCTTCCACCTTCGGCCTCATCTTCACTTAACATCAGGTGTGATTGAGGTCAAGTGCTAAACCTATGTGCATAAAAAATCTATCTGTCATAATTTTATTCTACCTATAACTACTCCAACTATGTTTTTGGCGTAACATCCAGACTTCAGACAGACTGATAGATACAAACGTAACTTGACTCAGAGGTTAGACGCGGTCTCCCAATTTGGGAGGTCCGGGATCGATTCCCAGGCAGGCCATGAACCAGTGAGTTTTTAAATTTAATTTAATTACTACCGACTACTCTTAAACGGTGAAGTAAAACATCGTGAGGAAACCTGCATGCCTCAGAAATAAAAATTCATAGGTATGTGAGGTCCCCAATCCGCACTGGGCCAGCGTGGTGGAATATGACCCATATTCGCTCATTATACGAGGGAAGGCCTATATCCCTGCAGTGAGATGTTTACAGGCTGATGATGATGATGATACTTTCATTATTTGTACCTATAGATTTCATTTACTTGTCACTTCCATTTCATCGTAGCTGATACAACTCGCCCACGCGAAGGTTCTCAAATTCTTTTGTCACTAAACAATTAATAAAACGTTAAAATTCCTTTAAAACCATTAGACAGTAGAAAACTGTTTAGAATTAGCTAGTATTACTATGTACAATCGGGTTTAATAATGCATTTCCAGTTCCAGGTTAAACGCTTTCAATTTCATATAATACACTTTTGTATTTAATAATCGATTCTTGCGATTTTATTTTTTATTTATTCGTTTGATGGCATAAGATTATTTTCCATTAGAAATCGAAAGGCATTCGTAAAAATCTTTTAGTTTTCTTCTAGATTTTCGTTTGAGCTGGCACTGAATACGAGTATACACTTTGAAACGTATAGACTCGTACCTACGATTTAACATATGGAACTGCCAATATTTCATGCTACTCAAAGAAAATGATTTGTTTTCTCAACAAACTCTGTAACATTTTACATTCACCGCCTTCATGGCTCAATGTAAACAATATAAGGTTTACGAATCGGAGGTCGCGGGTTCGATCCCCAGCGGTGTACATGTTTAGTACTCGGCTTAGTTGGTGGTAGGGCATTTTAAATGTCCGCCTGGCTAGTTACCACCATCTTATCTATATCGTATCTAAATGTGTTCCGGTTGTCAGAGATAAGATAGCCAGTCCCCCAAATGTGTTGGGGTTTCCGGGTCAGTACGCTTCTATCTTCGACCTCATCTTCACTTAACATCAGGTGTGATTGAGGTCAAGTACGAAACCGTAGTGCATAAAAAAAAAACTATCTTATCTAAGTCTTCCGCCAAAAAACTGTTGCGTTCTGGTTGTCAGAGATAAGATAGCCAGTCCCCGAAATAAGATGGGGTTTCCGCGTCAGTACGCTTCCACCTTCGGCCTCATCTTCACTTAACAGGTGTGATTGATGTCAAGTGCTAACCTGTTGAGCATAAAAAATAATTATTAAGTTAATAGGCTTCAACGCGCTTGTAGAGACTGCTTGACATAAGGGAACCTGTGTTACATATCACCACGGGTCTATCCCACAATTAGAAATGGTCATGCACATAACATCAAGAAAAGAAGTTTAAAACATAAATACTCTATAGAAGAAACGAGCCTACACCTTCCTCAAAGGCCGGCAACGCATCTGTGACCCTTTTGGTGGCCATGGGCGGCGGTGATTGCTTCCCATCAGGTGACCCGCATGCTCGTTTGCCGCCCTCTCATATAAAAAAAAGCCTTTTGCAGCCTACACAGTATTCATACACAAATATTTAATATTGCAATTTATTTATGAACGAAATACACATTAATAAATAGTTTTTATTTTTACAAAAACATTCACAGGTAAAAAATTCCAATCCTTGATTATGCCGATTCCTGCTACCTCGATCTCACTGAAGAGCTTCTAAACAAGCTTGAGCGTCTTCAGAATATGGCTATCCGATTTATATATGGGGTACGTAAGTATGATCACATAACGGAATATCGCGTACTACTAAAATGGCTTCCAATTAGGTATCGTCGTAACACTCACATCGGTTAGGATGTGAGTGTTACGATTTAATATTTTATATAGCTCCGTAACTCCCCCTTATCTCAAAGAGCAGTTCAAATTTTTGGGATCAGATCATAACGTGAATTTAAGGTCCAAATTCGACAATTTGTTAAAGCCTGTCAGCTGTCGTACCAGCTATTTTTATGACTCCTATGCAGCAAAATCTGTCCAATTGTGGAATGAGTTGCTTCGCATTATTCGTTGCGCTGAGTCGCTAGCGGTGTTTAAACGGCGTTTAAGAGAGCATTACTTATCGCTTTGATGTTAAAACATTATAATGGTATTTATTTTGTTTATGTAAGTATATATTTATATATTTTGTAGTATTTTATGTAGTTATGCCCATTAGTCTGTATTTATAATTATGATTATATATTATTACTATTGTTTGAATGTTAGGTATATTTATCATTTATATATATTATGGTATAAGGATTTAGATATGTTTTACTTTTGTAGTTTGCTTTACGCTACGCAGTAGTAGTGTATTATATTAAGTTTCTTTGCCATGGTTGTCTGGAAGAGATCGCTATAAGCGATAAGACCGCCTTTGTACACCGGTTAAAATAATATCACTGTGTATATTTTTAAGCTGTGTACAATAAAGAATTTTTTCTTTCTTTCTTTCTTTCTTTCCATGTAGCGCATCTCCTCGACGTGGCATTGTGCCCAATAGGCAAACGGCGTTCCTGCGCTGAATAGCGAGACTTATTCTCTGAGCCAGGAAGCCGCCCGCTCTATGTGGTCACCAAAAGCCTCGATGAGACGCGCCGACAGGTCTTGGATATTGCAATTATTGTAGAGAAATGTAAATAAGTTCTACATTAAAAATAGTTTTAAAAACAAGCTTTTATTGCTCCATCATGATTATCACATATTATTCTGATACAAAGACGAGTAATATAAAGTCCATCAAGGAATTCCAGTGGCAATCTTCTGCCTCCATCTTTATACCCTCGTCACCTTGTGTAATGGAAAGTGTTCAAGGCAACAAAACAAACAAACCCATTTTCGACTATCTTGCCATTTGTTATCAGGAAGTTCCAGGCCCTACATCCCGGCTCCATCATCAGATCAGCTCCATGGCACCACAATATTGTATAGTCATCGAACTTACATAAATATGACAAATTTCAGCTTATTCAGAAATCAGCAAGTAATTGAAAAATGCTTTGCAAATTTTGAAATGGATAACTTACATACATCTTACATATGAACATGCAAACTAAATATAAGCGTGTAAAATATTGCGCACTAAGCGTTAGCCTTATGTACTTAAAATATAATACTTATATATGAAACATCTGCATCTATATACAAGCGCCGGATGTGGACCTATTAATTAATACCCGTGGTCCCAGATGAACAAACCATCATCGCTGTCGTAAATCAGTTTCAGTTAGCATGTACTAGGCAATGTGGACTACTCGATAAGCTAGGACCTAGACTGACGAGACGAATTGCCACCGGACCAACCTACAGCCACCATCCTAGTTAGACCTTCCTGTGAACGGCACACTTATGCAAACGTCTGTAGTCCGCGAAGCCCAGATAGCCGAGCGGAGTTCACACAAGGCTGGACAGCAATTTACATAGAGCGGTAATAGGCATACATCTCCGCCTGTTTACTGTTGCCTTGCACTTTGACAGATTGCAGATAGTTTTGAAGCGTAGGTATTCTGGTTTGACACACCGACGTATTAATAATATGACCTTTTTACAAATTACAGAATTTCACACGTATTATGTACATAGTCGATGTCATAATGATTTCGTACATGGCCACAGACAGGAACACGACTGTTTTACGTGATCAAAGGTAACATCCTCGCTAATTAAGTTACTCCATCCACTTCTCTAAAATAAACATCTCTTTTACTCTTGTAATTTCCGTGACTTCATTCTCACTCATTCATTAGTAAACAAAGAATAAAGCATTTAAGATGCTCGGTCTGGTACTCCGAACAGGAAAAGTATTTAAAAAGAGTTCTACTCTTGTTCTCCTTTATAACTCGTTTGTTCGGTTACATTTGGAATATGCCTCAACAGTCTGGAATCCCATATATAATGTTTATAACAACCAAATTGATCGTATACAACAGAAGTTCATCAAACATATTAGCTACCGAATCAGTAAGAACTATTTGTCTGCGGTTTCTTCGCCATTTGTACAACTTAAGGTACGTAGAGGTATTAAGGACCAGATATTCCTTTATAAAATTCTGAATCATCATATAGATAGCACCTATCTAGTGCAAAGGCTAGGCTTCATTTGTCCTTAGCGTAGTGTGCGAATCAAACGCCTTTTTAGCGTTCCGATGCATAGAACAAATTTCGGAAAAAATACTTTTGTTATGCGTGCGTGTGATTCGTATAACAAAACTTTCATTGAAATTGATATATTCAATTCTTCATTGGGTCAATACAGGTCAAAAGTCAGCAAAATAGCTTCCAGTACAAATTAATTAAGTTTGTTTAGTTAAGTGATTACAGTTAGTCTCTTTTTGTGTGCATTATGTTTTGGTTGAATGGTATGGTAATCCACAGAAGTGCGTGGGTATCACTGGCTCCCTGTATTCTGATTTATCAAATTGTTTATGGCAAGAATCGAGTATTATTCTCATGTAGTATAATTTACTGCAAAAGAATAAAATATAATTTACATAGAAAATGATAAAAAAAAAAAACAGATAAGCCGGGACTGTGGTTGTTCGTGCACTTTTGGGGTCCATTGCATATAGGTACATAAAAATATTTTTTTGGGCATGTCGATGTATTTGTCTGTTATAGTTCTGGTGGTGTTAAATGAAAATGTTTTCTGAAAAATTTTATCTGTGGACACTGTTTGTCAAAGAATTATTATTTTACCAATATGTTTCTTGTATTATGCTTTGACTGTTTGTGTTCTTAAAATAAATAAATTTTTTTTTTTTGATTTATAGGTAGATATATGCAACACCCACTGATTACAAAAGCCTTTACTTGGAATGTAATATTTATCCCATCAAAAACAAGAATGTAAAAAAGATGCCAATTTCTGATTCTGCTGTCA
Source organism: Oegoconia quadripuncta (assembly GCA_949316235.1). Lineage (NCBI taxonomy): Eukaryota > Metazoa > Arthropoda > Insecta > Lepidoptera > Autostichidae > Oegoconia > Oegoconia quadripuncta. The sequence goes on along the minus strand of OX438754.1, from coordinate 10,578,059 downwards.
TTTAGACCTACAAGAGTTGAATCTAGATCTAATACCAAATTTCTAGACTTCCTTGACAAAACCAAAGTCCATTGTCTCCCTAGAAGTTTTTTCACAAGAATTTCGAATAAACTACTTCAAATGAGATCTACATTGTTGAACAATAAATTTAAACATTGGTATTACTATTTATGCGTTTGATTTAAAAAAATTAATGCTTTAATTATTACTACTTTACTACGACCTACGACCGATTGGTGTAGTGGATAGTGACCCTGTCAGCGAAACCAACGGTTGCGGGTTCGAATCAATTCGAATAAATGTTTGTCTGATGAATACGAACATTTATTCCCGAGTCACGGATGTTTTTATAAATATTTATGTATGTTTATCCGTTATGTAGTATCCATAGTACAAGCTTTGCTTAGTTTGGGACTAGATGATCGGTGTAAGTGCCCCAAATATTAAAAAAAAATATTAAATTCAGTTGAAATTTGGCAAGTTAAAACTTTAAATCAGATTTTTTAAGAGCCACTTTTTTTATACCTTGGCCTACGCACTGCCGTGCGTTTCGATAATATCATCGGTATATATCACTTAAATATGCCGTTTGCTACCTACCACTGATGAAAAACAGCCATGGTACCTAGTGAGCAAAAATACTTTCCTCAGGGATATTGATCACAGGGCTGCTACATTGATAAGGAATTAAAACGAACCATTGCTTATCAAGGTGACCACCGTATCTGGACATGCTAAATCAGATTAATGTCATTAGTATGATTGAATAAATTGCTTCGTGAAAAATTAGAAATGACCCTAACATATAATAGAAATGTATACTAATCAACCCATTAAAAATTCAGGAAACCTGTTTAACCCAAAACTTAATTATAACCAACAGGAAAGATATTGCACAAAAAGATCTTCAAAATGTCAGTATCAAATTTTGCGAGCGTCATTAAAATGTCACGTGACCCGATTAATTGAATCTTTGTATATTATTTAAACAATCACAGACCTATCATCATCATACAACGATGTTGCTCGTTCACACTCTACAATTCCAACAATTTTCCAAGTGTGATAGATAAAAAACGTACAAATAAAATACAATACAACCGGACCGAAAATACTCCGGAAATAGCGTCGATGCCTTCCCGGAACAATAGAACCGCCAAACGCGCAAACAAATGTGGCACGCTTAGTTTCACACAACTTGACGTACTTGCGTTGTCCAGCCCAATATATCTGTGATATTACAATGGTGACACAATTTCCCGAACAGATGATATGGTAATCATTGCAGGCTAAAGCGGCTGCCTCAAACGCTGCGCTGACTTTGACGAAGATTGGCGATAAATATAGAGCGCTGGCCCATGGCTCTGACGTACGTCAAAACTGAAGTTGCTAGATTACGAGATATTTCTGATTACTTACTCCGCGTACTACACAAAACTGGTATCGTGGCTCAATGTAAATAGCATACGGTTTATAAAACTGAAGTCGCGAGTTCGATACCCAGAGAGGTAATTTGGTGCTCGGTTTGGTTGGTGGCTTTTTAACTGTCCATCAGGCCAACTACCATCATCTTATCTAACTTATGTTTGATAACTTGACGACTTGTTTGATTAGAAATTCTGACTGCTATACCAAACGGTCGGGGGTTCGAATCCCACTAGGGGCATAAATAATGAATAAATAAATATCTTTGTGCTGACTTCTATGAAAAAAGTACAAAGTTTTCTAAAGATGTATTTTATGCATAACCACCTCTATTGATATGTGATTAGCACCCTGTGTAATAAATGGTCAATGACCTTTCAGCTTAGTTTCACTTATTTTAGAGCATTCCCTTTACGAGCGGTAGTAGGCTGGATATTCAAGATAGAGAAATTTAAATTGACATTCGACAATACGTTGAAATAAAGGCTTTAAAGTTTAAAGTTTGAGCAGATAATAGTGTAAATGTGCTAAACAGCAGTGACCTCCAAGTAAAGTAGAACAAAGTTTATATACATCAAGCTATGAACTATCCACTTAATTGTCTCGTTCTCCAGAGACCTAAATAGCTTGATAACTATCTCGACTATAGAAGATGTGGCATTTTATTTAACTTTACAACAAACTTAACTTAATATTTAACGATCAAAGTTTGAGGAGATCGTGAGTTTAAGAGAAGTTTCCTTGCTACACAAGCACAAAATGGTTCATTCTTTCCTTCATCATCCATGGGTGCTTATTAAAAAGTAATTTAAATGTTTAAAGAAAATTTATCCAATTTAAATTTTAATTAGATTAAACGCTCGTCACAGTCGTTGGTTATTATAACAATCGCTATGACAAAGTTGAGATTTTGATGAATTCAATATCAAAGAGTCATGACGTTGATGTCTCCCAGTTAATTACAATAAGGTACATTAATTAAAGAGCTTTGATAACTGTCGAGGTATCTCGTTATATAAATTGGACATTAATAAACGAACATTTGTGGAGAAAATGGTATTGCATTCGCTTTGTTCTGTCATCGAGCGAAAACACGCAATCACTATGAAATTTTGATACCATTTAGATACATGGTATCCACATTTTATTGAACTCTATCTAATTTTACGATAAGTTATAAACAAAATGTTTCTATTAAAACGTGAAGAAACATTTTGTACATAACAGATGGCTATTACATAATAAAGTACTTTCTCTATCTGAGTATGTTTTAAGCCATTGTACTGTAATTGAATTTTTATGAAATGATTTTAAAAAGTACCCAAGATAAAACCTAATACAAACCAACATAAAACCAACAAACGATTTTGAAATTTTAATTATATCTTTGAAGAGTTAAACTCCTAGTTCCGACAATACCAAAAGGTAAATATAACGAAATCTCGGAAACTTTCTAACCCTTGGGCCGTTTTAGATCAAATATCCCAAATCGTCGAACCCTTTACCTTAAAAGGTATCTTAAACAAAATATTATATTTCTAAATACATTTGACTATAGCCAACTTGACTTCAGTTAGGTACTACGTCACATTATATAAATAAATAAATATTTCGGACACTTCCAAACTAAGCAAATAGCAAAAGCTTATACTATGGATACTAGATATTTAACGAATAAAAATTCAAAATCAATATCATATATGATCATAAAGATCACAAAAACATTTACCCCTCGCGGGGTTCGAACCTGTAACCGTTGGTTTCGGTCCACTACATCAGTTTGGTCATCGACTATTCATAGTGTTAACAAATCATCATAATATATCATAAATACTACTTATACAAAAAGATGTTCCTTTATAAGCTTTCTTCAGTTGATTTCCCTTTCAGTAGCAGATGCACCAACGATTCGTGTAAATTATATAACATCGACTGCCATCAATGCTTGAAATGTTATACTTACACAAAGCTTTGAAATAATAATAAATTATTCACACTAAACAATAACAATGACAAGAGCATACTATATAGGTTATTTATTGATACCAAACATTACACATTAATAACATTACACATTTATATCTGTGAATTAGAAAAGGTATACAGTTATCTCGGTAATTAGGTATTTCAAATTATTTTGGACCTCTCGTGGGAAGATGAGTGCGTCATAAGCTAAATGTTTATTTTTTAATTAAGTACATTGATACCAGGCTAATAATTACTTACGTAACTTTAATTAACATTCCGAAGTTGTAATTCCCAAGCTCGGTTCTGATGTTAGTAAGAAATTATTCATCATCATCATCATCATCATATCAGCTACAAGACGTCCAATGCTGGACATAGACCGGTCGGAAGGGGCTTGCATCCAGCGATTTCCCGCGACCTTTATCAAATCGTGTGTCTTGTGAATGGACGCCCTACGTTGTGCTTGCCGGTGCGTGGTCTGCGAGTCGAGAACTTTAATGCCCCACCGGCTATCAATTCTTCAAGCTATGTGCCCTGCCCACTTCAACTTGCTAGTTCGCTGGCCTATGTCAGTGACCTTCGTTTGCCTACGGATGTCTTAATTAGTGATTCGATCACGAGAAGATATTATCGGAAACTAATAGAAGTATATTTTTTATTAATACGAGTATTAGATATAAATGAATGATCGTTAGAAGCTGAAAGGCTCGAAAGCAAGCTGACGCTTACATGCCAGAAATACTGTACCGAATGCATAGTACAGTTATTAGTGCAGTAGTGCAAGACAATGCACAAACCACCTCCGTGGCCCATTGTAAAAGTATACAATATGAATCCTCTGATTTAGCAACTTGCGCCTAGAGAGCGATGGCGTACCTTTAAGCGCTTATTACACTATCCTATTTGTAGGAAATTTCATTAGAAAATAAGAAGGTGTAGTCGAAATTAGAACAGTTAGTTTCCGATTTAGTCGATTGGAAGGTCTCGACCGCACTACTTCCATCCTATAAATGCAGAAATTAAGTCAGCATGCATTGCTGGGAGTCTTGGCTCTGTTAATTCAAATATCCTTACTTTAAACAGCAATGTATGTCGAATTTACTAATTAGAGTGTTCCTAATTAGATTTCTTACAAATAGGATAGTGTAATAAGCGCTTCAGATATTTTGTTTTCTATCATACAGCTAATAAGCACCAATCCGATTAAAACAAGGTTATGACGTTGGGTAGCTAGTGACACACTACTAAATGAGACTCAGGGCTTTGTAACAATTAATACCTATATTAGGAAAATTTTAATGGTAAGTTCAGACACACAGTTTGGTTTAAGTTAACTATGAGGTGTGGTTCGTGATCGTCACGAACAGACCGGGCGAGTGGGGGCGTAGATGACGTCAAGGGAGAATCACGTGTTAGTGTGAACCGGGGCGGAGGCCATGGGGACACCAGATGTAGCCGTGTAACTCCAACTGGCAATTAATTATTGTCCCTTACACTCAAAGCGTGCAGCGACCTTCACGCGGTTCTCACGCGGAAGAAGCCGACTACTCCCGACCGTCGACGAGTATGGAACAACGCTGTAAAGTCCTAATTCAATGCCGATTCAATTGAACGCGTGATTGTATAGGTACAAAGTATTAAAATTTAAAAAACGAACCATTCAATTTGAGTGCAGCAGTGGCAGTACTTTTTGCCGAAAGGATCGGTGTTTTATTAGTATTTTTTAAATAAAATTGTAATACATTGAATCTATACAAATACGTATTCAAAAGATTGTGACTAATAAATTAATCCTTATATAGACCCATTCGACTTATTGTAATAGAGAAGAGGTCTATACTCCGCAGTGGGTGGATGTGGGCTGGGAATGATGGTGAGACGTAACTGTAAGTAGTATAACTACGAGTATATTCTACCAGAAATAAAGTTTACGCGACCTCCGACTCCGGCCTTAATGAATTGAGTTATTTCGTCTTCTTTTTGATATCTTCTTAGTTATAACCTTATTCGGAATTAATAAATTTTTTTTGTAAGTTTAATAAAATATTAAAATATGAATTTGTGTATAACCTTATTTTATGAATTTCTTTGGGCTAAATCTGTCATTTGATAACCTACGTGAGGGGGGGACCTAGAATTTTTTTTTATGCACAACGGGTTAGTACTTGACCTCAATCACACCTGATGTTAAGTGAAGATGAGGTCGAAGGTGGAAGCGTATTGACACGGAAACCCCAACACATTTGGGGGACTGGCTATCTTATCTTCATCTCTGACAACCGGAACACAACAATGCTTTTAACATTGTTGCTTGGCGGCAGATTTAGATAAGATGGTGGTGCTAGCCAGGCGGACATTTAAAATGCCCTACCACCAACCAAATCGAATACTTAAACATGTACCCCGCTGGGGATCGAACCCGCGAATCGAATGGTAAACCCAACGTTGTTTACATTGAGCCACGGAGGCGGTTAATTATTTGTTGCATTGCTACCTGTAATTATTTGTTGTCAAGTGTAACAAAATGGCTGCTAACGTCCGCCATATTGGACGGTATTCGCTATGACACTTCCTAGAGCTGTACCAATCCCACGATATCTCATCTGTCCAAATCGACTGAGCCATTTAATCTGCAGGTATCATACATACATGTATGTCTATAGGTAACATACATACATACATACATACATAGGTACAGATGCGGTGAATACATTACTGTGTTTTCGGCTTCGCCGTAGTCGGGTAAAATTCAGGGGTTATTAGAGGTCGCAAATTAGCCCCCAAATTGTAGTTTTCTCTTATGTGGTTTCCTTGTGTTTTTATTATTGTTGTAATATGTGTAACTATATCTAGTCTGGTTGATATCTATTTCAACTGTTTAAGGCATAGACTTATATACTATTTGAGGAATAAATAGGGTATTTTAGCACGCTGCCACCTACACCATTATCTTCATTTAACATTAGGTGTGATTTAGTGCGTCGTTTGCGTATTATCTGTATTTACGATCTGTAGGAATCTGGATATCATAATTAGTAAATCCCAGCCACTAATATTCTTAACTAAGTAATTAACAGTACAGGGAAATACTAATTACCTACGTAAGCTTTCATTCGCTATGAATCGGCTGCAAAATGATATGCCTCTTTTTATTCGACCACGGTAGAGCCAAAAAGAATGTCTATTTAACACATCTGTATGTATCTACCTACGCCTAAACGCCACGGCTAATACATGAAGTTAAAAATGAAGTGTCGTTAGATTCATTTGGTGTCATGGGGCACATGTCATCATGATTAATCTTATGGCGGACGTTAGCAGCCATTTTGTTTCATTTGACAACAAAAAATTCCATCATTCAGACAGATGAGTATGATAGGTCTTGTCTAAAAGAATTCAAAAATAGGTACATAAATAAAAATTAACTAAACAAAAATTGTAATAAAAAATGACATAAAAGTCGACTACGCTATAACAATATCCACCTTTATAAATCAAAAACAAGAGGAAAAACTCGATCTAGTAAATCTGCTACAATACACTAATCGATAGGCATGAATTGATTGATGGACCACCGCATTGGTCTCCGACCTAGACCTAAATCAATCGCGTAATTTCCTCTTGTTTTTCATTATGGGGGCGTAGCCGGGTTCTAGTAATTTTTTATTACTATTTTTTTTTATTATCTGGGCATCTGACTTACTGTTTGATAGGTATGCTGTTGTGAGTCCCATTGGCGAGCACGCGTAACAAATGCCACTGATTTATCCACCGTCTGCCCGACAGAACTGTTTTATAGCTCCATCATGTTGCCACCCTCGAGTCCGTTGCAGTGATTCTGAACGCGATACATAGTATCGTTGGCCGTTCATTACAAATGGTTGCAAGTCTGTGTACTATAAGTCGTCTATACGTCGATATGTATAATTGCGGTATGAATCTAGAATGCGCTAAAGCTCATAATTAATGCATTCTAATTTGTGTTCTGACTGTTGGTGATAAGGTAGCCAGTCCCCAAAGTTAGAGTTTTTAGGTAAGTGATCTTCGATTTCGGCCTTATCTAGCGTGATGTATCTTGCCCATCGTGAAGAAATAAAAATACATGGAAATGTCGCCGATGTATATTAGTGAAATACTACTATTTATGTTATCAATGATGAACTTTTGCATTCTACTGTACTCTCCACATCTTACCGCCGCATACCAATACCAATTGTACCGTTACCCTTATTCAAACAGAAATTTAAAACTTCCAACTTTCATTTTTTTGTAGGAAAAGGTAATACGATAACTTCAAATATGAATTACTTTATTTATACGAAATTGACACCAAACTTGGTCTCGTGTGTAATATCGTGGCATTAGAATTTTGTTTGCGTTAACTCCCCTTACGCACCCTTGGCCGGATCTGGTGGGGCCAGGGTTTAACCTGCTCAATTTGACCTAGGCTACACCCGCACCAAGTTTCATGGTCACAATCTACAGGGTTCTTATGACAAGAGGACCCGGGGTAATAGGGTGCCCATGACAAATATTTTATATGTTGGTTTGTGTATGTGGGTGTCAACTACAAGGTGCATGGACGACGACTTAAGGTCGTGGTAGTCGCTGGAAGTAGGCCACTTCCAACCGGACGCGCTGGAATTCTATGAGGAATGCATACCCAGAACCCTCACTTTATATGGGTTATATGGGGGACTGCCTATGTTATTTTCTACAGCACAATCACAACACACACACACGCACGCACGCACGCACGCACGCACGCACGCACGCACGCACGCACGCACGCACGCACGCACGCACGCACGCACGCACGCACGCACGCACGCACGCACGCACACACACACACACACACACACACACACACACACACACACGCAGCTGTAACAGAACATTGTTGCTTAGTGGCAGACTTATATGAGATAAGTGGTAGCTAGCCAGGCGGTCATTTAAAATTGCTCTACCGCCAGCCAAACCGAATACTAAACATGGTCCGCCGCTGGGAATCGAACCTGACCGCGACCTCAGTTTTGTAAGCTTACCTATGTTATTTACATTAAGCAAGGGAGGCAGATAAAATATTGTTATATTTATGTAATAAATTAATATACAAATATTCTTTGCTGTATATGTAATATTTTATTCGATAACCCAACCCTCGGGCTTCATTATAAATAATTTTGTTTGTGTCAGTTATTCATATTCAGGGAGATTACGCTAATTAAGTAGGTACGTAGAACGCATGTTATCACAATAAATATACACCCACGTAATCTGGACGAAATGGGAGCCTACAGATCCCCACAGGAGAATACGGTTAAAATTAGTTTCACAGTGAATTCGCACGGCAATTTCGAATTGGCAAGCTATTTTCACGACAAGTTGTGCCGAAACAAAGTTTGACACTGCGCATATGTTCCCGACAGATATCTATGGCACATCGGTTGCATTTACGGCGTCCCGAAGACATTACAAAAGCCATTCCCTTATCTAATGTTCTCCTTAGATTTATTTAACTTTTCCACGCCTCCGCATCTCGGAAATCGGTCGATAAAGATGTCAACAAGAAGAGGTCACCAATACCGCTGGGAAACGAAATACAAAAACATCCTTTTCATTGTCCGACACTAAGCAGTGCTTGTATTATATATGTTATATGCAGTCCCATAAAACGGTCTGAAATTATTTTATGCTAGCTTCCCGCCCGCGGCTTCGCCTGCGTTGAATAACTTTATCGCGGAAATTTGTTTATCCCGCGGGAACTATTGGGATAAAAAGTCCTATGTTTTAATCCAGGGTATCCATCCACCTATACAACAAATTTCATCCAAATCCGTTCATCCCTTTCGCAGTGATTGAGCAACAAACAAACAAATAAATAAACAAAGAAACAACCAAACTTTCGCATTTATAATATTAGTTAGATGTATAATTATTTGCGACCGTGGCTCTGGCCGCGTCGAATTTTTTTTTCTTTTCTGAACAGTTAACGTATGTCCTTCTACCGCCCTTCAATCAATCCTTGTGCGAAAAATTAAATCGTTTTGATGCTCCGTAACGACGTGAAATAAAGACAAACAAACAAACATATTTGTAATATTATAAAAGTATGAAGTATGTAATCGTCGAACGCAACTCGGTTGGGCAGCATTTGGGAAGCTATGTAATATCTTCTCGTCCTAAATACCGCAATTCTTTGATCAGTGTGTGTTGCCAGTGATGACATATGGAACTAAAACGTGGTCGCTCACTATGTAAAAAAGCTCAAGGTCTCCCACATGGCAATGGACAGAGCCATGCTTGGAGTCACCCTGCGGGATCTAATCAGAAATGAGGAGATCCGTAGGAGAACCAAGGTTACCGATATAGCCCGAAGAATTGCCAAACTTAAGTGGCAGTGGGCGGAGTACATTGCTCGTAGGAGCGACGGCCCTTGGAGCGGAACGGTTCTCGAGTGGCGACCACGCACCGGAAGACGCAGCGTGGGCGAGCCCCCCACGAGGTGGACCAACCATTTGGAAAAGATCGTGGGAAGCCGCTGGATACAGGCAGCGCAGGACCGATCGTTGTCGAGATCCTTGAGAGAGGCCTTTGTCCAACAGTGGACGTCTTTCGGCTGATATGATCAACAGCCTTACGTGCTCCCCACTATTGGCGCGCATGTAGTCTGCTCTCTACAAGAGAGGATACACTCCTTAGTACTACTCTAAAACCACGCATGTCCAATGAGGATTAGTGGATTTGTGTGGCAGGTAGCAAGTCAATCTTTTCAAGTTGATTTCTTGAGCCGCTTCTTCTCCCACAGATGATTTCCAGTAAGATTTATATTGACATTCAACAAATTATAACATGCACCTATCTCACGTTAAAGACATGGTTGAAGTTTAAAGTCCGACAACCAGGACTGATTATTTAACGTGCCCTCCGAAGCACGAAAATACTGGTAGTCTAGTGACCACCCATTCATGAACTAACCGCGCCAGACATTACTAAGATTCGCTAATCGAATACACACACACATAAGGGCATCAGTAAAGATATTATGTAAATACGAAACTCAGAAGATTTGCCCACTCGACAGGCTTTTACAGCATAAGCCTTTTAATTTTTCTTGACTAATAACTTCATCCATTCTATAGAAACAGATAATTTAAGCACGCTAATCCCAAGTATATGAGTCTGTTAGAATTCAGGAATAGATAGCGCAGCAGCTTGGCTTGGCCGTAACAGATAATGACGTCATCAATAAAGCTTCGCAACGTTGGGCTGCACTGGGCTCGATCGCCGCAGATATGCCTTCGTAATCAGATTATGTTAAATTCTAACCACATGGGACTTAACAATGACTGGCAAAGGATCGATCGATGCTGAAACGTATTGTGGAAATGGTTGGAAAACGAGGATAAGACAAAAGGAAACATAACAAAGCAAACGATCACGTCATTAGCTGTGTAGAGCTTCTCCTTTTGAATCGAAGAAAGGACACAACTATATAAGAGGATGAGAAAAAAGTACATATGTTACTCGTATATTACGTTCTCGAAATTCAACAGAAAGTAATTCATCGTAGTTCTACCATGTGCTTAACTCGATGTTAATATCATCGAATTAAAGATTTTAGACATGTAGCCGGTTCTGTCTCCAGCAATACTTGATAAATATCTGTTGAAACAATTTGGTCTATGCTTTATTTATTTAATAACATTTACGCATGGGTGTAGTACCCAATTACTTAATTAATATACATGATAAGGTATATTACAATTATTTGTTTTCCATATGAGTTCAACTAGAAAATAAACAGTCAGTCTACTGACTGTTTATTTTATTGTATCTACAATAGAATTAAAATTTGATGTCAATACTAATTGACCGCCTCCGTGGCCCAATGTAATCAACATAGGGTTTACGAATCGGAAGTCGCGGGTTCGATGATCCCTAACGGGCTACATATTTAGTACTCAGTTTGGTTGGCGGTAGGGCGTTTTAAATGTCAGCCTGGCTAGCTACCACCTTCTTATCCAAGTCTACCGCCAAACAGCAATGTTAATAGCATTGTTGTATTCCGGTTGTAACAGATATGATAGCCAGTCCCCCAAATAAGATGGGGTTTCCGGGTCTTCACCTTCGGCCTCATCTGCACTGAGCATCGTGTGATTGAGGTCAAGTGCTAAGCCGTTGGTACAAAAAAAACAGATTAAAAGCCACAGAAAACATATACAATAAGACGACTAAAAACATACAATTACCCATGTCCCTCACAGAATCTGGAGAAATCAAACAATATACTTTTATCTACAGCTACTTTACTATAAAGTCTTAATTATAAACCGAAGCACTTGTGGTGCAATCGCATTCGCTATACGTTTTCAATTAGCAATGGGTGACCACTAGTGACATTTTAATAAGAGCGTTTTGGTGCTTCAGTTGGCACGTTAAATAGTCGGTCCCAGTAGTTTTCAATTGAATGCAGTCTTTAAACCAAATCGGTGGCCTACAAGGGCGGCTTAAAAACCCCTCAGGTGGCCACTAGTCTGACAAATTCACCAATCTACACTGAGCCCCTATGGTGGATTATGGCCCATACCCTCTCCCACTGGAAGAATAATGGGTTCCAATAGTGGGGACGTGTAGCGCTGTTAATAATTACGACCTATAGGGCCCGAATTTGAGGGGCGGCATGATGATGGTACGAGACGGGAGTTTACGGCCTTCTTGCCCTAAAGCAGAGAATGAGTTACAACGATTTCTATATATCTCTTTCAATCTTAAAGCGATGAGCAACATTGAAAGACATCCCAACTCTTAGGCATCCATAACAATTTTATTTTGCAAAGTTCCGTTTTACTACTTGTAAGTTCCGGTTTATTTATTGTTTGTAAGATTTGATTATTAATCAACAAAGTCGCTCTTACCAAATTAGTTCGGTAAGTTTGTTTGTTTTTTTTTTCAGTGAAGTATCCAACTGTCGTAGCTGAAACAATTTTGATTTTTCAAGGAAACTGTTTCTTTTCTAAAATCAAGGCAAAAAAAAATAAAGTTGTTGAACTGTTATTGGTGTCGATTCGGATGTACAACCAACTAAAACTAAACTTAACCAAAATTCGACTAAAATTAGTTTAATCAAGTGCCTATCTATCTAAGTTAAGATTAACTAGTTCTAGTCTCAATATAAACTCGTTTTTATTTGTAAATTATAAGAACAATAAATTAAATTTTTCATGGATCTTACGGCGATTTATCTGAAATTATCCTATGACTTTAAATTGAAAATTTTGAAAACCCCCTACTATCTATCTATCATTATCATCAATCATCCAAATAAACAATCAACTACGTCAAAGCTAAATATTTTCGAAATAGCCTAACTGATTGTCATCAAATATAGCTTTGAACTACCCCGCAAACGTCAGCTTTCGAAAAAAAACATTTACAAATCGCTTCAGCCGTTTTCAAATTTGTAAGACAACTCTTTTTGCATGGAAGTTAAAAATGTCAAACACTTCTAATCTATTTTTGATTATTGTTTTGTAAAATTGTATGTAAAGTTATTGGAATACAATTATTTATTGAATTTATAACATGAAAGTAATTTCAAACGGCCATGGACAATAAAGCAAGGAAAATTATGTATATAGATCGAAGTGTACATTAAAATTACTCAGTCATTCATACATAACGCTTTAAACCACAAAAGAAAACATGAAACATCAAAATAAAAAATTCCGTCAATAATTTCTATTGTTGTAATGGTGTGAAAAGTACAATTTTCTCCGGTTAAATATCTAATTCGTGGAGTTCAGTTCATTAACTCGGTGAAAAAATGGACGATTGAGCAGTTCAAGAAAGAATAAAAATTTGTTGGGCTATAAATTAACCAGCCCCCGAGGGTGGAACTCGCAATCTGCATTAGCCGAGACGCACTTCTCTCCAGCGATTAAATGAAATTTCACGGCCGGTTGCCTTCGGAGTTCGCTGGACAAAGGTCTGGGGATATTTAAATTGAATGCTTTTAATCCGACAACCTCCACTCGACGTGTTTTTTCTAGCCACTCTCGTTAATAGTTCATTGCAAATCAATAGCTTAGCGGAACCCAAAGAGCCAAACTTCTAAAACTTCTTACATTAGCCAAACAAAGAAAAGAAAATTGAAGGAAAAGAAATTAAAGAACAAAACGAAATATTGTGTCCAAAAAGACTGTCACACTGATGGATTTAAATTTTTAATGAGAATCCGAAAGCCCGTCGAGCACTCAAACTGAGAAGTTCTTATTGCTTTTTTCAGAATTTTTAATCGATTTACTTTACATCGAATGAAAATAAATTCCGTAGACCGTTTGTAGGATTGTAAGATTACATAGACAAATACTATGAAAATCTATCGATATTTAATTTAGAAAAGGCTCGAGATATATAGGGATCTAGAATTTATTAATAGATCTAACTGAAGGAGTTTCTCCTTTAATGGTTTGGGTCTACGTATCGCAATCGAAGCTACAAGGTATCCCCTTTCTCACTAATCGAGCAATTCCTCCCATGTTATTAAGGGAAAATGGGAATGTTCGCAGGCCGTTGCGTTCTGAGAACGAGTTTCTTATAGACGGTATTGAATTTTTAAACAAATTTTTCGGCCCGCCGGCCCGTGAATCCACTTTATGTTATAGGATTAGAACCTTATTACACCATTAAACCTTCCATGAATAATTTTTCGTAGTTCCCAAGTTAGATTTCACGTGAGGTATGCAAGCAAGTTAACGTTGCCTGCGGGAAATTTAAAACGACTATCGTTATCATAATTATCTTACAGATTATTATTTTAAAAGATTCAATATTGTTATCAAATTCTACTTAATGTAGTACTTAATACTCTCAAATGGTACATTAGCAGGCAAAACACGAGTGACAATTGAAAATCTGGCCTATCCCCTGGGGTGGCATCAACATTTCTGTACTAGTGGCGTGGGCCATTTGAAATCTCTGCAAATTAAAGCAGGGGACAGCTCAACAAATCCAAGAAGCAACCCGACACAAATAACTAATGTCTGTAGGAGCGTAGTGCACTGAGTTCGGCAAAGTCACCCGTGCTAATGTGACACTAAGTTCTTTTCAGAAGAGTAAACATAACACCAACGCGAAACTTCTGGATATTTATTTTCTTAACTTTTACTCCTGATTTTAAAGATAGCAGTACCTAATCTACGGGTAATACAAGCGCAAAGTTCTTATTGGATTACAGAACAAGCAGTAATATTTTGGCGAAGTTTTCCTCTTGGTAATCTTTTAGAAGATAGTTACACTCTGGTATTCCTATTATACTGACTATACATGGTATTAGCTTCAGTCTTATACTAAAAAGAATTTTGTACTAACAATATAGGTAGGTACTAATCAGGAAAACAGATACATCTGCAATTTACTTGCTACAAAAACTCTCTTCGTTCGCTCACGCCGCTGCGACATGGAATCCCAGCAAGATTTACGTTTAAAGGCTACGTATTTGATTACGAACGATTTGATACATAATAAAAGAGTCAATACTTAATCTGATTTTGATTAAAGAATTTATTAAGTTTAGGTGTAAAATGATATAGCCCTTCTGCCGATTTATTCATGTACTTACTGATTCCTAGTTTCAATAGATTTCCAACAAAGTAGAATAAATACATATTTCGGACACTTCCACCAATTTTCCAAAGGCAAAGACTGTTGGATACTAGACACATCCATGACACGGGATTAAATGCTCGTATTCATTACACAAACATTTACCCCTAGCGGGATTCGAATCTGTAACCGTTGGTTTCGAAGGCAGGCTAACTAGCCTCAACACCAATCGGTCCTCAAGGAGTGTGCTAGTCAATTCAGAACGATTGTCGCAAAACCGACTTTCGACAAAATGAAGAGGTTATCAATTCGTCCCATTGCTCCAGTATTTTCTGGGATTCGTACCTCAAAAGGTAAAAAAGAAACCCTTGTAGGATCACTTTGTTATCTGTTTGTCTATGCTTCAAGGCCCTTTTTCTCAGAAAGGGCTGGAGCTGCGGCCCCAATTTAAGTTTCTAATGTATCTAGTAATAATATCTAGTAATAGTAATGTATATAGTAATAAAAGAAAGTATTCACTAGATATTAATAGTTTAATACAATAACTGTTAATAAAATAAATAATACGTCAATCATATCCACGATAAGTAGATATAATATCGCGAATTAAAATACCTTTCAATGTTTTCGGCAGTTGATGCTAGAGGAAACACTATTTCTTGGCGAGATGGTACGCAGGATAGATGCTGCAGTTAATGCCCTTCCCAAGGATTTAACCGACGTTATTTCTGCCATCATTTAGTTCAATTTCACATTACGGGTTTTAAAGGAATTTTTATTACGACAGCAGATTGATTCAGAAAGGATATATTTTTTTAAACCTTAACATTTACGGTTCAAACTAAAAAAAAACAATGACTGTACTGAAAGTAGTCAACTGAAAAGTCATCATTATTTCATCATTACCAGACTTATTTGGATGTGATCTGATATCAACTAACTCGGGTGATTGTTTTTACCCGACTGCCCCCACGAAGAATGGTAAAGTTTTTCGAGCATATGTACGAGTATGTACAGTCAGCTGCAGAGAAATATGACCCCCTATTCGCACGTACTTTGTACGGGGTGGTCATGTTTCTCTGCAACTGGCTGTACGTACATGATTGTTTACAGATATTTACACATTTTAGTTTTGCATTATTAGTCTTGCTCTCCTCAAAATCAGAAAATAAAGAGCATTTAGTTGTCAAAGATTGAAGCTAAAGTCGTTATTGGATTTAGTGGAATTAAACGTCGGCCGTGATCATTAAAACGAAAACTTTGTCTTTTGCGACTCGAAAACTTCTATAAACGGACCTCAAAAACAAGTTGCCAAAGTAAGAAGTTAGTTACAAGTTTAGATGTGATGGTGCAAGGTGTAAAGTTGCATCACGCCAAAGTTGTCAACATACCGAACGCAACGCCACCTTCTGGCCCGGCCTCTACAACTTGAAGTTGGTCAACTAATCCAAGTTTTCGTTTACTGGTTAATGAGACGAGTTTGATACGAATTCTCTACGCGCCGGGCAAATACCTTACCCACTACCCACTAATATACCCTACCTATAATACCCACCCATAAATACCCACTTTGAATAGGTTTCTCTAGCGACTTCTATCAAACTAACGTGGAGTATGGATACCTACGGAAAAGTCGAAGATCATCAGCTAACAGCTGCTGCGAACAACGATATAAAAGATTTCTAATCACGTAAAATTGTAAACGTGTATATAAACCCATTCTTTAACGACAAATGAGCATGAGTAATCCATCCGACTTCCAGCTACCCAACTAATATTATAAATGCGAAAGTTTTGATATTTGTTTGTTGCTTTATCACGGTGCAACGGATGAACGGATTTGGATAAAATTTGGTCCACAAAGGAATAGGACATAGAAATGAAATGAAATTCTTTAAATCATGCCATTAAACACTATAAAACTCATAATTTTTTACAATAGGTAGTTAGTATAATATTTAAACAAATATTGTCCTGGCATCATTGTCTAAGATGTTCGTATATTACTTCAAACTCTGTCTCCTACACTAGTCCTAGAACCGTATCGCAGGAAGACAGTTACCGTAGAACAACAAATATGTAGCCAAGTTACATTTTTATACAATCTGTGATGCAAATAAAGATTTTTTGGATACTAAATAAAGAAAAGAAGAAAATGTAACATCTTTGCAAGTGTAGTTTTGTGGGAATACATATGAGTGTTAATGCACATAGATAGATAGATAGATAGATATGTGTGTGTACGTAATTGCGTGTGTTCCTTTTTGTATATGTGATAGCGAGCTATGATGCATATATAATGTTATACCCGAGTGATATGCAACGCATGGCTGATATTGTGTTCTGATGCCTATGAAGTGGACAATTGGAGATGCTATTTAATAACTTGCATTAGTATTTCTGTATGGTCATAGTCTTTAGTATGCAATTAGTCTTTCACCTTTGTTAAATTAAGTTTCCTGTGGGCTTCGCTTCGCTTCTCCTTGCGATATATGTTAATCACGAAAGGTGTGAGAAATGTCCTAAAACGTTGTGCAAAATTTGCACTTTATTTAATACGGTTTTGACTCCTTGTATACACAACCTAACATTACCACGATAGCAGATTAATTTATTATTTGCATAGTCCTTCAAAAGCTGCAACAGGGTGTAAAAGAAGAGTACCTAAAAGGTTTACCGAAGAGTATCTTTATAGCTACTCTTTGTGTTCTTTCAGCTTTGATCAAATGGGTCTTAGCAGCTTCTCCCCAAGTGGAAATGCAATACATAATTATTGAATGAGTAAGTGCCAGACATATTTGCTTAAGAAGTGCTGTATCCCCAATACATCTGAGAGGGTTAAAAATTCCGAAGAGCTTTCTAAGTCTCCCAACGACATAATCAATGTGGTCAACCCAGGTTGAAATAACTTTTATAGAAAATATAATCGAGAAACTGCTACTCCATACAAAAGTTCATTACTTAGATACGCATTCAGAGTTCCATAAATGGGGGGTCTGTGCATGCGAAAATTACAAATTCACGGTCGCATTTCAAAAGTTCGCATTTTTGTAAAGACACATCATTCGCATACGATTATGGGTCCATTCATTTTCGAATCTGCATAATCGTAAATTTGGTAGTTTGAGTTTAGGTCACCATTGTTCAGTATATTGAGTTACTTTCTGTTTTATCTTTAAAATCTATCACTTTTTTATTTTAGTCAAGTTCTTCTACAAAATATTCTGTGTATAACTAATAATATTTGACTTTTTAAACAAATTAGCAACACAGATTTCGATTCGATTAAAAATGCAGAAAAATGGAACCAATAGCAAATAATCGCACGTTGAATTGATTCCGATTTTCATTAGTAAAAGTTCATAAATCATATCCCTGAAATTAAATTGATTTGGACTGGACTGGACTTGTTTCTTTTTTTTATGCACAACGGGTTGGTACTTGACCTCAATCACACCTGATGTTAAGTGAAGATGAGGTCGAAGGTGGAAGCGTACTGACCCGGAAACCCCAACACATTTGGAGGACTGGCTATCTTACGAGTATCTCTGACAACCGGAACACAACAATGCTATTAACATTGCTGCTTGGCGGCAGATTTGGATAAGATGGTGATAGCTAGCCAGGCGGACATTTAAAATGCCCTACCACCAACCAAACCGTGTACTGAAACATGTACCCCGCTGGGGATCGCTACCTCTGAATCGTAAACCCAATGTTGTTTACATTGAGCCACGGAGGCAGTTAAAAAAGGAGGCGGTGAGTTGGTTGAGTCTAAGTTAAGAGTTTAAGTTACCGTTACATATTATCCAGTTAATATAATATTATTATTACCTATAAAAAATTCGTCAAGTTTTATTGAATTACATTTACAATTGTGATAATTGTAAGTTATTTACTTTTAAAAGTACTTGTCATACAATTTACCAATAATTATGTCACTTTTTATAGTGTGATCTTCACTTATATAAACACGTCATGAGTCAAACTTATTGGGCGATCTTTCCTTGTCCTAACTTGTTGGTGAAACAGAGATTTTCGTCGGTCTTTTTGGACCGACCGTAAGCAAACAAAAGCGTCTGGCCTCCGTAATGGAAATTACATACCCCCGAGGTCGGAAATCAAATTGACAGAAGAGGTTAAACAAACGATGCGGTCAGGGAGCCGAGACCGTAGTCCGTCGAATATTAATCGGTTGGTAAATGCGCTTTTATTTGTTTTTCCTTTCCCTCTCAGGTCTGATCCCGCGGCGCCTTCACTTTCTTTGCTTAACTTAAATAAAGCATGCATTAATGATTTATATCTACACTGCGATTATGCTAAGTCAAATACGACACTATTGGACGTAGTAACTATTATCTAATGTGTGATGTTGGGAACTACTTTTATTATTAGCCCCGATCCATAGAACACGTGACGTTCAATTTATTTCACCCTAACTTTCCGCCCACGGCTTCGCCTGCTTGGAATGACTTTATCGCGACTATGTTTAATTTGTTTATCGGCATATAAAGTATCCTATATTTTAATCCAGGGTATGTTTTACCTATGTACCAAATTTCATCCAAATCTGTTTATCCGTACCGCCGTGATGGAGCAACAACGAAACAAACATCAAAACTTTCTCATTTGTAATATTAGTTAGAATATAACTTTACTTATATAACCTTTAAAAGCGTGACTAAAAGAATGTGAGCAATAACAACTAAACATCAGTGATGTGGAGCAGCGTTATGTCATTAGTGCGGAGCTTCTAAAAAATCTGCCATCACCAACCCATCTGCCCAGGGTGGCGATTAGGGCAGATCTTCCCATAGAAAGCCATGCAAGTCATTGGATTGGACCTTAATCACGCCTGTTGTTAAGTGAAGATGAACTCGAAGGTGGAAGTGTACTGACCCGGAAACCCCATTTGAAACACATTAGAGGGACTGGCTATCTTATCTCTGACAACCGGAACACAACAATGCTATTAACATTGCTGCTTGCGACAGATTTAGATAAGATGGTGGTAGCTAGCCAGGCGGACATTTAAAATACCCTACCACCAACCAAACCGAGTACTTAAACATGTACCCCGCTGGGGATCGAACCCGCGACCTCCGAATCATAAACCCAATGTTGTTTACATTGAGCCACAGAGGCGGTCAAACCACCACGGTTATATCCACCCTGATAAAGACTGGACACGCATACCACGCCATTAAACACATACATACACCCATCGTTTCTCGTCGAAGTTAAGAAGCATATTTAAAGAAGCGTATTTTTTCTTACTTCAGATATCAGGTACTTAATTAGGTCATCATCACGTCACAGACAATGTTGTTTACATTGAGCCCCGGAGGTGGTTGATTTTTATAGGCTGTTGATCATAATGATACTTTATTTTACTCTATCTAAGCCTCTTTGCAGTTTAACCCCGACGAAAGATGGGTGGTATGTGCTTGACGGCATTGTGTATGTGTGTGACTCTAGTGTTTGCGGTTTTTTTATATTAAAGACTAAACGAGGGGACAGGTTATGAACAATGCCCTTCCATCTTCACGTGCCACCAATTCGTACCACCAGTGGCACGAGGAGGATGTTTGATGAAATCGGTTAAGCCGTTTCTATTCTGTTAACACAGTGTTTGGTGAATTTCGATGATGGAGTAGTGTTTCCAGGATTTTCTATTTTTTTTTATTATACTTGGTAATAGATTCTTAACTATGTTTAATGGAAATTGGTTAAGCCGTTTTGAAGATATTTATATTTTAACACTGTATTTTGGTCTAAACCTACCGGAATGATATATTCGTCTGTCCAATCAATGTATCGGGGATTTTCTAAATTTTCAATTTATAGTTATATTCCTTGTTTTCCGTCCTTAACATAGTAGTCATGTAATATCAGCATACCACGTAAATAAAATATGTTGGATCGCTAAAAAGTTGCAGATTCATTTAATTAATTTGGCACCACGTATGCGCCCTAGAAGTAAAATTTTGGCAACTCGATACGTCTCCACTAGATGTTTATACCCTTATCATTTACTTCTGGCGCTTCTTTGGTACCAAAAAAAAACGCAAGCTAGCTAAACGGCAAATTATTGTTAATGTTTGGTTTGATAGCTGTAAATATTTTAGCTGGATTCTCTGTGCCGCGTGTTTTGGTACACAGTTCTGATTCTTATAGCTTATATCTTGTACCTTATTACAATTGTTTGTTACCTTGGACACCTATAGGACAAAGTACACTAGAAGTATCTAAAAGAAAACTTTCATTATAAATAAATATTTATTTATGAAATTAGTCAGATTATACCTCCTCCTGTTATACAGATGGCACTTGGAACTGATCTCTAATATTTAGCTTTTAGTTACCAAATCTACCCCCGTTGTGCCACCGCTTTGGTGGTGGCCTATGAAAATAATCCGAAGAATAGGTAAATATTATGATAAAATTACAATTTGTTTAAACTATATTGTTATTTAAAAGTAATCTAAATTAAACAAATAACCATCAGGACCTATGTTAATAACTAAAAATCTGTGAATATAATGAAAATTGAATCTAATCATAATAATAATGCTAAAATCACTATTACAGAGTAAGTAAGAATATGTGTTAATAAATGATATTATTTATAATGAATATTATCTAATAAATTCTAACAATAATAAACACAGAACATGATTGATAGATAAGATAATAAATAAATTATTAAGTACCTGATACAAATTCACACAACATTATGAATAAATCTGAGTATAACGTCATATAAGTAAGTTGTCGTAACATGTCAAATTAACGAGGTAACACCAATATGTAACATACGTGATGCTAGAACACACAAAATAGAATTCAGCTTTTTTCATAATTAAAAAAAAAATATTTTAAGACGTCCCCGATTTGATGTATACTTATATGCAATAAAGTGTTAAATAAATAGATAAATAAAGCTGCATAAATAGTGCCACCACGTGACACTATTATTGAATAACTCTTAAACTACAGTGGCACATTTTTTTTCTTTAGACTCTTGGCACTATTTTAGCAAAAATTTTTAACATTATCGAAATAGCTGAATTTCACTTTGTATATTCTAGCATCAGTTAGGTAATTTGTATGATCTCGATATGTTATTGGTGTTATGACAACACATTGCGATTCTACTAATAGCACACGAAACCAAATCCTCTCCAAAGAGAAATCGACAATCATTTATGGAAGTCTCGATATCTGTTCGTCCGTTCCTCTCTCACGCATATATTTCAGAACTGACGTGAACAGTTATTATTAATATTTACAAATTGTTGATATTTGCATTTGAAATGTAAGTCTGTTCCACATCCTAAAATGGACTAACACTAACTAACACACAAACGCTTCAGACACATCAAAGCTCTAATTGAGTAATTATAAAATGCAAGAAGGTAGTGTATCGCGTATCGTTATTCTACTGCATTCAAAGAAATTAATACCAAAAGTGTTCATTCACATTGCGAAGTTATAACTATTCTAAATTATTTTATTTCAGTAATTCTTAATTTAATTAAAAGGAACGAATGTTATTAAGACACCTTGTGTCTGAAATAAATAAAATCTATAATTATTTTAAATCCTACGATTTAATTGATTTTTTGTAGTTCTTTGAATACAGTCACGCCTTGGTTTCGTAAATTAGCTTGAGAACTTTCATCTCAATAAACGAGTCTTTAATAGCGAATAGAGTTACCTTCATAGAAACTTAACACCTAGCTACTGGATGTTGATGTGATAGTTCTGCTTGTAGTATATGATGAACTATATGTGGAACTTTCGTCCATTGAAAATGTTACACTGCTTTCTTCAGCTGGCACAAATGCATACTTAATGACGTTCTGGTCCAAGAATTTTTTGCAGTATAACATCAGCTGTAAGGTCAAAATGATAACATTAAAATTCTGTGCCTACACTTTTTTCCGGTCGAGGAGCGCGCAACTCAAAGAAGTTTCAAAGTCAAATTTTTATTTTGTAGGTACACAGGGTAAGAACACTTAAAATAAATGGTTTTGTCCAAGGATGATTATCATCTAAACAGTCTGATATTTTGTAATATGCTTTTACCAATAACTTTCCGTTTTATAGTATCTTTAAATTTATTGAAAGTAAAATTTTGTATATCAACGGCAACCTTATTGAAAAAACGTATGCATAGGTTTCTAAATGAATTACAGATCTTGCGGAGTCGGCTAACATGAACTGCAAGTTTATCTTTATTTCTTGTATTGAATTCATATTCATCACTATTTTTCCTAAATATTATATATGTATATTTGTTAACGCGGCATTTCCCCACAGCAGGATACCGTAAGACATTAGGCTATGGAAATAACTAAACCATGCTAATCTAGCAGTATTTATGTCCGATATTTTTCTATTTTTTTTGCCTGCATACGCTGAGCCTCTTCCCCAATTTATCCATATTAACCATATTCTACCAGGTTAACGTCAAGTTGTGTCCCAGAAGGTGTAAACGTATTATTTTGTGAGTTCTACACCATCTGCTACTGTTAATAAATATTTATCTAAGTGTATATGTATACTTTATCCAACTTCATGCGAACAAAATAAGCTTTTTAATATTTCTCTTCACTTCAAAGAAAGGTCTTTTTACCGACTGACTAAGGAAGGAGGGTAATGTATTTCTACAATCGGTTACTAAATACTTTTCCTTAGCTATGATTAGCATGACATAGCCTAGTGAATTCTATAACTAAATGTGTCATGTTTGATTACCGTCTGGTGATGTTCTTTTATATTCTTATTCATCCTTTTAATGTCATGTTTTAAATAAGAAGAATTTTCAAAACGCATGTCGATTTTCCACGTATCCCCGTTTATATGAATAGGCAGCACAAAAGGGCAACCTGAAATATTAGTAAATAATCATCATTCCTCTTTGTAACTACTCCACTAGGCACACAACAGAAGCCTCCTCAGAGTATATCCATTTGATACCGCTTTCATTCAGCGGCTGCCCAGTTTTTTCTTCAGCAACGACGTAAGTAAGTAAGTTACAGATAAATTGGCGCGCGCCTATCTCTGTCCTTCATTAACATGTAAGTGGATCAGAAAGAAATGGAAGTAGTGTAGGGCGTGTCGCTAATTAACACAGTATACTAACGGAGTAGCCCCACAGGTCTGTCAATACAGTCGGGCGGAGATGCAACGCTACGCACACCGCTTCACCGGTTTGTGGTCACCAGTACAGAACTTACTAATTATTTCGCAATTCTTCAAATTATTTGGCCCATGTCTGTTCCTCTTTGGATTTCCAAATTTCGAGTTTTACCGCGCCGAGAAACATCTAATGAGCTCATTCCGTAACATCGATGACATAATCAGTAAGGGTAAGGGACCACATCTCAGAGCCATAAATATGAGTCATATATCATTCAACGCATAATGGTTGAAGAGCTTTATTTTCGAGCAGTGGAATGTCGAATGGAAGAATTAGAATTTTCCGAACACCGAATTAGACTCACTGCTTTACCTCTTTCTCGAACTTGTCAAACCGAAATGGGCAAATTGGCCCAGACGTAATATAACTAAATATTTTTTACTGTAGTTGATATTATTAATAAAAGATACAATTAATATTCTTAACACAAACCCACGATAAGAACATGCCTTAAAATCCGAGATAATGCGTTAATTACCGGAATAAATGGTAATGTACAAACAAATACACAAATTCACGCCATTTCAACGGACATACCGCCTCCGTTCGGTCGTGGAAAAATATCCGTCAAGAAAGCTTCAAAATCTATTAACGGACTCTATAAGTACCTCAAATTCTATACGCACTAGTACGTAACGTAAATAATCCAAGTAACCTACTACGACGTCAGATTTAATCTACGACTACATCGAATCAATACAAGACGAGCACTCTTCATTTCTCGATGAGTGCAGAATAGCACAGTTGACGTTGGAGAAAAGATCCCGATTGAATTTTCCATTTGAGTGATATACGTTCAGGTCAAACTAGTAATGGATAGGATTAAAGCAGCCAGCGGATTTATTGTGTACCGTATGAATATAACTCTCCTGTAGATATGCATATAGCATAGTTTAAAGGCACTTAACTATTATGAGATGTACAAACCATAAAATATTATAAATTAATATTGATCGCACCGATTATAAGTACCAATTATCGGTATAGGTAATCCAATTCGATATGCAAAACATATAGCGATAACAAAAGTTTCTTTTCAGAATTAGACACTTTAAACTGAAAATTCACACAATCCATTCAACTATGTAATTATTTTATTTTATATTGAAATGCGAAAATTTGGATTTTGGCGCGACAGATGAATGGATTTGGATGAAGTTTGGTACACAGGTAGAATATAATGATAATAATAATGAATATCCTTCAACATACACACAGCGCCATTTAGTTCCATACTAAGCATCTATGCTTTAATATACTACCAAATACTTTTTGTAAATATATACATATAAAAACATATAAACATCCGTATAGAATGAGTTAGGTAGTGGGATAATATGATGCTTTTATCTCGACTAATTCATATAAGAAATGCAACACATACAAAGGAACACTACGCAGACGAAGCCACAGGTAAATACTAGCTCTTCAATAAATTCATTTATAGATAGGTATCCAAATATTTTTAGGTATTTCTATGTGAAACATTGAAAGCTGGTCCAATATATTATTTAATTCTGTACATAATGCATGCCC
Organism: Oegoconia quadripuncta; assembly: GCA_949316235.1. Lineage (NCBI taxonomy): Eukaryota > Metazoa > Arthropoda > Insecta > Lepidoptera > Autostichidae > Oegoconia > Oegoconia quadripuncta. The sequence goes on along the minus strand of OX438754.1, from coordinate 10,552,315 downwards.
ACTATACTTCTCTCAGATTTACATGTAACTTAATTGAAGTGCGATTATCTCTGTAGGTACAGACGAATCTCCCTAAAAGTATTATATGGACCGTATGGACCGAAGCACTCTATCACCATCTATTAGAAAGTATTCATACAATATCAACACTCAAACCAAATCCATAATAATATGTCACATATAAATGAGTAAGAAAATTTCGTCAGCTCTGCTAATTGATATCGTGGTCTAGTGGCAAGCGACACGAGTGCTTAGGTAACGTCTTTCGAAAAGACACGGTTTTCGAATCCGGCTAAGACAATTTTTATTCGATTTTTTTTCTATTTGGAATTTTTTTTTTCATATTATACAGGAAAATAAAACGTAAACACTTCATTAAAATAATAAAAAAGTAAGGAAAATAAGAAAAGTATAAATTTTTAGAGGTAACACTTTAGCCCATGTGATACTTTTAGGATGATTTGTTTGTACCTACTATTTATACACACAATTAAGGTTGTAGGCTTAATTTTTATGATATTGTTTTTTTTTTCTTTTTAATTAGAATGGGATCGCTCTTGACCTTAATCTGGACTAATGTCGAGATAAGGTCTACGATGGGACGAGCTTTCCCAGAAGATGCCTATTTAACCTGACTTTAAAGAGCTGCGGGTTATATGCGATTGGAAACACAGACGGAGGCAATGCGTTCCACTCCGTAGCCGTGCGCATGAGAAACGAAGACCTAAAACGCTTGGTCCTTATAAATGGCACGTCAACTAAGTGCGGGTGATATCCTGCGGTACGTCTTGAATTTCGATGCAAGAACGGGGATGGCGGGATCAACTCATGCAGTACTTCAGCACACTCTCCGAAATATATCCGATAGAAGATTGAAAGGCATGCGACTTTCCGTCGGTGTTCAAGGCTGTGTAGATGGGATTCTACCAACTCTTTGTTGCCTATGAATCGCTTGGCTCTGCGTTCCACTGAATCTAAAGCGGCAAGCTGATACTTAGCAGATCCATCCCACAGGTGGCAGCAATACTCCATACCGGATCGGACTTGCGCTTTGTATAAGGTAAGAAGCTGTCCAGGTGTGAAGTATCGCTTGACCTTGTTGAGAATGCCTAGCTTTTTGGCCGCAGTTTGGGCTGTAGATTCAATGGATGTGCCGAAGTTTAGGGTGGATGACAACTTCATGCCAAGTAGCTCCAAGTGATCGGAGACAGGAACGGTTATATTTCGGAAAGTCGGAGTCAAGTTGGGTGGACTTTTTGGTTGGGTGGTTTGGAAGGTCTTGGTTGGATTTTGTTATATTTTCCTTTATATCCTGATCAGTATATAGATATCTATATATATATATATATATATATAAACACCTCTTTGCACACTTAGTTGATCCAGCCACGATCCCGTACCTTGCTGACTCCGCCTTTAGCACCGAATAACTTAAATCCAGTTGCGTGTTTCTCGGGCGGAATGGCAACGTCGCATTCTATTAGGCGATGTTGCCACATATATTCGTCGATAGTCTCGATACTCGAAATATTTTTTTTCAACAATTTCATGCAATAGTGGATCCGTAACGGCTAAATTTTTTAAACGCACGAAGACTTTTTGGCTCTGATTTGTATTTCAAAAATCAATTACTTGTGTTGATCCATTTATATACTCACACTTCCAGTAATACTTACTTTGATCCGAATAGGTACCGATACCGTAACTTTTACGTACCGTAAATTTCATGCAATAGTGGATCCGAAACGGCTAAATTTTTTAAACGCACGAAGACTTTTTGGCTCAGATTTGTATTTCAAAAATCAATTACTTGTGTTGATCCATTTATATATTCGTACTTCCAGTAATACTTATTTTGATCCGAATAGGTACCGATACCGTAATGGTCGATCAAATTATTATACCTAGTCTGGATATTTTATATTCGCAATTCTCCATACATTGTAAGATCCGCCTAGGTTGTAACGGTGGAGGCACGGGGGAGCACCGTACACCGCACTCCGCGCCCTTTAGACCTTTGCGCAAAATTTCCTTTGAATTAAAGACAAGTTCAAAAATTCAAAAAATTCAAAATATTTATTTTCATTCAAGCATAACAATCTTGTACACAATTGTGAGAGTGTCCTGTTAAGCTTCTTAAAACTTGTGTTAGGATACTCTGCTCTTCATTCTTGTACATTTTACATAAGATTTTTACTTAATGCTTAATTGAAATTGAAAACCTTGATCCCATCAAAAACAATACTTGTCAAAAAAACCAAGTCTCGCAACTCAGTTGTTCTGCGGTAAAAAGTTGTGAGATCCATGTAATACCAAGTCGGTTGTTAATTTATTCAGTCTCTACTTAAGCGACTTTCTGTCTTAATACGTCCAGTCTCTAAGACCACGATCGTTTTCCATAACAATTGAAAATCATTTGTGTCTGGAATCTCCGTACTCGAAGCATTAAGTTATTACGTAATAATTAACAGCATCTTATAGTGACGCATATCAATATTAAAATTCTTTAATGTTTTATATAAATATATTGAGACTTGGCCATCGCACTAAATAATTGAATTTACATGTGTTTTCAGGCGATTGAATTTACACGTCTTTTCAGGCGATGGCCAAGTCTCAATACATTTATATAAAACATTAAAGAATTTTAATATTGATATGCGTCACTATAAGATGCTGTTAATTATTACGTAATAACTTAATGCTTCGAGTACGGAGATTCCAGACACAAATGATTTTCAATTGTTATGGACCACGATCGTGGTCTTAGAGACTGGACGTATTAAGACAGAAAGTCGCTTAAGTAGAGACTGAATAAATTAACAACCGACTTGGTATTACATGGATCTCACAACTTTTTACCGCAGAACAACTGAGTTGCGAGACTTGGTTTTTTTGACAAGTATTGTTTTTGATGGGATCTCATTTCTTTTTGTATTTTGTAGATACTTAGGTACTTAAAGTATCAATATTTAATTTATTTAAATTATTTATCCGGACAACGTCCAAATTGTAAGCAAATAATATCAGTAAACCAATGAGAGTAGCCTTTAGTCGTCAAACTAATATAGCAATCGAAATTATCAATGAAAATCGCAAACTTATAGGTAAGAATTCTGGGCACATCCGAACAGCATTGGGTCGCTCGCGCGTATGAGCGCGGCTGCTGCTCGCTCGGCGACATTCACCTTTCCGCGCGCCCCGCCACTGTCCCCGCCCCGCGCCCTCGCGCTAGCACCGCGCAGCGCGTAGTAACGGCCCGCGCTCACTCGCTAGCATCGCAGCGCGTGGTATATAATTATACAACCTTACGCACTCGTAATAAGTACGAATACGCACGTAGGTACGTTTTTTGCATTAATAAATAATTTAATACACGTGTTTTCATCACCGGAATACCCATTTTTTGCTCGATTTGGCAGGGGCACTACCATGCGCCTATATTTATATGGGACTAGCTTAAACCCGCGGCTTCGCACGCAATAATAATAATTGCCGTAAAATAAAATATTGAAAAATTTAATTAACTGAAGACTTGGCTGTATGGGCTTAATTTTCTTTGCTGTCTTTTCTAGATTTTTTAGTTTTTCCTTGATTCATACACCAAACACTACTTATATTCCAAATTTGAAGCTTCTAGGTCTGCTAGAAGTGCCTTAGAATTTTGATGATCGGTGAGTCAGTGACTGACAAAATTAAGAAATTTGACCCCTTATAATTCTTAAAATACTGGTTCAAATTGAATGAAATTTTAAATATACGTGTCTTTACAATGCCTGCATAGTTACTGAAAATTTCAGTCTTCTATTTTTATCCACAACGAAGTTACAGGGGGTCGAAAATGGTCTGAATTGCTTCGAGAAAAGGATGGTACGGCCGTGACGCTTTTTTGCTCGACTTGGTGGGGGCACGGCCGTGCCCCCAGATTAGTTGCTTATGTGAGTTGTAAATATAATATGAGAGGTTACTTGGTCAGATATGTGTTGGTATGCGTGCGTGTATGTATTTATGTATGTGTGTGTGTGTTTATGTATGTGTGTGTGTGTGTGTGTGTTTATGTATGTATGTGTATTTATGTATAGTATTTTATTTTAAAGTTATAAGTGAGTAAGGAATTGCATAAGATACAAAAAGTAAAGGATAAAATTTCTGAATTTGGCTATCTGCAGAGATAAATTAGTTTTTCTGTAAAGGGTAGGTACTAGATGGTGTCTGCACATGCCATACGGATGTCATCCTTGGGTTCAGAAGGAAGCAGTGAAAATTTCTCCACTTCCCTCCACATCTGCAGAATTTGCTGACACCTAGATTTATAAATATTTAAAAATATTTAAAAAGGAATACTTATGGTTTTAGTTGAGCACCATTACAACGTGTGTTATTCATGTAAAGGAATTTATATCGATCCAATGGCTTCAGTCTCTTGATAATTTAATGTCTTTAGCCATTCCGTTAGTGCCTTTTTGACTTCAAATGAAGTTTTGGAGTAGATATTAATATTTCGGTTTATTTTATTATATAAGTGAGCAGACCAAAAATTGAACTGTTTACGTGCATATTTAGTTTTAGTAGGAACAGCACTGATGACGTTAGGAATCCTTCTCCCAGTTGATGTGATAGGTCTGTAGGTAAGACTTTTATGTCGTTTAATAATATTGTACATAATTGCCAATTGTCTGACAGTCATCACATTGCAGAATGAGTAAAGTTCTGAAGTTGGAAATCTACAAGGTTTAAAAAACATAACTTTGAGAAGAGCTCTTTGAGCCCTCTCCAGTTCCAGAAATTTTGTTTTGTTGGAGCCGCCCCATGCTGGGATGCAATACACCAATAAAGATTGACCAAGTGCTAGATAAATTTTTATTAAAAGCTCTTTTGTGCAGACGTGTCTTAGTATTTTGAATATCCAAATGAGCTTTCTGAGTCGACTGGAGATTAAATCCAAATGTTGGTGCCAATTTAGTTTCTGGTCAATCTTCACTCCCAAGTATTTGGTGTGATCAACTCTCTCTAACACAGGGCAACTACACGTTGCGTTAACACCGTGACGCTCAGAATGAGTCCTAATACTGAGATTGGATGAGGGTTGTGACGAATTATATATGGTAATTTATTTAATGCCAGTATTTAATGCCAGCAGGTTAATTTTCAGCCAATTGCCAATTTCAATCAAACCCTCCTCAGCATACTGAAATACTTCTTCCCATGTGTCCCCGTAAAAGACAATGGCTGTGTCATCTGGATAAGAAAATATTTTTCCATGATTAATTATTTTACTGCAAAGGTCGTTTATGTATATTAGGAAGAGAGTTGGTCCAAGAACACTTCCCTGGGGTACGCCAATAGTTATATCCCTCTCCGCACTAATGACATTACCAACCTTGACACATTGTGTGCGCTGATTAAGGGAACTCTGAAAAATTGCAAGTGCAGTGCCTCTGACACCGATTCTTTCCAGTTTATTTAGTAAAATCGGGATAGAGACGGTGTTAAACGCTTTTTTTAGGTCTAAGAATACTGTAAAACATTTCTTTCCAGTATCTTTCTCAACAATAAGAGAACTTAATGCGAGAAGAGCGTCTTCAGTTGACGTGCCCTGCCTGAATCCATATTGTTTGTCTGCCAAGATGTTATTTTTATTTAAGAAACCGATTAATCTAGTATTTAAGATTTTTTCAAAGATTTTTGAAATGGCTGGCAGTACCGAAATTGGGCGGTAATTATTTACATCGTCTCTGTCCCCATTCTTGAAAACTGGTGTTACTATGGACTTTTTAAAGGTTCTCGGGAATTTTCTACCTCCGAGCAATCAGTGTCAAGCAGAACTAATGATGGCAAGGTTGTGTTGCAATTTTTATACACATTAATCTCAAAACTAGCTGGCGCGTGTACAATTTCATTTTATTGGGCTTCACGGAAAAGTCTGTTTCAGCTGAAAAGAGCTCGAAGTACTCAAGATAACAATTATTTTTAGTTTTTTATTAATGCTAGCCACAATTCTTGTTTCTCTTTTTTATTTCTATCTTTTTGTTAAAACTTAGACAAGGAAAAATGCATAAGACTGCATTGAATTCAATATTGTGTTTTAGCATAAGGGAAACAATGGTTTATTTATATAAGTGGTATATTTAGAGTAACAATGTTTTCCGATGTAACCGTTTGTTTTTTGAAATAGATAAATAAATTTTCTTATAATTAATACCATTGCACCAACACTCCGATCGTGCAAAAAATAACAGCTGTTTCATTATTTTTTAATGAAAATGATGGATAAATAACAGTGAAATAGCTGAAATTTTACTATTTTAGGGTTGATTAGATATTATGAAAAGCCCCTTTCGTCTAGCACCTACTTACATTTATGAGATGATTATGAATGACTTTTTGCGAGTTACCATTGTCTTTTTTCTATTGTAAACATCAACACTACAATAATGACTTTATTATTTTTCGAAAATGAAAATAAAATCACTTTCGATCAACATCAAAGTTTTTTATTCGAAATCAACAAAATAAACACAAGCACTTTCATTCCTACAGATGAGTGGAGCGACTGCTTATTCAGTCGCTCCACTCATTTATAGGTACTGCGTCGTCGTCGTATGCTTTTCATTATTTCACTCCTTTGTAATTGTTGGTTCTTCTTAGTTCATTGTAACCGCTGAGTCCTCGTCCGGTGATTCACTATTTGCTGCACTCCGCTGTACCCGCTGCGTCGTCGTCAGCTGATTCAATATTTGCTGCACTCCGCTATAACCGCTGCGTCGTCGTCCGCTGATTCAATATTTGCTGCACTCCGCTATAACCGCTGCGTCGTCGTCCGCTGATTCAATATTTGCTGCACTCCGCTATAACCGCTGCGTCGTCGTCCGCTGATTCAATATTTGCTGCACTCCGCTATAACCGCTGCGTCGTCGTCCGCTGATTCAATATTTGCTGCACTCCGCTATAACCGCTGCGTCGTCGGTCGGTGATTTACTATTTGCTGCACTCCGCTGTAACCGCTGCGTCGTCGTCCGGTGATTCACTATTTGCTGCACTCCGCTGTACCCGCTGCGTCGTCGTCCGGCGATTCACTATTTGCTGCACTCAGCTGTAACCGCTGCGTCGTCGTCCACTGGTTCACCACTTACTTTACTCTTCTGTAGCTATTGCGTTGTTATTCATTGTATCATGTCGTTCAGAGAATGACAATGCAATAGCAAGTGGAGAGGAAAGACAAGTAAACCAATAGAGGACGATGTAGCGACTACAGCAAAGTGCTGTGAGTGAAGAACAACTGAATGGCCAAGCAACAGCTACAACGGAGTGGAGCAAGTGAAAAAGCAGTACATGACAACGCGACAGCTAAAGGAGAGTGGAGTGAGTGGTGTACCAGTTTTCACTGGTTGCACTTCGCTGTAGTCGTTATTTTGTCCCTTAGTTTACTAATCGCTCCATTCTGCTGTGGTTATTGCGTCACCATCCTCTGGTTCTTTTCTCATGGCATTTTCTGTAAACGATGCGTCTTCCATGGGTAATTCGCTGCACTCCACTCTAGTCCATCGCTGTCTCGTATACCACTTTCTACACTCAGTTGTAGCCAATGCGTCATACATATTTCGCTAGTTCACTACTCACTCGAGCATCATCTTCTAGTTCACTCGCTCCACTCCGCTGTGGCTGTTGCACCTTTGTGTACTATCTCTTCACTCGCTCAGTAACGTTGTTACAAAAGGAAAGAGTCCCGTCCAAAAAATAACAAGTATTGCGGTTTGATCTGGAGTCACATTACTCCAGACTAATATGTCCTCCATATTGTGGACATCGAAATCGTCGAGGTTTTCGTGGGCTTCCGCTATTTCTGACCAATCCTGTTCAAGTCGTGAGCGACACTAAATATACAGCAAATTCAACCTTATGCAAATTCAACATCTTTGGATTCTACAAGCTGCAAATTCCACTTTATGCAATTTCGACTTTTAGAGATTTCAACTTTATGCAATTTCAACATTTTTAGATTCAACATACCGCAAATTCTACTTTTTGCAAACCCAACATTTTAAGAATTCAACTTTCTGTACCTGGATGATTTCTTGTGAGTTTTCCTTTTTTTAAGGAAAGGTTCTCTACTACTTTGAGGAGAATTAGAAATACTAGGTAGACATTATTAAGTTACTGTAGCCAGTAATATTAGCCCAAACCTGCCAATGAGGAAGCCCTTGGCAAATGCTGCGCCCTGATTGGCCCATTTGAATTGGATCAACACATGCTCAGACGCCAAAAAGGTAGATTTGTATAAAAATCCCTTAATTATTATTATTACTCATCGTGACACTTGTGGCTCCAAATGGAGCTACATATTTATGGTCAGCTGGCATTGGATCAACAAAAGACACCCGGATCAACTTGTGAAAATGGATCAAATAATTACTACCTATACGGCACGTTGGAGCCACAAAGTGCCCAAAGGGATATCATATCATATGATATATATATATATATATATATATATATATCATATGATAGATAAATTTCAGTTAAACTTAAATAACATACATGCATACATAACGTCTCGAAATCTATCCCAAATGGGGTGGTCAGAGATATTCGAAACACTAATGCTCGGGTATTCGAAAAATTAAAAGCTCAATGATTGAAACAACATCCACGCTTCCCCTTATGAACTATACAGAAATGCACACGTGACAAGGATTGCAGGGAAACGTGCAAAACGTGAAAAGTCCCTTAGTCGTCTTTAACGGTTGGTTCTATTCTAATTTAATTTCGCTTTAGACTTTCTCCTACATATATTTATAAATAAAGGCCTGCTACCTTAACCGTGTTGCGGACTGTACACGCAGCCGCTTGGCACTGGTAGTGTGACGGTCGTCGTGCTGTCGATGTATCTAGAATACTGCGTGCTGTTACATAATTTTGTAATTTTAGAAAACAGTAACATGGGCATTGCCATTGCAAAAGCTACCTTTTATTGTATCTAAACCACCATCGCTGATAATGCCCATGTTACTGTTTTCTTTCTTTTGTTCATGATTAATACGATGCAACCAAATCTCTTGCAAGGTTTTGATAACCATTTGTCCTCTAAAAATATTTCCATATGGATTATTTGAAGTTATTTCTGCCACCTTTAAAACAATAACACAAATCATGATCTAATATGCAATTTGTATGAAAATCAGAAATAATTTTAGGTTTATTATGATCCTATGCTGCTGTAGCATTGATAGTCTCTTTTAATATCCGCACACATATCCACTATAAAAACCTTATGACAGAACCTGCCATGTACAGTCTAGCAAAAAGGAAAAACAAATGGAAAACTGAAACCTTCGCAATGTAATCCTTTTTCAGCCACATAGAATTGAATTGCGTGTGATCCAAGTTTAATTTTTCGAACATTTCCTTTCCCATCAACTTCCAATCACATCGGGGACCGGCTAAGTCCACTGGATCGTTGATCACACAAGGATTTTCTACATCGACGTGAAATACTTCGTCATTTGCTGCCCACACAAGCACATCGTTGATAACATCACAGCCGACCTGAGATATAACACAATATCTAATTACGCACTTAATTAAACTTGAATTTCACAATAATTATGTATCTACCGAATAAAGTTACCTTAAGAAATTCAGCCAAAACTGCCTTAGCAGTGGATGGTATAGATGTTGGACAGTAGAATACATCTCGTGGAATATGTTTTGATATAGTATAGAGGATATCCAGTGCCACCATGCCATCGGCTACAAAAATGGGTCTCATACGTTTAGGTGGTATCTTCTTAGGTTTCTTAATAGAAATTAACTTATCATCTTTCACTGGTTTTTCGACTGGAGGCGGGTATCGAGCGAAGTTGTGAGCAATTTTCAGTAGCAAATAAAATGTATCAAATTGCTCATCAGTAAAGGCCTGTTTAAAATCTATACTATTTGGATTTGGGAATGCGGTAATAACGCAAAATATGTCTGCATCTGTAATTCTATGAAATATATTGGTTTGTTAAATATATTTGCAAGTACTCGTAGGTACCTGAGCAGATTTAAAAAATCTATACAGGGTGGAAAGGATGAGTGTAGGTATACTGTTTCTGTAACTACCCACAATATCCAAAAACTACAAACTGATACCGTCACAAGATGTTCCAGTGAACAACCTATCGTTCTTATCCTGTATAAACAGCTTCACTTTCTGACAATTGTTTAGCATTGTAAAACAAATAACACGGTCCCTTTCTATACACTCATTCCATATAACAATTAATATTGCTTGCATTTGAATATTAAGAATTTTATATATTCTGAGAAGGCAGTGTTGGCAAAAACCAACATTTATATTATTATATATAGGAAAATTCCAACTGTCAACACTAGCTCTTTCTTCGAATTTCCGTCCCGAACGATAAACATGTTGCCTTTGATTTATATAGAATAAATTCAGTGTTCTCGTAAGCAATTGGTTTTTCTCACCACTCTAAACAGTCTACAGACAGCTTAGCATTGGTCAATCTAACTATCTAGCGAATATTTATTTATGCGCAAGTTTGGATGTTTGTTTGTTGCTCAATCACGGCGAAACGGATAAACGGATTTGGATAAAATTTGGTTTATAAGTAGAATATACCCTGGATAAACACATAGGATATTTTATATCCCGATAAAGTGAGTAGTTCCCGCGGGATAAACAAATTTCCGCGATAAAATTATTCACCGCAGGCGAAGCCGCGGGCGGAAAACTAGTCATCAATATTTTTAGAAAATACTTGGACGAGACGTTAAATAAATTCATCGTACCTTGGTAGAGTTGAGGATACTTCAATAGAATTAAAACAGGCGTAAGCGCATGCCTTCAAATCTATTTTTAACCTCATGGCATCATTTACTTCATTGGAATATACTAAAAGTGTCATGTCAATGAGTTGCTCTTCGCCGAAAATTTCACCCCCAAGAATTTTCATCATGATCAGTTGTGATGCCGGCGCCAGAGGATTAATCATGAGAACTCGTAGAGGAGTTGGTTCAGGGCCATATTCAAAGTTCATTATAAAACTAATATTTCTAAATAATTAGAAATAATGAATTGATTTCATGGATTTTATAAAAATTATTTGAATGACAATCAATGACAACAATAATATCAACTTTTTTTTCTACTACACTTTGTATTTTAGAGAGAGACGAATCAATGAAAAAAAAATAATCTGTGACCGTGAAAAAGGTTGTTATGTAAATTTTTTACTACATCCATTAAATTCTATTATTATTTTCCGAGATATCTCTGTCTCTCTTCGATATTACTTGCCCTGCTATTTATAGAAAAAAATAGTTAAAAATCTTCAAGGACACCTGATTATTACATAACCGTTACGTTGTACCGCCAATCAGAAAATACAATACAATACAGATACACTTTATTGCACAACAGAAAAGAAAATACAGTTTCAGAAAAGTGGCAAGGATAGAATGTACAATTTGGCGACCTTATCACTAAAAGCGTTCTCTTCCAGGCAACCTTTAGGTATAAGGACAGTACATTTGAAATAGGTAGGTTGTGCGGTATTAAATAGGGATGCAGATACGTGAATAAATTTCATTATTATTCCATATTTTCCATCATTATTTTCCAATAGAAAAAATCATGTATTAGCACAGTTTTTGGACATTGTCAAAATAGCTGAATTCCACTGTGTGCTTCACGTACATACGTAAAAGAACCCGCCAAGTGCATGTCAAATCACGTGCAGTCTTTCTAATCAAAATATATGCATTTATAAGTACAAAATTATTTTTGCAGTTGAGTTTACTCATTTTACTATACACTGACACATGTAGCTAGTAATCACAATGGTTATTAACTTCGAGATGAAGACTGCCTATCCTTGCTTGATGGTATAAGCATTATGGACGTCACACTATACCAACAACATTGCTTATCTCATCACTCCGAGCAACCGTTCAGGAAAAAATGTTGAGCAAAACCGAAACGATTTTTTATGGGCTAAGGAACCTCCCAACTTATTTGTGGGACTGGCAATCTTATCTCTAACAGCCGGAACAGCGGCAGGTGTAGATAAGGTGGTGGTAGTTGGTAAGGCCGAAAAACCTACCATCAACCGAAACGATGCACAATTGGGAGTGTTGGTAACTACTTTTCAAGATCACGTTACCTTAACTCATAAAACTAAAGAAATAATAAAACACATCTCGTCATACAAAATGAGTTGTGGTACACTCGGCAACACAATTAAAATAGCAGCCCTTATTTATAAATTTTACATTAAGGACAAAAATATGGCATATTAGGTAAGTGAGGTGAAATAGAAGGTATTGGCATAGTTTATTTTTTTTTATTTATTTATACCTAATATGCCCTATTTTTTCCTTACGGTAAAAAAAAATACGGTATGTTGGAGAACGGTAACTTAATATCATTTTGTTAACCGACTTCATTTTAATAAGGCTGCCCCCGTCCACGACCGACAATCGGTGACCGATTTTTTGTAGGAGAAAAATGGAACGAACTAATTGCAATGTTTCAACGTCCACGTCCTACAAAAAATCGGTGATAAAAGTATTGACGAATAAATCGGCCGATTATCGGTCCTACAAAAAGTCGGTCGTGGGCGGTCCCACTAAACTATACGAGTCCAGTACGAGGTACATAGCTATACAAAATGTACACTATACTGTATGAAACTACATTGAATGTGAGGGAAGGCCTATATCCCTGCAGTGGAATGTTTATGGGCTGATAATGATGATGTTAATTAATATTTATATAGGTACAGAGAAAATTAAACAAATAGTCATCTGTAGTAAGTAGGTATATTAAATTATAAAATTACAATATTATATTTAAAAAATTATATTCTAATTATAAAATAATGATAAGCCAAGCATGTTTACAGTTTTGTAGATCGGTGCAGCTTACTTGAACTGGCGACTCCTTCTACTAAAAAGGTATTAATTACTGTAGTCAGAAAACGTAGCTAAACTTTGGCTGTAAGTGTTGCTACTGCTGGTGGTTGTCGTATCTCTGTTTGTAAAGGAAAAACTACTATCTTTTACTACGAAGCTTTGCTTGACGACGTTTTCTTCTTGGAATTTTTTGCAGTAGGAAATCAACTGAAATTAAAGGCACAGTTATAACAAAGTCGTAAGAATATTTAACGCAGTAGCCCATCAATAAAATTGCCTATCTGTACTATTGCCTGACTTTAGTTAAAAAAGGACTTAAAAAAAACGACTTCAAAAAACCTGGAAAAAATAATTTAGTTAAACTACTGCAATAATAATAACTGAGAAGTATAAAATAATAAACCAGAGCAGAATGTTCTTTATAGATAGATATACACTATTATATATAATGAGAATACAATACAAGTTATATGCTATACAATAATAGTTAGGTATAACAATGAAATTAAAAATATATACAATAGGTACTTTTTGAAGTCGGTATAGGCTAGGCAGTAGCCTATAAAATACACAATCAACAAAACAGTAAAAATACGCCCCGAATACAGAACCTCCTCCTTTTTTGAAGTCGGTTAACAAAGGAATTTTCATACAATTGAAATATTCAATTAATTAAGTTAATTACTGTTTACTTTCATTAGATTGTGTATTTTATAGGCTCGGCAGGCACCGACTTCAAAAAGTACCTATTGTATATATTTTTAATTTCATTATTATACCTAACTATTATTGTATAGCATATAACTTGTAGGTATTGTATTCTCATTATATATAATAGTGTATATCTATCTATAAAGAACATTCTGCTCTGGTTCATTATTTTATACTTTTCAGTTATTATTATTGCAGTAGTTTAATTAAATTATTATTTCCGGGTTTTTTGAAGTCTTTTTTTTTTAATCCTTTTTATTTAATTCTTTTTAGTGTCTGGTCAGACATTACAAAATAATAAAATATATTAATTGACCAATATGGGCAGGCCTACGAAAGGTGCTGCTCGTTTAAATAACTGTCGGTCAAAACAAACCGAAACTGAGAGGGTACTACGGCTTGAAAAAAATGCCCGCACGGAACGCAATTTCGCGTTCCCAGGAGACGCCCGAAGCTCGCCGAGTACGTCTTAGCTATGAAAGATTACGTTAAATCACGTATTCGTCAGGAAACTCCCGAACAGAACGAGCATAGACTCGGTCTTATACACGACCGGCTTGCCGAGGAGTCCGCTGAGCAGCGTGATCACAGGCACGGCCTTATAATCATTACCTTATAAGATTACAGAACCTCCTCCTTTTTTGAAGTTGGTTAAAAAAGGTTTTAGTATTTATCCGTGGTTGCTAATCTCCATGATAATTTTTGTGCGATGGCGAACCTTCTCGCTCCTACAGGTTAGGTGGGCACTTGGGGTGTACCAGCTCGACCTGATGATCTTCGATTTGTCATATTATTGTTGATAATCACACCGACGTAAATCGGCTTAAAAATCTCGGACTAATCGATGTACATACATAAAGAATACAGAACCTCCTCCTTTTTTGAACTCGGTTAAAATAGTACATTGTGATATAAGGGCCCAAAGTTGATCATTGCAGCCGAGGCTTGATTGCTAGCCCGAACCGTAGGTGAGGGCTACAAAAAAAGCTGAGGCTGCAATTATCAATGGGCACGTGTGTCACACGACGTTTTATAACACATTTGTGAGGAAATAAATAAAACATGGGGCTACTGAAATGAATAAATCTTTAATTATTTGTTAAAACAGTTATAAAAACCAGAACAATTTGAAAAATGTAGTACTACGTTGCCAGTCGGCATTTGTAACATAGTCGTACTGTTAACTGTCTTCCTCTCACTCTCCTGAGTGAAAGTAGGAGAAATGAGACCAGAATAGGGCTCTGGCTCTGTAGTTAAGGGCTGCGGCGGCGGAGGTGGCTGCGGCGGCGGAGATGATGGCGGGATGTATGTGCTCGTTGATGGTCGAGAGTCAGCACGGCCCGGCTCCAAATTAATATTTTTTGTAATACAGGAACTGATTTTTTCTTTATTCCTGACTGAATCGTGAATGTAGCCCTCGGCGACGTTGGAGGAACGCCACCCTCCGTGGCGTTTCAGTGTCAATATATCCGCTCCTGAATCGGCGAGCAATGTAGCCGAGGACCTTCTAAAACTGTGCCCTGTGTATTCATGTGCGTTCTGTAAGTTGAGAAAAGTGGCGATTTGTTTAGGCATCATTCCAAATTTATTACGGCCGATGGGTTGGCTGGTGCATTTACCATTCTGGTAATTTAGAAAAAATCGATTAGTCTTCGCTTTTGTGGAACGGAGTGCTGCGTATTTCGTTACGATTTCATAAAAAGGTTGTTGTATTGTAAATGAGCGTGGTATTTTATTCTTTGTGTTCTTGATCTGGACAAGGAGAATTCGCCCATGGTCCTCGACATCATCAGTGGTTATATTTGTCAGCTCTTGACGTCTGCATGCACCATTTATGCCGAATATTAATGCAACCTGAAAAGAAACAAAAACTGTGTAAGTAGGTATAAAATAAAACCGAAGTAGGTACTTATCTAGTTATATCGTAAATAAATACGAAAATTAAAGGAATTATGTTTAATAATTTAGTTTTAACTGACCTTTGTTGCCAAATATCGGCTATCCGGAGCTTCTTTCAAGTATTTCTCAATATCATCAGCCGCAAATACTTTAGATTTCTTGCTGGTAAAGCCTTCACCTTTTCTTTTCAGGTAAGCCAGCAAATTTGAATACGGCTTGATATCAACACCATGTTTCGTTCTTACAACACTTTTAAGCATTGAATATTGACTCCACAACGTGCTCGGCTTATATTTTTGTGAGAGTTCCATGAAGTAGGCTAAAAAAATGCTTTCTGAAAATGAATGAGCATTTTTGTTTTTTTTCCAGAGTATGAAATTTTCGTACGCTTGCAAGTACACCTCAACTGATTTTTCAGGTAGAAGGCTTAAAGTAGCTTGTTTCGCCGCGTTTTTAAGATCCGGGGGCGTAGATTCCATGAAATCCTCGTCGCTTGAAGACATTTTTGCAAATTTTCACAGAGCGCGCGAAATAACTTTTACTTTTTTTGCTCACAAATTAGCGCTGCGCGCGCACAAGCGTTTTTTTTTAATTAGGCAAAGGATACTGCAGACAGCCAGTACAGACAGCCACTAACAAATTAGGAAATTAAAGTTTTGTGTTCTTATTATAAATAAATGGTTGTTATTTCTTGTCGAAACTGATTGAAATAAAGATTAATAATTTATTTTAGTGTACAAATACCTCTCAAAGTATTTAATTTTTTAAAATTTTTATCAATTTTCGGAATAAAAACTCTTTGCTAGGATTAAAAAAATTACCATAGACGAAACTTCTTGACATTTAAAAAAAAAAAAACCGTACTACTTTTTAGCCCGAGGCCAAAATGCGCCACTTTTTGAACCTGTTTTTCATAGAAAAAATACCACTTTTCGAGCAAATGTGTTATAAAAGTTATTAGTATTTATCCGTGGTTGCTAATCTCCCTGATAATTTTTGTGCGATGGCGAACCTTCTCGTTCCTACAGGTTAGATGGGCAGTTCGGGTGTACAAGCTCGACATGATGATCTTCGATTTGTCATATTTATTGCTGATAATCACACCGACCTTCTCTACACTTTTTCCATACAAACCCAAACTGTATCTACTTAGTTTCCCTGTGTAAAAACTACAAAATCGTCTAAATATGTAATGCCATTCTGATGTTTACCATGATTACACAAAAACTACTGGACCGATTGCGCTGAAATTACAATGGGACCAACTCGACGGTATCCCCTTTCATTTACAAAAAGAACCATGTGAATCAACCGCCAAATCTCGGAGATATCGGTGTACATACATAAAAAAAAAAATGCGCCCCGAATACAGAACCTCCTCCTTTTTTGAAGTCGTTTAATAAAACAGCACCTTCCAGGAGTCAACCTGTCAATCAGCGGATCGTCCAACACCTATTATTCCGCGCTCGGATACCAACACCGATGACTCTATTATCCGTATTAATAACGAGATGGATGGGATCGAATTTCACTCTCAATAACTTTTTTAAGTAATGTTTACATATACGTCCGGTATCTGAAGTATCAACTTAAGGTCATCTCAACATGTACATCGAGCCTAAGACGCATTTTACTGAACCATACTGAAGACTTATGACTATTTTATGTCAAGTTTTCATTTTAGAACGCTGCTTGCTCTTTACTAATATTCCAATATTGACTACAAAATCTCTGAATTCATGTCCCACACTCGCTGAATCGCTTAAATTTAATCATGTAAGTCCTATAGACATCTTAAAAGCATATGGATCTTTAAACAAGAAAAAAACTGCCGACCTTCACGGTTTACCAGTAAAAATTATTCTTGCCGTAATTGATTGTGTTTCACCACACTTAGTTGGTATTTTTAATAAATGTACTGATGATGGCATTTCCTAATCTGATGAAGCACAGTAAAGTCATACCTTTATTTAAAGCCGGTAGTACATCAGACCCCTCGAATTTTAGACCTATTTCAATACAACCGACTCTCAGTAAAATCTTTGAAAAAATTATATTAAATCAGTAATCGGCTTATTTTTACAGTAACAATCGAATGTCATATAATCAATTCGGTGTTACTAGGTGCCGCTCGACAATCGATGCAGATGCGCAGGATGCAATAGGAGTATTTTGCGATTTGTCCAAGGCCTTTGATTGCGTTCATCATGACACTTTAATCAGGAAATTACTTCATTATGGTGTAACCGGCCGTGCTCTCGACCTTCTGAATTCTTATTTGAGTAACCGAGTTCAGAGGGTTGATATCAGTGGCAATACATCGTCAGGGTCGACAGTCTGTATGGGCGACGCACAAAGCTCCATTCTCAGAACATTTTTTGGTTTACATAAATGATTGCCAAACCTTGTAAAGGATAAACATGAAATAGTATTGTTTGCTGACGATACCTCTATATTGTTTAAAGTAAAAATTGAATTATGATGACGTGAACAACGCTATTTCTCAAATAGTAGAATGCTTTACGACAAATAATTTGTTACTTAATGAGAAAAAAACTAAATATGTTAAATTTGTACTGCCTAGTGTCAGGGAGGTGCCCACAAATATAATGATAAAAAATGCCACTCTAGACCTTGTCGATTTCACTGTATTTTTGGGCATTACTTTGGACGCCAAATTACAATGGGGTCCTCATATCCATAAATTAGCGAAGAGACTCAGCTCTGCAGAGTATGCAATCAAAAAAAAATTAGATAAATATCGGGCGTAAATATTGCTATAGTATATTTTAGTTATTTACATAGCCTGATGTCTTACGGTATCTTGCTGTGGGGAAATGCCGCGGATATATATACAATCTTTGTTTTACAAAAAATGAGCCGTTTATCAATTGAGACCTGCAGTGTCACTTAGAGATAGATTTAAAGAATATAATATACATATCTTTGCGTCACAGTACATTTTTGAAATCTAATATATGTCAAAAAAATATAGTATCATTTAGGAAAAATAGTGATAAACATGATGTCAATACGAGAAATATAGATAAACTTGCAGGTCACATGAGTCGCCTCCGCAAAGTCAGTAATTAATTGAAAGGGTTATGTATACACTTTTCAATAAGGTTCCTGTTGATATACAAAATCTTCCTTTCAATAAATTTAAAGATACTATAAAACAGAAACTTATTAAGAAAGCATATTATAAAATATTAGATTATTTAGATGATAAACATTCATTCGCATAACCAGGCTATTTCACAATTAATAATGAAATATTATTGTGCCTTTTTGTAATATAAAAACCTAAAAGAGCATCCTCTCGAGTCTTCTCAGGGGAAAATTGCCTTTTGAACAAGTAGTAGCTTTAAAAATGTAAAATCTGACTATTTTAAGTGTACCCTGTGTACCTACAAAATAAAGCATTTTTGATTTGATTTGATTTGATTTGATTTACTTGAATATAAGAAAAGGGAGTAACTTCCATTATACATATAAGGAAGAAGGAATACACAAGTATTTACTTGAGAGTGGTCTTACACCACGCTTGAGAATAAATTAGGCTTAACAAAAAACCATGAATATTTACAATGAAATGAAATAAATTTTTCTGAGATATGAAAATGTTTTCTGAAGACATGGTTATTAAGAAATGCATATGAAATTTCTCAAGCCGTGCTTGACAGTACTTTTAACTGAGTGCAGCCCTTCCTAGATTAAAAGAAATGCTTCAGTACTCAAGTAATAATTAAGTTACTGATATCAAATGTAGGTATGTCGTTCTGTATCACGGAACTTTATATAATTCAAACTTAGTACACCCGTATTACGGGGACTGACTTTTTGCTTTATTTTGACTCTATCTCGACTATAAGACATAAAATGACGTTTTTCCTCTATTGATAGACTTACTCACCCTACTGTAAACCTTGTAAGTCAAGATTAACAGTAGTACTTGTCACTGGGCTTTAAATCCATACCAGTTCGTAACTTAGTTTCTAATAGAAAAGAACAATTATCCCATTCCGTTACATAGGCCTGAAGAACGTCAACAGTTTATAGAAATAAACTACCAGACATTAGCGTTTGCATCGTTTTAAGAGTAGAACAATGCCTAATCCAAGGAAAACTAATAGATATATGTACTATCGTCAAAACTATATTCATCAATACAAGTACCTTTTGGTGGTGCTCTCTTACTATCTTATTAATTCTTTTCATTTCATTTTTCACAAAAGACGTCTCCCCAAATCGCTCGTCAACTTTCCAATTGTCTCCATGTATGCGGAGAGGCAAAATATACGGAAAACCTGAAAATTACCGTTTATTATATGGTAACTTATGATTTACGAATAAGACCCTGTCTACACACGACGTATATCTCAAATGTGATATCCTTTCTAGAGGTGATTATACATCAATGACTGAAAAAAAATTGCCATTAAAAGTACCCACCGACAAGTAAATGGACTTAATTTTAGTTTAACATTTATCCCGACTAGGGCTAGTTTACTACGTGTAGTGCCATCTATCGGATTCTGAGTGAAACTGTACGTACGTTAGCCCTGCTCGCGATATTAAAAGGTCATTTCTGTTCAACGAAGAACAACAGCACATTTGTTTAGAAATATAAAAGTATTTTTCATTAACTGCTTTCATTCAATGTGACTCCTTTCTACAGACAAGCCTGGTTTCTATACTGTATGCATATATCCATGAAGCACTTGTAGCGTGCACTAGTGCTTCGGAAGGCACGTAATAGTCGATTGCGGTGA
This sequence comes from Oegoconia quadripuncta, assembly GCA_949316235.1. NCBI lineage: Eukaryota > Metazoa > Arthropoda > Insecta > Lepidoptera > Autostichidae > Oegoconia > Oegoconia quadripuncta. Next base: position 10,532,009 of record OX438754.1, on the reverse strand, counting down.
TTTAGTTTGGTGGTCTACTGAGGCGGCTTAATAACATTGACTGTGAAGCGGTCACCAATCTGACAGAAATCCATCAACCCGCACTGGGTCCGCGTGGCCGTTTATGGCCTCAGTGAGAGGAAGCTTAATTAAAAGTAACCGCGAAATGCAAATATTTATAGTGGTAAAAATTTTATTTTAGTGAAATACTATGGTCATAAATTAAATAAAAATTAATACTGGTGTCGATTCGGTTGCACACGAACTAAACTAAAACCAGCTTTGGACTGGTGCTGTCACGTTATATTGTTCCAGAGAGAAAAAGTCCGGCCTACTTTAAAATTGGTTTTACTTTAGTTTGCGTACAACCGAATCGACACCACTTTCCAGTTTACAGCAACAGAAAAAGAAACAATAAGGACCATAACTTTGTACCTACTGTAACAAAAGACACCATATATACCTACAGGGTAAAATTTAATTCGTGTAAACTCCACTATTGATTACGAACAACTTTCTACTGGCAACCATAGCCGAATTCAGGCGAAAATTTTTGGACTTCCTTACTAAAGGTGATTTCAGAATGGTTTACTTTGGATGGGTAATCGAAAATTTTCTGATCGGATTCGACTATGGTTCCTTGGGGAAAGTCGTTCGTCATCAAGAGTGGCGTCATAAGTTAATGGGAATTACACGAATTCAAATTCATCCTATATACCTAAATATAAAACACAGAGGCTTTGTATATAAAGGTTGGTATTGGTGTTGCATGAGGCGATAAAATGTGTGAGCGTCATTATTCAGATGTCATCAAGTAGTTATCTTACTAAAAGTCAATTACCTTTAATGGTATCCAAAGAACCGTCACTGATTATTCCCAGATTACTAAGGTATTTTTTCCCTGAACTTCGCTACGTTGATTCCAAATTTCTTTTAAGGTTTTAAAAACCATTTGTGCTTTAAATATATTTCCATAGGGATTCTTCACTGTTATCGCTGCTACCTTTGAAGATTTCATTAAAATAGATAATTTATAAACATTAATTAATATATTTTATTCCAATTTTATGATCTACAGAACATGTTGGTAGGATACCTTTGCAATATATTCATTTTTAAGCCAACTAGCGTTGAACTGTGTGTGGTCTAACTTCAGTTGCTCGAATAATTCCTTTCCCATCGTCTTCCAAACACATCGTGGTGCTGATAGGTCCACTTTGTCATAAAGAACGCACGGATCTTCAACACCGATATGGAAGACTTCGTCATTTGCAGCCCACACAAGTATATCGTTGATAACATCACAAGTAACCTGGAAACATTTTATAATTTAGAAAATTTAGAAAACCCCCTAAACCAACGAATCATCTCTAAGTAAACAAAGTAATTTTGTTAAAAGATATCTTGGAGATGATTGATCAGACTTCAATCAAACATGAATAACCTATTGGCCGGACGATAATAATAAATATTACTAACATAAGTACTAGAGGTACTCGTGTCGTACCAAGAGGTTAAAACGAGGGCATAGCTCTTAAATTGAAGAAGTACTAGATTATCTATATATCACTCATCACAATTCTACTGTTTATCTGGTTCTTTCCGAGTATAAGAGCGACACAAATATCATTTCCAAAGTATGTAACGTAATGAACATGACGGCGTGCACTTGGGTGCAATATATGTGTCACATTTCTAAATGGGAAATATCCGAGTTGAAAAATACCTTTAGATAATCAGCTAGCACAGCCTTTGCAATATTCGTTATAGATGTAGGACTAAATAACGCATCTGATGGTATATATTTTGACATATTGTAAAGAATATCCAGCGCTACCAAACCATCAGCTACAAAAATTGGTTTCCTTTGTTTCGGTGGCACTTTTCTTCTCTTCAAGGAAACTAGTTTATCATCTGGCTCTTTAACTGTAGGTGGTCGGAGTGAGAAGTTGTGTGCTATTTTTAGCAGTAAATAGAACGTGTCGAATTGATCATCTGAGTCGATGTGTTTGAAGTCTATGAAATTCGGATTTGGGAAGTTAGTTATGAAGCAAAACACATCCGCGGCTGAAATGCTAAAATATTAGGATAGATGATTAACAGTGGAATGATAGAGATAGGCAATATTAAGTACTAGCTTGAGCTAATTCTCTTAGGTATTTCTAAAATACCGGCGAAAGTCTTTAAGCAATGTTTTACCAGTGATGACTTGTGGCACTGAAACTTGATGCCTTACCATAGTAAGGCTCATATCCCTCATAGGAAAGGTTAAGGTAATACAACAATGGGGTGGTTAATATGTATGGGGAGAGAAATTCCGTAAAATAAGAAAGTCGTCGATATAGCCCAGGGGATTAGTAAAGTGGCAATGGACATGGGCACATAACTCAAGGGACTAGTAGCCAGTGGGGCATAGAAGTTCTAGAGTGGAGACCACGCACTGGTAGGATTGACGGACGACCTAATTAAGGTCGCGAGAAGTCGCTCTGGAATCTATGGGGTTGGCCAATGTTCAACAGTGGACGTCCTGTGGCTGATATGATGATAACGATGATTGGAGCCTATTCCAATGAGCGTTTTGCATGACGCATATACGCTGATACGGAAAAGGAAATATTTCTTCTCCGGCGTTCGGTTTTCTAAAATCCTACTATATTGTCCACGTTCAAGAGCAAGGTGAATACGCATCCACTTACATACATAGCGTGCTTCATCTTCGACTACATCGTCACCTTCCATCAATTAAGATTGTGGTCAAATACCTATACTTTAGGGTTCTACGGATCTCATTTTGGAAAAACTGAGCTTTTTTCATTTTCTCACTTTGTTTCCGTCTGTTTTTTTTGTCCACGTGTCAAGGCCGTTTTCTCTCAGAAACCGCTGGAAGTATCAAGTTGAAAATAATGTCGAATAGGAAGGACTGCGGCCTCATGCTGCTGGGAGAAAATCAAGTTTCAAGTATAATAATTTGAACTTCAACTTGATAACTCCAACCAAGGGCCTTCAAAAGTCTGCCAAAGATGGTTTTACACACGAATGAACCCTCAGGGTACGAATCCTACTCGCATTTGACAGTTTTTTTTATGGTTGATTGGATACGCGTTTGATCCAAATCCCATCTGATGAAAAGTGTTGATGCAGTCGAAGATGAAGCACGCAATTAACGTCAGTAAATGCGTACCCAGTCAATTATAACAGAAACACTCAATATCATTCACTGCCGCCCCGCTTGGGTGTTATCCCCGATTTTCAGCCCGTTTACGTCCGTCTGAAGGCTCTATGAATAGGTAGGTCAACAATCAACAGCACATTTTGACCTATGAACCGGAGACCGCAGTACGCACGAACAAGTCTACTATGGTCTAGTGAGCCCCGATGACATGTAACGCTCGATGTAACTAGATGAATTGAAAGGGGTTCAATAAATAAATCTAATATATTATATTGGCATATAAATAAAAAATGTAAAATAGATAGATAGATAGATAGATAGATAAATCGTTTATTTGTTACTCCAATCACACACATACATAAAGTTTAAAGGGTATTTCTTAAAAGAACTTAAAACGTAAATACTAGGTACAGAACAACCAAAGCATATGTGTGCTGCAGCAGGACAAATGGGTCACAGCTCAGTGTGTGAGATTGTCCAAAGAACAAAACACTGATTTTCAGCTATTACCCGAGGAGGATTATAGGTACAAGTGCAACAAAAATAAAAAAAAACAATGCTGGATTAGTGTAAATGACAAAATGAGTACAGTATAGAAATAAAGAAATGTGTTGCATGTATGAGTTGTTGAGTGATAGAAATGAACATCAAATATAAATTATAGTTTTTTTTTTTTGCAATGTACTGAAATTAAGAAATTCTGACAATAATTGTGACTTTATTGTCTTACAGCAACCGCCACCGCCTCACGATGTTTCTTTGGAATATTTAACTTTTGGAATTCAAGAATTGATATTTTTAACAGTTTTCTAAATATGTACTTAGAATTCAATATTCTTAATGGAGGTGGAATATTATTCCAACACTTTGTTGCTTGGTAGCGGAAGCTGCCCGTAAACCCCACTGTTCTATGTTTATACGTCACTAATGGTGGACGTGTAGCTCTGTATTTCCTATACGACGTAAATTTAATTTTTGAATGAAGATAGTCGGGCCTTTTAAATTTAATTACTTCAAACAATAACATACCCAGCTGCATCTGTCTACGTGACTCCATGTTCAGCATTGAGGCTTTATTTATGTAGGGCGATATGTGACTACGGGGCGGTATGTTGAAGCAAAAACGACAACATGCATTGTGCACGCGCTGTACCATGCGCTCCGTATCAAACTGGAGACGAGGACCATATACGAGGGCACCGTAGTTAAATCTAGATAAAATCAATGATTCACAGAGGGTTATACGTACTCCTTCACTAATCAAATTTTGGATCTTATATAATATTTTTAGACGATAAAAACAGTTCCTAACCAAGCTTAAGATATGTGTCCTGAATCGCAATTGACCGTCAAAAGTAATACCTTATAGTTTCTGGCCTCGCCTACGCATTCCACAGTATGCCCTGCAATGCTAACTTCGGGATTAGTATTCCTAATACCTTCAATTTGCGCTACTGTTCCGCAAATCATGAACTTTGATTTATCAGGATTGAGTACAAGTGCATTTCTTTTCGACCATTGCGAAATCCTATCTAAATCCTCATTCAAATCTCGTAGCGCATCAGACATAGTATTAGGAGCCTCAGACACATAAACCTGCACGTCGTCCGCATAGCAATGGTATTTGCTTTTAGTAATTACCCTAGTCAAGTCAGCACTATATATTATGAAAAGAAGAGGGCCGAGGATTGAACCCTGAGGCACTCCTCGACTAACCGATCGCGAGTCAGAGCATAGACTATTGCCATCCTCCTTTGTGATCCTGACCAATTGAGACCGATTGCTGAGATAACTATCAAACCACCTGACAGATGGAAGATCAACACCATAGTAAATGAGCTTCGACAGCAATAGTGGAATACTAATGCTGTCAAAAGCACGAGAAAAATCTAACAAAGCCAAAACAGTACCATGTCCAACATCTTGTTCCGAAAGTATATCGTCAGTCACATTCAGCAAAGCCGTGACAGTACCTCGGCCCTTCCGAAAGCCGGATTGTAAAGAAGGCAGTATATTATTTGCTTCTATATATTTATTTAATTGCGTGTATACAGCTTTTTCCAGTAGTTTTGACAAGAAAGGTAAAATACTTATTGGTCTTAGATCTTTAAGATCGGAAGGGTTATCGACTTTAGGTAACGGATTGACCAAGGCCTCCTTCCACCCGCAGGGCACTGTACTGAACGATATAGACCTATTTATGATATCTGTAATTACGGATAGGGTACGCGGAAGAGTAAGTAAAATCATATCCCTACTAATGCCATCTCTGCCAACAGCATTCGATTTCATAGAAAGTATATACTTTGCGACTTCACTCTCATCAACTGGACGTAATTGAAATGTTGAGTTTCCGAACCGATGGTGCTCAAAAAAGGTCAGCTCCGATGTGGGTACTACGTTAGGCCCGGGTATGTTCAAAAAGTGATCATTAATGTCATTAGGATTATTAAAGGTTTCAGGGACACAATCATGCTTACAAGGATCAACTAAAATTTTATCTTTTATATTTTTCCAGAAAGATTAACCATTTTTAATTTGGGAATTCACGTAATGATCAAAATAGGCCCGTTTCTCGCTAGCAATACTAGTGACAACTAAACTTTTGAGTTCTTTGTAATATCTCTTATGCACATCCAATTTAGTTTGACGATATCTTTTAAATGCATTGTTTCGTAAATCAATCATACACTTGATAGTGTCAGTCACCCAAGGTAGCGAATGCTTATATCTTGATTTAATAGTTTTAACTGGTGCATGTTTATCAAAAAGAGACAGTATCAAAGAATTGAACTTGTCAACCATGGAATCTACAGTTGACATCGCAGAAACAGTTTCCCAGTCCAACGAATTTAAATCTACATTGAAGCTATCCAAGACGATATTTTTGACGGGCCTGAATGTGATAGATCTAGGTGGAACTTTAACTTTCTTTAATATAAAATCCACATTGACCATTGCATGTCCAATGGAACCTGTGATGTTAGATACTAAGACATCACGCACCCTCGCATTGGTACACACCAGGTCAATAAGGGTTTCAGTTTCTGCAGTGAAATGTGTCGGTCCAGTGACTACCTGCTGTAAATCCAAACTTTGCAGAAACTGAGTGATTTTTCTAGTATTACCATGAGATGTGTCGAGTAGGTTTACGTTAAAATCACCTAATAAAACAATATAACTACAACTAGAGAAATGAGTGATCGATGAAGTCAATGCATCAGTGAATGAATCAATATTCACCCAGCGAGGTCTGTACGCAGTTCCAACTATAATACGATATCCATTAATCTGCAAAGAAATCCACATTTGCACAATATCGGCGGCAGGATGTTTTACTACCCGAACGCGTACATCTCGTTTGATGTAAAATCCGACGCCGCCACCGCGGCCGCCACGCATATGCAGCGGGCGCGGCGTGCAACGCAGTCGATAGCCTGGCACAGCCGGGGCACGTCCTTCTTGTCCTACACCAAGCCACGATTCGTTGATTGCAACAATATCAGCATTGAAACGATTCATTGCAATTATAAAATTATCGTGTCCGGTATTAAGCGACCCCGCATTATATAACCCCAACTTCAGAAATTTGCTTTTATTAACCGCCATTCATAAAACTAAAACGGAGAAACATTCGTATAAGGTAAGTGTTGTGCATTATTATTATAAAATGGTAATATGAGATATAACCTTGTAATATTATGCTGAAGTAAATATAGTTATAATTAATGTAAATTGGATAAATTTTTGTAATTAGAATAATTATTGATATAATGCAATATAAATATGATTGTATGTGATATGACAAAAGTTGATATGATTGATCATTTCTCAGCACACTGTAACCGGAACCCCACCGTACCACAACAGCACACATGCTTATCTGATTACTGTTGCAAGTTTCACTATGAGACAATAATTTACAACAGCTACGTAAATTAACAACTAGATCACATAGAGAGCAAATATAGGTATTTAAACGATTCAATTCCACTATAACAAAATTATCCAGTAATACTAGAAAAATTATAACATAAAGTGTTTTCATAGCAAGTACATCAAATAGAACTGAATACAAGTAAACATAAGCTGAAATAAAATATAGCAAACATTGCAAACAAAGAACCCGCACACACAGTAAATGCGAGGCAGCTAGGCAGCACGCGCGCCGCCTGCAGCAGCTGGTCACGCACGGCGCGCCGCGCGAGCCGCACGGCCACGAGGCGCGGGCGCGCCGGCGCCGCCCCCTCCTGCGGCGCACGCCCTACTCGCGCAACGCTCACCATGTCCTGGTCTGCGAGCTGCACGCCCAGCCTATTGGCCAGAGACTTGACGATATGTGGCAGGCCTTCGCCCTTCCGCTCCGGGACGCAGGAGATCTACAGATCGTTCAGCAGAAGGTCCTGGTCGCGCTCGTTCAATTCCACTTTGAGTTGCTCGATGGATCGCTGTAGTGAGGCGTCGACTCGCCCCTCACTATTCACCTCGACGACCTTTCGCTCTATGACGTCCATGCGTGAACACAACTTATCCACACGTCTGTCACAGTCGTCCATTCGCGACGTAAGCTTCGACAGGCTGGTATTCAATGCATCAATCGAAAGACGTGTGGCCCTCATTTCCTCTCTGAATTGACGGAACTCCATAGTAAGAGACTGTAAGTCTTTGGTTTCTACCGTCATGATCGCCTGAGATGGTGGGGTGGACTGGACAACACCCGACGCCACCAACTGGTCATCTGGGCTTATCGCAGACGCACCACGACGGAGATTGACTCCATCGTCATGCGCACGCACCGGGGTGTTAGTGTTATCACTTTTCCGCTCTTTACATTTACATGTCACACACTTCCAACTGTCCTTATGTTCCTGCCTCATTGTATTATAGAAGCGTTTCTCTGACACATTCGCACAAGTAAGGTCATATTTTAAGTGACAAGTACTGCAGCGTAAAAATTGTCTCCCCTCGATAATTCCAAAACATCCACCACACGTCTTTTCTCGGTTAGCCGTCTTCATGTTGCAGAAAATAGAAAAAAAATAAAAAGAAAATAAGTCCCGCTGTGAGATTCGAACCACCGTCTACCAAGCGCGTTACCTCAGTTAGCTATTCTTCGCAACACACCAAACTGTCGGCGGTGTCTCGTCGCGAAATAAGCAACGGCTTTATAGCGAGCTGTAGATTAATAGTCAGGCGGCAGAATTTACCTTTCACCGTTCAAGGTCACAGTTGCGGTAGTCGGTAGTTGTTAATGCACAAATTATTTATTAATATCGCTTACACTGCTTCACAAACAACACTATTACCATATATTTATATATCATTGGATAGGATTTGGTTCAATTATTACACTACTATCCAAATTTAAATATAATATTAATAAATAGCACTTGTAACAATTTAAAACACGGAGACTAGACAAAAGACGTGTATCGCGGTTCCTCGCCCCGCGCTCCTCCCTCCTCCTCCTCAAATATGTATGTACAGTAGGATTCAAAAGTTTATATTCAGTCCCAGCTCAAACAATTGATATTTTAGGAACCCCTGGGATACTACTGAACAGAAATTGATATTTGCCTTAGATGCCTTAGTGTTCAGTTCAAAAAGGTTTCATTTTAGGCTGGGCCTGCATATTCACTTATGAACGAAATTGAACACAGATTCTCACGTTGCGTTTTCGTATTGTATGGTATTTATTTATTAATCATCATAATCTTATTCAACCCCTATCAACCCAATGCACTGCCATCAGAGGAAGTACCCATGTACTTCCTCTGCTATAACACGCACGCCAACTTTCTGGTCGTTTGCTAATATGGTCCAAACAAACAGGTGACCCGCATGCTCGTTAGCCGCCCTCTCATATAAAAAAAAAAACTTTCGACAGCATTACGATTATTTGTTGTTGGAATGGTTTGTTATTTTTGTTGTTATGTTGGTATCTAATAACTAATAAATGTAAATGACAATGAAATATAGTTATAGTTTATAAGCCTAGTTTATGAATTGTAATGCGTTTAATTTAATAACGACAAACTATAAAAATACTCCCGTATTGCTACGATTATGCAATGCAATACAATACAAATACACTTTATTGCACAAAAGGAGTAAACACAAACAACAAAAAAAAGACTACAATTAGGCGGCAAGTGTTAGCGATAAGGCTGCCTTTTTGTACGATTGATGATGGATGCTGTAATCCTCTATGTGGTTTTTGTTAATTGTGCAATAAAGAGTATTGATTGTTTGAAGTATGTATAATATATTATTACCTCTCTTTAATCATATACAAGGTGAAAATTTGAAACGGAACTGCAAGCGTACCGTAACCGTTGTAGCTACAGGAAAACTTTTGAAAACGGCTCATGACTTATAAAAGTTTTTCGATCAACACTCACAGATTTTAGAAAAATGTTAGTCTACAAGAAAAAGCTATATTTACAAAACTTTTTCATGCCATTCAGTCCCGTTTCTTACAAGAATCAAAAGTATCTATGGGAATTAACTGAGATTAGAGTATTAAAAAAGTGCCAGAAAACTCAAATACTTTTGTCATACATTGATCCCTAAATGATCGCCGTAGTAATGCTGTCATCCATCACCTCCAGCACTTAGTTACAGAAAAGTAAACTAACATGATATAAATATTTTTATGAAAATACTGTTTTGAAATGAAAGGTATCGAATGACACGACAAAAATTAGATTTTTGGGGTTCCGTAGACAACAAGGACCCCTTATAGTTTCGCCATGTCCTGTCTGTCTGTCCGCGGCTTAGCACAGAGGCTCTTCGTACTAGAAAACTGTAATTTGGCATATATACAATATATATATAATCACGCCAACAAAGTGGTAAAATAAAATATTGAAAAAAAATTTTTTTGGATACCTTCGCAAAGTGGGAATGCTTTTTTAAATTATTTTCGTACCCCATGGTGTGAGATGTCGTTGGATAGTTAAAAAGTATTAAAGGTTGTTGAGCATGAACCAATTTCACAAAGTATCATTAAAAAAAAAATAAAAAAAATAAAAAAAATATTGGGCCTTTACCTATAAAATTGGAGTTTATCATATGTACCAATTCCTTTGAACATACCTCTTTTCATGTGCTTCCCATAATCATTTCTTAGATTCGCTGTAACTTTTAAAAATTAACGCTGCCTATATTTAACTTAATGTTATCCGATAATACACACAAAGCTTAGCTAAATTTGGATTTGCCGTTCCCAAAAAAAAATCAAAAATGTTTGTATGGGGAAAACAGTCTTAATGAAATTCTTCATACAAAACGCCAATTTCATAGGAAAGGACCTCATATATTGCGGAGTTAAAGCTAAAGGAAGATTAATTATACATAGAAAGTGTTGTCTGTCATCCCCGAACTGAACCCATAACATAATAAAGATTTACAGTTTATTACAGTAACTGGTATTATTGTTAAAAATCAGTGAATACAAATTGAAATATTTTTGAATTATGAACAGTTTATAAAAACGCTTTCCTGTAGGTGCACCATTTCAATCCATCATGTATACGTATGATCCGAGATTGAACTTCATTTGGAAAAGTAAGATGGGAACGCAGAGGCATTTGGCAGTGATTCAAAAGAACGTGGGACTTCAGCAAAACTTACCTCGGTAAATCTGAAGACACCTTGATAGCATTCATACACGAAAAGGCACAGGATTGTAATTCTGATTTCAACGTTTCGCCATCAGCTATTTCGTTTGAATAAACTAGCAAGATCAATTCAACAAATTGCCCAGATCCGAATATTGATCCCCCTAATATTTTCATCATCACCAATTGCGATGCCGGCGCGAGAGGATTAACCATCAGAACTCGTATAGGAGTTGGTACAGGTCCAACGTCAAAATTCATTATAAAATTAAATTATTACAAAAATAACCCAGTTATAAAAAACTACTGCTAGTCAAAAGTGAAATATAAAATTGTGTCAAATATTGAAAACTTCATATTTTTTACAAATGATTTATAATGCCAAGTTTGTTTATGCATTTTTTTAGTCTGTTGTCCATGCCACCGTGCATGCAAAGGCTTAGATTATCTTTTATTGTTATTGCGGCACTCATAAACCTGACCTTTAGCTATGCTCGTCGGCGGCAAGGTTTGACAGCGAATTGTAATAATTAAAATTGTATAGCAATAGATAGTGTGGCGGCGAGCAACAGAAAATAGTAAAACCGCTTAGCGAAAATACTTAGCAGTAGTACATAATGGTGTCGATTCGGATGTACACCAACTAAGTGAAACTAAACTAAAACCAGTTTTAAAGTAGTACTGTCTCTTTCTCCCTGGAACAGTACGATGCGACGGCACCACTCCAAAACTGGTTTTAGTTTAGTTTAGTTGGTGTACATCCGAATCGAGACCACTAGCTTCCTATTTAGCTGCCATTTGGTCGACTGCAGTGCCATATGTATTGTGTAAAATTGTAGGAAGAATTCTATCAACCACATAACGTTCACTGCTAACCATAGGCCTCCCCTATAGACATCCACAGCGACCTTTGTCAAGTCGTCGGTCCACCTTGTGAGTGGACGACCCAACGCAGCGCTTGCATGGTATCCATTCCTGAGCCTTAACATCCTAATGGCCATCAGTTCCTCGAGCTATGTGCTCTACCCACTACTTCAACTGACTAATACGCTAGTGTATGCCGGTGACTTTTGTTGTTCTACGGATTTCCTCACGTCTGATTTGATCTCGTAGTGAGCGCTGAGCATAGCGAGGAGAGCCTCGTAGCCTGATCTTGAGCTTTTTTATCGAGGTGAGAGACTTACGTAATTTTTGGAAACTTTTTTTTTCCTTATCGGGATAGGAATTTATCAACAGTGCTCTCATCCTAACTGGCAATATTTATCAGCAAAGAGTGCGCACATATGAGCATTATACTTAATTCATTAACAACTGTGTCTAATAGCTATACAGCAATGAAAGTGATATCATCATATCAAAGGTCATGGTATATTTAATTGTAAATCCGCGAAAATTAAATATACAAAGATGGCGCCACGATAAAGCAGAGATCCGATTATCATCAAACATGACCTTAGTTTAAAAAGAAGCACCTTTACCTTAGTTTAATTTTAAACATCTCAAATCGGATCACGCATTATTGAGATACACCCGGACAAAGACTGGACCATAGAATTGATAAGTAACGAAGAAGTCTATTTATGAACTGCACACACAGATACATGTAACGCCGTGAAACAAAAAACACTCCTCGGTTTTCATCGAGGAGGAGGAAAAAATCGGGGCAATCCATTAAGGCTGCCCGCCCACGACCGACAATCAGTGACCGATTTTTTGTAGGAGAAAAATGGAACGTACTGATTGCAATATTTCAACGCACGCGTCCTGCAAAAAGTCGGTCACAATATCACTGATAAAAGTATTGACGAAAAAATCGCCCAGATTATCGGTCCTACAAAAGTCTGTCGTGGGCGAGCCGCCTTATCAAAACTACGGCAATGGAGGTCGGAATGTCGGTGTGCGCACTGAAAACGCGGAACAGCCACTATCTCGGAAATTACTAACCCTAGACTGCTGGTGCGATTATAAAAAAGGACTCGACGTCACCTTCATATTCTTAGATACATTATATTGGATGACAGCTGTCAAATTTAAAAATACCCTATTTCGAAAATGACTACTAACCATACACTAATGGTATCGTTATCAAAATGAAAGATCTCCATGTGATCTGAATTTTTGAAGACCGCTGTCAAAATTTAAATGTCTACATCGGAAACTACTACACTAGTGGTGTCTTTATCGCCGGTGCTTAGTTTCCAATCTACCTCTATAACATTTCCTTAACGCCACAGAGAGTGCTGTTAGAGTGGCTAAGTTTTGGTTCAATAAAATTTGAAACTTGCCTCGACACGAAAAGAAGAAGAACATTTTCTTTGTTCTGTTTCTGTTGATACTTAACACTGATAATAGTAGTTATATGAAGATATGATTGAATATAATTGCAATGAAGATCCTTGTCATCTGTTGTCCTACAGAACCACCATAAACAGCTAGTTACAATTTCAAAGATGATTGATGGAGCAAATTAAAATTTCTAAAAGTTTCATTGTTCTACATACAGCTGTTTCTCGTTGAAAAATAGGAGAATCGGATAGAATAATAAACATTTAGTTAATTAGTGTTAATCTAATTTATTAAATTATAATAAAATGAAAAAATAATTAGCTACGTAGGAAAGTAAGGTCTAGCTTATTAATTTGTATGAAAACTTCGAAATCTATTTAATACTTATGTTCGGCCTGAATACTGACCTAATCATAAAAATCGTACAATACCGAATCTTCTAATTACTTTATTAGGAAATTAATCTAAAATTATCTGCCTATAGTCTATAGATAGGTACTACTCTTGTATAATAGGTTAAGGCTGCTCCTTTTAACATAAGTCAACTTTAATTTGTATTACCTTATAACTGAATTAGCTTATCAAAGGAGTGGTATCTATGGATAGAGCATTTCATCATCATCGTCATCAGCCCGTAAACAGCCCACTGCAGGGATATAGGCCTTCCCTCGTAAATGAGGGAGTAAGGGCCATAGTCCACCACGCAGGCCCAATGCTGGTTGGGGACTTCAAACTCAAACTCAAATCATTTATTGCATTCCTTATATTTGAATGTTATTCACATACCTTTGAATTTTAATTTCTCAGGCATGCAGGTTTTCTCACGATGTTTTCCTTCACCGTTTCATAGCAGTCGGATAAATTCACATAAATAATTAAAGTAAATTTAAAAACTCATTGGTACATGACCTGCGTGGGAATCGACTCCGGACCTCCCAAATTCGGAGACCGCACCAACGCTAGACATTTAATAAGTACGTACAATTCAACAGTACACATCTTATGTCCCTTAAACTTTTAATTCTTTATACTTGAATACATAATGCGAACTGCCAAGGCTGGCAACTACCTTCCGGCGCTATCCTACAATCCTACAGTCTTCAGATCTTCAAAAACAGGGTGAATTGGCATCTACTGAGATCGCCTGCTGAGACCACATCGTCACTTTCTTCTTCTTCTTATTTTTGAGGATGGCAACCAGTCAACCTCATTGTCGAGGGACATTACTGCCAGTTTCGAGTGAAAATTTTTATTTATCTTATTTCTTCAGTTTATAGGTCAGTCTCAATCAAAACAAGTAATTCGTCGTATACAGAGTCTAGTCACGGTCAAGTCATTCTTCAGTAAAGTGGCAGAATGCTTTACAAAAGATTTTGGCGGCTTCTTGTGGGAACCCGAAAGCTCCGTTACGCACTTTAATTTACACTTCCCTTCACCTGTACACCAACACTAACGTTTGCTGCACAATATTCTGCCATTATTAAGCTTCAAAAGTTAGAATGCACAAATTTTAAGACTTATAAAGAAAAATGCTACTTCACTCGCCGAGTTCCCGCCAAAAAGCCATCGTCACTTTCAATCAGGTGAGACTGCGAATTTTTTTTTTTTAGCTGGGACTGGAATATACGCTAATGAACCCATTTGTACTCAAAGTACATGATCGAAGATAGAGCTACTCAAACTTTTAACATAATTATTAAAACTATTAATCATCACAGTTCTTTGTTGTTACCGCACGAAATAAGAATAGAATCACCTCATATTTTCCAAATGCTTATATCTTCATAACCAAATAACATCTATAGATTTGCACGTTCTAACGGCGATGGTTACTTTAGTAACTTATTGGTAATCTGTGGCGATGGGCTCACCCCGTGTCACCTACGCAGTTCTGTAAATTTTGAAAGGTGAACCATGGATGTTGTTTCAAGCATTAAACTAATGTTTGGAAGACCCAAACACTAATGCTTGGGATAAAAGTCGTGACGTTATGTATGTTCATATTAATCAACACATCAGATGTCCACTAGTGGACGTAAGGCTCTCCCATACCTTCTATTTCACTTACCTAATAAACCCTATTTTTTCCTTACGGTCAAAAAACTCATCAGGTATATCCACTGCTGGAGCACAGCCTCCTCGCACAAGACGGTACGGGCCATAATCAAACATGTAGGCCCGGTACTGATTGGTGGATTTATGTCATATTAGTGTGATCTGACAGTTTTTTCAAGCCACAACTCTAGGCCAGTGGCTTTGCATAAAGACTGACTTCAATTAAAAAAAAAGGCGGGATCGCCTCTTTAACGTGCCCGAAATTTAGTTACTAGATTAGTACTAAATATCTTTTAAAGTCGGCGCCAATGTGTAGCAGTGATTGATTATAATATGGATTGATTTACATTTAATAGTAGCGCCGACTTCGAAAGACATTTTTTCATATAGTAAAAATAATAATAATTACGACAGTAGACAGAAAATAACTGATAGAGGGATGCGAGCGTTTCAAAAAATTATTTTTACTTTCTAGTGGCTAATTCAGTGAAGTCTGTTTTTTTACAGTTGTAACGGTTAGGTCATGTATTTCATCACCGGAAAGATAAATGAACATCGTTCTCTAATTAGTCGCAGAAAATGTAGAACTACTACCAGTTGATATAAAAGCCTTAGATATTATATTCTCTTCCAAGAATCTTTGACAGTATTTAATGAGCTAAAACAAAAAGTGAAAAGTGAATTATCTACATATTATTAACTAAGTTGTGACGACCTAAATAAAGTGGGATTAGGGCAGGAAGATAATGACAATATGAATAGATAAGTAGCTACGTAGAAATTTAGGTATAGCATTTTTATAATCATAGTATCCAGAAAATTATAAAAGAAACATGCGTCCTTCCAACTGTATACGTAGGTGTCTACTTAATTTCTGACAGGACTTCACCCATGGTGATGCTAAATATAGAGTCGTGCAACGTGTTTGTGATGCTCTGGGCAACTTCATAATCATGTGATGCTAAAATTTATAAGACGTGCATACGTGTCGTATTTGATGTCTGTCGCATAATCGTTCAGCTCACATTCATTTGTGAGATCAATAATTTATACGCGTGTCGCTGCCGATTTATAATAATTAGATACCTAACTGTCTTACGCTTTGTGATCGACAGTAATTATTAGATATTTAAAACCCTTTTTTCAATAAATGTTAATACCTTTTTGTAATATTGTTTAACTGGCTTATTAATTCTTTTAATCTCGTAGTGCAAATAAACAGTATCCTCGAAACGCAAGTCAACATTCCATTTGTCTCCGGTAAACCGTATCGGTAAGACATAGGGGTAACCTGCAAAAAAAGGTAAATATAATAATGTAAATATAATTTATAATTTATATATCAGATTCAAGAGACACTACTATACTGTGTCGCCAATGTTATAAAGTCGGTTATTATTAAAACTGAACCACTTAACAATTTGAATGCTGCAACTGTACTTTTCAGCGAAAGGGTTGACGTTTTTATTATTATATTCATAAACAAAATTGCTATTACAGGTTTTTTCAACCTAGTTCGGCAACAGGGGCTATATTATTGGAATACAAAATTACTAGCTTAATATAGATTATAAGATAAACTGTAAACTTTTTTGGAATAAAGTTATTATTATTATTATTTGAAATACTTTGGACCTAAACAGCCAAGTGTCAATGGATCCGGACCGAAAAATTTGGACCTTATAGAATGTTTAAAAAAGTATTAGGTGTTACCTACTGATATTGACATCAACGTTGCCTATGAGTAAAATGACATCAATAACTTTTTAAATTACGTTTAAGTATTTAAAAACCAAAAAAACCCGACAGCATATTTTGTATTTTACAGGCCCCATATTGGATTTCTTACCACAAAATGTATTCTATGACACTCTAGACAGTAAGACGAATCGAACGACATCTTGCTTTTCAAAATCGGTCGAGCCATTTAGGGTGCGGGAGGTAACATAGAAATCTATATACATATATACCCGAAAAACATTATCCTCCTGTTTGGGGTTATTGGGTAAAAAGAGATATGCAATACATCCAAAATTGTGATTTTGGATAGGCACGCCCATACATTTACTAATTGGCTCATGCAATTCAATTCAATTTATTAATGTGAAACACAGGTATAAAAGATGTTAGTAAATATTATGGTATAAGTATCACTGTGATCTACCGTTTTGGCATACAAAAAAATTTGGCACTTAATTATTGTGATATTTCAAAAGCGTTTGACTATGAAGACCATTCTTATTGAAATTGAAATAACGGCTTAAAAAATGACAGTTTTAGCATGATTCAATAATTTATTATTAGTAAATAGGATACAAAAAGTAAACATCAACGGCCTTAGCCAGGGTCTTAGCTAGTGAGTTTTTTTTTTTGTATATTTCCTTTTTTTGAGCAGTAATGTCTACGTATTTGTAGGTACTCGTATTATATTATTTATAAAGTTGACAGAAAAGGTAATATTCTTGCTAAGGTGAATAGTAGATACTCTGCGATTAATTTCCTACTTCACAGTCAATAATTTAGGTCCGAGATGCTGGAATTCTCATAATGGAATTCAGCTATTTTGATAATGAATTTCCACTTTATGGATACATCACAGATATGCAATTACAATTTAATACAAGTTTCAGAATTTGAAACAAATATTTTGTACACCTACACCAATTATCCATGACTCGGTAATCAATGTTCGTATTCGTCACACAAGCACTGACACCTAGCGAGATTCGAACCCGCAACCATAGGTTTCGAAGGCAGCGTCGCTACCCACTAAACCAATCGATCGTCAAATAGGTTTTAAAACCGGCGCAGTAACGCAATTGATAGTTTGAAGGCGATACCCGTTACGCAGTTAGCCGGTTTCCTATTTCGGATTAAATTCAATATAAAAACAAGCTACCTAGTAGTAAGCATAAGCCACTTGTGTGTAATCTTTAGATATTTATTTGGCTTGCAACCTCAAGAATCTTTTTTATGAAAAGAGCCAGATGACGCAACCGACGGAAAGTAACCACTGGCCAGGTAACAGAAAAGCATCAAAATTGGATTGAGAGGTTTTAGGTACCCACAAAATGATTCACAAGGATTCTCGAGTCAAAAAAGGAATGTACCTAGCACTGTGAGTGAAAGGCCTTTATGCCGCTCATGATCAACAGCCTATAGAAGTTCACTAATGCACAGGCTGGTAACCTTGCATGATTATGTTCCATATACAAAATACAAGTACAAAATGGTTTATTTTTCCAGACCAGTTTAACAACAATGATGTTAGTTTTTTATTCTCCTAGGAGGCAAATTTAATAATTAACCTGTGTCAGGGGAAACCACTTTTAGGTACTTGTCTTATCTTACTTAAAGGTGTATAGACTAAGTATTAATCTTTAAATGACAGTAAGTGTATGTATTTTACATATATAGGTACGGATGCGTTTTTTAACAGTAAGTAAAAAAATGGGGCATATTAGCTAAGTGAATTAAGTGTATGTGCGTGAGTGTTATGTGTGTAAATGTGAATATGTGTGTGTGTGTGCCATATAAATTCTATACCTTTTAGAGTCCCCAGAGTACCGTCACTGAGTACACCCAAATTGGTAAAACGTTTCCGTCCCTCAGAGTATGTACGTTGCGCCCAGATTTCTTGCAGTGATTTAATGACCCCGTTACCCCTAAATATACTTCCGTATGGATTTTTCGATACAATCGAAGCTACCTATGAATTAATAGTTTTTAATTATTAAATTGTCCTAAGAAATGGTGTGGATAAGTATGCAAATTTCTAGCTTAGCAAATTTCTTACCCTAATGCGTGGTCAGAGATGTCCCGAACGACATCCATGGTTCACCTTACGAAATATACAGAAATGCACACCTTAAAATGTCACATTTATAGATGTTGGGTTGGTGGTAGAGCATTTTAAATGTTCGCATGGCTAGCTACCACCGTCTTATCTAAATCTGCCACCAAACAGCAATGTTAATAGCATTGTTGTGTTTTGGTTTTCAGAGATAAGATAGCCAGTTCCCCAAATAAGAGGTTCCGGGTCAGCACGCTTTCACCTACGGCCTCATTTTCACTTAACATCAGGTGTGATTGAGGTCAAGTGTTAACCCGCTGTGCATAAAAAAAATAAAAAAACATTTCACAAATGTCTGAGATCTCGCGAAACATAATGTAAGAAACTACAGTTGAACTGATAAGCTCCTCTTTTTAGATCTAGTTTAAAGAGAAACCTTGGCTTTTGCCTTTGATCAATCATTTTGGTTCGGTCTTACAAAGAAATAGCAAAACAAAAGACTCGGATGTAGCTAACCTTCATCTTTAAAAAATTTTGCCTTTATGAATATATAGGAATGTGTTATACCTTTTCAATATGATCTTTCTTTAGCCAATTCGCGTTGAACTGCGTATGGTCTATATTTAGTTTTTTGAATGTTTCTTTTCGCATCGTTTTCCAATTACATCGAGAAAGTGATTCGGTCGGGTCATATGTAATACAAGGCGTAACAACATCAACATGAAATACTTTATCATTTACAGCCCATACAAGAACGTCATTAATTACATCACAATTTACCTAGAATTTGAAATCCGTATATTAAAAAAGGTCCCTCCCTCACAGACTAAACATGAAATCTCGTAAACGTTTATAGGTATATGAGACGTCAGCTAAGAACGGATTTCCCCAAATTCGCACAGGAAATTTCCACGGGAACGGGAAGACGTGATTGCTGCCGGTAAACACTCGCTGAAGTAAAATTTTGGAAAATTCCTGCGGGAATATTTGAAAATACTCTACGGATTTCTTTTTCAGGAACGATTAAAACTTGATCGTTCCTGGTTTGCTAAGTTTGGGACTAGATGATTGGTGTAAATGTCCGAAATTTTTTTTTATCCTTTAAACCGCCGCTAAGACAGGATTTGGAAAATTCATACGGCAAATTATGAAAATTGCCATGGGAAATTTTCACCAAAACGAATTTTTTGTATGTCCAATTTCTATTAATATCGAGATCCACGCCGACGAAGTCGCGGGTGGAAAGCTATATAGTAATCTTTAATCATCAATCATGTATCTATCGCCCATCCTATATATAATCGATAACAATAAATTGAAAATTTGTAATACCTAGATACCCCTAATACATACATCTGTGTTATATGCTAAATATCGTCGCCTTATGAAAAAACCGCACTCAATTCTGACCACGCATTACTGACACACACAGATCCGTCCAACCCATAACATTTCGATTTGACGGGCAGTTAATGTGATGCTAGGTTTCTACGTTTCTAGTGCGGCATTATATCCGCTTATCCGCGTTTCGCGTAGGTACGTGGTGCCGTGGGCATAAGACTAACATTTTTTTACTACAAATTCATAGGCGACTTACCCTAAGATAATCAGCTAAAACAGCTGTAGCAGTAGATTGTATAGAAGTTGAACAAAACACATTATCGGAAGAAATATGTTTTGAAAAATGATGCAGAATGTATAGAGGTACTAAACCATCAGTAATAAAAATTGGTTCAATGCGTTTTGGTGCCGGTTTTTTCATCCTTCTTATTGACACGTACTTCTCTACTTGCTTTTCAACTAGCGGTGGTCGCAATGAAAAGTTATGAGCTATACTCAGAAGTAAATATAAACTGTCAAATTGCTCGGGTGTTTTGGTTATATCAAAATCTAATTTGTTGGGATTAGCGAAATTCGATATGTAGCAAAATATATCTGCATCTGAAAATCTAAACAAAAAGTATTAATTATATAATTAGATAAATAAATAAATACATTTGCACATACAACACACTAGATAGATATAACATGCCTACAAACCTATCTTACTTACACGATACAACCGACCGCCTCCGTGGCTCAATGTAAACAACACTGAGTTTACGATTCGGAAGTCGTGGGTTCGATCCCCAGCGGGGTACATGTTTAAGTATTCGGTTTGGTTGGTGGTAGGGCATATTAAATAAAATGTCAGCCTGGCTAGCTACCACCATCTTATCTAAATCTGCCGCCAAGCAGCAATGTTAATAGCATTGTTGTGTTCCGGTTGTCAGAGATAAGATAGCCAGTCCCCCAAATGTGTTGGGGTTTCCGGGTTAGTACGCTTCCACCTTCGACCTCATCTTTAACATCAGGTGTGATTGAGGTCAAGTACGAACCCGTCGTGCATAAAAAAAACAATGGAAATTGTAAAGTATCGATTGGTTATGATTATGGAGGTTAGGTAATATTACCTAACGCTAATTATAACGATGGAGTAGAAACAAGAAATCAGAGCCATTCAACTAACTAAGCTCGGATTCTTTGATGGATATGATCCGCAATAACTATTGTTGATTATTATTTATATTTGTCATTTTACTGCATAATAAATAGTAGATGGTAATTAGTAAGCTAAAGTGCCATATCTGGCGCATTACCGATGACGCGCTTTGAGGAAGCCTATGTCCAGCATTGGATGTCTCTGTATATATTAGTTTTATCTTACCTTGGTAAATGCGATGTTATTTCAATAGAATTCGTACAGCAATATGCACATAACGTTAGTTGCCTCTTTAAGGCCTCCGCTTCAAGTATTTCATTTGAATAAACTAGAAGTATCAAATCTACCATTTGAGAATTGCCCAAAATAGCACCTTGTAAAATTTTCAACATAATGAGTTGTGAAGCTGAGGCTAGTGTATTTATCATCAGAACTCTTATCGGAATTTGAGTGGGGCCATAAGCGAAATTAATTTTTCAGTTTCAATTTAATCGTTGTCAGTGCTCTTCTTGGTACTATCTCAGCATACCTATGCCGGCTCCAAACTATCGTCTAACAGTTCACACTCCACTCCAATGTTGGAGTCTCCAATCTGCCCTAACTCACAATCAATCAAAACACACTCTTCACACAACAATAGGCCACGTCCTAGCCTTATTCACTATGGAGGACGTTGAAATGGTAGGTGCTTCTGCGCTATACCTTTTGAGTTCATAAAATTATTTTTTCCAAGATTATCGACATAATACTAAAAAACCACGGCCGAAACGAAGATGGTACATACTATTAATACATAGAAATAGAAGAAGGTAAACATCTTAGTTTGGTTTAGTTTGAAATGTTATTGTCAATTCACACTGATTTGTGGAGTGTGACTTGGCCAACTCCTATGATCTGGGTACGATTTACCACTATCCCATCGGAGCGATCGCGCGCCAACACGATCGAACGTCAAATGTGAACTGTATAAATCTCTACACAAAGAGTTGGACTGTTGGACGATAGTTTGGAGCCGGCATATACGTATATAATTTTTTCAGATTGCACGATTTTAATGTCACCAATGTAGAGATTGGATCGCTGTGATATAATTTATTCTATCATAGAGACAAGAATGTTTTACGCTTACTTATTTTTGCCTACCCCTACGGGAAACAACGTGACATTATGTACCTACGTATTTTACCTGACAATAGAACAAGGATTGTGACCAATACCTCAGATGAAGCGTGTTGAAAGCCCAGAAAAATGTGAGAGACATGTCGCCGAAACTATAATTAGAAGCAGTTTAATAAATATAATTATCTCCCCGAAACTGTTCACCGCCAGAAGATGCTTCAAACTTCTGGAATAGCAAGGATTCGGCTTCAATATAAATGTCGAGTATAGCGGTTTGTAGCCGACCACATTGTAGTTAGGACTATTCCATCAAATGTGTAAGCGATGTAAATGCTTTTAAATTATTATGAAATTCTGCGAATAGAGTTATGGGAAATGAAAATCGATTAAATGATTTTCGTTGTAGTAATATTAATAAAAAGGCACAAGAGCTCAGCCTGGCGGTGCAAAAGCGGGGCAACGTGGGCCTAATAGCCGCAATGGGGTTAAACATATAAGCGTTTTCCATAACATTTATCGATATAGTCGTTACTAATCATCATTAGACATGACGTTATCTAACTAATATTATATATGCGTAAGTTTGAATCTTTGTTTATTTGTTTATTTCCCAATCACGGCTAAACGGATGAACGGATTTGGATGAAATTTAGTATAGAGGTAGAATATACCCCGGATACAAATTATTCTATATTTTAACATAGGATATTTTTTATCCCGATAAAGTGAGTAATTCCTGCTGACAAGTTAACGCGATAAAGTTATTCCACGCAAGGGAAGCCGCGGATAGAATTTTTTTTTTTATGAACAACGGGTTGGTTGACCTCAATCACACCAACGGCATTAGCGATCGAAGGCAAAAGTCGGCTGGAAGGGTGCTTTGACGTTTGGCGAGTATAAAATTATCGCCTAGCGGCGTGCATGAAAGTTTGTCTACGGCATGAACGCATCCCCAATCTAGCAATACTAGTGGCTTTTTGGCGGGATCTCTGCGAGCGAAGTTGCATTTTTGTTATTAATTCTTATAATTTGTGCATTCTAACTTTTGAAGCTTAATAATGGCAGAATATTATGCAGTAAAAGTTAGTGACGGTGTACAAGTGAAGGGAAGTGTAAATTAGAATGCGTAACGAAGCTTTCGGGTTCCCACAAGAAGCCGCTAAAACCTTTTGTAAAGCATTCTGCCACTTTACTGAAAAATGACTTGACTACGACTAGACTCTGTATACGCCAAGTATACGACGAATTACTTGTTTTGACTGAGACTGACTTATAAACTGAAGAAAGAAGGGAAATAAGACGGGATAAGGGATACAGCCATGGCTGTATCGGTTTAGATCCCTTTGCCTTCTCAGAGAGAGAATAAAACGAAAAAAGAAATAGTATGTGACGTTTTTGGATGTTGACAGCCAATAGGCTGTATGGCTATGCTTCTTGGCCTGCCTATCAAACGGCGAACATTATTTAAAAAAAAAAGTTGGGAAGGCGCGGGAACGCTTGAACGTATAGGCGGGTTTTTAAAAGTTTTTAGTGAAATTAATTAAATAATTAATCAATACTCTATAAATAGCTTGTTATTCATAAATAACAGTTGGGGTATTTTATTATAAAATGACGAAGACGAAAGGGGGAAGGAAAAAAAAGCGCAAACGCGATGAAGGTCCTGATGATGTCCTCGTGTCCTCGTCGGACGACGAGTCCTCTTCTTCGACGGCGGCATGTGAGGAGCCGCACAACGATAAGTACAGGCCATATTTTACAAAAAATTACACCCGAGCTTACCCGGAAAGTGGAGGAGCTGCAGAGTACATTGTATTCATATCAAGTACCGATGACAATAAACCCATTGGAAATAGAGATCTCATTACCTGTCCAACATTTTTCAACGTAATATTAAGGGCATTAAACAATTTAAAAGAATAAATAGGCACAAGTTTGGCATAATTTTCGACAGACCGGCAGCAGCGAACACTCTATTATCGAACCTGGATTTTTTGAAGCAGCACTCTCTAGAGGCCTCTATTCCGGCGTCCACCTCGGAGCGTGTTGGTGTAATAACAGGGGTTCCGGTAGAATATAGTAATGCGAAACTCTTCAAACACCTTACATGTTCACCAAAAATCATTTCGATAAGGAGATTTATGAGAAAAGATAAAGATACTACAATTCCTACTCAAACAGTCAGCATCACATTTGCGTCAACTACTCTTCCAGATTCGGTTGAGCTGAATTTCTGGCTATTTCCAGTCAAGGAGTATATACCTCCTGTAAAACAATGTTATAAATGTTTGCTGTACGGACATACTGCAAAATTTTGTAAAAACACTGTCAGGTGCTCTATTTGCTCTGAAGGTCATAATTATAAAGAATGCATTAGTGACACTACACTATGCTTTCATTGCAAGGGCAACCATGTCGCCATAGCGACAGTATGTCCTGTAAAGCAACAAAAAATTATAGAAAATAAGAAAAAAGTAAGATCGGTCGCTTTTGTTGATTTGTTTAATGAAAAAGAATTCCCACTACTTAAAACTCAAAAAACAAACGTCAGACAATTTTCTAACATAAAACCTACAAAAGACAACTTGCGAACTATCTTACAAGATGATAAAATAATTGACATTTTAGTACAAAGTCTGATCAAAATTAAATCAAGTGGTACAACTAATTCAAACACTATTAAACAAACTTTACAGGAGATTCTTAATTCCAATTTTAATCTTTAATGGATCTAAATGTGGTTCAGTGGAATTCACAAAGTATTTTATGTAATAAATTTGGACTGGTTAATTTTTTGTACCAGAATGATATACATATTGCTACTGTAAGCGAGACTTGGCTCAGGCCAGAACAAAAATTAACAATTAGAGGATACAAAATTGCTAGACTTGACTCAGGTAACAATCATAATGGCGTTGCTATAATTATCAAAGATGACATTCCATTTCAAGTTATTCACACTGCTCATGATGACTCTTTGCAAAATATCGCTATACAAATTAAATATATGAACCAATTGCTAACAATAGTCAGTGTTTATTGTCCTACAGTATGTAGGCCTCATTTTGATAAATCTAAATTCGATCATCTTATAAAAAGTTTACCTGGTCCTATAATTATTA
The DNA here is from genome assembly GCA_949316235.1 of Oegoconia quadripuncta. Taxonomy (NCBI): domain Eukaryota; kingdom Metazoa; phylum Arthropoda; class Insecta; order Lepidoptera; family Autostichidae; genus Oegoconia; species Oegoconia quadripuncta. Next base: position 10,506,379 of record OX438754.1, on the reverse strand, counting down.
CAGGGGATTTTAATGCTCATAGCACCATATGGGGTTGTCATTCTACTGACAGTCGAGGTAGAGATCTATGGGATGTAGCCGAGAATAATGACTTGATACTTCTTAATAATGGCCAGGCTACTACTGTAGGTTCTGACCGATGGAGACCAAGTGCTATTGACTTAACATTTGTATCATCCTCACTGGCGATATCTTGCAATTGGGGTGTTCATGATGATCCACTGGGCAGCTATCACCTTCCTGTAATTACCAAAATATCTTTGGTGAATAATTTAAATCAACCTACACAAGCATCTAATATACCTAAACACTGCAATTTGAAGTTATTTGTAACTGGGAAAAATACACAGAACTTGTTAATTCTAAACTTATGGAATTTTCTATGGATGATGATCCTCTTGACTCTTATAAAAACTTCTGTTCAGTTCTTGAATCAGTCATTCAGTTAAGCAGTTCACAGAGGATAAGCCAAAGTCAACAGAATAGTAGATTACCTAGTAAAAATAGGAAAAATTATTCTATTCCATGGTGGAACGGTAAGTGTAGTGAAGCTGTCGAAGCTTCTCGTCAGGCATATAAAGATTTTAAAGATAACTCTACCCAGGAAAACTACATTAATTTTAAAAGGTTACAGGCTAGGAAAAAGCTAATTTTAAGACAGGAAAAAATAACGAGTTGGCAGCGACTTTGTGAATCATTCAACAGAGACACTCCAATTAGAATTATCTGGCAATACATGAGAAAGTTCAACAAGACTACAACTAAAAACATCGGTCTAAGTGATGAATGGATATTGCCCTTTTTACACAAATACACATCAGAGCCAGATAATGTAACGGAGTGCTCTCCTTTGCTATTAGGACACAATGAAAATGAAAGTAATAGTTACATTATAAACCATTTTACTTTGAATGAACTCAGGGTCGCCGTACACTCTAGGAGGGATACTGCCTGTGGATTAGACTGGATATCTTACAGAATGCTACGTTCTCTTAATGAGGAGTCTTTAAAAATCTTTCTACATATCATTAATTTATTATGGGTTAACAACTTAATTCCTGACTCTTGGAAAACAGACTGTATTGTGCCAATATTAAAATCAAATAAATCTCCCAATGAAGCAGATTCATATCGGCCAATAGTCTTATCTTCTTGCGTAGGTAAGATATTTGAGCAGTTGCTAAAGCAACGTTTAGAAGTTTATATTGAAAAAAATAGTATCTTACCAGACAATCAGTTTGGTTTCAGCAGAGGTAAGTCAACTCGTGATAGCATTACCCATCTTCAATTAGACATTTTGAAGGCTTTTTCCAGCAATAATGCATTGATTTGTGTATTTTTTGATGTTATAGGTGCCTTCAATAATGTTGACCACCTTGTACTTTGCTCAGAGTTGAATTCCATTGGACTACCTGCAAAGGTTATAAATTGGATTTTTAATTTCCTAAATTGCAGAAAAGTTTATGTTAAACATAATAACAATTTATATGGTCCCCGTTATTCCTATAAAGGTTGTTGTCAAGGAGGAATATTGAGCCCCTTGTTGTTCATATTGTACATAAAACGTTTAAATTTAATACTTGGTCCCCATGTTACTAGCTTGCAATTTGCAGATGATTTGGCTATTTATTGTTCGACAAATGATATTAATGTCACTGCCAGAACCATAAATGAGGCAATATCACAATTAAATAAATATTTTAAAACATTAAAATTGGAAATTAGTCCAACTAAAAGTAAAGTTGTAATTTTTTCTAAGCAAGCTCGTGTAAATAATGTGTCTATTACTTATGATACTATAGATTTGCCCATTGTTTCTAGTATAAAATTTTTAGGAGTGACTTTTACTTCTAATCTAAAATTTGATGCTTATGTCTCTGAAATATGTGACAAAGCAAATAAAGCATATAATATTTTGAGATCTTTGGCAAAAACTTCATGGGGTGCAGACCCTAAAACTTTGAGAATTTTATATAAGGCACTAGTAAGAAGCCATTTTGAGTATGCTTATTATTGTATAGCCTCTAACAAGTTACTTTTAGATAAAATTGAAAAAATTCAAAACAAGTGTTTACGTTTGATTATTGGGGCAATGAACACATCTCCAATCAACTCATTACAAGTTGAATGTAACATAGAGCCTCTTGCAATAAGATTTGAATGGTTGAAGAACAAGTTTATTTTGTCATTGCTTTCCAAAAGTAGTGATTCATTGCTTAGAAAAATTGTAAATAATACTTGGTCATCTGCATATATTTGTAATAATGTACAGTCAATTGTAAATAGTTATAGTTATATAATTCATAAAAGTAGTAGATTGCCATGTTATTGGGGTAGTTTTCAGTGTAGATTTCAGGATCTCGGCATATACATAGATTTAAATTTAAAAATAAAAGAAGATGTTTATGCTTATTTAAGTAAATGGTCTGAGCATTTTCAAATCTACACTGATGGTTCTAAGACCACTACTGCAACTGGATTAGCCATTTATGATCCTCAAAAAAGAACTGGTTTTGGCATAAAAATAAATCCTATAGCTTCAATATTCACAGCAGAAGCTTATGCCATATTGGAAGCATTACACTATATTGAAAAAATAGTGCTATTCAAAAGAAATGGTTGATAGTGACTGATAGTCAAAGTGTATTGATTGCCTTGAAGAACCAGCAGTTGAAAGCGAAATCGAGCTACATAATTGAATGTATCAGATTAAAGGTGTGGGACTTGCATCAAACTCAACTGACTGTGGATTTCGTTTGGACGCCGTCTCATATCGGAGTACGAGGAAATGAGAGAGCTGACTTCTTGTGCAGATCCATTGTGGAGAATTCACAAGCTGAACATTTTGCTGTGGATGTGATGTTACCATGTACCGATGTTATGCCCGTAATCAAAAACAGCCTAAAACAAAAATGGACAATTTTATGGCAAGATTCCCTGCGACATAAAGGCAAATGGTATGGAGATATTCAAAAGGAAATCGGGTGCTCGTGGTTCGACAAGGGCTCGTACAGATGTAGAGACTTTTACACTACCCTATGCCGTTTGAGGATTGGACACTGCCAATTCAACGCTCACCTGCATCGTATGAAAATGATTTTATCACCAGAATGCAACCATTGCAGTGGCGAAGAGGAACAAACCTTGAACCACTTGTTTTATACATGCACTGCATTTGAATCACAGCGTAGAGTATTAGTAGAAAAGCTAAGGAACATATATCAGTCAGGAGAAGAAATCCCGCGTGACCTGCAGAAACTACTGGCTAATCAGGATGCCTACATGGCAATTTATTATTTTCTGAAAGATGCAGGGAAAAAAATATAACATAAATGCTACTGCAGCAGGGCAGTATGGGTGGAAGCCCTTAGCCCCAAACAAAAAAAAAAAAAAAAAAAAAAAAAGTTGACAGCCCATGCCAGTAAACCAACCAGCCGCCAGCCCAAAGAGTATAGTAACTATTTACCGAGAAAGAGTGGCAACTCCGTGGTTAAATTTGCATATATAGACAGTGCTGCTGCCAGCGATTGGTTGAGGAATTAAATCTATCTATACATACCTACGTACACTGATTATATAGGTAGAAACTGGGTTTAGAAATAGGTATTGTTGTTTATGAGGAAATTTTTATTTCTCATAACTAATTTCTTTAAATTAGCTATGAAAAACAAGTATAACAAAAACAAACAACAAATTAACAAAAATCTGAACTTTTACAAAAACTTTCAAAAGGAAATCGACGTTGACTGAGAGCTCGACATGACATCACCCACCGGTAAGATGGCGGCTGCTGCCACAGAACACTAATAACGGTTAGTTCGTCACATGGACTTATTAATTAAACAGGACTGAGTACTCGCCGCTGAAAAACGAGCCGAGCAGGATGTGTAACGTAGAGGCCGTTTGTCTCTGTCTAACAGGGTGACCACAATATATTTGTTACTTGGGACAAATGTTGTAATAAAATATTTGTCAAAAAACTTTGGCGTTTTGACATTAGCCGGCGTGAGCCATTTATTTCGCATTTCTTCATTTTTTGGGAAACTGCAATAATAGTACAACAGTCAGGACCCTAATCAATCACACATATTTCACATATTTCGACTCATTTCAAGAATTCATGGGCATCCTACTTCTTTGATTTACAAAAATATTATTTTTAGCTTACCTGTGGAAAGATATGTTGCAACCACCATAGGATTCACTTGGGCAAGTATAAACGCAACACTTTTTCACCATTTTACTCCTTTTACTTGTTATAATATAACAAATACTTTAAAAAACTTTTAATGCAAAGAAAATTCAAAATCACACCGAGCCGCCATGACATGACATGCTTTTCAGGGTTACCATAAAAATAACAAAATCGAAATGAAAATGTATGTTTTCTGTTTGATTTAAGAATATATGAAAAGAAATTAATGCGAATGTTATTTGTTTATTTATAATTGTTAAAATAACATAAAAATATAAGTGTTTCAATGGAATTTTTGAGTAGCCAAAACTGTTGATCATAATCATTTTTTTTGCTGGCAAGATGTAAGAACGAGACACACGGCCTCCGTTATTATTATCTCTCTCGGCTCGGATTTGCCTTTGTGTATGGTGCATCCAATTTAATACCTTATTGCGTTGACATAGTGATCATTTTCCTAAATGATTCTTTTGATAGTTATCAGTCCTGTTTAAATAATAAGTCCATGGTTCGTCAACCGCAGTTCAGAGGTCGCAGTCTGCTATGAAAATTGATGACATTTGAAGTGTGCCCCCCCTGCGCCAGCCATACAGTACTTTTGACATTAACTTGACGCGTTTACCTTGTTGTATTTGTGTATTTTGTACAATGAAATCATAGGATGAAATAATAAACAGCTATCATGTCTTCTTCTAAAGATGTAAATGTGTCTCCAGCTACTTCTACGGCATCCTTAAAGTCCCAGTTGTTTGAAAGATCCCCATCCGTTACATCTACGAAAGAAGATAGATGGCCGGAACTATTATTGTCTAGACCGGATAAATCTTACTATTACAGTGCCAAAAGTAAGTATTTTATAATATGCAGTGCTATTAAGAGATTACCATGCCGAAATACTTGCCTCTTATCATTGTCGAACCAGTTCTCGCAAACAAATAATAATTAGGCTTAAGATAGAGAATAGTGACCTCATATAAGTCATACGTATCTAAAACGAGAAAGTAAACACCTATGACAAGACAACTTAAAACAATGTAAGATATACAAATTCGTGATTGAATTGTTCACATTTTGTACACTGCAGTACCGCAGTACACAATGCAGAAATTTATTATTATGAAGTAGGGCTACTATTATTAAGACCATGCACGTTCAACTGCACCATGAAACGTCCACTCACAGGGTGGATAGAAGACCTGATGAAGGTTGCGGAGAAGTAGCTTGATGCAGGCCACTTCTAGCTGGTCACTGGAAATCTATTAGGGAGGTCCATGTTTAGTAGTAATAGATGTCCTGTAGCTGATATATTGATGATGAGGACTATTATTATTAATAGTCCAAATAATTGATGAAAATAAGACTTTTGGTATTATAAATAAACAAAACAAGTTTAACTTTTCGGCTGTGCAATGATGACAGAATTATTTAAAGTGAACCTATTAATCAAAGAGTTTAATTCTATTATCCTAAATAATCTTCGCACATTACTTAATAATATCTATCACATCCTCAGGTTTTCCAGAGACTCCAAAATATTAGCTGTTCTAATTGTCGTTGTTGAGACTGATAAATCACCCTGATCAGTCAGTAATATAAAATGGTGATGTAAATATTTCAAAATTATCATTTGTTTTGTAAGCCACATATGAAACTCTCGGTACATATCGATTAGAAACAGTGACATGCACTGCGTTTTGTTTGTCACAGGCAGAATGATAAAATTGACTATTAGTTAAGAAAAGTACAACTACTAAATAATAACTTACTCTTGTATGAATCAGCTGTCTTGACAATTCATTTCGAGGAAACCATACAATTGTTTAGGGTAGGCACTGCCTTTCTGTCACTGTGAAAGGCACATGACTAATTAAAATACAGATGTGCCTCAGATTCATTTTGGTTGGTTAAATTGTTGAAGTTTTCTATATTTTTTTACACCATAATTACAAATTTTTTTTTTAATTTTTTCCTACTGATTTCATTTTTTAAATTATGCTCTAAACAAAAAGGAACAATAATAGCAGTATTTAGTAATATAAATATTGGAATACTAAATTGTTCATAATCAAGAGTGAGTTCGCCTGTTAATGGGAATTACACAAATTCACCCTATATACTGCCAAACAGGAATACTAATAGCATTTTGTGTTCCGGTTGTGAAAAATAAGATAGCCAGTCCCCCAAATAAGATGGAGTTTCTGGGATAGAACCCTTCTAATTTTGGCCTCATCTACACTTAGCATCAGGTGTGATTGAGGTCAAGTACCAACCTGTTGCACATAAAAAAACTTAATTTCATCTTATTTATTAAGATATTTTAAACTTAACAATCAGAAAGCGTAAAGAAAAACTAGTGTTTTATTAGAGCCACCCGGCATTCACTCCGCACCGCCTCGCCTCGTGCGGTTAGTATTCTTTATATGGACTTATATGGGTATGTGCTCACTACATCAACTCCGTAGCGTCACTGGATCGCCTTAGTCGTAAGCCCTCCACGAGCGGACGGCGAGTGGACCACTCGGTGACAACTCGTTGCTCGCATGCTTACCTTGCGTTGACTGCGCATTGCCAACGCGCGGGTCCCGAGTTGACCGCGCGCTGCCCGCGAATGATTCACGCGAGGACCTAGTGCCAATTGTTAACAGATTACTCGAAAATTCGTAGACCAAGCGACGTCCACTTGTTCACCTCGCTGGGTCCACTGGTTGACGACACTAGGTCCGCTGGTTGACCGCGCGACGTTTATTGGTGATAGCGCGGCGTCCACCCGTGGATCACCTGTATACAACGAGTGGACGCCGTGCGACGAGGCGGTGCGGAGTGGGTGCCAGGTGGGTCTAATGACCTTAAGTGTTAAAATGTGATAGTTTTATCTTCCGTGATTCACGTGATGCTTAACTTTGCTAACCAAAAATGACTGTTAACGTGACTCCTTAGATCTCAGGATTTTGTAGAGCATTAAATATTTTTCATAGGATTTTTTCATTGGTATTATATAATTTAAGATGTAAAATTAATTCTTCGTAATGTAGTAATAATGAATGTTTGATTGAATTAATGATACTAATTAGTAATAGCACAGAATAACTAATTTACTGATTGTTTAAATTTAATTTTTAAGGAAATTACTTAGAAATTAATTATGTATAGGTATGTAAATTTAATCTATTATTGCAATAGGAATAGGCGCGAAACTAGTTTGTTAATATTTTTAATTGAATAAATAAAATAAAATTTTAGTATGTTATGAATAATATTGTATATATTTACAAAAAGAAAACATGTATTACTGTAATTTAAGAACCATCTGGTATCCAGTCCATAATACAAGGTTAGTTGTTTGGAACTAGATGACGCTGTGTATGTCTAAGGATATTTATTTATAATTATGCCTAAAACACAAAATAGTTTGGCAAAAGGCTTCTTCCATAAATTTAAATTAAATGCAACTTCGTACTACTACTACTATAAGTTGAAAATAACCCAATGACAAAGAAATTATCATTCAATCATCCAGGTAGACTACTGATTTGGAATGTGTTAAATACTTTACTTTAAAAAATGGTTCATTTGACATCTCATACACTGACTTTAAAAGTGCAATTATTTTAATTACATAATTTTACTGATAATGCTAAAAAAAGGCTGTTGGAAACACCTTCTGTGATACATTAAAATTGATTGATTGATTGATTTAAAGGTACACGTCAACAGTCTTACAGCCCCACAATTGGGGCCAGCCTCCTCACTAGGAGAGGGCATGGGCCATAAATAAATAACCTATTTTAAGTCTTTAATATAAACATATATAGTTTAAAAGTCTAAAAAAACACGCTAAAGAGTTCCACCATCCACCTCTGGCTCCATCATCAGACCCTCGACACAAAGTGCAATACAATATTATACCAGATGAGTTTTTACCGTAAGGAAAAAAATATGGCATATTAGGTAAGTAAGTAAGGTATTGGCATAGGTAGTTTAATTATTTTTTTTCATAAACGCACGCGCTGGCCTTAGGCCTTATATGCGACTGGCGGGATTCGTAGGGGTTTCTATCATGCGAAAATTATTTGGAACTCATATTTTTTCAAATTTTCTTTATTTAATTTAATGATTTAATTATGTGGAATAGGCTACAAACGCGAACGTCAAATGACACAATTATCGCTTTATTCGATTATGGTTTTGAAATAAAAATTAAACTACCTTTGCCAATACCTTCTATTTCACTTACCTAATATGCGCATTTTTTTCTAAGTAAGCGCCCTAGAAGTAAATTATAATAACTCGATACGTCTGTCCAATATAGTACCAAATTTAGCGATATATCTAAGCGGTATATCTAATATTAGACTCGTCAAAACGAATCAAATGACGCCAAACTCGAGGGATTTACAAGTGGCCCCTGAAGAGTTCCACCATCGACCTCCTGACTCCATCATTAGATCCTGGACACCAAGTCAACATATTTGACTCATGAAAACGAGTCATATGAGCCAATCGAGGGGGCTACTAGCCCCTGAAGACTTCTACCATCCACCTCCTGGCTCCAAGATACCAAATTATAGTATTATAATCCAAACTACTTACACATACCAAGTTTAATTTCGATACGACAATTAGAAGTAGATTAAAATTAACTTCCAAGATTTGTTAGTTAGTTACAAAAGAAGCTAATAACAGCATGTTATTAAAAATTTAAAAGAAACCGGACAGTGACGATTGCTTAAGGTGTCCTCTGAAACAACGAAAAACTCATATGATGAACCACTAGTGGTCACCCATACAAGGACTGACCATGCCGACGTTGCTTTACTTCGCTAATCAAAAAGGAATTGCAAAATATGCAAAGTTAACTAACATATAAGTCTGAAAATACGGACTGTCTTGAATGACGAAATGAAAATATGTTATAAACAGAATATTTTTAACTCTCATAGAAAAATAATTCATAACAGCTACACCTGTAAATAAAAGCTGAAATTTTTAATCTCACTAATATGAACGTTACTCACTGTTCTGTGTGTTTCTTTACTTTCCTAATAGGTGGCAGCACTTGTACGTACTATTGATCCCCTCACATGTAGTAGGTGGCTACACCACCTCCGCCGGGAAAATCAATAATTTGACCAAAGTCGCGGTAAAGCTATTTCTATCCACTTCCTCGTGGTGTGTTTTTAAAAGTGATCATATCAACAATACTTTTCAAAGAATTTCTAAGTCTTGTACTTCTTAATATGAAGTAACTTCGTGTAACGTGTACCAGGATTTAATAACCGAGCATTGCATTAGTCCCTCACATTTGCGCATCGAGGGACATGTACACGAACGAGTGATCAAAATTCACGGAAACGTGTTTGTTGTTTCGCTTGAAAGTTTATTTGCCGGTTTATTATGCGTTCACTCGCCGCAATCCACGGGGTAAACCCCTTGCCCGAACTAGGGCTCCCGTCAAGCATACAGCAGCAGGCCGACGGTAATTCAGACGCCGACATGGCCGGTGCACAGGACACCATCTATCTGTGTAACTTTCGTGTATCCGTTGATGGAGAGTGGCTCTGCCTAAAAGAACTTCAAGATCTGGAAATGCAGGATTCCTATATACGCCCTTCCGACAGCGGAGCCATAACGTCGCCCGACGATCCTATGCATTCGTTGATGGGTAATTAACCTGCCCTAGTGAGACTGTTTCCTTAAATAAGACACGTGACGTATTGTGTATTTGTTTTAGCTCGAGATCCAGTGGTAATTGAGCGCAGTAACCTTGTGAACATCTCGAAGTTAATTGTGAAGGAGCTTATTGAACAGTCGCTCCGCTATGGAAGGATGCTTGATAGTGACCATTTGCCGTTACATCACTTCTTCATTGTCCTCGAACATGTCATGCGTCATGGACTTAAGCCGAAAAAGGTACGTAAAGTCACCATAGTTTTATTATATCCCTAGAACTTTTTGAATTAGAAAATGTAAATTAAGGGGAAGTGTGTCGACTAGTATCCCCCCACCACCGAACTACGTACATAATATGTACATGTAGACTATAAAGCGTGTGCTAATAATAATAAAAAAACGCACGTCATCAAAGTTTCTCACGACATTATGAATTAAAATCGTAATAAAACGGAATATAGAAAAATATAAACTGTAAGCCCTTTATTTTTCGAAGAAAAATAATTATAAGCAGTTAAAATATAATAACATCTTTAGACATGAAATTGGAAGAGCATGTTATGTACCTATTCTATGGAGGAAAATACCTATATCTAATTATGTTTTGAGAACTATAAAGCTTTTTAGCCTTCACTGATTTCAAAAAGGAGGCGATTCTCAATTCGGGCGTTTGTATATATTTTTTTACAGATTCAGTTTACTACAATATTTTTCCCATAATAATAGTTTTTCAGGCACGGAACTGTCGTTCTTTCATATGGCTTTTTCAGCATATTTTCCTTTCAATTAATTTTTGTTATAGGGACTTCTTGGCCCTAAAAAGGAGCTTTGGGATATACTCCAAATGGTAGAGAAATATTCACCGGAAGCAGCTGATATAACGGCGAGTATCCGAGACCTACCAACTGTCAAGTAAGTTAAAAAAAAGGGTCATTAAATGTTAACCAACCATTTTTCCAATATAAATAATAGTGACAATAAATTATTGGAATAGGTATATGTACCAGAATAACATAGAACATAGGCGTGGAATAACATTTGGTGCGATGGTGTAAAAATTTTCGTTTAGCACTCCTTTAATTAGGCCGATGGTCCCCATCTAAAGTTTGAAGGAGCAATGGACAAACGTATGCAACCTAACCTAGGTCTAGTAATTTTTTTTTTTATGATTGTCTGAATTCGCGTTTGACCACGATCTCACCTCATGGAAAGTGACTATGTGGTCGAAGATGAAGCACGCGATCCCAGTAAATGCCTATTCACTCTGCTCTTGAAGATCCCAGGGTTGTAGGATTCAGGAAAGATTGACACCGGAAGGGAGTTCCATGCCTTGGCTGTTCGGATGCTGAAGAAGAATCGAACTTCTTAATGCGAATGTTCGGTATATTAACATTAATTCGGTATATATATATATATATAGTCAATTGTACATAAAACAGAAATACAGAGTTTAACCTGAAAGAACAGCAAATCACATAATATTAAGTTACTTGCCTATTTCTGTTTTTTAAATTAGTGAATATACCTAATATCTGCTTTCAAATAATGTTAGTGAATTGGAAATTTTCATTTACTTATTTGATTATTATTACTCAAAGTCATGGAATATGGAAACTATAAAAATATTTTTGACGTTAATGACAAATTGTATATACTGTCGGTACTTAACTAAAACTATTGTCTATTAGGCCGACTAGTCTACTAGTCTACGCGCTATTTTTTCTAGACCCGTGCTGTAAGTTATTTATTTTTATTGTAATACTCATGTATAGGATACATTAAGGAACCTGCCACGTGCAACACGACGAGTTTCTTTTATTTAAAAACGAGTGTCACGTGGCCACTATTGAGACACATCCACCCACCGCATATAGCCCTTTTTGGGGACCGTTATAACCCTTACTTACTTTAGTAACTTATTAGTAATCTGTGACAGGGGTCTGTGCCCCAACAGTGGAGACGTAAGGCTATAGATATATTGGGTAAAGAGCTCTCAGAGTACGAATCCCACTCGCATTTGATCATCTTTTTTAATTCAATAAATGTACATCAAGGGCAATGTACTTATTAGAACCGCAATGGGTCGTGCTCGCGCGTGGCTGCGCTTGGCCCTGATGCAAAAACGACTCGCGGACTACCTGAGGATCCTCTTGGAGCATCGTGAGGAAACCCTTGAAGAATACTTCGAGCCACACGCGCTGATGCTCAACGAGGAAGCAGTGATCATCACCGGCCTGCTGGTCGGGCTTAACGTCGTCGACTGCAATTTATGTGTTAAGGTCAGGTTTTATTTGGGTTTTTTCATTCGATTTTGGATACTAATATATTTTTTATTATCCTAATGTTTCCATTCAAACACTCTTGGTTGACTTATGTGTACCTTGTAGCACTTGTAGACTAGGAAGACTAAAGCTGCTTGCCGTGAAGTTGTTCGAATGGATTCATGTAATGCATGGAAAATGACGATTAGATTAACACAGGGGTCTCCGAAATTTTTAGCGTAAGCCCGACACTAACTCCTCCATTAGGTCTCAAAGACCAAGATCGTGTTCATCGTACCAACGTAATACGTTTTAAATTACGCATGCTTTTCGTTTTGGAACTTGAGGTAGGCGAGATTTAGTAAAGGAGTCCAATAATTTTCGGCTAGTGACTCCGCCCCTGGTTACGAATAACTTTCCACTCAGATCCACACTTTGGTTGGTGGTAGGGCATTTTAAATGTCCGCCTGGATAGCTACATTCAACTTGCCGCCAAACAGCAATGTAATAGCATTGTTGTATTCCAGTTGTCAGAGATAAGATAGCCAGTTTCCCAAAATATTTGGGTTTCCGGGTCAGGACGCTTCCACTTTCGACCTCATCTTCACATCTTCATTTAACATCAGGTTTTAGTGAGGTCAAGTGCAAATCCAAATACAATTTGGTTGGTGGTAGGCCATTTTAAATGTCCGCCTGGCTCTCTACCACCATCTTATCTAAATCCGTCGCCAAGCAGCAATGTTAATAGCATTGTTGTGTTCCGGTTGACTGAGATAAGATAGCCAGTCCCCCAAATGTGTTGGGGTTTCCGGGGCAGTACGCTTCCACCTTCGACCTCATCTTCACTTAACATCAGGTGTGTTTGAGGCCAAGTACCAACCCGTTGTGCATAAAAAAGTTCACTCGAAAATTGTTGACATTCCATACTAAATGTGGTTTTAGAATGGTATACTTCGCATGGGTAATCGAAAATATTTTTTGATCGAATTCGACTAAGATTCTTTGGGGAAAGTTGTCCGTAATCAGGAGTGGCGTCACAGTTAATGGGAATTACACGAATTAAATTTCACTATATATTTCGAACTGATAACTATGTATGTTATATTCTCATTGAAGCCAATTCTTAAACAAACCTCATTCTTTAACCAAAATTTTACAACCATCACCTACTTAAATACTCGCAAGTACCCATTTACTTACCGCTCGAACGGAACTTGTGTTAATAATATTTACGCAAGTTCTAGACAATGCACAATTGTACAATATTTCACAATTTCATGCACATCATTCTAATATTTACTATTTTTTGTCGTACACTACACGTATTTAATTAAAAACAGTAGTTTAACACAATGAGCGTTAATGAAATATTCCAATGGATGCACCACATACTATGTCCTAACAGGAAGAAGATCTGGACAGTCAACAGGGCGTGATAGATTTCTCTCTATATTTAAGAGGCAGCAACTCCTCCAATGATTTAGCAGGCAATGGTAACAATACAAATAACGAACCGAAGCAGCGACATATTAACACGATGTTAGATCAGAAGAATTACATCGAGGAACTGAACAGACATCTCAAGTAAGTGGTAACGTTAATTATAGTGCCTATTGTGATTTGGGTTCACGTGAGATTACATCGAACAATTAAACAGCGACCCACGAAAGATGAATTAATGTTGATTCAAACAAAACAAACATACATTCCCATATTACATAATCTCTTAATTCTAAGTATTATTTTCGAATGTAGTCTGGATTTTTCATGACTTTCCCACATGACATTCTAAAAATAGGGATATCTTATGTTAGTTAACCGGTTAGTTGGTCGTGTGGTTCCCGGCAAAGTAGAATAGGACCAACTCGTCTCTTTCTGTGGTTGTCGTAAAAGGAGCCCACGAGATCGTGAGCATAACAGTATAGACAAGTGGAGGGGTAGCCGTGTCATTGGTGCGAAGCTGCCAAAACCGATCGCCTATCCGCGTGGCGTGCCGATTAGGTTTAATTCTACTATTTTCTCTGCTTCCGTGGCTTTTTTTTTGTTTCTTTAATTAGTCTGGGGTCCAAGGTAGCAATAGAGTCACGTTGGGCACCGTCTACCTTCAGTAGGCGCCGTGCAGAGTACCACTGTTGATCCTGGATTACAGGAGTTACAGTGGGAGGTGAGCGGAGGTGGGATCTGCTTCCGTGGCTCAATGTAACCAACATAGGGTTTACGAATCGGAGGTCGCAGGTTCGATCCCTAGCGTGGGGCATGTTTAGTACTCGATTTGGTTAGTGTAGGTCATTTTAAATGACCGCCTGGCAAGCTACACCATATTATGTAAATATGCCGCCAAACAGCAAAGTTAATGACATTGTTGTATTCCGGTTGTCAGAGATAAGATAGCCAGTTCCCCAAATAAGATAGGGTACGCTTCCACCTTCGGCCTTATCTTCACTTAACATCAGGTATGATTGAGGTCAAGTGCAAACCCGTTGTGCATAAAATAAATGAAACCGATGCATATTGCTCCACTGTAAATGAATGGGTATAACGCACGCGGCGTCTTAGCCTAAGAAAACTGAAATTTTTCAGTCTCATTTATAGCTACACAATTACCTACTAAGGTGCAAACCCGTTGTATAAAAAAAATGAAACCAATGCATATTGCTCCATGGTGGTGTCTGTACATGAATGGGTATAAACCACGCAGTCTCTTAGGCTGTTGAGCAGTGAGTGCCGTGACTGAAATGTTTCATTGTCTCATTTATACCCACACAATTACACCTTCTTTCTACAAACTTCATACTCAGTAACTGAATTCTACAAAAGAAATTTAGACAATACAATTATACTTTATTGCACATCATTAATAGTTACAGCATAAACATAGAATTTAAAAATATGGTAGCTACAATGGCGGCCTTATATTCTTCCTGGCAACCACTGGGTAAAATGAGTAGATAATACTAATTGCAGGGTAACAAAGTTTAAATTTACGAGTCTTATTAAAAGAAACACAGAAAGGAGACTTTATAAACGCAAATATAGTATATATATAAATATTTAATATATATGTATAGGTACATGTGCTTATATTTTTATAAATTTTTTCATTTCTTTGAATCAAGCAAAAGTCCATGAATTTTACACTGCGATTACTACAAAATTAAATAGTCTATTCCCTATAGCACTTTTATTACAAATCTCTTTCAGTGCCACAGTAGCAAATCTCCAGGCCAAAGTGGAAAGTCTGACGACAACGAACGCCCTTATGAAAGAGGATCTTGCGATCTCCAAAAACAGTATGATTCAGTTGGTAGAGGAAAACAATCAGCTAAAACATGCTTTAGGTAATTACTTCAGTATGTATGATGCATCTTGATTATATCGGGTAACATTTTATTGATATCTACTTTATAACTAATTAACGCGGAAATGCCTAGCTACGGTTTTGACTTTTTTAAACGATAAGTTTGCGGGCGATGATTTCGAGAAACAATACAAAAGTTTATTGATATCGAAACTATGTAACGTAATTCATGTTTGATAATAATTTAATATTCGGACACACCAATTATCGAGTGCCAAACAAGCAAAGCCTACTATTAGATACAAGATCACGGACAAATAAACTTAAAATATAATCTCGATCGATTCAAAAATTGGTCTCCAGGTAAATAAATCACTATTCGTTCAAAGCGCCTAACTGAAAACGGTGTAACTTGAGGAATTAATGTTTTTTTTTTACTCTGAAATATATAACACGTGTCGTCAGTGTTTGACACAGAGTAATAGAACATTGCGTTGGTTCATGATCTATAGTTACCTGGAAAAGG
Organism: Oegoconia quadripuncta; assembly: GCA_949316235.1. NCBI lineage: Eukaryota > Metazoa > Arthropoda > Insecta > Lepidoptera > Autostichidae > Oegoconia > Oegoconia quadripuncta. Next base: position 10,490,429 of record OX438754.1, on the reverse strand, counting down.
GACAAAAAGTAACCTACCTACCTGTACTTTTGTACGTATGTTAAGCATCCCGCCTCAAAGTAATAAAAGATTTATGTGGAGGTAAAGAATACTTACTTACAAATTGTAAAACTTCCTCTCATATGTTTAACTTTTTATCTTTATTTACTTGGCCACCTATTTGTTATTATATTAGTCCAAATATGTTTATTTATTTTTCGGTACACTTTCCTTAACTTTGTTTACTAAGTAAATTTGCGACCTTTAAACTAAATTGATTAGGTAATTAGATAATGCGTAAATTAGTTCTCAATAAACCGTGAAATAATTAGCTAATAATGCAAATTAAAGATGTCATTCGAAGGCAGCCTTGCCTTTTGTTTTCACTATCAAATTCGCGTCGCAAATAATGGAGCGTCGTTAGATAAGACACCTTGCACCTAAATGACTCATACACTTTTGTACGCTTTGCTTAGTAGGCATTTGTATGCCAACACTGTCGCGCGTCTTCACTAGTCACTCGAAACTAACCGCGGACTGTTATGGTCTATCAAATCGCATTGATGGGTAATTCTACGACAAAAAGCCAAACCAAAAAGAAATTTTGGACAAAATCTTGTGAGTTACTTGACGCCCGGTGTAAATATACCACAGTTTGAATAGCTTTGTCTGTTTATTTATGTCTAACACGTGTGTTTTTTTTTGTTTAGGTCAGGATATAACTAAAGATAGTAGGATGAAAGTCATTGAGCTACAATCGGATGAGGAGGTAAGTGATAATCTTTTCGCACTCACAGATTTGTTTTCGTTGTGAAATAGCCTGTCTAGATAGTATGTTGAATTTTCTATGACTGAAGATTCCGCTCGAATTTGGCGATAACATAGTTTCGTTTTCGTCTTAAAGAAATTTGTACTAATTTTATAATACGAAACGCTTTAAATTATTTTGCAATAGTATCCCATGCTTCATTTAGATTGGTCTTGTCTTTTACTTTATAGATGTAAATTTTGTAACACCTGAAAATTTGCAATTATTTCTGTATAAATTTAGGTCATTTATTATTATAATCCGAGTAATTAAATAATATACTTAGGTACCTAAATCATATCAACATTGTGTTCGTTCGTATAACAACCGTGTTGATAAAAATCAAGCAACAACATATCTAGTAATCAACACAACTTGTTTGTTATGTTCCCTAATCTGGTATCATTTTTGCATGCACGAGTTAAATTTTTCAAGGCATTAAGTCACGCAAATTCATGGCCTAACTGGAAATCGAACCAGTGACGCTCCACATGACTATATATATTGTCTTACCTCTTGAACTTATCTTTAATAAATATGATATTATCTTTAATACGCGATGGATGTGCCATTTGCAGGAAAAACGAAGCGTCAAGAGTGTGACGTCAGATAAATCAAGGAATGAAAAGGATAATGAAGTAGGTAAAGTGCTAGACGAAGAAAGAAAGAAAAACATGGAACTACAAAAAGAGTTAGATTTACAGGTAAAAAATATATATACATTATTGATTGATTCTGCTAAATACGTATGTATGTGGTGCTATAATCCTCCCAATCGATATCAGAGATTTTGATAATGTCAGAAAATTGAGCCAATTCAGCTGTGTTGTGTGGTCTGCTCGTAGGAAAATTGGCGCTATTTTGGTGCTATTTGGTTATTGCTATTTGATCTATGATTGTAATTGGTGTTTCACATCAGTACTATTTAATTCCACAGATATTTATGAGTACCTAAAATGATTATTCAAAAACATGTTTTTGTGATGCTGACAGGGCCACGCCGTGGTACCACCATCCTCACCTCATTACACATAAAAAGCTGCAGTTTCCGCTAAGATCATTATGCCATTATGATTATGACTATTCATTAAAGTTGGTGTGTTTGAAGGTGTACTTTGCCAAACTTACTTTTGTAAAGGTATTCTATTTTGAATACGATGCCTATGTTCAGCAGTGGTCGTCCTGTGGTCGATATCATTATGATGATTTAGGATTCATGAATTTAGTAGCAATCTGTCATGCTCATACATACGTATTTCTAATTATAGAGTTATTAATTAAAACCTTTTCATTTATAATAATAATAAAAATTTCAGATCTCATTAAAAGCCGAAATGGAAGTAGCAATGAAATTGTTAGAGAAAGACATACATGATAAACAGGACACAATTATATCATTGAGACGACAACTTGATGATATAAAGCTAATTAATCTGGAAATGTATAAAAAGTTGCAGGTAAGACATCGAAACTATTCTAGCATGGGCGTATTGGTATCTATGTATTTATGTAAAATATATGGAATATTTATTTATCATCTACGACTTATTAAGCATCATCATATCAAACTGAATATAAATACCAACGAACATAGTCACAAAATTTTAACAGTTTGGTTGTAGCCATATACCATCATAGTGACTTATTATATTCGCTTCATGACAAAATCTTTTTAAATATATATGTTTAGCACGAGTTAAAAAGAATATGTTTACAATAAATCTAACCACAGATCATCACATAAAAATTCCATGTCTTAACAATAAATTGTGTAATAGTAATTTTTGCAATGGCAAAGTTAAAAGGGTTTCTATGACCCATTTTATAAGTTATATTATCAATTAATCATTATTACTCTTAAAAATCGCGTTGGATTATTACATATTTGTTTCATGTTAAAAGGCTTTTAAATATGTATTGTATTTTTAGCACAAGTTAAAAAAAAAATATGTTTGCAATACAACTAACCACAGATCATCACATGAAAATTTTATGTATTAACAATTAATTGTAAAATAGTAATGTTTGCAATGGCAAAGTAACGAGGGTTACTATGACCCATTTTATTACTTTTATTATCGACTAGATTTCTGCCCGCAGCTTCGGCTGCGTGGAATATCTTTATCGCTGAAAGTTTATCCTGCACTTTATCGGGATAAAAAATATCCTATGTCCTATATATAGGTAGAGTATATCCTAGAGTAAGACATAGTATATTTTTATATACCAAATATCATCCAAATCCGTTCATCCGTTTCGCCGTAATTGAGCAATAAACAAACAAACATCCAAACTTTCGCATTTATTATATTAGTTAGATTAATCGTTATACCTCATGCTGTCTATCCTGCCATTCCCGGGTGGCTCGTTTCATAAAATAGCACTCTAATTAATGTAATGCCCAGTTAATTACGTAGTTGCATACATTACTTTATATACCATAATACAATAATTTTGAACAAAAAAAAACAAAAATATCATCAGATGTCTTTTTTAAAGCATTTATCCATTTTGCCGGTGAAATAGAGTTAATTGGTCGCATGCGCGCTGCTATTTCCTGTTCAAAGGGGTCTTACTCTTAACTCTCCCATACTAATTTATAATTCCAATTTCTTTACAGACACCAAATTTGGGATATAAATAGGTGCTTTATTTAAAAATATATAATCATATTTTAAGACAGAACCTGCAATCACTATTGCTTAGTATCAACACTGTTTTTCGAAAAAATAATCAGTACACTAGTTTTTGGTGTTCTGCTTGCATGTATAAAGTTTCATGAAAATGGGGCTTTACATTTTTAAGAAATTTGAATTATAAATTAGAATGAGGTTGGTAAGGCGCACTCCATATTTTCACTGTCATTTTTACGTGTAAGTTGTAATACTTAATTATTAAAATTCAATTAGTTACAATGTTTGATATTGAAAAAAATTTACAATGCGGGAGTATACAAATTTACTTACCTACTAATTTTAAAACCGAAATACTACGATTCCTCTAAATTCAAGTAAAATTTATATAAATTAATAACAATGACCGCGCAATACGCCTGTTACATTGGCAATATTTTGTTTCGTCACTTAGCTTCATGGTCCGCTGTTCATCAATACAGTATAACTAAACACCTTCACTTGTAGAGGTCACATCAAAGCCAGGGCCGTATTTGAGATTCACTACATGGATCATCGCTCTCATATAGAAAAGCGAGTATTTACTTATAAATGAGCACATTAAAAATACTATAAAATCGTGCGTGGTTACAAAGTGTATTTTGTTTTCGACAAAAATCCGAGATCACACATAATGTTAGATACTTTTTTGTTAACAATTGGATGTAACAAAGCCATTGCCCCTGCCCCTGGGGCCATTGATTGAGCGTGGGTGATACAGCACCGCTTGTTTCCCGCCCATGCATTCTCTTTACCTCATTTACTAATTATTTTATGAATTAGTTACAATCCTTTTGTTTTTCTTTAAGTTACCTCTGTTTGTCTTTAAGTATATGTTTAGCGTTTATCATTCATTCATTATTATTTGATTATTGCAAACCTATTTCAATTGATATGCTTTATTTTTATTTTTTCAAAATATGAAATCATTTCCTAGAATTTAGATCCAATCTCATTAAGGGTATCTTGCTACTTTCATATTCACTATATGTCAGTATCTAATATATGTATATATAATGAATGGTTTTTAAAGCTTATAATAACTAACCAAGGCAAATATATGATATTATTTATATGTACCGATACTAATACAATGCTGTATTCGTCACTGCCGCGCTTGCACGGAAGGAATGCGAAATGGATCTAACGCAGAAGGGCGAAATGGTCTCCAGACTGCAGGGGAAGGCCGAACAGATTGGCAAAATACTTCACAACCTTGAGAAATATAACCACTTCCTAGGAGCGGACCAGGACCTGGTCAAAGCTCTCAGGTCGCCCACCACTAACGAAAGTAATTTAGGAGAAAAACTAGAAAAACTCAGAGCTGAGAGCAGCGCCCAAAAAGGCGCCAAGTCGAAGGACGATGGTCCGCCGAATAAAAAACTGAACCTCCAGGAAATACCACCTTTTCGGAAAAGTAGTAGTAATGACAAATCTGTGGCACAAATGAGAAAATGAAATTGAATATTTTTAAAGATCTGATTATTGTACATAAATAACTTCCAATTACTATTGTTCTATCTAGTGGTATTTCCTCTTATCGAAACTACTCGTATTAATGTAAATTATGATGATGTAAACACTATCGTGTCATTATTAGCTGTGCTTAAAACAGAGGGTAATACGATGGTTCCTAAATTACTTCCACGACTTTGAAATTAAATGCCATTGTATTATCCTAAAAAAATAATAACCACTCATTGAACTGCTTTATAATGTTATAATGTAATTATGGATTTATTAACGATATTCTGCTTTACTAACAACGTTCACTAATCTCTTTCTAGAAAAATAATCTGAGTTGAAATTCTAATTGAGCAAAATTTTACTGGCCTTGTTTTAGGAATGTGAAAGTTCCTTGAAACATAAAACAGAGCTAATAGCCAAATTGGAAGCAAAGACTGAGTCAATGGGAAGCACAATACATCAACTCGATGAAAAGTAGGTTTAACACAATTTTAATATTATGTCATCGCAACAGCCGAGCGCGCTTGCTCGTCTAGAGGATTGAAAGAGTGCCTATTTACGCCTTTTAGTGTCACGTGTACCGCTTGACATATCATTATCGAATCGCACCTAGGTGTGAGCAGTGCACAGCTTGCATCAAAGTATAATTCATTTATCCCTAAAGGTAACTCTTTCTATTCGCTCGATTTTGGCAAACCCCCACAATGAAACTTGGCGAATGCATCTCGAAATCAGTATTTTCATAAATTGATAGTAAATATTTTGGTATAAAAATATAATTGGATTTAATTATAGGAAACAATGATTGTTACTATTATAATATGGTGATGCTACTGTTGCTTTGGCTTTATCGTTGCTGTGGTTTAAAAGACAGGTTTACAAGTATATATTAAATCATGTTAAGTTTGTTTTTAGATTTAGGTACTTGCTCGTTTTTAATTAAGATTAAAATCTCTTGACCTCAAATTGAAACCTTACATTATTTAGAATAAGAATTAATGTCAAGAGTACTTTCAAAATATTACTTATCTAATTTATTTGAATAATTACGTCATTGTACCTCCTAGTCCCTACGAGAAAACCGATTAAGTATATCTCTGAAGATTGTTAAACAAAGTAATGTACCTATACATTTAGAAGATTTTAGAAGTCATATGAGTTTTTATAACACACTTTTATAACGATGTTTACGTATTAGCATTATTTTGTAATTGTATTGCTTTAAATTTGATCTCATTTGGTGTTATTAGCTTCTCGAATTTAAAGTTTAATTTAAAATTATATACCGAAATTGATAAATTTATTATACTTGTGTAAATTTAATTATTATAATGCTTATTAACAGCTAACATAGATAATAATATGTTAGAAGCTAAAGAGTATTAATTTATCTTCACTTCTAGTTAAAACAATGTTCTGTAATTCCGAGGACCTAGCGATGTAAAAGCCTTATTTATATTAAAGCATATTCAGTCGCATACCGTATTTTATTGAATACACAAAACTCACAATGTTCTGCTTGTTTTGTTTTAGTTGATTGTGTAGGTTTGCCATTATCAAATTGTATCTAAGTTTGCATGCTCTGGCCCAACTACCTTATACCGTATACCTGCCCACCTTCCTAATAATGTGAACCCTTCTGTGGTGTTACAAATATACATCTTTAATGTTATTTTCTTAGTGGTCACACAATTTATCATTGGAAATGTGAGTCACGCTTGTGCCTGCGTATACATGTTCATCCATCTTAACTATCATTAGCGATGTCCGATTTGTCTAGTAAATACCTATCTTTCATTTTACTTTTTTTTGCGGAGTCACGAAGTTACTTAACGGTAGCTTAGAACCAGTTTATCATCCGGCGTAATTTTCGAATCCAGGGGAGGGTCATGTCCAATGTGTTAAAGGCATGTTTAAGATTTTTGAAGTAGGCATTACATTTGAAGGCTGGGTTCTTTCTGCTTAGCAACAACAATGGAATTCTGATTGTTTCCCGGCACGTAAAAAGCATTGGAGCAACCCGTCTCTTCCCTTGGATGTCGTAAAAGGCGACAACTTTCAACGGCGATTAACTCATCATGTACGTGTGCATTTCTGTATGTATTTCGAACGGTGAACCGAGGATGTTTCAAGCATCAGTTCGGAACATTCAAAAGCTTATGGTGGGATATCTTTGAGCACCCCATTTGGGATAAAGGTCTATCGTTATGTATAAATGTATATAGATGAGGAACTTTCATTTTTGTCAAGTTCATAGTAAACTCTCCCAATTCAATAAGCGACAGGTCGTTTAATCAGTATTATTATGTGGACAAAAATGTTCTATTCCACTTTGCCCCACCGGAGTGGGGCGCCCTGATGGGCTACAGTGGAATAAACATAATGTCATCATCTTCTTGGCCCTGATCCCAATTTATGCCAAATATCGTTGCAAATATCCCATGTACCTACCGGTGATAATAATACAATTCTCGTACCTGTCCATTTAAATAACTTGTAATGTTCTATATCTATTACCCAAACAGAAAGGCGAATGTTTTAATTCGCTACCCCTAGACATATGTAGATACTTTATTAGGGTACTTAGGAGTGGATGATCCAGGGAGCTCATATCTAAGAGTGACTCATGACTGTTTTGAAATTGGACTGGTTATTGGAAAAACATATTTATTTAATATTGGTCAGTGTTCAGAAAATGAAATACTTTTATCTGTTTAACTAGTTCTCACGTATAATTCAAGATAAGTACTTTACAAATATCTTATCGCTTTGATTGAAATGAATGCTCTAGTCTAGATAGGTACATTCGAAAATAAGAACTGCACGGCGTAAGCGATGGCTGATTTTTTGGGAGATTGTATCCTTTGGTGTCAGGCGCTGCTGTCCATTTCTGATTTTATTATATGCTCTATATTTTGGTCACTATTTTCGACATCCACGGGAAGAATCCTGCTTGTCCTATCCTACTTTTCCTAAAATCAGCTGAGACGCACGCAAGCGCGCATATTTCCTCCCGCCGGCAATCCAATTTGTTGTACCTATGAGATGCCAACACCCCCGCAACCAGATGCATACAGCCTGCCGCCTATCGATTTGACACGATGTTTGAAATTTCATTCATCTAAATTAGGTGGTAGTGGTGCCTAATATGTACTATTTTATCTCCAAAAACCAATTATAGCGCTTAAATAGAACAAAGGAAGGCCTATCTTCAGCAGTGGACGTGCTGCGGCTGATGATGATCGATGTCCGAGCTGGAGTGAAAACAACCCAACTGTTTCTGAAACGTCTCGATTCAGACCTTTTGAACTACGGCTCATACTTTAAATTTGATCACACTAGAGGTGATCGTGAAATTTGTTAAAATCTGATTTTAGGCTGTCATCAGCCTTGGTTAAAATATCATTATTTTAACCAAATTAATACGAAGACGTAAAGTCGCGTTCAAAAGTTATTTGTTGTGATTGAACGAAGGATAAAACGAATTAAATAAATGTGAATCATGGTTAACTGATATCTAACTTTTTATTTTTCTATTTCGTAAAGACTAACTACTAAAGTTTCAACTAATAAAATAAATATGAATAATCGTTGACAGATACCTACAGTTTTTTATTTCTTAATCCGGGTCTTTATTTCGTTAAGAAGACAGGTGTGAACAAATTTATTAAATGTGAATCACTGTTCACAGATGCCTACAGTTTTTTATTTCTTCATAAAGGCGACAGATGTTATTTGATATAATCAATAAGTTTTACGTGGGTCGGGTCTTGAGAACCCTGAAAACCAGAAAGTTCTGCGTAAACCAGGCAACACTAACGACGACTCATATTTATTTAATATTCTACATATCTTTCGTACAATTATATCAAACAACTTTTGAATGCGACTGTACTCCTTCGTATTAAGTTAGTAAACATCTTTAAAACTGTTATAATACTAAATCTGATTACTTGGTGACAAACTTGGACTAATTCCAAGGTTCAGCCTGGTATCATCAGAATTGAAGTAGATATCTACGCGCCTTAGTTCATAAGTTTCGACTTCTTTTGATCTATTTAAGAGGTAAATGAGACTTGGGGTGTAAGTATGTCCCAGTTATTAATGAAATTGAGCTGTACACGACATTGGTTGCCATCTCTGCAATTTGCAGGCGAAAATGAGACGCACATATACGCGATCAGGGTAAAGTAGGTATTCTCAACCCAAACTACGAGCCTACCACAAATCATAAACTGAAGTAGACAGCATAAAGCGTAGGGTATGACTACCGCAGGTTACAGGAAGACAAAGCCGCTAGAAAGGATTTGGAAGAGACGTCGCGGTCGCTGGGCCAAAAGGCCGCGACGGCTGAGTCTAGGGCAGTGGCGGCAGAAGGCGATCTGCGAATAGAACGCGAATGGCGGATATCTCTACAGGCAAGTTTCGAGCTCAACTCACATAATTAGACAAAGTAAATCAGCTCTTATTTCTAAAATATTGCAATACAAGCTGATGCTAACAGATCGCTGTCTGAAGTTTTTCTTGGTTTGCGCAAGACTGCTTAGTCTTCGGCCTCAATCATATCTGATGTTAAGTGAAATTGAGGCCGAGGGTAGATGTACGCTCACCGGAACCCCCAACTTATTTAAGGGACTAGCTATCTTATCTCAAACAGCCGGTACACAATGCTATCATTGCTAAGCGGCATACTGAATTCTAATGTCAAGCGAAAATGAAACGGAAGTTGGAAGTGGCACTCTTACCTACCTCCATTTTTTAAGAGCTGTCTTATACATCATCAGGTCAACCCGTAAACATCGCAATGCAGAGATATAGGGCTTCCCTCGTAAAAGGAGGGAGTATAGGTCATACTCCACGTTGGCCCAATTCGGGGTTGGGTCGGGGACTTCATATGCCTTAGAATTTTTATTTCTCAGGCATGCAGGTTTGCTCACGATGTTTTCCTTCACCGTTTAAGAGCAGTCGGATAAATGCACATAAGTAATTAAATTAAATTTAAAAACTCATTGGTATATGTACTGCCTGGGAATCGACCCCGGACCTCCTAAATTGGGAGACCGAGTCTTAACCGCTGAGCCACCCACCCTTTCGCTCGTCTTATATACATACACATAGGTATATTAGTAGGTCCGACTGCAAGAAAAAGACCAATTGTCGATAGGTTTTGTATACTCTTAGATCGAATCCAAAGAACTGCGCAACGTCTTTTCGTTATTTTGGACGAATGCTTAATGTTTACCACTGATGACTTACGGCACTGAGTCGTAGGCCAGTATTAATAAACCGTTCTCAAGATTGAGATGACCTTGAGAATCTGTTGCATATTAAAACAGTATCAAAAAAAATGTACTGAGACGCAATCTCAAGATCACTTTATCAATACCGCGCGTAGTCTCACACTATGGAACATCATAAGAAAGCTCAAGGTCACGAGCTATGAAGAGGGCTATGCTTGGCATTTCACTACGATATCGGATCGAATGAAGGAATCTGTAGATGAATGAAAGTCACCGACATAGCTTAGGGGATAAGTAAGTTGAAATGGCAATGTGCTAGCTCAAAGAAGTGATGGTTGGTGGGACATTTTTATTTTTTTTATAAAATAAATAAATAAATATTTCGGACACTTACCCCAATCACCTAGTCCCAAACTAAGCAAAGCTTGTGCTATGGATACTAGATAATGGATAAACATACATAAATATTTATATAAACATCCATGACTCGGAATAAATGTTCGTATTCATTACACAAACATTTACCCCTCGCGGGATTCGAACCCGCAACCATTGGTTTCGCTGACAGCGTCACTAACCACTACACCAACCGGTCGTCGAAAAGTTCTCGAGGTCGTCGAGAAGAATTAAAGTTCTTGAGTGGAGATCTCGCACCAGCTAGCGCATCGTAGGACGCTCACCCACAAGGTGGCCGGACGGCCTAATGAAGGTCGCAGGAAGTCGCTAGACGCTGGCCGCTTCCAACCAGTCCTTCTCAAAATCTATTGGGGATGCTTATGTTCTGCAGCAGACGTCCTATAGCTGATCTGATGAATCGGTATATTTTATCTAACAACCGGAAAACAATTTCTATTACTGCTATGTAGTACGCAGTAGACATTTATATACCACTACCAATCAAATTGAGTAGATGCTAAACATTGAATGCCTAATTTGATCATCTCCCTACGATAAATACATAATGTATAAATACAATGTTTAGCAGTTAATCAAAAAAATTATATATATTTTCGTTGGCTCAGAAACTAATCATTATATCTTTTCGTACCCATATAAACTATCAGGAAATAAAAATACAAAATATAGACAATTTAACTGAAAAGCTAATTTTTCATAGGTATACATTAGTATATATATATATACCTATATATATAGGTACTCTACCTCATACCCATCTAAATCACATTATATATACCAACCTAAATACTTCTTGGAATTTTTACTATCTTATCCATTTCCTGCAGGAATCAATGGTGCGGGATCGTGACAAAATATCAATGCTGACACAGGAAGTTGAATCATTAAAATGTATTGGACAGGTAAAGAGAAAATATACACACAATTAATCACGTGCCAATTCTTCTATTCTTTTCATTCATTCAATATTTTAAGTGAGCATTCTGGCGTCACATGTTCCTGGAATACTCATACTCGTACACAGTCAGCTTTACCTAGAATAATAATTTATACTTAAAAAATCATATTTGATTAATCATAAAAAAAGACCTCATGCTCGCGGTCCAGACCTGTGTGCGAAGTGCGAGTTTTGTCTCGTATTTAACTTTACCATCGCGTTCGCGTTTACGCAAAAAGAATCTATGAAAAAAATCGTTTTGCAAACAATCCGCTAGAGGCGCTGTACATTTCTTCATAGAAATCGTCACGTAAACGTGAACGCGGTAGTAAAGTTAAGTCGAAACAAAACTCACACTCCGCCCTCTGGACAGGCTCCAAAATATCAATAATAAATATAATTAAAAAATAAATAATATTGTATTGCTTTAAATTATGGCTGCTTACCACAAAAAGTTTAAACACGAATTGAGAGTATTACGTAGATATTGAGTATGTTATTAGAGAAACCTAGGCCTTGTAAACACTTCTTTAATATAACTTGACGTGTACTTATTGTGGTTACGTGCTATATCACTCTGAGGAATAACTGCAGTGTAGCAATGGCCAAACTATGATTCCATCGGATTGGATTTTCAATTACGCTAACGACTTTCCAGAAATACCTAACACTTCAAGAAGAACAGCATGTGCTCAAGACCCAGTACAGTGAGGCGCAGAAAACACTAGAAGAAGTGGGTGCTACTCTAAGTGAAAACAAGCTGCAGTTGGCAGAGTTATTGGAGAGAGAGGCGAAGGCTGCGGCGGCGGACGACACACCCAATTGGACCAGCGATACGGAAGCCTCGGCTTGCACAGCCTGCGCTAAGGAGTTTACCATCACGAGACGAAAGGTACTTATAATATTAGGTGGGAACTTAGCGCCGTATTAATAAATCGATCTTGAGATTGAGATCACGTCTTAGTCTCAATACTACTTTTTTTGATACTGTTTTTATATCCAACAGATTCTTAAGTGTCAACTTAAGGTCATCTCAATGTTGAGAACGATTTATTAATACGGGCTTTAAATCGATCTTGAGACTGAGATCGCGTCTCAGTCTCAATACAATTTTTTTAAACTGTTGTTATATGAAACAGATTCTCAAGCGTCAACTTTAAGTCATCTCAATGTTGAGAACGGGCTTTAGAGTCCCACAGACTTCGCGTCATTTTAAATATCCTAGGGTCGCACGCTTGGCGCCGTTTCTGGCCGCTGATCGGCTTAAGTTTTAAGACTACCAGGGCTGAGATTTCAGTATGAAAAAATAAAGATTCCAATCATGCATAAAAACTAGGAACGGTATGGTCCTGAAATGAAAATATAAGAAGCTAAAAGATGTTATAAAGCTCAAAACAGGAATTTTTATTTGCTTCGATAAAAAATGCTTCTAAATAAAATGGTTTCCTAAATATATCCTGCAACTAATGATATTTTAATTTGATATTTCACCTATGGGTATGTTGTTTTATAATTTCGAACTATATTATTTATAAAGCTATTTTCTTTATAATATGTAACTACTTTTTGGATAGTTACGAATTTTCTCAATTCCCTTACAATAACTTTTTTTTACGGTTCGGAAAAAAATTTAGATACCTACACCTACATTTTACACATAAGATGAATTAACTGCAAATAAATGCAGAAAGTTTGTGAGACTCCACGTCCAGGAAAGTGTTAAGGTTTATTCACGGAATCGTAATTGCGAAGTTAGGAGTGTTATTCATTACATACCTACATCACGAGTGCTATTTTATTAGAGAAGATACATGAGATTTCCATAATAGAGAATACGAGTGTTACAATGCCTAAACGCAGTTTCATACATTAGATAGCACCTTTTTCTGCGACCATACGATTTTATAAAAACTACAAAAATCTTAGCATAATTCCATAACTTTCTGGTTTCTTTGTGTGAGCTCACGAAACCGTTTACACGTGTGAAATGCCGTTCTAGTTACTCTCTAGGTGAAAACTCGTACGATTTTCTTGCTGCAGTGGAAATTGAACCTTAAACTCAGAAATTCTAAAGTTACAAACAAGAATACCCTTTTTGAAATAGTATTTTTTGTTTTACAGCACCACTGTCGACGATGCGGACACATATTCTGCGGCGCTTGCAGTGAAAAGACCGTGGCTTTGCCTAGTGGCGCCAAGCCAGTACGAGTTTGCGACGCGTGCTATGCAGAAGTCAGGCTCACGTAGTAAATAGCCATTTAGAACATCATGGGGATTCAATCTTATATGAAAATATGAAAGAACAAGCCTTTCTCGGTGATTGTTTTGTTGTTTGTTGTTGTTACTGGATATGTAGATGTTAAAAATATCAGAAATAATTATATTTGGACCTCATTTTTGCAATTAAACAATGGGGTGTTCAAATAAAGTACAGTCCATCGTGTCTGTCAATGATTACAAATATATTCAGTGGTGTGGATTATGATGGCACTTAAAACTAATTTTAAATTGGTATTATCTCGTTCCTATTGTTCCAATAAGCAAAGAGATGGCATCACTTTTTTTTTACTTTGACATGAGTTTTTTTAGGTAAGTGTTACCTAAATCGACAGAGTTAAAAATGCCACCACGACCATTAATAAAATGCGCGCGACGTAGGACTGCAATAGTTGTATATTTCGTCCAAGCAAATGAGCAGAACAAATATTATCTCATGAACTTTTATTGCGCCTGATGTGCTACGAGGGCTGGTCAGGTCAATTTAGAAAACGATCTTTATATCTTGGATTTATGGGTCATTTTTATAGTACTCGCGTACTATGATTGTCAGGTTCTCATAATGCAGGGTATGCGAAGCCACTTATGTCATACATAATAATTATATTACGTATTTATAGCAAAAGGACCGTATTAACAAATCGATCTTGAGATTGAGATCGCGTCTCAATACTTTTTTTTTATATTATTTTAATATGAGAGATTCTCAAGCGTCAACTTAAGGTCATTTCAATCTTGAGAATGGTTTATTAATACGGGCCAAAGTCTGATTCATTGAAACAGAATGTTGCAAAAAAATAACCATTACATGATTTTGATATAAGAATCGTAAACATACCAAGTAATAAGTGTTAATCAAAATTTAAAATAAGTAATTGATGTAAATGATCCCTGTGAAATGTTTTATTGGTTTAAATACAATATTATAATAATACATAGAAGGAAAACAGAACAACAGCTGACTGATTCCTCAACGCACAGCCCTAAAAGCGTAGAGCCGTTGCTGATGAAATTAGGCATGGATGTTCCCATTTTCCCACGGGAACGGGATAAACTGAATCAGAGCGGGTAACACCACGGGGCGTGGGTAGTTAAATAAATTCGTAATAGTGCCTTTATGTATGTTCTATGTGTATATAGAACTCTACTCAGTGTATTATACAAAACGCACACCCACGCGTGGGCTGGTTTCAATTTGCAGCAGGCCTAGCATGGCAATGAGACAATGATATTATCGGTCTATTTCGATTTTATTAGTCACCATGAGCGATTTTAAAGATTAGCTTCCACAACAGTCATAGAGATGGCGGTATCCATGAATGTAATGTTACATAAGTCGAGTTGGGTGTAAAGTGTTTTTATTACGGCTGAGACCTGTACCTGAGAGATCCCACCATGGGGCTACCCCTGGCTACCCATTAAATCATAAACATAAATAAATAGTAATAACTGATCAAAATAATTTATATATAAATAATAAATTCTAATCGTAATTTGGGTGTTTAGTGAGGATTCTTAACGCCCGGTTAAAAAAAGAGATGCTACACGATCATAATATTATTAGTTTTAGTTTTTAGAAAAATAATATATTACTTTGTTTTTTTTTTTCTTTTCGTTGAATCTCAGAATAAGTAATATTGTTCTGAGGGCAAACCTCTAGAAAGAGCATTTGTACTGACATAACCCTGGACTAAAACTTATTTATAGACAAAATGTTGTACATAAATTATAATATACAAAATGGACAAAGAAAATATAATTAAATTATAAACACTTGATGCGTTTTTCTTGATTTCATTTTTAACTGTTATCATGGTAGGTACGGGGCCGAGAACAGTAAAACCCGACTAGGGAAAAGTTAGTGTTTCTTTGAAAGGTAATGGTTATAGAATCCATCGCGTGCCAAGTTGAGCTAAGACTAACTTAGTAGTTGCGAGTTTTTTCATACTTTCTTTGCCACTGCACGATGAGGTGTTCGAATTATAATAACATATTTTAGACCGAGCCTACTAATAAGTTACTGGCCTAGCTGACTAGCTTATAGTTGCCCTAGTTTCATATAGCCGATTGCAATAAATCCTACACTTTACTGAATTTAGGAGCCGTAGCAGTTTTGAAGCATGTCATGTCGTACCAAGAGGTTAAATCGAGGGCGGAAAGCAGAGAGACGTGGTCATAACTCGACCGACAAGAGCATAGCTTTTAAATTTTATGAAGAAGCAGTATTTGAAACTTAAAATTAAGTACGTAGGTACCTAGTTAACCTTTTTGTATACCAATGTTTTTTTGGCGGGAATTCAGCTATTGATTAGAGATTATTTCACCTAAGTTATTCATTATTAGTCACTCTGGAATTGTATGGGGGAGGCCTATGTTGAGCAGTGGACGTCCTGTGGCTGTAAGTGATGACGAGATGATTATTTACTCGACCTAGGTTACTCGTGCTTTACTAAAATCAAGCGAGAGTTTCAAAATAGATAAATGACATGAATTTAGAAATATTTCGCACTTAATATCGTCTATTATTTTGCCCAGGGAGACATTTTTGGCGCGACGACAACGGTTCACACGCGCTTAAAGCAAAGAGTAGAATAATACAACCTTAAAGTACGCCTACCTAACCGCGCCAAAGAGTATGTAATCCACAGATTTGTATTAGATAGATACCACAAGCCGGCCGTCCAAGCGTGCCCGAAGTTTGTGCAAATGCACAAACTTCACGCGCTGCTAATTTAGTTTGCGTTCATCCGCGCCGGTGGTGGCGAGTCGTATCGTGAATAACATAAAAATGCCAAATTGTGCCATTATCGACTGTAAAAACTCTTCTAGGGTAGTGAATCGAGGCAATGGAGGTATTACCTATCATCGGTAAGTAATTTTGTTGATCAAATAGTTTTAATTTATTTTAAAATCATTTATTGTGATGTTCAAGTGATACTACTGAGATAAATTTATACTTGTGTATGTTTATTTTACATTTCTGGTTTTGTTTTGAAGACCATCATTGGGCGTTTTGTCGATACGCAATGTAATATAAACGACAGAAACCATGTAAATTTCCTGGTACAGGCATTTTTCTGCCAAATGGTGCTACTAGTGATGTGTACGTTATTACTTTTAAATCGATTTGTTCGATCAATAACCGACATTGACGAATTGACAAAGCAATGAGAATGCAATTTAACGATCACTGCGGCTGTGGTAACGCCACTTGTCTTTGAACCACAAAGCTTCCGGTTCGATTCCCGGCTAGTTCAACATGGAAAAATATCTTTTTCAGATTGTCCTGAATCTAGGATGTTCTATTTAGGTATCTAATATTAAATATAGTATCGTTGAGTTAGTATCCTATAACACAAAAAAACTCAATTTTGTGTCCACTGCTAGACATAGACCTCCCCTAAGGATTTCCAATAGAACCGATCTTGGGCGGCCTGCATCCAGCGTATTCCGCGGACCTTTACAAGATCGTCTTTCCTCCTTGGGAGTGGACGTCCTATGCTGTGATTTGTCCTTATCTATTATTAATTTATTTTGGAATAAATATTGCGTTCTTTTCAGTTTTCCGAGCAATCTTATTGCTAAAGAAAAATGGATTAATGCAACGGGTAAAATAGACTGGTTTCCTTCAAAATATAGTACAATTTTAAGAATGATGATTTTATAGTAACCAAAAAGTGAATAAACGGCGCTCGTGTGGAGCGCGGCGATTTGGGAAACGAAGCGCGCGTCCTCTCACGACGATGTCTATTGGCCACAGAACACTATTACTCCTCTATTGGCTCACTGACAACGCTTCGATGAAACGATTCTGTTTACGTTGCGCGCATCACTAATACGACTGGCGTGACGTCATCGTAGGTAGAAAATAATGGCACGCTCGGTTCTCATCAATCTCATACTATCTAATAAACATGCGGTATCTATTCTAATACAAATCTGTGATGTAATCACTACGTTTTAAACCGCGCCTCAGGTACCATGCTCAAAATTCGAAGTCGATCGATACTAGCAATGGTTTTGACACACATGGCACTAGGTAGCAATTGCTCAATAATAGCATGCTTTCGTGCTATTTACTAGCATGTCTATCTGTACCTTTAAAACTTTGTATTTTATGGCAATAAAAACCATTTGAATCTCAGACGAAGGTTTGAATGTAACTCACACGTCAGCTATAAGTCTTTACATTTTTTTCTTTTCAAATGCCTCGAATACAACCTGACTGTATGGGCGCGGTACCCTTTGCCTATCAAAAGGACAAAAAGTTTTACCTGTATATGGGCTTTTTAGCGGGAACTCACCTAGTGATGTTGCATTTTTGCTTTTATTTCTTTTAATTTGTGCATTCTGAGTTTTGAAGCTTAAAATAGCAGAATATTGTGCAGCAAAAGTCAGTGATGGTATACAAGTAAAGGGAAGTGTAACTTAAAGTGGGGTTCCCGCCAGAAACCGCCAAAATCTTACGTAAGCATTGTGCCATTTTACTGAAGTGAACCGCTCAGATTATTTGTTCGTCTGAGCTTGACCGTGACTAGACTGTGTAGACTGCCAAGTACCAATAACTTGTGTTGACGGAGACTAACTTCACTAAACTAAGAAGTAAGACATGCCTGTATGGGCTTAGATCCCTTTGCCTTCTCCGAGAGGAGTGAAATAAAAAAAGCGTTAGCTATTTCATCGATCGTGCGAGATTTTGAAAAATATTTTCATGAATTAAAATGGCAAAACAACAAGGAAAAGTTTATTTAGGTTATGAAGAGGAAGCTATAGGAGATAGGAATCATAGCTTACTCAACTATACAGTTAATAAGATTGGTGGATTGCCTGTAAGTATCTATCATCGATATATCCATTAGCACGCTATGTTTCACCACATTAATAATACTTACCTACTTGTTCAGGACTGGCCACAACATGAGAATGTGCAGTTTTCCTCCAAATGTCCATTGTGCGGATTGCACAGATTGCTGGTTGTACAATGTTATGCTCCACTTGAAAATTCTATTTATCATCGCACCCTGTACGTCTTCGCTTGCATTAACCCGAATTGTTGGATTCAATCAGAAAGGTAAGTTTTAAGTAGACTGCATCGATATTAAAATCAACTCACATTCACAATGCTGGCTGGATAAAGACTCCCCACGAAAGATGTGTTTGTTACTGTTATGAAGTCTCCACATCATATCCTTTGTTTTGAGTTTATTTAAAGGCTGGATGGAACGTTAATTATTATAAAAGCGTTTAATACACGATTTATACTTGTAAAGGATAAGCCGCATTATCTGAATAAAAGGCTTTAATTCACTAAAAATTATGCCTACATATCACATTATGAACTGACAAGCAATGCCAATCAATTAACAGACAATGATCAAATAATAAATAAATAAAATAATAAATAAATATCCTTAGACATACACACAGCGCCATCTAGTTCCACATTAAGCAACTACAAGCTTGTGTTGTGGATACCAGATGGTTGATATACTACATAAATACATTTTTTGTGTAAATAAATACTTATTATAAATGAAAACATCCATAACTCGGGTACACATGTCCGTATTCATCACACAAACATATGCCCCTAGCGGGATTCGAACCCGCAACCTTTTGGTATAGTGGTCAGAGTTGCTAACCACTACACCAAACAGGTCGTCAAATATAATCATAGACCACCGCATAGAGATTCATCACGTCATTCTCCACCGCTGAATTATTACAAATTGCATTGATAATCCTGCAAGTACTTAGGAGAATGTTTTATTCTACTCGATCTTCTAAAACCTGGTGGCTCTGGAGCTGGGTCATTGGCTCTTTCCTCTGGTACATCAACGGATTCGGCTTCAGGCATGTTTATTGTTTCAGCCTCTGTGGTCGAGGGCCCAACCATTTCGCTCAGATCCGATTGTGGAACATTATATTGAGCTTGTTCTTCAAATTGAGTTACACCTTCTCCACTTGGCACTAAATGCCTATTCGATACGGTTGTCTCTCTACCATTTGGCAAACGTACCAGAGAATAGTGTGGATTCGAATGTAGTAGTTCCACCTCCTCCACTAAAGGTTGATATTTATTAGTTCGATTGAATTTCTTCATCAAGATAATTTGACCAGAGCTAGTGAGCCACGACGGAATTGAAGTTCCGTTCTGAGACCTTCGTGGGTGTGTGAACATTCGCTCGTGGAGCGTGCAGTTCGTAGATGTGCAGAGTAGCGAACGAATAGAGTGTAGTGACTGCGGTAAAACTTTCTCCCAATCTTCTGTAGCCAGGTTTTTCGTCTTTAACGCCAATTGGATTGTTTTCCACAGTGTCGCATTCAATCTTTCCACTTGTCCGTTACCCTGCGGATTGTATGGTGTAGAATGACTGGTAGCAATTCCTCGAGAATGTAAGAAATCCTTCACTTCCGTAGCCAGAAAAGATGTGCCTCTATCAGTATGTATATAAGAAGGGAAGCCAAAAATCATAAATAGATTATTTAAATGCCTGATTACTGTTTGGGCAGAAATATCTGAACATGCGAAAGCAAAGGGGAAACGTGAATATTCATCAACTATTGTGAGTATATATTTGTTATTTGTTTTTGATGGTACAGGCCCTTTAAAGTCGATACTCAGGCGTTCCAATGGTGAAGTGGCTTTAATTAACTTTACATGTGGTTCCAATTCACGTTTGAATCTAGGTTTGATTTCACAACAAATTCTACATGAGGCTGTCATCTTACGAACTTCTTCTATAGAATAGGGTAGATTTTTGGTTTTAAGCCAGTGAACCATGCGCGTAACGCCTGGGTGACATAGCGCTTCATGTAAAGAAATTAGTTTAGTTGAACGTGAATCAGCTGATGCACAAACACGGGATAACGCGTCAGCAACCAAGTTATCTTTTCCCGGTCTATAGACAATATCAAACTTGAATGGTGCAAGTTCAAGGCGCCATCGTTGAACCTTTTCGTTCTTTATTTTACTCGTATGTGTATTATTAAACATAAAAGAGACTGATCTTTGGTCCGTAATCAATTTAAATTCTTTTCCAATTAAGTAATGACGCCATTTTTTCAAGGACTCTACAATCGCATAAGCTTCCTTTTCAACAGCGGAATGATTTTGCTCGCTCGCATTCAAAGTTCTGGAATAAAACGCTACGGGTCTCGAGTCCTGTGAGAGAACAGCTGCAATCGAATGCTCTGAGGCATCAGTTTCTACTGTAAATGGAATTTTATCGTTAATAGCGTAGATAGAAGACTTTGCAATATCGGACTTTAAATCTTCGAAACAATTTATTTGTTCATCTTTCAACGGAAATACTTTCGTGTTAGATAATACATGAATCCTTTCTGAGAAACTCGGAATCCACCTTGAATAATGCGCAAACATGCCTAATGCGCGTCTCAGAGAAGATACGTCATGAGGTACAGGCAAGTTCATTAATGGTTTGAAACGGTCACTGTCAGGTTTAATGATATGATTAGATATATTATAGCCAAGAATGTTTATTGAATGCTGTGAAAACTTACACTTATCTTTATTGAGAGTCATGCTATATTTCTGTGCTGCTTTTAAGAAATTGTTTAAATTTTCGTCATGTTCTTGTTGTGTCTTACCACAGATAGTAATATCATCAAGATATGCGTACGTTCCATTCAGTTTTTCTTTTCTAATCACCCAATCTATCGTTCTTTGAAAACTTGCGACGCCATTGGTCACACCAAAAGGTATCCGTCTGAATTGGTACAGATTTCCTGAAGCTTCAAACGCTGTAAATGCTCTGTCTTGTGGCAATATAGGTACCTGATGATAAGCACTCTTAAGATCAATGGCACTAAAGATCGAATGCTTTGATATTTTAGAAATAGTTTCTTCAATATTGGGCAAAGGGTAAGCGTCCAACAAAGTATATTTATTAATTGTTCGTGAATAATCAATTACAAGTCGCTTTTTGTGATTTTCTGTATTTGAAATTAGTACCTGTGCTCGCCAAGGCGACTTACTCTCTTCAATAATACCTTCTATTAGGAGTTTATTCACTTCTTGATCAATAAATCTTTTGTCTTCATCACTATATCTTCGTGACTTTATAGCGATAGGTTTACAACCAGCAGACAGGTTAGCGAATAGAGGTACAGCTGGAACAAACGCTTCCGCTACGTTGCAGATAACTAGAGGATCCTTAGCTCCACCAAATGAGAATTCTAGCGAAGAATGTTTACATAAGACATCGTGTCCAATAATAAGATCGGCACAAAGATTCTTGACAATGAGTAAATTTATGTTATCGTAAGTATGCTTTCCGATCATTATGTTCTGAAAGGTTTGTCCTTCCACTGTTGTAGTGTGGCTCAATGAAGCCATTGAAATGGTTTGGTTACTAGGTTTACATTTAAGGTTACAAAGTTTGCTAAAGTTTTCATTAATAAAACTTACAGAGCTTCCGGTATCCACTAGAGCTTCGGCCCTAATACCTCTGATGTAAGCTGGAATTGTAGCTTTCCGTAAGGAAGAAGGAGAGGCAGCTATAATACAAGCTGAATAATCATCATGTCCTTCTACAGCAACAGCAGCATTAGAGGTTTCCTTACTGCGGCAAACCTTTGCAAAATGCCCTTTTTTATTACATAAGTGGCAAGTTTCCTCTAAGGCAGGACAGTTCTTACGTGGATGGACATAACCTCCACAGAAGTAGCACTTACGTTTGCGGAATGTAGCAGCAGTATTATTATCTTCGACAATCGACGGTGACAGAGTATTTTCCTTGTCTCTTATGGCATTGACTGAAAGTGTATTAAAATTTTGAGTATTGACTTCGGCCATTTCCAAAGATAGAGCTTGATTATATGCTTCATTAAGACTAAGGGTTAGATTTTCAAGTAATCTTTGCCTAATCTTAGTAGAGGCGATACCAGATATGAAGGCATCCCTAATGCTCTCATTCCTGTTAGTCTCAGCATCCACAGAGACAAAGTCACAGTCTTTAGATAGTTGCTTCAGTACCTGCATATAGACGTCGATGGTTTCCCCTGTGCCCTGCTTTCTGGTCGCAAGCACATGCCTTGCGTAGATGACATTTCTAGGTTTTATATATAGAGCATCTAATATTTTCATAGCGTCAACGTAAGTATGGCATTCACTGATATACGTGTATACTTGCGATGAGACATGATTAACAAGTAACTGTAGTTTGACTCCATCATCATGTGCCAACGAGGTGGTTACTGTAGCGTCGCTTGTTATAGACTGCTGCTGTGCACTAAGAAAGTTTGCGAAAGTTCTCTTCCAATGTTCCCATTCACGAGATGCGGAACTACAACTCGGATCGACATCGAATCTGTCCGGTCTCAAATATCTATCCATGTTAAGGATTACGTTACTTATATTTTAGTGAATTAAATTGTAAAGGATAAGCCGCATTATCTGAATAAAAGGCTTTAATTCACTAAAAATTATGCCTACATATCACATTATGAACTGACAAGCAATGCCAATCAATTAACAGACAATGATCAAATATAATCATAGACCACCGCATAGAGATTCATCACGTCAATACTTTATTGTAAAACAGCAAGTTTATTTTTATTAAATGATTTTATTTGGCTTATTATATATAAAAAAAAACATACAAACGGCCGAATTGAAAACCTCCTTTTAGAACGCGGCTAAAAAAGGAAATTAGGTTAAATTGTTAAAACTATTTGAGTTGTTGCCCCGTGATCCACTGTGTCCCATAATCCACTGAAGAGTTACCTATGTCGTTTCGCGAGCACACCTCCATCAGAGATTGGTGACATTCTAAGATGAGCCCAGAAGTTATGCTATTGCAGTTCAGGGCTTGTAAGACTGCCATGATGTCAGATAGGATTTGGATGGAGTAGTTCTGCACCTGTCTGTTGGTGATGGCTTTCACTGTCTGTGTGATGCCTATACACTCGGCCTGGAAGACTGTATTATGTCCTCTGAGAACTTATACTATAACACTTTTATACTTCAAAAACAAAAATCAACTCACCATCATATCAGCCACAGGTAGTCCACAGCTAAACATAGGCCTCCCCCATAGAATTTCAAATCAACTTAATTAGACTTAAATCCCTATAATAAACATGTTATTTTTCTACAGAGATCAAACCAATATTAATCATTAAATTAACATGACATTTAAAATCTTGTCAAAAAATTAAATTGAATAAAATTCAGACATGTAATGCGGTTGCTGTATTGATCTTTGTAATATAAACATTGTATCTTTGATTAGTAAAAGGGACTTTTATTCAATACAATTTTATTATCTTCAGCTGGATATGTGTAAGAAGCCAAATACAGGACAATACTGGGATAGAGTCCAGCACCACAGTGATGATGCCAAGTACAGAAACCAACCTGTCTTGGTGCAATGGCGCTAATGAGTGGGATGACAATGATAATGGAGATACGGCAAATGGCAACTTCATGACTGCAGACAATGCTCCAAACCCGAAAAATTTTATGCAAAGGTTAATCAGAACTTCGATTATATAGCTATTTTATTAAACACATTCATGAACACATCACCACATGCAATTGGCATTTCATTGTTTTAATCTGAAAGGTGGGTTGTGTCTCGCAACATGTTGATAACAATTGATTAATGCTAAGTGCTGGAATTAAACTGACAATAGATTTGTTTTGTTCCATATAAACTCAAGTTGAAAATGTATAAAACGATTCTAATGACACTATGTACTTTACAAACATGAGCAGGATTATACTCAAAAAGTTTGTGGAGGCCATTTTGAAATATCTAATATAAAAAAGATACATTTCTTTGAATTCAATTGAATCCTGTATACTGTTTCATTAGAATCAGTTTATTCGTTTTGAAATTTGAATATTTGAATTTGACAGTTTTTAAATATTCTGCTTTTTTTCTGAATGTTGAAGAAATTCAGATGAAGATGAAGAGAGCAATTCATTTGAGTTGGAATCTGTGGAACAGGCACTTGGCAATTTACAGGTGTTTGATGCACACAATGCAAATATGTCTCCTGTCCAAGGTATGTAATTTAAAAGTTTAGAAATTGCCTTAAACACCCATAACTACCTATTATGTCACCAATATTAATTCTGAATTCCCATAAACATTTGTTTGATAATCAGAACTATTTTTGTTATGTTCCAATAAGCCATTTACGAGCTACTTGCTACAATTTACATCATATTTCTGTAATATGTTGTATTACAGGTGCTGTTGGGGCCATTGGTGCACCAATAGCAGCAGCAGAGCTTGAAGGTGGGGATGAACCAGGATTGGTTACTGTGGACACTCCCACTGCACCAACCAATGACATGGAAGCCTTGTTGGATCAAGTATTTACCTGCTACACTGCATTTTGTTTTCTCTGCATAAGTGTTTAAAAAAATAGCAAAATTTAAAATGGGTACCAAATAATAATTTCCTATTATTTCTCCCCAAAATTAAAATTAGTATCAAATACTTTACTGAGGGGTCAAGCGCTAAATACGAAAGTCGAATTTATATTTAAAAAATTTCACTGTTCTAGTTAATTCAGCTATGGTGTCTCATAAATGTTGTTAAACTATCAAAATTACTGATACATTACCGTCTTTTGTCACCAAAATTACTAAATTTGCCTCTAACATCAATGTCATTTAATTCAGGAACGTGATTTTCTAATTCAATTTCATCAACAGACCTTACACGTCCCCAATGTTGGGGCACAGCCTTTTCTCACTGAGAGAGGTATGGGCCATAATCCACCACGCAGGCCCAGTACAAATTGAAGGATTTGTGTCAGACTAGTGCCCACCTCACAGTCAGTATTTTTAAGCCGCCCTGCCCATGTAGACCACCGACTTGGCTTAACGAGTGCCTTCAATCGAAAATAACTTGGAGTACCTAGAGTACCTGAACTAACTCAAGTATCTAATGCACCGAACCATAGAGGAATAACACTACACCACCGAATGTACCTAAAAAACATAAAGATAGAGTCAGAGTAGAGTAAAGAAAGTAATTTCTGGCGAAAGAAGAACGGGAAGCTAATTGGAAATAAATAATCAATCCGTCCACCAGCTGTTGCCCAGCTATAACCGTAGCGTTAATCAGCTGTCACCCCGCCGAAACCGCATCGGTAAATTTTTCGCACTACTCTCGACGTTATAACAAAACTTCTACTATATCCTGAGAATGTTTCGAAATGGATATGTAGGTACCAATTTCGAAATATTTTTACAACGTAGATACTATACGTACGTAGTTGGTCTAACTTTATAAAATCTAATATGAAATAATGACTTGGAATTCATTTTAGGGTTAAATATGATATTTTGGATCAGAAAAATATATTTTTTCAATCATGTGTGATAATTTGCATTGTTTTGACAACCTTCTTTTAGATAGATCGAAACTGCTTATTTTCATTTATTTTATTTATCACTTTATATAGCATATAATTATACACACATACATTGAACAAACACAGGACAGAAATTACAATACACAAAAGGGCGAGCTTATCTCTGTAAGAGATTTCTTCCTCAAACCTCGGAAAGAAAAACAATTGATTGTAGACTAAAAGAGCACACATGCTCTTACAAATAATGAACAATATATTAACAATACATCATTTTTATATGAACACAATTGACAAACGATTAAGATATATAACAATGGTTTGATTATTGGACGAGCTTAATAAATAGTAAAATAATTTTAAAAATAATGCTGTACCTACTGGTCAAATTCATGCGAGCGGCGGCGGCAAAGTTATA
The DNA here is from genome assembly GCA_949316235.1 of Oegoconia quadripuncta. Lineage (NCBI taxonomy): Eukaryota > Metazoa > Arthropoda > Insecta > Lepidoptera > Autostichidae > Oegoconia > Oegoconia quadripuncta. Next base: position 10,463,857 of record OX438754.1, on the reverse strand, counting down.
TAGAAATCCTTATCTTTTTAATTTAAATAAATTAAAAAAGGGAATTTTCTTTTTACTCTGAAACATAGCAGCCACCACGGAGGTAACTTAACGAACGTTTTATTTAAATTTGGAACTGGCTCGCAAATAAACAAAAAACAAATGAATAATTTGGCACGTGAAAAAATATTGTTCTTCGTCATTATCAATGACAAACCAACTTAAAATCTCCGGGAAAGTCTACCTTATATTTCAAAAATTATACATTCAACAACTATATTTTAAAATAAAATCGTTTAAATAGGTATTACTTGGTTCGAATTTCCGCGTATTATTTAAGAAAAGTACTATTACAGCCGTTGGCCGCAACCGCATTGATGAACTTACGTTGAGTGCCTCGGCTTCGCCTCGGCCCGCATTTACACCTTCGTGCATCGATGCCTCTTTTGCCGGCCGCTACAGTAATTTTGTTTACTGTCATTTGACTATTTTTGATAAAATTCCAGTAAGTTCAACTTGTTGAACTTTGAGTTGAACTAATCGTAATAATCAGAAAGCAAACAAAACGGCAAATATAAAATATATTATCTAATTGTCACTTTATACATTATTTGTAAGGTAACTTTTGATTACAAAAATTGTATAGAATAAAGAAAACAATTTGGTTAGGAAACAGTTTTTATGGTAATAACGTATTCATTATTGGTTTACAATTTTACAAATAAAAAACTTGAGTATTTGGTGGCAAAATCAGTATTTTTGATCCCAAAACGCTATTTTTCTGAAATGCCTATACAATTCCTAAACAAATCTTTTACACATGCGTGGTTTCGGCACGTAAAAAGAATAGAACCAACCCTTCACTTGGGTGGCGTAAAAGGCGACTAAGGGACTTTCCACCAAAAAACATCTATTAATTTGCACGTTTTAACGGCGATAGGCTCAGCCCCTGTCACGTATCCATTTCTGTATATTTCGTACGGTGAACCGCGGATGTTCTTTCGATCCAAAATATTAGTGTTTGGGTGTTCCACACATTAAAAGTATTAAACTTTTCTCTGACCACTATTAGGGATAAAGGTCGTAACGTTATGTATGTATATTTCAGACAGCAGAATTGCCTCATGATTTACGAAGTCGGCTGATGTGTGGCCCACTCCAATTCATTCCAAAGTTTGTTTATGTAGAAGAGGAATGGAAGACTTCAACCACCAATGAAGACAGGGTCACTGAATTGCTCAATAAATATAAGAGAGAAAATGGTTAGTAAATACTGCACTACTAAAAAAAGTCATTGTAACAGTAAACTTGTTCTTATCCGATATTGGGGTAAGACAAAACAGCTGTATGTGATTCTTGCAGTGTCATACTACATATAATCATGTTGATTAGCTGAAAATAAAAGCAGCTAGGTACAATTTTTATTATTGCTTTTGATGTGTTTTGTCATTACTTTTAGCAGAAATAGAAGCATGCGGAGGGGTTGATCGAATATGTGGTGGTGGTTCCGAGGACGAACCATACGAAGACGCAGCGCCGTTGCACGGAGATAAACTATTTTACACCTTCATCAGCCGTTTACGGAATAACCCTGGCCAAATCCTCAGGTAGCCTTTACTTAAATTGAGCAAAATAATATATCTTTAATATCTTTATTGTACACAAGATTGTTATAGAAATATGCATTGTATATAAAATGTACAAAGGCGAGGATTATACATTCGTATAATCAAGGATGACTGTTTTGTAAAATGTATGGAATCCTGAAGATTGGTTTACCCTTATATTTATTAAGTAATTTTAAGTGATAGCGACAAGTTAGTTTTAACTAATGTCTATCCAGGAGGTTTCCCACAAACTTTAGTACAAAAAAGTCCTTATCAAGAACAAGCATGCCTTCTTTCTACATAAGCCATGAACCCGGAGACAGCAGGCGACAAGGCCGTAGACTATAAACGCCTCATCAGCTGTTGTGTCCTGGTTCGTGGCCTTATATAGTAGACACCTTTTGAAGAGTAACCATCCAGAGTGGCCGGGCGGGACTTCGGTCCGTTCGACCATACTGCAGCTCTTCTCTCAGTTAAGGTAAGTAAAAGTACCATTAACCTACTCGTACAGTCGTTTCCTTAAGATAAGTATCAAGCGCATAGGTGGTTTTAAAAATACAACTAAAGCGCAAATACTACGTGTGCTATGATAGCTAGGTATTGTTTCCGATACAATGCCACTAAATGTTTAATTTACAAAACGTTATGTATGTAGTATCTATCTATATATTAGCTATTTGTGTATACTGCGTGTAAGGGACCATCCGACATTACCTTTATGGGCATGTTATTTAATCCTAAATAAATGTAAATCCGAAATCCAAATTAGAATATCGACTTGTCCCTTACCGGCAGTAATATACCGGATGAGTTTTTTTACCGTAAGGAAAAAATTAGAGGTTATTGGCATAGGTAGTTTATTTTTTTCAAAAGCGCACGCGCCGGCCGTCGTTTGATATGCGACTGGCAGGATTCTAGGGTTTCTATCATGCGAAATTTATTTGTAACTCATATTTTCTCCAAATTTTCTTTATTTATTTAATTTAATGATGTAATTATGTAGAATAGGCTACAAACGCCACCGTCAATAGACACAATTAACATTTAATTCGATGATGGTTATTAAATAAAAAATTAACCATGCCCAATATCTTCTATTTCACTTAACTAATATGCACTAATATTATATGTATAAATAAATAAATAAATATCTTTGCACATACACACAGCGCCATCTAGTTCCACACTAAGCAACTAGGCTTGTATTATGGATACCAGATGGTTGATAATGAAAAACTACACAAATATATTTTTTTTTGTAAATAAATACATAAATAAATGAAAAACATCCATAACTCGGGAACACACATGTTCACATTCATCATACAAACTTATGTATAAATGTATGATTTTAATTTTGTGTTTTTGAAATAATTATGTAGCTATTTCATATCTGCATCCATATTTTGCACAACCTGCCTATTCTATAAAGTTGTACTCCTACACCCAAAGGTTGCTGGAAGAGATCGCTTTTAGTGATAAGGCCGCCTAATCGTACTCTTTTCTGTAATGTGTTTTGTAAAATGTATATTTTCCTTTTGTGCAATAAAGTGTATATGTATTGTAAATACTGGAATAACCTGCCTCCTCCTTTTAGAGAACGGTAAACGGTAAATAATTTTAAATCCAAACTCAGGTTATATCTACTCGATCTCAGGTCTCAGGTTATTTCAACTCCTATTTCTTGCCCATTGAGGTATTTATTTATGACTTGTACGTAATTTGACCCATACTTGCACAAGTTGAACGTTTGCGGGTACGGGTGCCATGGCATAGGGTGTGAACGGATATTGCAAGGTGAAGGAAAAATGCGTATATCGTTGTACATATAATTAATAAAAAAATAATTTCCACCCACTTCACCACAGAAATATCTACGGCAGAGACAAACTTGCAACACATACGATTTTGTTAATAATTATAGTATATATCAAATCAAATCAAAATATTTCATACGATAAAATTATCACTTGAAAACGTCACTATTAATATTACATTTAAATTTTAAATTTACTGCTCAAAGTACACCACTCATTCGTATAATATATGTATATATATACCTATAGGTAAATATGTATAAAATATTCAAGTACTTAAGTACTCATTAATTGTGTGTCCCATGGGCGTCCGTGATCTCACCTTAGGCTCCACTGAAATCCACTTTTTTGCACCAGTCGTTTTTCTCCACTCGACTACAATGCTGAGATGGAGACCTGATTTGATACCACTTTGCGACACCGAAAACTAGCTACTGCATACCTACTTTACCTATATTGTTGTTCCATATTTATATGTTGTGTTATGTAGCACATACAACTGGATCAATTAATTGTATTGTAATGTATATTTGTCGCTAAATGGATCAAATAAAGGCAAATTTCGTATTTTTATTTACTACTCTGTCAAGAAAGTACGGGAAAATAATAAACAAAATGTGAGTGTATATGCTCCTTCAGAAACGATACACTTACGCCAACGAATAATCCAATCATCATAACATTTTTTAAACGCTTTTTCCGGAATTGAGTTCAGTTCTCCTTTATGTCTTCTACCGAATGAAAATGGGTGCCAGGAAGTGGTAATTTGAGGTGGTTGATCGATGGTATTTGTTGCGTTTCTGGGCCTGCAGTCTCGACATAGGTAGCGATCGTTATGTTATCGAATTCGGTCGCTAAGTCCTAACAATGTTATTTTAATTGGAGAATTAGAGTATTTAGTATCAAAATATCGGTTTCCATTGAAACTACGATTCAGGCTTTCAACAAAAACCAATATGATTATGAACACTATAACATTTAGAATAAGATCGTTAGGAGTTAACGACCGAAATCGGTTGCTATCAATGTCGAGACTGCGGGCCCTGGTCAAAAATTCGTTCACAATGATGGCCTTGTGCGAAGGCGCATTATCGTGGTGCAAAATCCAAGAATTTTCTTTCCTCAAATCTGGCCTTTTTCGTCAAATTTGCTCTCTTAAACGCCGCGTAACGCTCAAATACATCATCGCTCGTTACTGTTTAACCTCCGGCAAGTATTCAGAGTACACAACACCGCGATAGTCAAAGAAAACAGTCAACACGTTGCGTCAATGCGTTTCATAAATATTGGGTCGGAATTTAGTCGTTCTAGCATGTCCTCAGCGACTTATACGCGATTGAGTTTTTGTAGAAAATTCAGATCTTTGGTACTAGCCGAGCGGCAACATGTTTCATACCAAAGTGATTATTTAATTTGGTTCTTTAAATAAAAATAAAAAGTTCGGCGGCTATCTCTCTCACAAAGTTGAATGAGGATTTTCAGTCACTACCTATTATTTCCTTCACTTTAAATGTTAACTTCAGTTGCAGACGTTGATGGCCTACTAGGCTAATCTTCCATCACATCGCGACCGCTTTTTAACGCTTTGTACCACTCATAAACACGTGTTTTTGATAAAGTCGATTCACCGTAAGCCTTCTGTGACATTTTCAAAAACTCCAAGCCCAAAATTCTATTGGCGATGCAAAATTTAAGACAACCTCTTTGTTCGACGTTTTTGTCCATTATGAACTTCGCAATACATACTAGACATGATATAACTAAAAACAGCACTGTATTTAGCAACGAGACAGGGTTGTGTTGCGTCCCCTTGGCTGTTTAACCTATTCATGGACAGTTGTCCATAGTTGTCTTAGTGAAACGACTGTACAACGACTACTACTGGAATTAGATCCGACTGACAGCTGCCATCGTGTTATACTGTGCTCTCTCATCTATCTTTGTATATTTTGTCTGTGTTTATATTGTGTATGCTATAATGTGTTTTTTTCTGGCGTGTGGTTCCCGGCGGAGTAGAATAGACCTAACGCTCTCTTCGCCTTTAAGGACACCCATTGTTAAAGGCGCCCAAATGATCTTAAGCATTACAGCACAGACCAGTGATGGACAGCAGCTTCATGGAAGCGAGCTTCCAAAAAATGTGCGATCGCCAACCCGCCTGCCCAACGTGGCGATTAGGGCAAATTCTCCCTTGGAAAGAATGTAAATCGCTCCATGGGAGAGGCTTATGTCCAGTAGTGGAGTTTTATATGTGTGTGATACCTTAATTATAGATCGTTAGTTTGTATAAGATAATATCATTTAAGATAAATTTAAGAATTCCTAATATCGCCTGAAACACAGGATTTTTCTTGTTTAAGTGAATTTGATTTGTTTTACACCTTTTGGATGAATAGATATTATATTTTACTACACCAACAGCTACGTTCGCCTTATCCAGGTACACTCGTGACCAGCAACCACTACTTGGCGCCCCATTACCGAGCACAGCGCCTGACTCCGTGTTCAAGGCGACCGTCTGCGCCCGATGCGGCTCCAAACTAATCTGCGAGCTTCAACTCGTTCCAGGGTTTGCCCAGGCACTCTGCCTTGCACCCACTAACGCGTCCCTTTCCCATCTGCACTTCCTCTCAGTCCTCGTGTTCACATGCTCTCAGAGTTGTTGGCAGACAAGTGATACACTGGTTAACGAGGTTGTTGTTTTTCAACCAGAGGTTCTATGAATAGCTTAGAGGTGAAACAAGGGAATTTATGTTTGATTGTTAATGTAAACTTCAACTTACTTAGCTTTTCGCAATTTCTTAAAAATAGTTACACATTAGTCTTCGATGTGACCATCTTAAAACCAAATCACTCACAAACTTGTAGTTTGAGTTAGGCTGGGTTCTTTCCAAAGTAGCGAAAAGTAGATGTAGAATAGGAAAAGTCGACATTACTTCCTTATCTTAAATAATTTATTTGTACATTTTTCTATGTATTAAATCCAAATGCATGTATGCACATAAAGTACCTATGTGTATTTCAAAAAATCTATTTTATTCGTGCAATTCGTCTGTGATCTACTAATTTCTAATACAATAATGATATTTCGAGTTTTATTAAGGGTAAATTGAAATGTTTGTTGTATTTGTAAGTAAATGTAGTTGCCTTTTCCAGTAACTTTAGATTGTGGAGAAGTTTGAAAGAAGTTAAAAATAATCTATGAAGTACTGCCAGATAGATTTAAGGTAATTGTTATTGAATACTATAAAACTCACTTCATATGATTTCCTGAGAACTTGCCAAAAAAACTTTATGTTAATACGTAATAATTTTGTTCTAGAGCGTGAAATGAAAATTTTAAAATTTTTGCCAAAAATTAATTGTGATGGATAGTAATCTTTGATATTTAGATATACCTACCTACATAGATTTGAAAATCTAAAATTATACATAAAAAGTTTCGAGTTGCCTTTTTGTTTGGCAATATACTACTCTGCCAAGAAAGTACCGGGAAAGGTCAATAATACACAAAATGTTAGTTATTCATCCAAATTTTTTTATCACCTTCAAAGTATGCTCCTACAGAAACGATACACTTACGCCAACGAAAAATCCAATCATCAAAACATTTTTAAACGCTTTTTCCGGAATTGAGTTCAGTTCTCGCCGCGAATTCTCCTTTATGTCTGAATGAAAAAGGGTGCCACGAAGGGGTAAGTTGAGTTTAGGGACAAAAAAAGAAGTCGGCTGGAGCCATATCTGGTGAATAAGGTGGTTGCTCGATGGTATTTCTTGAGTTTCTGGTTAAAAATTCGTTCACAATGATGGCCTTGTGCGAAGGCGCATTATCGTGGTGCAAAATCCAAGAATTTTCTTTCCATGAATCTGGCCTTTTTCGAAGAATTTGCTGTCTTAAATGGTACGGATCGACTCGTTAGATACATAAAGTTCGGCGACTATCTCTCTCAAAGTTGAATGAGGATTTTCAGCCACTATTATGTTAACTGCAGTTGCAGACGTTGATGGCCTACCAGAACGAGGTAAAACTTCCATCACAATTCTACCGCTTTTGAACGCTTTTTACCACCATTAACACGCGTTTTTGATAGTCGATTCACCGTAAGCCTACTGTAACATTTTCAGTGACTCCGAACATGAAATTCCATTGGCGATGCAAAATTTAAGATAAACTCTTTTTTCGATATCTTCTCCATTATGAAATTCGCAATACACATTAGACTTTATATAACTAAAAACAGCACTGTATTTAATAAATTCAACTCAAACTCCGCGGCAAAGTGGAAAACAGTTGTGCCAATCGACAACAAAAAAAAATGAATTTGGAACCATAAACAAATCATCCATTCCCGATACTTTTTTGACTGAATGTACCTACGTAGGTATATCAAGTTATTATTTGCCTAAAACCATTTTAAATCGGTGCTTGTTGTATGTTATAATTAAACAGGTACCCATTTGACAATATAACATTAATAAGCAACAGCAACAGTCGCCATTTAATCAATTAGACAGTAAAATTAGTAACTGTGATTTTATTATGATAATCGTTGTACCTAGTGCCGATCCATAGTTTTACGACTAAATTATCTTATTGAATGTTGGTAATTTTAAATTTCAAATCATAATAAACGTTTTAAATTTCTGCAGTCGTTTTCATCATACAATTCCCCAACAGGTGGTCACATAGGTGCTGCAGTTTATCTATTGTGGAATGTGTCGTCAACCTCTGGCTGCTTTTTCACTTAAATATAAATAAAATATCGACTTCCTTGGATAAGCGCATACCAGTTACATAAGTTTTTTCCATATGACTAAGGCATTTGATTTCGTGGTGCACAACAATCTTATCAACAAATGTGATAAGTAAAGCATAAGAGGTAAATGTAGCAAATAAATGGCTTGAAAGTTACGTAAGTAGCAGGACCAAATTATGTGGAGTTACGAGAGTAGGTCCCACACAGAATTAAATCTACACAACTCCTCAATTCTATAAAGTCTGGGTACCACAAGGAAGCATCTTGGAACCCTTATTATTTTTATTATACAGGGTGAATTTGAATTTGTGTAGGTAATTCCCGAAGAAAAAAATTTCGATTATTCGTATCATTCTGAAATCACATTTAGTATGGAAGTCCTTTTTAGCTGGTGACTCCACTCCTGATTACGAACAACTTTCCACCATAGCCGAATTCAACCGAAAATTATTGGACTTCCGTACTAAAGGTAGTTTCACAATGGTTTACTTTGTATGGGTAATTGAATATTTTTTGATCGAATTCAGTCAAATTCGAGAAGCTCTTCGTAATCAAGGGTGGAGTCGCCAATTAATAGGAATTACTCGAATTCAAATTCACCCTGTATATAAACGATTTGCCCGACGCCGCCGACGTGACTAATTATGACTGCTCGCTTTTGCTGACGACGTGTCTGTATAATACCTTGTGACGACAATAAAACTTAAAATACTGACAAACATAATTACTTAACTGGCTCACTAATAATAACCTTAACGCAAATTTAAATAAAACAACTTACGAGTACACCAAATGATTAATAAAAATGGCTAAAAACGCGCTTTCAAAATAACTTTTGAAAATCAATTAATTAGAGAGACTTTTGGTTATGTACTAGGCACAACAAATTTAGGTACTCGTGGTATTAATAAAATTTGTAATAAGGTAAATTCTTTTGTATACCTATGCCTATTATGGCGGCTGACAAAGATCAGTAGGTAGTAAAAAGGTTGCTGTTCAAGCACATCATGGCTATGTGGATCTGTACTTAGATTAGATATGCCTTTCTATGGGGAAACTAGTCATAGAAATCGAGCGCAAATAGCACAGAAGTAATGCATTAGGGTAATTGTAATGTTGTTCATTAACATCATGTAGATCACTTCAAGGATTTGAATATTTTGCAGTTGAATGTATATGAACGCAGCTTAGCGCTGACGTCGCCGCTCTGGTGGTGTTGAATGGAATCTCTCTCTCTGGCATCCAATTCACTATAGCCAATGTGCTTAATTATTATTGCTTTGCAATATTGATTGTAAATAGTAAATGAAAGATTAAACTTTATCACCTTGTTAGGTGCGAAGTGCTGCGAAGAGCCAATGTCGGTGGCATTGAGGCTCCCTTAATGCGTCGCCAGCTTCGGTGGTGTGGTCACGGATCACGCATGGCAGATGAGAGAGTGGCGGTCAACCTCTCAAACATAAGGAAGCGCCATATGAAGAGATGCAACATTGAGCCATCTCGATAGGAAGGTATGGCAGCACAACGTCTTGAGTGGCGCAGGTAGTGCATAAAGGAGAGTAGGTAAGCGATTTCGAGGAGCAGCGTACAGCTGACGTCGACGCTAAACGCGACGAGCTGAAAACCCGTCCACCCGCTGCCATTCATTATCACTATATGGAAGGTGTGCTTACGTGCCCGCATTGCGCACGGGAGTACACCGCAAAGATCTGCTATGTTAGCCATCTTCAAGCGCCAGCGCGAAACCGATTAGGAGTCGAAGACGCCATGGCCGAAATCGGCCGGAAGGAAGCAGCAGTATTTTATTTTAAATTAATTTTGGCAATAAAAAATGCAATACTGCTAGGTACAACTCGCACCTTCGGTAGAACAAGGGCACATTTTGTCAAAAATGTCAAAAATGACTTAGGTATGCCAAAATGCTTTAAAAATACCCTTCGAACTGGAGGGACAAAGACACTTATTAAGTTCCTTCAAATGCCGCCAGAAGAAAATAGTGGCTTCGTCTTTATTAGCGCCGTTTTTTACTCTCTTGTAGCGACAAAATTTCATTGGTCAGTTGCGCTTCCGCGGCGAGCGAAGCAATTGTATCTGGATTATCAAAGTCGTGAAGGTAAATAATGCCCCCTAATGTTTTCGATTTCTGGAGTGACAAACATCTACGACGCTTATACCAAATTCATGATTACATAACAGGACCCCGATTCTCGCACGATCGACATTTACTGTCGATAGACATTGGTATGTCTATCTCTTTTACACTTACATGCATGTACAAAAGCGACAGATCTATGGATGTCTATCGACAGAGAAATGTCGAATGCGCGAGAATTCTCGCACGATCGACATTTACTGTCGATAGACATCCATAGGTTTGTCACTTTTGCACGCCCTTATTAGTACGAAAGAGATAGATATACCAATGTCTATCGACAGTGAAATCTCGAACGCACGAGAATCGGGGTCCAGGGAGGCGATTCTCGCGCAATAGACATTATGTCGTATTCGACATATCTCGAAATAAAATGGCGAATGTCGAATGAAACAGAATTTTCGTATTCTCAAAATGTCACGTTAGAGAATTGTCTATTCCCAGCGCTCGACTTACAACGAGTGGTAAATGTCAGTCGACATTGGATCTCTATCGTCAAATCGTAGGTATCGTAGTGACATTTCTTTCTGCCAGTTTGGTATTGGAAAAGTGTTTGTGTTTTTGTGTGATTTATCGTCTAAGTGCCATTTATTTAGCTCTTAAATCGACAAATTCGACAATGTTAGGTGACGAAGTAATAGGAGTTGACAATTTTATATCTTCATGTCAGATTGACACTTGCTTGAGTTACGTTTTACGCGGATTTGTTTAACAAACCAGTCATTCTGTGGAATCTTTTTCGTTAGATTTCAATAATAAAGCAATACCTTGTAGTTTATTTATACTCTGAAATGAAGTCGGTTAAGTCTTATATTTCAGAACCTATTATAAGGCTGGATTCGTTGATCTCGATTACGACTAAACACAATCGATAAAACGGAACGTAACTTAGATCGACATCCCAATAGTTCGTGACATTTTATCTCCAGCGACCGCGAGAATACGTTTCTTTCGTATCATAGACATTTTTGTGACATTTTTAATCGACATTCCACGATTAGACATTAGAGATATCTCGGATGAACTGAACGGCAATATCGTAAGTTCAGTTTGAACGGCTGTACAGATAATAAAAAAAAAGATATACGCTATCACATTAAACTTGCTGTTCACCGCAAAGTTGCCAATCCCCAACCAGAATAACAGCTTTTTGGTGGTATTGCATTGTACTTATGACACTGATTTATTGATATCCCAACTAAAAACAAAAAGGTTTGTGTGTGTTTGTAACCTCTTCACGCCTAAACGGCTGAATGGATTTGGATTAAAGTTTGGTAGATAGATGCTCGATGCTACCATAATATTGCATTGTCACCGATCTTACACAAATGTGACAATTTTCCGCTTAATCCGACACCAGTGGTTCAAAAATGGTTTGTCAAAATTGAAACAAACAACTTAAATTGCAAGCTAAATAAATGCTTATTCGTCAATTCATTAACTCAAACACCGTTCCGAAGTTCTATGAATAATATTACAACAGCGTTTTTTAATGAAAAAGTGATAACAATACTAAATACCTACTGATTAGTAATTAAAATTACAAAAAGAGAAATATTTTTGTTACGTTCATCTTTCATTTTAGATTATTTTTATGTGTGATACCAAAGAATTTTTCTAGTGAAAATATCTATAGATATTTTCATGCTTGCTTGGTTTTAAGTTTGCTGTAATATATGACAGCAAACAGTTCCTAAACATAACTTCATTAATAAGAAAATACAAGATTTATGCAAAAAAAAACAATAGTTCAAAATTATCCTAAATGAAAGCACAAATATGGTCATAAGTACAAAGTAATTTACATATTGGCGCAACAAGGGCACATGTACCTACCCCTCGCCTAAAAACTAAATTCGTTAAAAAAAACTAAACATTTTTAATTCTTGTTAACAACATGCCTAAAATAACTATCGTATATAGTTTATATCACGCAATGCAGAATAACTTTAAAGCAATGCCAGGCAGAGCAAAACCATTCTGAAATCAAAAAAGTCTTTTCCTGTAGCAATAGTTATAATACAATTGTGTCCTTTTTTTTTAGTTTTATTTTCTCCTCCAGGAGAAGGCAAAGGGATCTAGCCCATAACAGCCATGTCTTATTTATCTTATTTCTTCAGTTTGTAAGTCAGTCTCAGTCAAAACAAGTAATTCGTCGTATACTTGGCGTATACAGTCTAGTCACGGTCAAGTCATTCTTCAGTAAAGTGGCAGAATGCTTTACAAAAGATTTTGGCGGCTTCTTGTGGGAACCCGAAAGCTCCGTTACGCACTTATAGTTCCATGAGTGTACCGTACTCCATGGACTTATTATATAAACAGGACTGAGTACTCGCCGCTGAAAAACGAGCCGAGCGGGATGTGTAACGTAGAGGCCGTTTGTCTCTGTCTAACAGGGTGACCACAATATATTTGTTACTTGGGACAAATGTTGTAATAAAATATTTGTCAAAAAACTTTGGCGTTTTGACATTAGCCGGCGTGAGCCATTTATTTCGCATTTCTTCATTTTTTGGCAAACTGCAATAATAGTACAACAGTCAGGACCCTAATCAATCACACATATTTCACATATTTCGACTCATTTCAAGAATTCATGGGCATCCTACTTCTTTGATTTACAAAAATATTATTTTTAGCTTACCTGTGGAAAGATATGTTGCAACCACCATAGGATTCACTTGGGCAAGTATAAACGCAACACTTTTTCACCATTTTACTCCTTTTACTTGTTATGATATAACAAATACTTTAAAAAACTTTTGATGCAAAGAAAATTCAAAATCACACCGAACCGCCATGACATGACATGCTTTTCAGGGTTACCATAAAAATAACAAAATCGAAATAAAAATGTATGTTTTCTGTTTGATTTAAGAATATATGAAAAGAAATTAATGCGAATGTTATTTGTTTATTTATAATTGTTAAAATAACATAAAAATATAAGTGTTTCAATGGAATTTTTGAGTAGCCAAAACTGTTGATCATAATCATTTTTTTTGCTGGCAAGATGTAAGAACGAGACACACGGCCTCCGTTATTTCTATCTCTCTCGGCTCGGATTTGCCTTTGTGTATGGTGCATCCAATTTAATACCTTATTGCGTTGACATAGTGATCATTTTCCTAAATGATTCTTTTGATAGTTATCAGTCCTGTTTAAATAATAAGTCCATGACCGTACTCAGGCAAACAAATACCGTACCTACCTCAACAGTAGTACGTATGTATTCGAACATGAGCGAGCAGCCGCATAGAAAAGACGAGAAAAATTTGACATGTCAATGTTACCATTGTCAAATAGGTTGGTAGAAAATCAAATCGTTAAAATGGTAGTAGAACATTGACATCTAATAGTTTGGATCCATTGAACAATTGTGTTAAATATTCCAAAATAACAATTTAATTTATAAAAATAATAATATGAAAACCCAACCGCCTGCAATTTGAGTGTTGCAACGGTACATTTCGCCATCAAGTTTGGTGTTTTTTTATTACTATTTTATTTCGAATATTTTGGCCCTACACATACACAATCACGTGTTCAATAGATCATGACATGACTAATAAATTAGTGCCTTATGTACCTAGGGTTGCCAGATGAGAACTTGAAAAAGGGCCCTCATGTTGGTCAAAAAAGGATAATTTTCTGTAAAAAAGGAGGATATTTAACAATTATACGATTTTTTAAAACTATATTACTTTATTTTATTCATATTTAGCTGAACTGCCAATTTTTGCGAGAAGTTCTTGATTTTTAAACAAATAATCATGAAAATCTTCACATGTCATGGTTTTGAAGTTGTATTGAGTAAGAATTATGGATTTCACTGACGGCACACTTAATCTGTTCCTCTCTTTGTTCCACTGAGTATTGATCAGTGAAAAAACTCTTTCCACATTTGCGTTATGTGCGCTTATACAAAAATAAAGTTCGCAGATTTTGAGCAGTTCTGAGAAGCATTTTGACTTCGCACGCATGCACGCTCGACACGAAATGTTGAACGATGTTTAGCGTTTAGCACAAAGGAGGACAAACAGTAGGTAAGGGAGGACGGGAGGACAAATCATGGAAAAGGAGGACATGTCCTTCTTTTGGATACCATCTGGCAAGCCTATATGTAGTACCCCACATACTTGTAATGTGGGGTACACATACTTGTAGTCACGTCTGTGATTATAATGTTGTAGGTTTCAAATTACTAATTTCGTTGGTGTTAGATATTCTCCAACATGTACCCCAATTTGTTTTAGTTATGATTCACATTTCGCTTAATTTTTAACTTAGATTAAATTATATAAAGCAGTCCCCAGTTAAAAACCTGAATATGTACCATAAGATTGTCATATTCATTTCGATTAAATTTTCTCAAAAGAAACATTTAAAAGGGGTTCAAACAATTTCCATGACTACGAATTAGAGACGGCATGTATTATACTTGACGGAGAATTAATATTTTAACTGATTTTACTTTTCGTAGCTAAGCAGAGTAACTATACATAGAATAATAAATTTTTACAACGAAAGAGCAAATAAAACCAAACATAAGTACCAAACGTCGCACAAAAATATTGTTCCTAGAAAAATCTGCAAAAATACCGACTCTCGCCAACTCTATACCATTTTTGTCGGCAGTATGAGAGAAGGATAGAACATATGAAAGAACGCTAAAGCAAACGAAAAATGTTAGACAGTGGCGCGGCGCACACCACTGTTGTGTGAGTGTTCGTGTTCTCAGACGGAAGAAGTAATGAAGGCAGGTGAAAGAGTCTGCGTAAAATCGGATACCGGCTAAACCGGCCGTAGTTGCCTCAAATCGGTAGCCAATTTAATTAACCCAGCGAAACTACGGTTTGACCTCGGAAAAACGAATAACCGCGATTTTCTTGAAACATTTAAGTTGTAAATATAGCAACAATTGCTAAAAATTAAGCATTTGTAAGAAACGCAAGTACTAAGTAGGTAACTAAATAAGCTAACGTAGAAAAATGTGTTTCCTTTAAAAAAAATGCTCAATTGATGAGTATTTCTTTAAATTCAAAACATTTAGAGAAATTATCGCTACAAAATATTAGTTCTCATTTTTATTTCAGCAATGCAGCTTGACGACATTTTCAGCAACACCACATGCATGACTAACTATAACCTGCTTAGTTTTTTATCCATCAATAAGTTAACTGTGTTTATCAAAAGTCTACCTAATTAAATATCAGTAAGTATTTATTGTTATTAAGATACAATTTATAAATCTAGACTAAGGGCTCATTGTTTTTTAGGTTTAATTATTCAAAATTACATCTCTAATAGCAATTATATGAATCGGTTCTGAATTATGTCTAGCTAAGCTAACTGAATGTTGCTTAAGCGTCGATCTGCCCTTGAGAATAGTTAGAAAGAGATGCCGCTATTTCAGAATGTTACTCAAGCAGAGATCTCCGCTTAGGATAGGTAAAAGGGGACAGCTTTATATAACTTGTATAGCGGCCTCTCCTTCTAACTATACGCAAGCGCAGGTCTACGCTTGAGCAACATTCTGAAATACAGGCCTTAGATTGTCGAAGCTAATCAAGATATATTTTTTAGAACTAAAATAATAATGTGGCAATCCAATTAAAAAAATACTTAGAGCATTTTTATTAAGTTTTCAAACAGATGGATAATAAAAAAATTCAAAATTTGCGTTAACAGGTGCTTTTACCACACTAATAATGATAGTAGGTAAAAAATATATATAAATGTGAACGAATGGGGATCACAAACAAATATCACAATCAGCAGTCTAACCGTAGCGTCCCTGATTTGATTATATTATATCCTCTTTGACATAACCTACCTACCGTAAGCACATGTTTGCATGGTGGTAGATTTTTTAAAAGGTTATATGACAACCCTGGTTTCCTTATATGAATCGGCGAGTCGGTGAATAGATTTTCAATATCGTAGTGAATTTGTGACTATAGCAATAGAATTGAACGTTTGATCAATCGGTTCGCGTGCCAGATTGTTCTATTCACACATCTTATAATTTCTTCAAACATGTCGAGTGAAACTCCAGTACCGCCTCCCGTTTTATGGGCTCAGCGCAAGGAAGACGTTTTTCTCACGTTTAGCATCGAGTCTAAAGATCCGACAATTAAAATAGAAAAGGATTCCGTTTATTTTAAGGGCATCAACGCGCAAGACAACAAGGTACACGAGGTAACCATACCCTTACACGATGCTGTGATCCCAGAAAATAGCGGCTTCGTAAATAAAGGTAGATGTATAGAAATGGTACTCCGCAAAGAAAAGAAGGATGGGTCATACTGGCCCTCACTGACAAAGGATAAGAAGAAACCGCATTACCTCAAGATAGACTTCAATAAATGGAGAGATGAGGATGATGAAGAAGAGGAAGGTGGAGGTAACAACTACGACATAGAGGAGATGCTGCGGTCGATGGGCGGCGGCGGGGGCGGCGGTGACAAGGCTGAAAAACCTTCCTTCGATGATTTGGAGAGTGATTCGGATGATGAAAATTTACCTGATCTTGAATGAGTCCCGTTGTAATGATATGTTTCGTCGACAGTACATTATGTATATTTTAAGGTTTTTACAGTTATAATAAAATCTCTACAAAAATATTTGGCTCCTTATTTCAGATGTGGATCAATTATTGTACCTAATGGATCGGTCACTTTTTTGCCCATCTATGATAGTTGTTCTATTGGAAAATTTATTGGGCTCAAATTTTTACTAATGGTTTCTCCCCCACATCTAGGAAAGAAAAAAACTGTTTCTGGTGGTTTCTATGTGGATTCATTAGTTTAAAGTCTTGTGCCTAATGTGTAAATCAATTATAATACAATTTATCAAATATTATAACTTTAGTGTTTTCAATCAATCAAATACACTTTATTGTTTAAATAAGGAAGGTACATTTAAATATCTTATAGAAACTACAAATGTTTTCATTTTAATTAGGTACCAAATTCTACAGAAACAGCTCTTGTTTGATTCAAATAGGTACCTATGAAGTCAAACGGGCTGCAGTCTAAGCTGTATGGCATGTAACAGCCCTCCTTTATTTTTTCAAATCTCTATTCCATTTCTGTTGCCAACGATAACTGATTCAGTAATATTACTAGTGTATGAGGTATTATTTCCAACTCGGTTAGACTACCTCACATAACTCTAATAGTGTAAACAATATATCTCCAGAAGGTTACTGGTGGGAGATAGTTTCATTTTCCACTATAGTGTCATACACTATCATTGCCAGTGCATGTTGGCATTGTTTTTAAAGAAAAGAGCGAGTTGGCTAAAGGAGAGAACTGGAAACTTGAAAGGAAACCAAAATTAATTAAAAGCCTACTCCACTAGTGATGTGCTCAGTAAGGTAGGTAAGGTAGTATCAATCAGGATCAAGTCGGATCAACCTATATACATAATATGTATACATATTATACATATTATGTATAGCGATTATAAAACCAATATATAGCAAGGTGTGATGTGACCCTTCAGCACAAACCTTGTATTTAAGGTTTTGCTATCCTGAGTTTATCTGATATAATGTACCTATGTCTAAGTGAAAACAGTAAATTTTCTTTTCTTGGTCTTCCTTCACAAAGTGAAATAACCACAGTTTATTTTTATACCATCCATCAATGATGTTTACAGGGTTCCATGACCACAGATATCTATTATATTAGTCCATAACAAACATGGAATCACGTCTGCCTATCTGTCAGTCTGTCACAGCCATTTTAAAAACTACTACATATTGATCAATAAAAAAAAACATGGCCGAATGAAAACCTCCACCTTTTTAAAGTCGGTTAAAAATCAATAAAACGAAATAGGTAATTGATTTATATCTCCTTCCCGTTCCTCCTATAGTAGCTGGGTATTTAATGTCATTAATTGTATGGGAACCTTGCAAATCTTCAACAAAGAAGCTGCTTGGCTCAGGCATACCTAGTGGTCATCTGAGCTGATTTAGCCCTGTACCCACGTGGTACCACCCTGCCTGCCACCCAGGTGAACACAAGGTGAAGGTTTTTTTTGACACATTTACAAGTTAAATGTATTAGGAAAGTTTGTTTATATATTTGGAATACATAGGGCTACTTACACATATTTATTTTATAAAGCATAATCTCGTGGCTTAGTTGTAGGTAGGATACAGCTTTTGCATGAATTTCATTTTTTTTCTATTTTTGCGCGGTACTTTATTTTTCTATGAACGAGTGTAAATGTTGTTCCAGAAATGAATTCCCCGTCCTTTAGTTATACGATGACGATTGGAGATTTCGACGTAAGAGTGTAGCGCGGTAGATGGGGCTTCCTCATTTGCCTAAATCGGCTGAGACGGTAACATACATACAGACGGGTTGAATAATTAGATAACCTCCTTTTCGTAGTAGTCGGGTGGGTAAATAGAAATGACAGGGTTTTATTTAAGATCTCTAACTCACAATTCTGCTCAGACTGGACGGTCAAATACCCTACTCCAACAAAAAAAAATTATAACTTCGGTCACAGCGCTTCCAAGCGCATATATTCATATTGAAAATCACCCTGCCCCGTAATAGACCTCACTTAGCTTAGGACCAGCCTTTTATCGAAAACCCAATTCCTCCGGTTTGATCCATCGAGTGAGCGTTTTTACCAATCGTGGAAGTTGAAGGGGGCGCTAAACGGACAGGTGAACGAGGCATCCTCTCTGGAATTTCGATTAGACGGTATTTTATCGCGGGAATATCCCATCGATCAACTTTGTGGTGCGAATTGTGCGATAGATCATGAATGAATAGTGCGACACGTCCGAAAGAATCGTTCGAACATTTTACTATGCCTCCGTGCAGTCACTCTTACTTTACATACCTACGGTCCTTAAGTTCTGGCCAGGGACTGAATAACCGAAAAATAAAGGTAATAAAGGTTAACGGTATGACGCCATACCGTAAAATTCGGCTATTGGAATATTTCCATATCGATAAAAAACGATACCGAAATGAAATAACGGTACCGAAATTTTCTGGTACCTAAACCTTTATGAAAACGGTTCCTTTGATGAATCGCCGGCGCAGCGCGCCGTGCGTCCTTGTCGGTGATTTGTGTGGGTCAGAATGGCGGGTGTATTGTTTCAGAAATGATTATGTTATATACGACAGAAAAGTACCTACAATGTACTAGTATGTACCTTTAATGAAGGTCAATGTACCTCAATGAAACGGGAGCAATTATAATAATAAAGTGAGCCGCGGTCCTGACGGTCAGAATCGCGGGTGTATGTTGAAAATGAATGTAATAGAATAGCTATGGGTATGTACTATTTACCAAACGAATGTACCTTCAATGTACCTCACGAAAATATAATCTAAATCAAATTGAATGAGTAATTAATGAGGAAATCAAGAAAACAAACTTTTGACGCCTACAATTTTTTTATAGCAATATGAATAGAGTTCTATTTTGCTCGTATTATGAATGTAAAGCCAGTCATAAGAGAAATATTTATGGGTTTGTATATGTGCTTCGATAAAGTAAAGAAACATGGATAAGACATAATCATTTACTCATCGTTTATCAAAAGTTACAAAGAAAAAACAAAAAGCGTGATTACTTTTGTCCATATCATATACAATGTGCAATTATGTTTTTACGTCTTCATGTAGTTCGATTACATAGGTTATCATAACACACCCACTTATTCTGTCTGTAGCAATGGGCCTTGTAATGACCGATTTTGTCAAAAGTATTTGATATCGGCGGTAAGAATTCAATAATCCCTATGATCTCGTATGTTTTTGATTCTAGATTTATTTCAGTGGCACTTCATCTATGCACGCACACCAAGTCACTTTGACTTATCTCAACATTTATAACATTTTGCAAGACATATGTAAATGTTCGTGCGGCGGTTAGGGGTTGTCTTAGGACGTTTAGCGCCCGTTTAGCCGCCAGCAGGTAGGTATAGAAGAAAAGAATACCAATTTGATTTGGATTTAGTGGGTTTATTGTACATTCAGCTCACTCCCCTGCACTTCTTCTTCTGGCTGCGGATGAGTCGCCGTCGCCGCCGCCGCCGACAGTCTAATCGCAAGGCGTGCTATTAGGGTTCCGTACCTCAAAAGTTAAAAAAAAGAAACTCTTATAGGATTACTTTATAGTTCGTATGTCTATAATAATATTTTAGGACCTTCAAATCAACAGATGGCTCCTGAAATTTCTGTGTACCTACTTGCACAGATATCTACGAGCATCTACAACAGATGATGGAAGCCTATCTTAATAAAAGTATGTCACAAATCCCGCTACTAAAAAGAAATTTATATAACTGGGCGATTACCGGACTGTATTTTCATAAACCGCCCCTGTACTAAAATAGTTGAAATGAAATAAAACGAAAAATAGTATTACCACGGGCAATAAACGCATACAACCACGACGCTGGTTTTACGTGGAGCAGGTAAGAGCGCGATACTGTAAAGCCGCTAACAAAAATCATGTACAAATAATTGCATTGAATAATTGCACTATACCATAAAATATAAATATTACTATACTACGACTTAACAAATAAGTAGATACAACAGTTACGATGGCAGGGGGATGGTTGCAGCGAGATCAACAACAACCGTACATGGTTGTGCTGGGGCACAACCTTCTGTCACAGGGTATGGGCCATAATCCACCAAACTGGCCCAGTGTTTTGCCATTGCCGGCTCATTTGTGGATCATAGTGTTTTAGTAGTTCACCGACTTAGCTTAACGAGGGCCCTCAATTGAAAATAGTCGGTCTATTTAACATGCCCTACGAAGCACGGTAACACTTTAAATAACACTAGTGGCCACCCATCCAAGCACTGACCGCGCGTAGTATTAACTTCGTTAATCGAAAACGAATGGCAAATGCGCTGAGAGTGCTTCACTGCACCATATAATACATAACACTACTGCTTCAATATCTTATAACTATTATACAAACCTTAATTTCGTGCAATTTTGGAAAGGATTTATAGTATTATTTATAAAAGTTTTTCTAAAATAATGGAAGAGCCAAAGTAGTTTTCCCCTCTGCAGCAGGTCAGATAAGCAAGATCCCAGATTATCAGAAGGACAGATTTGCATAATGGCAGAAGTACAGACCCACGCAGAAAACAAAAATAAAATTGAATGGTTACTATTCGCAAAATTTTATTTGAAAGTATTAATACTATAGATGAATTAATCACCGTTACTGGTACCAGCTTGTTCCATATTAACGTAATATTTACGTAATTATTTCATTTATGAGGAAAATGTCTTCTTAATGTGAAAAAACAAATGCATGTCACATTGACTTGTATAGATTTTCTTGACTATTTATGACAATTAAAAGTCGCCATTTAGATATATGTATAAAGCAAATAGGTCACAAATTAATAATAGGTTACTAGGGTTTGTATCTTTTTTGACGACGACAGTACATTATCTGCCTTTATGCAAATCGTCCTTCTGCTGGTGCCAAGCAGCAGTGTTAATAGCATTGTTGTTCTAGTTGTCGATCAGAGATAAGATAGCCAGTCCCCCAAATGTGTTGGGGTTTCCGGGTCAGTACGCTTCCACCTTCGACCCACCTTCACAGGTCAAGTACCAACCCGTTATGCATAAAAAAATCATTTAGTTCGTATGTATTATGTACATTCGCATAAATCCGGCTCTGCTCTGCGGCTGCATATAATAATAAGCATAAGAGCAAGCCATCAGGCCACGTTGATTGCCGAGTTCAATGTAAATCCGACGGAAACAGACACGTCCACAGTCCCCTTTCAAAATGATGTAGTAACTTTATACATGTTGAAATATATAATGCGCAGCGTAGGACGTATACTCACAAAGTGGAAGGACGACCTGACAAAGGTCGCGGAAAGTTGTTAGATACCGGCCGCTTCCTACTGATCGCTCTGGAAAGAGGAGGCCTCTGTTCAGCAGTGGACGTCCTGTGACTAACGTGTTGACGAAATGTTGAAATAGTAAATAATAATAGTTGTAATGAGCCCTTTAACATACCTATTGAATGCAATGGGAGTATCACATACACACATCAGTCGTCCATCGAAAAAGTCGATGGGAAATAGCATCCATCAAGGTATTGCATTTACCTACCCTAAGTTATTCTTTTTAGGGACCTACCTATATAAGTACAAAGGTCATAGATTACATGAATGAAAACAATATCGTACGTACACCAAATAAAGCAGAAAAATATTTTATTTCTCTCAGTTAACAGCTACGGTTGCGCTAAACAAATGGAATTGCTGTCCATGTCTTCTTATATTTAGTGTTACCGTCATACAATAAATAAGCCTATTGAGACTTTCACACTTCAATATATAAGACCCTCCCTGGCCGGGAGAGTACAACGGTGCGCCACGGCTTTGACAATCATACATAAAATAGGAGTTTTCCACTTTCCCAAATGCTAAATTTTTGCCGGGACTTGTCAATACTCCACGAGTGTGCTTCTCGAAGAAGTAACTCAAGGCTTTACTCAAGTTAAAACGGTCTGGGTAGATATTGTATACAAATCCAAATATTATGTTTTCAAACTTCGCTGAAAATGAAAACGGATACATGCCATC
Source organism: Oegoconia quadripuncta (assembly GCA_949316235.1). Lineage (NCBI taxonomy): Eukaryota > Metazoa > Arthropoda > Insecta > Lepidoptera > Autostichidae > Oegoconia > Oegoconia quadripuncta. The sequence continues at coordinate 10,440,931 of OX438754.1, read as the reverse complement.
ATATGACGCAGGTAAATCGTCTAAAGTTATTTCATAATTCTTCTTACTCTTAATTGTTTCAAAGCATTTCTCAAAATACTTATCTCCGGCTGTTACTATACCATCTAGGAAACTTCCAGTCCATGCAGTAAACTTACATGACTCTACCATCACGAGGGCCACCGTCAATGTGGCCAGATATTGTTTTCCACGATGGGCTTCTGGGAATTGAGAGTCTAAGAGGGATACCTTACCCCACAGTGAGTAAAGGTCTCCAGGGAACTCAATATCCCAATCTCTCCATAAAGCCCTCGGAGAGCCGCGATCAAATCCTAAGTCATTTACAGTAGTCATTCGACTCCATGGTACATATTCAATATTCAACCAATACATCTTCTCGTCGACAGTGGGGCGGACTTTGCGGCGTTTCAAGAACGCCAAGTTTGGATTTTCATCCGGTTTGAATAGTGGACTTAGTCTGTAATTAATTGCAAAGCGCCTCGGAGCGGACTTCACCGACGTTAATTCAAAAGTATAAAATTCTGGCTCCATTGGTTCAGCACCTTCTGGGACTATTTCTTGTAAGTAACGAATTAACGATTCAAGAGAACGAAATAGCGTCCATGAAGCGACAGCTGCTGCTTCTTTACCACCCGCACTGGTAGCAGAGGATACCGATGTTCTGGTCTTTGAACTTTTGCCAGAAACCGAAGCTGTGGAATCTTTTTTAGAAGCCGTTGAATCTTTTTTAGAAACCGCTGAATCTTTTTTAGAAGCTGTTGAATCTTTTTTAGAAACCGTACTGTCTTTTTTGTCTTTTGAATCTTGTTTCGAAACTTTCGAGTCTTTTGAATCTTTTTTCGAAGCTTTGGAATCTTTTGAATCTCTTTTCGGCATTTTCGAATCTTTTGAATCTCTTTTATCCTTTGTATCTTTTGGATCCTTATCTTTTTTACCTTTCGAATCTTTACCTTTCTTCTTCTTTTTTGGGTCCTCGACGTAGGGTTCATATGGATCAAAAACATGAAAGAATCCATCAGTCCGGCAAATAACCATACTGCCTGCCGGAAATCTCACGATGACATAACGAAGCCTGTGCAAAACGGCTTTTAGATATTGATCCACTGTTTTGTCAATGTTTTCGTTGATTACAGTGATTTTTTTAATATTTATATTGATAAACTTTCCATCAAGAATTATATTTTTGATAACGCGTTTTTCACACACGTTCAGATTGGTTGCTTTTTCGAATATTTCAAGACCTTTTTCAATACACGTGTCTACCCTCTGGTGATCCCAGGTTCTGATGGGATGCATTGCGGCCAATAGCATGGCTATTAAGCTAACGAAATGGCATCTTTTCAAGAGTTTTGTGTCTTTTTTCTCATTACCTTCCCTTTTACCCACCGAAGTGGTGCCTTCTATTTTGTACGTTCCATTAACTAACTGATATCCAATAACCGTTACACTCGGTTTTGATTCGGGTGGTAGTGTCTCACTCACCTTTTTTTTTGAAGGCGATTTTTTGACATCTTTAGCTCCCTTATTTTTGGGATCCTCTTTATCGGCGAGAACTGTTTTGGATTTTTTGTCTTTAGGCATCATTGTTTCATAGTCATAATCTTCGGGCAGCTTATAACGAGGTTCTGGTATGAGTCTTCTAACTATAATTCTGCTCAGAACAAACTGCTGATCATCAGTTTTACCACCTTTGTTGTAATCAATCCTGTAAGTCAGTAATAACATATATTAGCGACTTGTATATTACCTACTTATACAATTTTGTCTATTTTACATCTAATTTGACCTATAAATGACCCGACTGCAGGACACTGGTCCATTTGTCGGTTGCTAATTGGTCAACATCACCAGTAGCATTACTGTATAGCAGAAGTAATACGATACCAATAAAGTTGCATTATGGACTGAGGTGCGCGAGTCCAACTGGCATTTGGGTGATTTTCTTCACCCTAACTGATCTATATAACTGTCTCCATTAAGAAAGCCGATCCAAAAACCCTTTTAGGATGTCCGCTGCGTTGGCGAAACACGCGCGCATTTTCCAGGGCTTGTCAATCTTTGCATTTTATTACGCCGGCATCTATCGCGGTCCAGCGTGGGCGGCGAGTGCAAATTACTCGCGACCCTATGCAGAAGCTGTAAGGCTCTGAATCGTTCGTCCGCTCCTGGAACAATCGCGTATGAAGCTCAACGCAGCGGACAGTTTAAAAGACCTTTTATGGGCTAATTTAGTCTCATTAATTGGTCGAAAAACAAGAGTTCGCGTAAATGAGTATCAATCCATTTTTTTTTAATTTGCACATTTTTTTTTAATTTCAAAACTCACCTGCAACAAAGATCGTGTACAGTTCGAAACCGCATTAAACAAGCGCTGCCTTTCATTTTAGGGTCTCTGAGGCCCATCCCGTTGCAGTTGCTACCGTCGTAAAGATAGAAAAGTCCATTCTTCATGAAGATAGCGCAGCTGTAGTTACTGGTAGTGACCATGCCTCTGTCGTATTTGCTGAGGAAATTACGAATCAACTCGTCTTCCAGCTGCCACGTGGCGCCTTCGCCTGCCACGTCGATGTTAGCTTTATACGCCTGAAGGCAAATACATATTATACAATATTATTGGATGTGACAGTGGGATTCCGTCGAAACCGTCCCCATACAGGATGTAAACGACAGGGTCGTCGTATTAAGATTATAAAAAGGTCGAATCATACTCGCACTTTATGGTCTTTTCTGATTTGACAACACTGACTCTACTATCATTTTAACCCAATATAATCATCATATCGACCTTTATCGACAATAAGAAATCGGTATCGTACACCATATCCATAACTCGGGAACACATGTTTGTATTCATCAAACAAAGATATGACCCTAGTAGGATTCGAACCCGTGACCTTTCGGTATAGCAGTCAGAGTTTCTAACCACTGCACCAAACAGGCCGTTTGGTTGATTGGATAAACTTTTCCAGTTTCAGCAAAAGTAACAACTCAACAGCAATACGTCCACTCCTAACCATCAGACAATTGTAAATAATTAGGATACTAATGATACATTTTCATGTGTCTTTCATAGTTTGTTTAAGTCAGTTGTCCACACGCGCAAAGTCGCAGACAACAGCTAGTATAAAGTCTATTATTAACATTTGGGGTCTGCCACAAAAATCGTTTACTATATAAATTGCATTACTTCACCATTTTGGATATTTCTAGCGTATTTTTTTATCGAACAATGGCATCGAAACTCGGGTAGTTTCGGAATAACGTTAAACAGTCGTACCACCCACTCCATCCCCTCTTTGTATTTGCTCCGTGATGTTATACTGACGCTGCGATTGCGTAAAATTTCACTAGCTGGCGGACATATGGAGATAAGTGGTTTGTCATCGCGGCAGCAGTGTTGCCGTGTAAGGTTTTAATAATTTTTACACGAAGAGTTTCAGCGTAATAACCTCAACGCATGTAACCTGGCTTTATCTAAAAAAGGTGAATTACCTGACTCCCTATAGCGATCTTTGGTATAATATGCATGGGGGCGAACTGAAACTTCTCTTTCTTGTTCTCATGGAGTTTCTTAGCAGTTTCTGCGATAAAATTGACAATCCCTGGCGTCCATGTGTCAATTGAGTATTTATAGGAAGTGACAATTGCCATTATTGCTGCGAAAGGCAGGACATTGACGGCTTCCGCCTCGTTAATAACAGCAGTGCCTTTAATAATCTGGGTTGTATCTGGAAGATCTTTAAAGTTGTGAGTTTTCAACAGTTCATTTGAAGCGGAGTTTAAGGCGATATCTTCAGTGAGAGGGGTAGTCATCTTCTTTCGGAGTTGCCTGAGCTTGAATCGGTAACGAGCGTCTTCAGTGAGGAGCACTTGACGGGCTACTTCGACTGGCTCCAGTGTTTGGACTTCGTCAACCAGCGCATCGCGCATCGGTGCAAGCTGAGGAATATAGGATGTAATGAATGTTTTACTAAAGGCTCAAGAGACTGAGAGTGATTTTTTTTATTTTTTTTTATGCACAACGGATATTTGTACTTGACCTCAATCACACCTGATGTTAAATGAAGATGAGGTCGAAGGTGGAAGCGTACTGACCCGGAAACCCCAACACACTTGGGGGACTGGCTATTGCTGCTTGGCGGCAGATTTAGATAAGATGGTGGTAGCTAGCCAGGCGGACAATTAAAATGGCGGTGATTGGTGTGAAGGAGAAGAATAATGAGAGCGGTTATTGTTCCTTTTCTTCCCCTCGAGCCAACAAATTCGGAAGGGCGAGGCGCGTAACGCAGTGTCGCGTCGCTATACTATTGAATATACAGGCAAAATGAAGATGAGGTCGAAGGTGGAAGCGTACTGACCCGGAAACCCCAACACACTTGGGGGACTGGCTATTGCTGCTTGGCGGCAGATTTAGATAAGATGGTGGTAGCTAGCCAGGCGGACAATTAAAATGGCGGTGATTGGTGTGAAGGAGAAGAATAATGAGAGCGGTTATTGTTCCTTTTCTTCCCCTCGAGCCAACAAATTCGGAAGGGCGAGGCGCGTAACGCAGTGTCGCGTCGCTATACTATTGAATATACAGGCAGAGTTGCAGTCCCGTATTAATAAACCGTTTTCAAGATTGAGATGACCTTAAGTTGATGCTTGAGAATCTGTTGCATATTAAAACAGTATCAAAAAAACTTGTATTGAGACAGAGACGCGATCTCAATCTCAAGATTGATTTATTAATACGGTCACTAGTATTGTAAGTGCATTCTTTTCAAAGAAATAGCGGGTTGTCGCGTTCTTAAATTAAACGAAATAAATCATCATTTGTACCGTTGTTCCTACGTTGACTGAGTGACAGTCTCCGATTGATCAATAAACTAAAATGTTCCGCTCCAGCTAAAAGTAGTTGCCAATACGCCATAGTGTTCGCCCAATACAACAAGCTTCAACGCCACGCCACAGTCCACACGCCCCGCTTCCAATTTACGGCCATTGTAGACATTTTGAAAATACCAAAATTATGCTTTAATATTTATTTATAATTCATGATACGTTACAGTATGACAGAGTAATCACCATTGAAATATCGAATTTAATTAATAGGATTTTTTAAGTTAACCATACCGCTATTTCCGGTTCGGGTTGCGGCGAGGGAGGCGGTGGCGGCATCGCGGGCGGCAACTCTTCCGCCTTCCGACGAGCCTCTTCTTCTTCCGCCTTCTTCCTAGCCTCCTCCTCTTTTTTCTTCTTCATGGTTTCCTCATCTTCTTCTTCTTCGCCCATTTCTTCTTCCTGCAAAATTAACAGCGACAAATATTATTATTTGTCTCGTCGCAAAAAAATCTAAAATATATTATAAACCCAAATATTATTTTATTCCAATTAAACCAGACGCTTATGAATTTAAAAAAATTGGTGTTTGACAGTCTGACGTGTCATAGTCGACATCTATCTAACTAATATAAGACATGCGAAAATTTGGATATTTGTTTGTTGGCGAAACGGATGAACGGATTTGGATGAAATTTGGTACATAGGTAGAACATACCCTGGAAAACTTAGAATATGTTTTATCCCGATAAAGTGAGCAGTTCCCGCGGGATAAACAAATTAAACATTGTAATAAACTTATTCTGCAATGTGAAATAAAACATCTGCTTGACAAAAACCAATGAAGTAGCATCAGGCTTAAAATCATACTACATACATTTGCATTTTTAAACGACTTCAAAAAAGGAGGAGGTTCTGTATTCGGGGCGTATTTTTTTGGCTATATATAATTGGTTAATGATATAACTACACAAGTAATAAATAGTTTTACTTACTTCTTCTGCTCCTTCCGGTGGCTGAAATAAGACAAAAAGTGTTATTTATTTTACAAAGAAATTACAATTTCTATCAACTAATATCAATACAAACAACGGTCGACACAAAATCTAGATTAGTCAATAATTTTCATAGATGTAACTAAAATAACATATAACAAGTCTAGGCCAAGTGTTTTGTTTTCAGAACCATAAAAAATTACCAAAAACTCTGGTTTGGTGGTCAAAACGCACAGAGACGGAATTTAAGATTTCTTTTTAAAAACATCATAAATTAAATAGATACTTGATTGTGACTATTTTCGAGAATTTAAAATTATTTGTACAATATTGATAAAAAGACCGCTTTTGTAATTTTAATTTCGGTAGAGAGCAAGGGCGAGGCGATGGCTGTCAGTTTGGACATAGCGAAAGCCTTTGATCGGGTGTGGCACACTTCTCTCGAAGCTTCCTTCCTTTGGGCTGCCCGATAATTTTTGCAAATGGGTTGCCAACTTTCTCACGGATCGTAGCATTAAAGTCGTTGTCGACGGTTCTTGCTCTGATTTAAAACCCGTGAACGCTGGAGTCCCGCAAGGCTGCGTACTATCCCCCACCCTGTTTCTTCTGCATATCAATGATATGTTACAAACCAGTGACTTCCATTGTTATGCGGATGGCAGTACGGGTGATGCCTTATATGCCGGCCGTGCTAATCTTTCTCGGGCGCACGTTGATGAGTGTCGGGACAAGCTTGTGTCTGAAATCGAGACCTCACTAGACCAAGTCTCTAATTGGGGCATTCTCAACCTAGTTAAGTTTAACCCTAAAAAGACACAAGTTTGCGCATTCACCGCAAAGAAGATTCCATTTCCCCTGTCTCTTCAATTTCAGAGCACTCCCCTTGACGTTAAGCTGAGTATTGGGATTCTCGGATCTCCAGTAACGTTCAATTCCGCGGTCATCTGGAGGATAAGGCCAAGTTGGCCTCCAAAAAGTTAGGTGTCCTCAGTAGAGCGGCTCGTTACTTCACGCCGGCTCACCGCCTCCAACTTTATAACGCAAGTTCGGCCGCACGTGGAGTATTGTTCTCACCTATGGGCTGGGGCACCTCAGTACCAGCTTCTTCCTTTTGACCGCGTTCAACGTCGCGCAGTCCGAATTGTCGGCCAACAGAGTCTCACTGACCGACTAGATCCCCTGGCGTTGCCAAGAGACGTCGCGTCCCTCTGCATTCTCTATCGCATATTTCATGGGGAGTGTTCTGAAGAACTGTTCGAGCTAATACCCGCTGCTCAATTTAACCGATACACTTCTCGGAGAAAATTAAATTTCCATCCACATCACTTGGATGAGTGGAAGTCTACCACTGTACGTTTCTCAAGAAACTTCTTACCACGTACGACCACCCTGTGGAACGGACTTCCGACAGCGGTATTGCCGAACGAGTACGACATTGGAACCTTCAAGAAACGAGCCTACACCTTCCTCAAAGGCCGGCAACGCATCTGTGACCCTTTTGGTGTTGCGGGTGTCCATGGGCGGCGGTGATTGCTTTCCATCAGGTGACCCGCATGCTCGTTTGCCGCCCTCTCATATAAAAAAAAAAAGGAAAATATTTACCTGAAATTATAAATAGATTTTAGGCTTTTGAAATCCACCCGGTGAGCACATTTTGGGTTTATGTTGTGTTTGAAAAGCAATCGTAATTTATCAAATGAGGGCGCCACTAGACTCAATGCACGATCTTAGTTAACATTTACAGTGTGAGCGGGCAACATCGTATATTTTTTATTTTTCGATTACTTAATTAATCATAATATTATATTAATGAAGTAATAAGTCCATACGGTTCCTAGGTATAATTATAACCATTTTTTCTATGTTTTGATGTACTTAAATATACTTAGAGCCCCAGGAGTGTAATTATTACGAATTACTTATCGAAAAAAAAAATTGCTTAAAATCGCTTAGATTTAAAAACCCTCGAACCGAATCATCGAAATACACCAAAAATATCGTGTTAAAAGTTCGGAACGGCTTAACCGATTTTCATCAAACACAGCTAATTTGTCCCGTCGTTTACTCTTTAACATAAAAAACTCATTCAAATCGGACCATGCATTGATACGTCCGGAGAAAGACCAAACACACAATGCCGTCAAACACATAACACCATTCGTTTATCGTCGGGGGTTAAAAATGAAACTCAATCCTACCACAATTTACGCGACATTAGAATAGCGATTTACAGTGCGACTGGGCAACGTCGCATATTTTAGTTTATTTTCATTATTATAACAGAAAAAGACGCATTCCAACATTGCACCGTCTCGCTCGGCTCGCGACTAACGTCGTAATAATCTTGATCAAAATATAATATCTTTGCTCAATACAAACTCTGCAGCTCGTCATTTTTCACAATAGCCGAAGTCATAGCACACAGCCAAAGTGTACCTCTCACCTACTTACGTACGTCCATATTACACCTAATGTGAAATTTAACCTTGACCAACCATCTGTCTGACAGCTGGCAGCGCGATCCGAAACTAGTCTATGAAATCTTCCAGCTCTATAAGAGTAATAATTGTTACGCTGTAGTGATATCATGGTAAATGCGTACAGGTAAGGGTGGGGGCGTAGGCGGCGGCGTGGGCTCGGGTTCGGGGTCTGGCTCCGGCGGTTCATTGGTCTTGTCGCGGGGCTTCGGCCACGGTGGGATCACCTGCGTCACGGACACCGTCGGCGAGTCCAGGTTCGCTGCGTACAATTGATACAAACTATTGAATTAGTTGTACAACTGGCAAACCACCATGACAGTTTATTTGTCACTTTCCTTATTCGTCAGTTTTACAATTTTTTCACTTATTTGTTAGTTTCACTAATTCATCTGTTCTACTAAATGTTCAAAATCAAATCAATCAAAATCAAAAAATGCTTTATTTTGTAGGTACACAGGGTACACTTAAAATAGTCAGATTTAACATTTTTTAAAGAAAGAAAGAAAGAAAAACATTTATTCAGCTTACAATGGGCATGTACATGAAAATTTAAGCTACTGCTTGCTCAAAAGCCAATTTTCCCCTGAGAAGAACAAGCAAGAATTTCGAGAGGTTGCTCTTTTTTAAAAAAAGGTTTTTATGTTACAAAATTATTAATTATTATTATATATTATAATATTTCATTAATTAATTGTGAAATAGCCTGGTTATGCGAACGGGCTGTTCATGTCCATGAATGTTTATCATCTAAATAATCTGATATTTTATAATATGCTTTCTTAATAAGTTTCTGTTTTATAGTATCTTTAAATTTATTGAAAGGAAGATTTTGTATATCAATAGGAACCTTATTGAAAAACTTAATACATAACCCTTTGAATGAATTACTGACTTTGCGGAGGCGACTTATGTGACCTGCAAGTTTATCTTTATTTCTTGTATTGACATCATGTTTATCAGTATTTTTCCTAAATGATGCTATATTTTTTTTGACATATATTAGATTTTCAAAAATGTACTGTGACGAAAAGGTTAGAATATTATACTCTTTAAATAGATTTAAAGAGTATAATATTCTATACTGCAATGTCACTTAGAGATAGATCTCTAAGTGACACTGCAGGTCTCAATTGATAAATTGCGCGAACGGCTCGTTTTTGTAAAACAAAGATTGTATTTATATCCGCGGCATTTCCCCACAGCAAGATACCGTAAGACATCAGGCTATGGAAATAACTAAAATATACTAATCTAGCAGTATTTACGCCCGATATTTGTCTAATTTTTTTGACTGCATAGGCTGCAGAGCTGATCTTCTTCGCCAATTTATAGATATGAGGACCCCATTGTAATTTGGCGTCCAAAGTAATGCCCAAAAATACAGTGGAATCCACAAGGTCTAGAGTGACATTTGACAGACTCCCTGACATTAGGCAGTACAAATTTAACACATTTAGTTTTTTTCTCATTAAGTAACAAATTATTTGCCGTAAATCATTCTACTATTTGAGAAATAGCGTTGTTCACGTCGTCATAATTTAATTTTAGTCTATTTACTTTAAACCATACAGAGGTATCGTCAGCAAACAATACTATTTCATGTTTGTCCTTTACAAGGTTTGGCAAGTCAGTTATGTAAACCAAAAACAAAAATGGTCCGAGAATGGACCCTTGTGGGACACCCATACAGACTGTCGACCCTGACGATGTATTACCAGTAGTATTACATGTAGTGTTCAGGTTCGTTAACTCGTCAGCTTCATAAATCGTCATGAACAGTTTATAAGAGGTGCATTCTTGCTAATTCATTCCCTACCATAGTCAAATTATATAAAAACAAATCCAATCCAATTAATCTTAAGAATGCGAAAATTTAGAAGTTTGTTGCTCCATCAAGACGAAACAACTGAACCGAATTAGCTGAAATTTGGCACACAGCACGGGTAGATAATCTCCTGGAAGAAGACATTACACTTTTATATCAGCAACAGGTTTCCTAGGGATAGCTTACGAATATTAGTCCGCGATAAGGTATATCCACGCGGGCGAAGCCGCGTACGGAAAGCTAGAATAAGTGTGCCATGTGTACGGATATTTTTTTTATTACACAATACAGGGGCAAACGTTTACCTTTACTTAATATTTCTACTCATAATTCCTAAATGGCTCATATTTACCAATTTTAGGCTCCAACGGTTCTGGCGGCATGTTTTTATACCTCATCGGTACAGGGGGCACATAGTCCTCTTGTATACTGTCTACCAGCGAAATTATATCTCCCATTTGCTCTTCGTCCGCCTGACCCTATTAGACATTTTACTATATATTAGAATTACATTGTCTAAATATTTGCCTTTGTTTTACGATTTTCGCTATCGCATTCTCAGGAGTTAACCAGAGTTTTCTCGGTACGAGTAATCTCATATAGGAGTGCACTGCGATTGCTACATTACGAGATTAACAGCGTTTAAATCGTCATATTTTAATTTTCGTTGTCACAGTTTAACTTTCTCTGCTTCTTATTTTACAAAATCATTCTACTTTTTTCAATGAGACTTTCAATTGAGAGAAAAGCAAAATATTTCTGTAAATGATCTTTGCAATTCGGTTTTCACCTAAAACTCCTCGGTGATTGGATGCTTTGTCAACTCTTATCAGGGTTACCATGGCTTACTATACAGGTAATACCAGCTGCTTCTTTCACTTTGCAAGTAGGCCTGCTGAAGAAGATTATCTTCCGTTTAAATATTTCGGCCACCAAGCATCATTGCTAAAATTACGTGTGAAGGTTATGAGGCCTAGTGGCATTTGAGATTTACTACAAATTGTAGCTACCCATTAAGTAGTAAATAAAGGTGACAAGATACTCAATAAATAAGACAGAAGTCTTGCACTTCACTTCACTACTGTCCAGTCCGCACCTGTAACCCCTGTATTTGGTCGTACATGTCTTCTTTGGGAGATGTCAAAAGCGGTATGAGCGAATAGTTTCCACTAGGTGAGTTGAGCAACTTATTTGTTTCATAGCCTACAATAAAAAAACGTACCTCTCCCCCAGGCCGCTTGATGTCCAATATTTCCACGGGCATTACGTCCGGGTTAATGGAGTGGCTATCGCCCGCCTGTGCCTGGCTGGCTGACATCTGCCGCTTATTCTTAGCGCCGGGCAGCTGACTATCACTTAAGATGCACGTTAGCGCCAGCTGAAATAGCATTAAGATTTACTAAATCAGATTCCTTGAGTTAGTTAAGGCACTGGGATTCCATTAAAATATATACTTTCCATTAAATTCTAAATGTTCATCGGAACAACCTAGTTGTTTCCGTGAAAAAAGGATAAGATCCCGTATTCCAATTGATTCGATAGTCGATATTCCATTCGGTATTGGTAAAATTCAATAATACGGACCAAGATATGTCTTGCCAAAAAACAATCAGTTTCCAGGACCTTGCTGAATTTTATTTCTTTCATGGGAAGACAGACTTTTTTTTTTATGCACAACGGGTTGGTACTCGACCTCAATCACACCTGATGTTAAGTGAAGATGAGGTCGAAGGTCGAGGAAGGTCGAAGGTCGAGGAAGGTCGAACACAGACTAGCAATTCCAGATGTTTAAGACCTCCGCATTAATGCAATGATGCAATTTCTCGTTGATTGTCTGATATGCTGCGTAGACTTCACGATAGGAAAATTAGAGAGGGTTCACCCTTATCGCCCCACTTCGTGGTCAGCTTCTGTTATAGACCCACGAAGTCGTCTTTTACCTTACAATGGTGTCGATTCGGATGTACGCCAACTAGACTAAACTACACTAAAATTAGGTTTAGTTAGGTAAAATGACGTTTGCTATTCGGAAAATTACAAACTTAACTAATTTGACAGGACTTGGCTTATTTTAGTTTAGTCGAATTAAACTTAGTTCAAAACACATTTTTGCTATTCGGGATGACCAAATATCGTCTAAAATAAGAAACGTCAAACGTAAATTAACTTAATTTTAGTCGATACATAATTTTGTATGAACTAACCTAACTAACTAAACAATTGAAAATTCTAGTCGGATGTTTTGCAATAATACGTCAAAAGAATACATTTTTAAATTGAGCTGGTTGGCTGGATAGATCGTAGAGTACGTGGTTGGAGCTGTGGTGGATGCAGATGAAAGGTAATTAGGTATCTACATTGTATATAAAAGTTTTACTCATTGATTGCGGCTCGCCCATTTAAGTACTTACTTACCTACCTACTACCTACTTAAAACCTTTTCTCTGTCCGCTCCTATTTAATTGTGGTCGGAAGTTTGGATGGATGGGGTTTTTCCGGGTTAGTACGCTTCCAACCGTAACCCATAAGCCGTTGTGCATAAAAAAAAGTTTTGCAATATTTTTTTGAATTGAGCTGGTTGGCGGGATAGGTGATATAATACGTGTTTGGATTGGATGCAGATGAAAGGTAATAAGATCTCTACCTTATAGATAAAAGTTTTACTTATTGATTGCGACTCGCCTATTTACTAAGTACTTACCTACCTACATTAAACTCCTTCTCTGTCAGCTTCTATTTCAAATGCTGATTGTGACAAGAAAATTACAAAAATAAATAACATAAAAACCGTCAATCGAAATGGTTTCATAACGCCAACTGTAAATGGAGTTCTTTCGGCAGATAGAAAAATGCTGCAAAAATTTCAAAGCGTCTCAAAACATGTTATCAAAAATAACTGCCACACTTTACTTCCTAAAACTTCCCAAAATTAATAAACCGTTTTCAAGATTGAGATGACTTTAAGTTGACGCTTGACAAGCTATAGCTTATTAAAACAGCAACAAAAAAAATAGTATTGAGACTAAGACGCGATCTCAATCTCAAGATCGATTTATTACTACGCCCTAAGAAGAGAATACTCGATGAAAAAGTTAAAACAAGAAATCCGCATTTTTTGCAGTGGCGCTATCTCATGTTCACATTTCTTCTTTGTCTGGCAACATAGTATTCAAAGTCAAACAAGGTTTCATAAAATTTAGTTTGTGCGCAAACCCGAATAGCACATGCATTAAATTAAACTAATTTTAGTCGAATTTTGGTTAAGTTTAGTTTTAGTTGGTTGTACATCCGAATCGACACCATAATCTTACTATGTAGTACTATAATAACTGCTCTACCACTATTATTACGATTCAAGCACTCGTGGCGCAGTCGCACTCGCTATTCGTCCTCGATTAACTAAAGCTAATTATTGCTTAAGCAATTTCCACCATGGGTGACCTCTACTGGCATTTTAATACCAGTGTTTCCGTGCTTCGGAGGGCACGTCAAATATTCGATCCTGGTTGTTTCCAATTGAAGGCATTCGTTAAGTCAAGTCGGTGGCCTACAAGGGCGGCTTAAAAACACTGACTGTCAGGTGGCCACTAGTCTCACACTAATCTACCATTGCGCAATGGGCCCACGTGGTGGAATATGGCCCATACTGCCAGTGAGATGAGGCTGTACACCACCAGTGGGGACGTGTAAGGCTGTTGAAGATTATGATTCGAACTTACCTTTGGTTGCTTCTTTTTTAACTTCAAAACTTTAAAAGCATGTATATAAAACTGTGTAGTAGCAGGCAAATAATTCCAATTATTCGTAATAGCCTCGGCCATAGCGTCTGTGTTGAGAAGCATCACGCAACAAGCTTTACCAAATTTAATCGCCCTGTCGCCATCATTAGTGCGCGGGTATGGATCAAACAAGTAGAACATTTCCTTCTGTCTCCAAACTGCGAGCGAGTAGTTATTAAATTCGAGAATACCACTATTATATTCGTGGCTAAAAAAATCTTCGAGACCCGTTTTGATGTTGAATATGCAATCTTTAGTGCTAAATAGTTGCCCTTTTATACGTTCCCTGTAAATAATTATCTCGCAAGCATAAGGCCCGACGATGATTTCGTTAGGAATATTGTCAATGGATAAATCAATTACTACTTTAGGCTGCGTACAGTCCAGATACAGCTTATTGCCTAAGCGCAAAATCTTGTCCAGTGTTTTAGTGAACCATGTGTTAGGAGGCGAGATTTTTGCATACGTCAAAGCTATGACAGCTACAGGAAGAGCCTGTCTGAATTTCGCTTCTTCAAAACATCGGTCGCCCAAATGCATATTAGCATTCACAATGGCACAGTTCTCGTTCAGAATTCTGTAACTCATCATAGCCTTCTCGGCTTGAGTGTACTCTTTCTCGGATTCGAAATCTTCGTCACATTTCTCATCTATCATTCTGAGTACTTTGAGCGGTGCCAAGACGAATTTCTGGTCTTCAACTACACTGCGAGATAATAACACTTCGGAGACAGCTGCTACATCTTTTACATTCATTAGAGCGGCGCAACCGGTCGAGAAATTAGCAAACGCTCTTGAGTTTCTGCCAGCCGGGTCGAATATGTAGTAACATATTTTATCTTTCCATATTACTACTTTCATCACCCTGAATAAGAAAACAAATAATTACATAGATCCAAAAAAGATCGCGCGATGAGCTTAAGAATTCTAAACATGTTTTATTTAAAAATAAAAACCCGACAGCAAATTTTGCGAGCGCCTTGATGGATTTGTTACCATAAAATGTATGATATAACACTCTGGGGATCAAGACAAATCGACCGACACTTCAATATTTCAAGCCGTTTTGGCGACAGGAGATAACATAAACATCTAGATATAGTATGTACATAAGGGCAGTCAGGTAGAAAGGACCTAATTCTTATATCCTGTAATGGGATTAGCTATTTCGCAGATCTCTGTATGCGACATGTAGTATCAGCACTAAGTTCATTAATATTGTTTGACAATTGTCATAACCATTATGTAAGCATTTTGTAAATTTTATTTCTAAGTAATCGGTCCAGTAGTTTAAACGATGCGAGATAAGGAAACACGACGTCATGTACATTATGCTCTTTCACATGGCCGAAATCGGGTAAATGTGTCAACTTACCGAGTCAGCATAATACCGGCTCTATTATCCTTGAAGAAAGCAGTGAGTCCTCTGCAGAGGTTGTACACAGTTGGGTCTAAGGACATCGTGTAGCCAACGATCTCGGGATCGCAGAGCAGCACTTGCATGCGTTTGCCGTTCAACACAAGAGTCTGTTTCCTACCAAACGGCAGAACCTCGCATATGCCCTGCACTGTCGCGTGATCGTGAACTTTGTCTAAGCATTCTATATACCTGCAAATGTACACGTGAGTAAAATAATTATATTACACAGTACATTTACATTACATTATTATTATACCACACAGATAATTTAGCCCCGAACTGGAACACCCTCTATTATGACATATTCCAGAACACCTGAATTCAAGAAAATTCTCAAATTTTTATAGCCGGAAATCAACGCAGTACCTTTGCGATGCAACCGCGGTTCTAAAATATTCAATAAGATAATGCTATTGTCATATTACTTTCATGAACCCCTGTCACATCTCTGTATTTCATTGTATATGCAACAAAGGGTCTTGCGGATTGTACCATTTAATGGACGATAGGTCGTCAGAGCTCAATCCTGCTCAATCGCGTGCATGTTTCTATAAATCTGGGTCTTTCGCAAAACAAAAAAATAATATTTCATCTTTATTCCGAAAGTACAGTATATTTTAAAAATGTAAAACACACAATCACTAGAAAATCATTTTTGGTTTATTACTCAAAAACTCGTGATTCTACATAAAGTATTTACGTAAAGCCAGCCGTATTCACCACACAAACATTTACCCCTTGCGGGATTCGAACCCGCAACCGTTGATTTTGCAGATCCACCAATCAGTGGTCGCAATGGATGCGCACTGAAATATAAATGTTATAATTTTTCCAATAGCCCAATCAACAAGGACTTTCTTTTTATGGCGACTCTGACAATAAAATAATGTATATGTCGTAGGCAGATGGTTAAATTAGCCATTCCTTGGTGAATCGTTATGTATCGTGGATTTTTCCAATTTTGGAAAAAGCTGTTAGTTTCCTTTGGATACGTCCGAGGATCACCACGCAGTGGAGCTCTCCTCCGAACAGTATAGTTTCCTATAATGAAGAAACTGTCCGCCATTTATAAAGACCAACAGGCATTCAATGACCAATTTAACTATTATTAGATTAGCGAAGTTAAGCAATAGCTGGCGCGGTCAGTCCTTTCATCGGTGACCACTAGTGGCATTTTAATACGAGTGCCTCCGTGCTTCGGAGGGCACGTTAAATAGTCGGTCGCGTTGTTTTCAACTGAAGGCAGTAGTTAAGACAAGTCAATGGCCTAGACTCTTGACTGTCAGGTGGCCACTTCTTCCTCGATTTAAGAGCTATGCTCTTGTCGGTGGAGTAAGAACCACATCTCTCTGCTTTCCGCCTTCGATTTAACCCCTTGGTACGACACGACATTCACCTTTTCTTTCACTTGGTCAAAGTGATGTGGTCACTAGTCTGACCCAAATCCACTAATCCGAACTGGGCCCGCGTGGTGGATTATGGCCCATACCCTCTCCCAGTGAGAGGAGGCTGTGCCCCAACAGTTGATTGGGCTAAGCTATTACGATACCTAGGTGATAGATTATTTAAGATGGACCGCGAAGAAATTATTTGTCACATATAGATGCAACCTAAAGCTTTGATAATGACATCTGTGCAGGTTTCGCTCACTGGACGTGTCGGTTGAGTAGATGGTAGAATAGGAATTCCAGCACCTAATATACATGAAATGTGTTATATAGTGCTAGAGTGTATAAATACGTGTCTCAGTTTACCACCGATCGCCAGCGTCTACTAAATTATCGACTAGCTTCATCGTCCATTGTTTAGGGTGGTAGTGAAATGCTAAACAGTACGCCATCACACTCATTGTCAATGCTTGTCTGCCTTTTGATCTTCCGCCTGAGGAATAAAAAAATCTTTATTTTATAACATACATACGACCGTCACGTCACGACCCTTATTCCAAATGGGGTGGTCAGAGACATTCCAAACAATAGTGTTTGGGTGTTCCATACATTTAATGATTGAAACAGCATCCACGGTTCACCTTATGAAATATCCAGAAATGCACACATGACAGTGAACCCATCGCCATTGAAAAGTGTAAATCTATAGATATTTCTTGTTGGAAAGTCCCTTAGTCGTCTTTTACGACATTCACGAGAAGAGACGGATTAGTTCTATTCTATTTGAGTGCCAAAACCATAAAGCACAACAAAACAACCTGCCAACGCCTATTTGCACAATGGTATCGTAAACCTAAAAACATCACGCGCAAACCTTTCCCAAGCATCGAATCTTTGCTATAATCGCGATTGTTAAAGTTACATTCGACCCATTAATTCCGGGTCCATGTTGATGCATGCAGACTATCAGGAGGTTCAAACTAACAATTCTGATAACAATTATTATGCTATTACGCTCATGATCCTGGTACCTACGAAATCGGACCTCGGAAACAGACTCGGTCGTCAGTGTGTGTAATGTTTTCGTTTTTGTTCACGGTACTATGGGACGATTAGCTTTACCGAGAACCATAATATAAGTTCCCAAGTTTACTTTCTGACGCTAACAAGCATAATCGGATGCATAACACACAGTTCGTATAATTAACAATGTTGATTTATTTAATTTCAAATACAAGATATATCTCAAGGAACTCATTGGGGTGCACACGAAACCCCTAAAAACTATTTATAAATAATATCTAAACATATTTGATTCTGGCTATTTTAGAGAACTTTGAGGCTTCGTGAAGGCTTTTCGCAATCACCCTCTGTGTAATGTGGATAGTAGTTGTATTTGAAAAGAAATGTTGGATCATCAAATGATGGTAATAATTTTGTAGATGTCCACAAAATGTGACTTACGAGAATATAAAACACAATATATTTAAATCAACAATTATTTGTACGAACTTGTGTGTGTACATTGGACCTCCTTAATGTCATTATTGATTATTTAGCTTGTGGCTAGCTCATTCCTCAAGAGCGCGTAACTGCGAAAGACACTAAATACTAGTTTCACACAGGCATAGAAATGATATTCGCTAATTAGAGTGTGAATGCCTATTACAATGTGCATAGTTGCATACTTACTGAATTTTGAATCGTACATGTTAAACGTTCCCATTAGTATACCGTAGTGAATTTCAGTTCTCTTGCTTTTTGAACAAGGCAATATCGTTAGAGAATGCGTTTTGAAGGATCCTTTAGTGAGACACATCGGTATTTGTGCCTGTAACAACAAATGGTATAACTATACTAGGTTCTCGCTTACAGACCAAATTGAGATGGGGCATGAAAAGTAGCTATCAGGAACATTATAACTACTTTCCTGTAAGTACAGGAAAACATACAGAAGACTAACACCTTTGGAGGTAATATTCTATAACATATACTTTTGTATTCATCGATTTTTTTTTATGTGGTTGTCAAGGATAATTAGAACATCCCAAACAAAAAAAAAACAACTTTTTCGATCCTCTTAAAATGCTCTAACAGATCGACTGACTCTGGTGTCTCAGACATCGCAAAATAAATTGTCCATACACTTCTGTGTAAACCTAGGTAACTACAATAAAGGTATACAGGGTGAATTTAAATTCGTGTAGTTCCCATTAACTGGTGACGCCATTCTTGATTACGAAGATCCAAATAACCATAGTCGAGTTCGATCAAAAAAATTTAGATTACCCATACAGAGTAAACCATTCCGAAACCACCTTTAGTATGGAAGTCCAACAATTTCGGCTGAATTCGGCTATGGTTCCTAGTGGAATGTTGTTCATAATCAGGAGTGGAAACACCAGTTAACAGGATTTACACGGATTAAATGTCACACTGTTTAAGTACCTACAAAAAAGTTTGAGTTCAAAACGCCTTCAGGGGCGAAGTGTGAGTTTGTTTCGATTTAAACTTTACTATTGCGTTTACGAAAGTATTTGCCATAAATAGTTCCTATGAAAAAAAATTGTTACATTAACTATCAGCAACGAGCATCGTACATTTTTTTCTTCAAACAAAACGTCACGTAATTATGAACGCATTCAATGACTAGGGTATTTTAAGCAGAAAAAAAATAACGATTTCCAGCATACACAATAGTTACATGGTTGTAGTAGTACGTGCGTGCCCCATCTTAAACACCACGGTCGATTTTACTCTGGACTCCTGTAACTATAACCGCGAAGGGGTATCAAAAAGTATGCTACTCACATGATCAGGTCTGGGTATCTCGTCGAGTCCACACGAGTCGTCAACTTCGGTAATGTTCTTCCGCGATACCCTCGCCCTGGGAGTGCCGTCGCGAGCCGCGCCAGAGTGCTTGCCCGACTTGAATGATCCCGAACCACTGGGGGACATGGGGTAAGGATTTTTGGGGTGTAACTTCGTTTAAGTAATTTTAAACTCCCTAATTTTTTGTATATATAGGTATATATAGCACCTATCAATGCTAGAATAATTACGTTTTCTAACAAATCGGTAGCTATTTAGTTAGAATATATATATATATTCTATGACTCATAGGAAATTACTCTATTCATGTGCAGGAATTTAGGAACAAGATTAACGCAGGTAAAGATCATTCCCTTACTGGAAATATTCTGAAGCTTATTCCACAAAGCCCATCTGTACTCGACTTGAACTACCAAGTCAGGGTTTCCGTCAAATAAGCGTAATTTGGAGAGTTCTGAGTCGCGTACTTTTGTCAAATAAAG
Organism: Oegoconia quadripuncta; assembly: GCA_949316235.1. Lineage (NCBI taxonomy): Eukaryota > Metazoa > Arthropoda > Insecta > Lepidoptera > Autostichidae > Oegoconia > Oegoconia quadripuncta. The sequence goes on along the minus strand of OX438754.1, from coordinate 10,420,909 downwards.
ATTCCTACTATTCAGACAAAAGCTGTATCCAATACAGTATTTTGTATGGCATTACCACAACTCTCGCAAAACCGGATACCGTCCGAAAAAACGTTACTGCACGCTTGACGAAACTCAAGTAACGCTAATAAAAGCAATAAATAAGTATTTTAAACACACCAATTATATATAAATTTCTAAAACCATAAATGGCGCTTTATGGATTAGGCTTATGGTAGGCCAATCGAAACTATCGGCCATCGCCATTTAAATTAGAGAGTTACTGGACACAATACTATTACAGGGTGTTAAAGGACCTCTTGTCAAGAGTTTATTGTCAATATGTGAAAACCGTAGTACAATATTATGACTTAAATAATTAATTAAAAATAATTATTTTTTCGGTAAGTCATACATAATAGTGTACTACGATTTTCATATATTGTCAATAGACTATTGACAAGGGATCCTTTTAAACCAAGCATGCAAATAAATGCTTGACTATCTCTCTAAAACTATTGTACAACAAACCTTTTCATTTTCCTAGCTTGTTGTCGTCTCCTCATGGCCGCATACTTTCTGTAATAAATAATTCAGATTTATTTCAATGATTATTTGAAAAATACTTTTCAAAAAGGTACTCACCGACATTTCTTTCTTTTACACGATTTCCTATCACATACCCTGAAATAAAAATATTGTATGTAAAAATAGGGGAGTTATATTCTGTACAATATTAATAGATTGTTGCACCGAACAGAAAATGACTAAAATTGCAAAGCACAAGTGCAGTAATAAATGTACTTTCAACACACTTGCTCATATAGTGGCTCTTATTGCACCGATTTTAGATAAATACATAATTATTCAGTTTAATATTTAATTTAAGCTGTTTGGTGGATTAATCAGTGCCTCGCTTCGCTCGCTCGCTAAGCCAAGCTCGCTGTGGTGTAAGGTCCAAACACCGTTTGGATTGTAATCATTTTAATAATTCTAGTTTGTAACAATTGTATCAATAATTAAATTTTATTAACGTAATAAACTTGTGAAATTTTATGAATTTTTTCCTCGTTTTGCAAGTGTGTTGAAAAACGTCGTATGAAATGTCTGAACATTTCCATTATGCAGTGCAGACTAGAATGTACCTAAATGACCAACTTGTGTCATAATTAGTAGTATTCATCCAACAAGACGAAGTATTTATACAATGGAAATTTCTCTCAAAGTAACTTTACTAAAATCCGTCATTTTTTCAATGTTTCTTTGTAATTTCTAATTTTTAAAACAAGCCTGTCGCATTGCGGCGAGTAATCAGGATTGGTCTTAGAGACTATACACCGTGTAACGGTTAAGTGTAGTCATATTTTAAGGGCTTGTTCTACCCATCAATACGAACAACTTTTACTATGGGGGCAACTTCGAAATCGCGAAAAAAAAAATGAGCTGTTCCATAGAAAATTTCAATAACCTCCCGATGCAATGTATGAAACAGCTGATTTTTTTTTCGCGATTTCGAAGTTGCCCCCATAGTAAAAGTTGTTCGTATTGATGGGTAGAACAAGCCCTTAAAATATGACTACACTTAACCGTTACACCCTGTATGATACTTTTTGGACTGCCTTTGAAAATGAAATTTAAAAAAAATGTGTGCAGTAACGGATTTTTATACTATTTTATTGCACTGCGAGCTAAACTTATGAAATGAAAATGCCTGAACGCATATTGAGAAGTTGTTGGAAGAAAAGTCATTAATTTAATGTTGCATTAACATTAACAAACAATATTGATACTAAACTAACCCTCCTTTGTGGCAGGGTTTCTTCTTTTTCTTCTTATACCTGGGAATAGAAGAATAAAATTATCAAAATAATTTTATATTAAAATCTTCAAACGCTACTATTTCTTTATTATGAAATGTGTGTCGCACTCGCACGAGATTTTCCTACCACAGGAATTCATTTTGGTGATCTGATAAATGTTGATATGTCTTAAGTATAAAATAGGATTGAAAATCATTAGAACGATTTCATCCTTTTTTAACCTTAACAGTTTCATAGAAATCTTTTACAGTTTACCTTAAAGTCAGGCATCATCATCAGCCCGTAAACATCCCACTGCAGGGATATAGGCCTTCCCTGGTATATGAGGGAGTATGGGCCTTAGTCCACCACGCTTGCTCAATGCGGGTTGGGGACTTCACATGCTTTTGAATTTTTATTCCTCAGGCATGCAGATTTCCTCATTTAAAAATTCATTGATACATAGACTGCCTGGGAATCGAACCTAAACCTCCTAAATTGGGACACCGCGGCTTAACCAAGTTAAAGTCAGTATTTAGATAAAATTCCCACTAAATTAGTTTTTGTATTTTTACAATACAATACAGATACACTTTATTGCACAACAGAAGAGAAAATACATTTACAGTACTTTTAATATTTTGTGTTTATATTATTGTTTATACAGGACGTCCCACGGCTATGCCACATGGAGGGAAAGTACCTTGAATTTTGTAGATGGAACATTTAACTGAAAGAAGACATTATTTTAATTTAAAAAACAATTTAAACTGCATTCATAGATTTTTAAATAAGTACATGGTTGAACCGGGAATCGAACCCTTTATTTATAAAAAAAAAATTACCATGTAGCTTTATCATACCGATCGAAAGGCTTCATCATAAGGATTATTTTTTGCTAAATAACATAGTGTCAGAAATAAAAGGAAGACCATGAATTTTAACATTAGATGTGCAATTTTGTTCAGAAAAATGAAAAGCTGACATTGCCGTAAGGACATACAACTGACATTATCATTACTAATACTAATTACCCACTCTAGAAGTATGCATAATCTTTCGGTAGCAGAACGACAAAACCTTACTTTTCAGCAAGATGGGGCTCCGGCTCATAACAGTAACAGAACAAAGGACTATCTCAATGAACATTTTCTTTCCTGGATCGGGACAAATGGACGAATAAGATGGCCGCCGAGATCCCCAGATCTAACCCCGTTAGATTTTTTTTATGGGGTTATGTAAAAAAATTAGTTTACAAGAACCAGTGTCAAAGTGTCCACGAGCTACAAACAGAACTTCGAAGTATTATTCTAAATATCCACCACAACATGATCAAAAAATCGACAGGGAGCGAAATAATCAAAAGAGTGCGACTTTGTATTGAACAGGATAGGACTCATTTTGAGTATTTGATAAATTGATTAATTTTGTATTAAAAATGTTAAAATTCATGGTCTTCCTTTTATTTCTGACATTATGTTATTTAGCAAAACATAATCCTTTCGATTGGTATGATAAAGCTACATGGTAATTTTTTTTTATAAATAAAGGGTTCGATTCCCGGTTCAACCATGTACTTATTTAAAAATCTATGAATGCAGTTTAAATTGTTTTTTAAATTAAAATAATGTCTTCTTTCAGTAAAATGTTCCATCTACAAAATTCAAGGTACTTTCCCTCCATGTGGCATAGCCGTGGGACGCCCTGTATAATTAATAAAGAAATATTGTACTAGTAATTAATCCTAACAATTACTGTTCATGTGTATCACAAATAAATAAACGAATATCTAAATAACAAGCTTTCCGCCCGCGGCTTCGCCTCCGTAAACAACTTTATCGCGGAAATTTGTTTATCCCGCGGAAATAAAATATCCTATGTCTCAATCCAGGGTATATTCCACCTATATACCAAATTTCATCCAAATCCGTCCATCCGTTTCGCCGTGATTGAGCAACAAACAAATAAACAAACAAACAAACATCCAAACTTTCGCATTTATAATATTAGTTAGATGTTATTAACAGCTAATCTAGCATACTAGTTCTATATTATGGTCGATATATGCAGAATTACCTTGGCCCACCCGGAACGTAAGCTGCCTCCGGAGAGTAGTCAGCGTCCTTGTTGATCACGATACCACTGTGCGGCTTGTACAGACTGAAACAAAGTAGCAATAATATGATTTTAAGAGCCGCTAACCGCGCGGGAAGAAGATCTATCATCTTCATGAGGTCAAAATGTAGTTGTGGATGGTCATCGATATGTCGATAAGTAGGATGTTTATCGATGCTGCTAACTTACTTTTTTCTTTGAATGAGGTAGGTAGGTACGTACTTGTCTGGTCGTAAAAACAATAGAGATATGTTGCAATTGTAAAATAAATGTCGCAAATAAAGGTAGTTCTAGTTCTGTAGCTCTCGCAGTAGCTCTCTAAGTTTTATAATGTTCGACGCTTGTTTAGGCTCGCCACCACAAGTGTATTACTTGCATTTATCCAGTAGCTGATGGAAATCTGAGGTAGACTCTTCCCTGAACGGTCTAGATGTGTGCAAAGTAGCTTTAATATAATAATAAATAATATTAAAGCTAAAATATCTACTTACTTGTATCCAGATTGCGCAGGTATAGGCGGCTTTAATTCTGTAGCTCTCACAGTCGCCCTCTGCGCTCCGATATGTTCGCCGCTTATGTTAGGGCTCGGCACCTGTACAATAAAATTCATTTTTGGTCGTTAAATACAATTAACTGAATCTTAACAATGTCTTCACTAAAAGTAAAGTAACATACAAATATAATTAAGTAGTTCTCTTTACAGGCCAAATTGATATCAATTCCTTTCTATCTGTGACATTTAAAAGGCCTTTATAAGTTAATAAATATGGCGTTCGTTGGTAATAGTTTAATTTTACTACAGCCTGTATTTACGTCAAAAGAATGAAACTTCTTTACCACAGGTACCGCTCCCACCGCCACTGGCTACTGTAAATTCGTCTCATGCCGTGGTGAAAGGGCGATTAGAGGATGTCGAGCATAACAATGCATAAGATGCATGCAATCTTTCTTTAGTGGTTGTGATCGCGATCTGCTGCAGAATAATGTTTGGTACTCGGTTAGGTTGGTAAAATATACTATAGGTACGTTTTGTCAAGTCTGTTTTTGACACAAAACTCTTTAGTGTAGGTAAGTTAAATAAAGTATCTTGTAACAGTTTAGAAAAGAAGGAGGTTCTCAATTCGACAGTACAAACGTGGCAACTTACCGCCTCCGTGCCTCGATGTGAATAACAGCACTATACAGGGCGTCCCAAAGTTATGGGACATGAAGGGGAAGTACCTTAAATATCGTAGATAGTGAATTTTGCTCAAAGAAGACTTTATGTTATTTTTAAAAGTTAGTAATTCTGCATTCATAGATTTTCTAAAAATTATTTGCTTCGGCTGGGAATCGAACCGACTCAAATGTGAAAAAAAAAACACCCTACTTTTATGATGCCAATCGAAAGAATAGCTAAAAAATAATAACTCTGCCTAAGTAACATAGTATTTTAAAAGAAAGGAACAACGTGAAATTAATCATTTTAATCAAATAAAAAACATACATGAAACTGCCGTAGTCAATTAAGTAGGTATTTTTTTGTAAATTAATTAATTAAATGCTCAAAATGTGATCCCTCTTGTCTTACGCAAATCGCCAATCTTTTAATGAGCCCGCTGCCTGTTGATTTTCTAATCATTTTATGGTGAACACTCGATGTGATATGGCACAATTCTGTTTGCAACTCGCCTACGTTCTCGTATCGCTTTTTGTATAGCATATCTTTCACGTATCCCCAAAAGAAGAAATCACTTTAGCAATAAATAACTTTCTTGAAATTTGACTCAATCATTTTATGTTGTTCCTTTCTTTTAAAATACTATGTTACTTAGGCAGAGTTATTATTTTTTAGCTATTCTTTCGATTGGCATCATAAAAGTAGGGTGTTTTTTTTTTCACATTTAAGTCGGTTCGATTCCCAGCCGAAGCAAGTAATTTTTAGAAAATCTATGAATGCAGAATTACTAACTTTTAAAAATAACATAAAGTCTTCTTTGAGCAAAATTCACTATCTACAATATTTAAGGTACTTCCCCTTCATGTCCCATAACTTTGGGACGCCCTGTATAGTACCATGACAGGCACAATGAACGTTTATGTCGCGCGAGATAATATTTATCCTGCTCATTCTCTTGGACGAAATATATAACTATCCCAGTCTCACTCCTACATCGCGCGCGACAAACGATGTTATGCTACGCAGGCTGGTTTCCAAAACAGAGGTAGCGGTTTGGATTCCTAGAGGGGTACACGTTTAGTACTCATTTTGGTTGGTGGTTGGGCGTTATTAAATGTCCGCCATTAGGCTATTAGTCTCCTATTAGGTGGTGGTAATCTGATTTAAGTCTGCCGCCAAGCAATAATGTCGTTGCTTGAGTCACAATTCACATTTTTACGGTTTGGTTTACATGTTACGTGGCATCTTCGCCAGAAGTAATAAATATTGCGTTACACCAATTATTTATACATACATAACGTCACGATCTTTATCCCAAATGGGGTGATCAGAGATCTCCCAAACATTATAAGTGTTCTAAACATTCTAGAGATTAATGCTTGAAACATTATCCACGGTTCACATTACGAAATATATAGAAATGCACACCGCCATTAAAACACGCAATCTGTAGATGTTTTGTAAAGTCTCTTAGTCGCCTTTTACGACACCCACGGGAAGATACGGGGTGGTTCTATTCGTTTTATGTGCCGAAAGCACACAGCACAATTAATTATTCCCATACCAGGAAAATCCTGTACTATGGCTACTAGATAATGGATAAACATACATAAATATTTTAAAAAACTTACACGTATTGCTCACACAAACATACCTCTCGCGGGACTCGAACCCGGAACCGTTGGCTTCAAATCAAATCAAAAATGCTTTATTTTTAGGTACACAGGGTACACTTAAAATATTAATAACTTCGAAGGTAGGGTACCCACTACACCAATCGGTCGTCAAATTCGATACCTCTCTTTTTTAATATCTTCAGGGTGGTTCCATGATAACCACCTCCGCGGTTCTATGTAAACAACATAGGGCTTGCAAAACGGAGATCGTGGGTTTGATTTCCAACAAGGTACATGTTTATATCCGCCTGACCACTTACAACCATATTATCTCCGCCAAGCAATGATGTATTGTTGTGTCCCGGTTGTTCGAGAAAAGATATCCAGTTCCCCAAACTAGTTTGGGGTTTCCGGGTGAGCACGCGTCCAACTTTTGGAAATTTTAGTATAATATACTTTGAAAAGCCGATTTTTTATTAAGTTCATTAAAAACTGTTTTACAGCAGTATGAGATCGAAGACCTTAGTATAGGATTTGAATTTTAACTCGATACTTTCTGTTTCAAAAGGGCCAAGACACACGAACAGACAGACGGACAACGAAGCGATCCTATATAGGATTTCGTTATTTTCCTAAATTAAGTCAGGAACCCCCACTCAGAGGCGGCGAGATTGATTTGCAATTTAGATGCACTTCGGGGTACCCCTCCGTAACTTTGTCCATCTAAATAAATGTATGCAAACTAGGGAGACAATGGGACTGACATGTCTAAATGTGGACAAAAGTCCCAAAACATAAAAAAAAAGATTAAAAAAAAAGTCAGGAACCCCAAACTCATAATTCGTATATCCTGTACAGGGGAACGTTTATACGCTTATGATAAACTGACAAGAATGATAGCAAAAACTAAGTAAATAGACTACCAACTTTTATAATAGATGCATCAGATTCGGTGTGCTTTATCTTAAGGATTGGAGGGGGAAGGAGAATATCTGTCGGCTGCATGTCGTAGTAACGAACTCTCTTCTTGTATTGGGCTTCACTGCTTAGATCATCGTCGTCAGGGAAACGCAACGATTGATACAGCATTCTGTTGAAATAATTGATGCTTAAGGCTATTACTAATTTCTCAAATTTATTAAATTAGCTGACACAAGTGGTGTATGGTAAATACTTTAAGTTGGTAAATCATGTTCGACGTTCTCCCAAAATCTCCTCACTAATACTTGTACTCTTCCTTAACTTACGTGACAAATTGTGTTCCATATCACGATCGAACCGACATTGTAAAGAGAATCGAGTTCTCTTCACAATTTCTTTTCTTATTTGCGTATGTACCAACAAATTTTTGTACATACATAAAGTCACACCTGTTTCCCGTAGGGGTAGGCAAAGGCCACAGACTTCCACTTACTACGATCCTGACACACTTCTTTTACTTCATTCGCCCTCATAAAGTTGTTCATTCATGCTCGTCGGGATACTGTTGACATGGCCTTTCTTTAAGACGTCCTTGATTATGCATGGTACATTCGCCGTGGTCTTGCCCTACCAACACTACCATCCACATTCGCTTCGTATATCTCTTTCGTTAGTCTTCTTTAATTCATCCTCGTCACATGTCCAAACCATCTCAGCATACCGCATAACTCTCTAATGCCACTATTCCTGATTCTATCTTTCTTCTACTTTCATTCCTTTTCTGCCATACCCACCTGAAGGTCCACCGTAAATGAGTGTTGGACAGAATTTATGTATCAAAAAATGTAATTAACAGTGCTATAAGAACAATATTTGTTTAAAATGTTTGGTACAGACTTGTAGAGCGTACTTGTTTGCTAATGTGTGGTGTACAATAAAAATCTTTCGTATTAAAATAAAAACAATCTGTGGCTGTGTTACGATTGGAGATAAAATTTACAATTACGTAATTATTTTATGTTTAAAACGAACCTGTCTTTAGTTGATTCCAGTTTAGGCGGTCGATTTTCTGGGCAATGAGTGATGTATCGTAACCTGCAAATGAGTTTGTAATTTCTTTAATGATTTGTATAAAACATTGACCGTTTTTTCACACAAATACTACCTTAGTCAATGAAACAGAATGGCTCCAAGAAATTACTACGCTGATGAGGTAATAAATACTTGACTCCAGGCAAATGGAGCATCCAACCGAGCCTTCATATAAAATAATAATTTTCAGAGCCTGTTTTACCACTTGATGATAAATAAATTGCCAATTTACAGCCCAAGTTCTAGTAAATAATTATTGAAAAAAAAAATGTTGCAAAAGTGTCTGGTACTGTTAACTATATCTGGTGCACAGTTCCTAACAAACTAATGACTAGTACAAGTAGCTGTTTTTTTTCATCTCCCAGAACAATGGGAAACGTTGTAGGTACGTTTTACAAAGTGACTTTAACTAGCAGGTATTTTATCGGTCAGATTATTATCTAATCAGCAAGCAAGCCTTGTTGCCTTTACTTTCCATGAAACAAGCCTTTACTGTTCGATGAAATTAAATCGTTTCTGCTGGGACTGGATATACACTTATAATCCCGATTTACCGAAAAGGAAAATTAGTCTCACCTAGTCATCATGGAAGGCACCATGGGAATGCAAGTTGCTCTACATTCCCGTGGCTTAAATACTTTGGTATTTATCTTTGGCTGTTGATCTTTAAGTTTGGGTTTAAGTATCTTCTTTTTCAGTTTTTCTTTCTTCCCTAAAACAAAATACAATTGTGGCACATTTAACTCACTTATTCGTGTTTATTTTATCCAGCTTTCATTTAACATTTTAATATAGACTATCGTTCTCTGCAATTTAGTAGTAGCTGGTTTATGGGACCTTTGACATTTTCAATTAGAAATTCATAGAGAAGTAGGCTGAAATGATGATGATCTAGTTTTAATAGATCCATAACACCACGAGTTATGCATATGCAAAACTAAAACAAGTTCTTGCAGAATGAATGAGCTAATAAAGCCATTCCGTCACATATTTCTTTTTATTACTGTTGTAATTTATCAACCACCAAAAAATTAATAATTTGATAATTCTCACAATTTTTTTCAACTCTACATAATAACATCCCCCATGTTTTAAATAATAGTTGTAAAAATTATTATCCCTAAATATTATGTACTTCCTAGACCTTTCTTATTTAGATAGTGACTCTGCTTGAAATTTCATACACCTTAGTTTTTTCTAAACGCACTCGTAATTAGGTAAGCGCTTATTACGTCTTCCTAAATTCGGAGACTAATTCGGTATACATTGCTGGGAGGATTGGTTCCATTAATTCATATATGCTTACTTCAACCAGCAATGTATGCCGAAATTTAGGAGGGTGTAATAGGTCCTTAATTAACATGCTATTATGTTACTTGTATCCAGATCAGCAGGTTTGTTTGTAACTATTGGAACCATAAAATACCAAAAACTGAATAATATAAATTAAACATTGACTTGCTTGTAAGAATTCCCTTTTTAATGTAACGTCAAAATATCTACATAAAAAAACAAAGATAACTGAAAGGAGATTCCCTTTATCCCCCCGCAATTCTAATTCACTAATACAGATATTAGAATTGACAAAAAAAAAAAAACTTATGTTAAGTATAAATAAAATCATCCTATAAGTACAGAACACCATAATAAGTGTGACATATTTAGCATTTTACAAACTCCTCTAACTGTCATCATACAGAACACCATTTTAATAAGAGTATGACACGTTTCAAATCTTAAATCTCATATAAAATAAAAACAATAACAATATTACTTATTTAATATTGAGTTTGGCAATGATATAATTATGAGTAAATTTACATAGAGATTTTGTCATAATATCGGATACATTTTCCTTTGAAGTCACATAATTTACTCTTATTAACCTTTTTCGAATTAAATCTTTAACAAAATGGTATTTGATATCTATATGTTTTGCTCTTTTGCTATTTTCATTTGATTCTATTATTTTTATGGTGCTCTGATTATCGACTAAAAGTAAGGATTGAACATTATTAAGATCAAAATCAACTAATAAGCGTTTTATATACACTAACTCAATGCTAGTTAACGCTGCTGCTACATACTCCGCTTCAGCAGTGGATAACGCTACGACCGATTGTTTTTTACTAAACCACGATATTAAGTTTTTCCCGTGTACAATTGCCGTACCACTTACACTTTTCCTATCAATTTTATCACCGGCCCAATCTGCATCGGAATAACCGTATAAACAGTTATCATTCGTTTTGACGTATTCTAAGCCACTAGACTGCGTCTGTTTCAGATATCTCAAAACGCGTTTTGCAGCTGCCCATAGTGACTGTGTCGGTCTATCTAGAAATCGACTTAAATATGACACAGCATAGGTAATGTCAGGTCTGCTCGACGTAGACAAGTAAAGTAAACAACCTATCAGTTCTCTATAAGGTTTATCATTAATAATCTCCTCCTCTGAATCAACCGAAAAATTGATTTCCATTGGAGTATCCGAACCTTTGCAATCTATCATATTAAATTTCTCCAATAATCTCTTTACAGCATTTGCCTGATTCACGAATATTTTATTTTTGGTTTGTTTAATTTCTAGACCCAAATAGGTACTGACCTGTCCCAAGTCCTTTACATTAAATTCTTTCTTAAGTATGTCATAAATTCCATTTAACTTGTCTATATTAAGTGTCATTAAGATAATGTCATCTACGTACACAAGCAACCATAAATCGTCCAAACGATATAAACAGAAATCATTATTTGACTGTGTGAAACCCTGATCAATAAGAAATTTGTGAAATCTTTCGTTCCAACAACGCGGTGCCTGACGTAGCCCATATAAAGCTCTATTTAATTTTAAAACTTTCCCTTTTTCAACATTGACTCCTAAAGGTGGTTTAATATAAACATCTTCCATTAAATAGCCATTAAGAAATGCTGTCGGCACATCTAACTGCTTCATAAACATATCGTTTTGGGCAGCCTGGCTTAACATAGTTCTTATCGTTGTCATTCGAGCAACTGGTGAATATACATTGAAATGAGTCTCTTCTTGAAAGCCCTTGGCGACAAGTCGAGCCTTTTTCGTTCCATCATTTTTTGTGGTAAATACCCATTTTGTATCAATAGCTTTCTTGTCTCTTGGGAGAATTGCTTCTTGCCAAGTTTCAAGTACTTTCAAAGCATTCAGTTCTTTACAAACTGCTTCTTGCCAATCTTGCCCTTTATTAATTGCCTCTTGATAAGAAGTTGGATCTCCAGTACACAAACAGTATGCCAAGTAGGTTTCGTAATCAGACATATATTTCGGTTGGTTTACTACTCTCCCGTATCTAGTTCTTATCTCACCATCTACCGACACATTTTCAACTGTAGAATTATTTCCATTATTATTTCGAATGGCTTCATCATCGTCTTCAGTGGCATTTCTTTTATTAAATGTATCTTCTATATTTTCCACAATCCTTGTATTCTCTTCAATTATATTTTCAACTCCATTTTCATTCGTTTTATTAGTAGTTCCTATATGAGTATTATCATTAACGCCAATTTTCGTCCAATCGTCACCTTGACTGAAAGTTGTTCGGAATTTGAAACAATTTTCATCAAAACGTACGTCTCTAGATATCACAATTTTATCATCTTCTGGATTCCAAAGTCTATATCCAGTCTTGCCGTATCCAACCATTCTCATTTCTTTAGCCCGTTTTGAGAGTTTGTCTTCTTTTGGAAGTGTATACACCCACGCTTTAGAACCGAATACCTTCAGTTTACTTAAATCCATAGTTCCGTATAATATTTGTAAAGGGCTCTTAAAACCTATGGCCGAAGAGGGACACCTATTTAACTGATATGCAGCACATTTAACCGCTTCACTCCAAAGTCTTTTTGGTAATTCTGATTCTATCAACATCGTACGAGCTTTATTAAATAAACTACGATTCATTCTCTCTGCTACTCCGTTACTAGAAGGAGAGTATGGTAAAGTAAATTCTAAACTTATGCCCTTTTCATTTGCAAAAGAAGCCAATTTAGTGCAGGTATATTCGCCACCGTTATCGCAACGAATACGCTTCACTCTCTTATTGAATTCATTTTCATACCTTTTGATATAATTTATAATGTTATCAGTTGCTTGCGATTTATGACTGAGTAAATAAACTACGCAAAAGTGAGAGTAGTCATCGATTACTGTTTGAAAATATCGTTCTCCTAATAGGGAAGATAAATTCATTGGTCCGGCAATATCAGAATGAATTAATTCGAGGATATCATTAGATCTTGGTCTTTCTAATGTTTTGAACGGTAACCTAGTTGACTTTCCTTGCATACATGCATCACATAAACTCTGATTGGTAGGCAATTGTAACATACCTAAGCTACGTACACTTACGTGACCTAACCTCTTATGCCATAGATCGGCTTCAGCGGAATATGCAACTTCAGCTCTAGCTTCACCAACGCCATGGATAGTTCCCTGTAAAATATATAATTTACTGTTATTGTACGCACGCACTACTTTACCATCCCTAGAGGAAATCTTCGCCAAGTTACTGGTAAATACAATTTCATTATCTTTATCAATCATTTTTTTTACCGACAAAAGATTATATGCTATATCCTTTACTATAATTGCACTTATATTCAAAATCGTTCCTTGACAAGAAATTCTAATACACCCTTTTAATTCTGCAGACATTTTATGCCCATTTGCAGTTTTTATATCAATCGGCTTGTCCATTTTTACAATATTGAACATAAATTGTGCAAATATTTCATTGACAATGTTGTCTGAAGCACCTGAATCTATCACAAAACTAATAAAACCATGATACGCATCCTTACTTAAAGCGCTATAATCAAATCCAGTAAGAGCCATTTCATCCTCTAAAGGAGGATTATTTATTACAACATTTGCTTGCCCTGAATGTTCATTTCTTGGAACATAATCTTTTATTTCCTGGCTCGTGCTCGGTCTTGGTTGACCACGGAAAAAATTTCCCCTCCGTGGTCTTCCTCGAAATCTATTGTTTCCGCGCTGTCTTGTAGGACATTCATTTGCGTAGTGACCTATTTTATTACAGCTATAACACTGAATGTTAACACAGAATGCTGAACTGTCATTAGGAACGTTTTTATCAAAAATCTTTATTTCCTCATCAAGTAGACAGGCTTTAGTTTTATCGAGAGTAAGTGTGTCTATGGATAATGTTTCTAGGGCGGTTATGATGTTGTTATAGCCATCTGGTAAAGCTAACAACAAATGGATAACTTTATCAGACTCGTCAAGTGAAGAGATGGCTTCTAGGCTGCTAATCAAACTGTCAAACCGAAGAAAGAAATCTTGCAGTTTTTCCCCTGTTTTTCATTTTATTGTCATTAACTTCTTTTTCAGATGATATTTGCTTAACACACTTCTCCTTTCAAAAATACTTTCAAGTACGTCCAACATTTGTTTAGCCGTTGAACATTTTCTAACATATTGTAAATATTTATCAGATAGACACTGGACAATGACATTCTTAGCTCTGACGTCATCTTTTATTTGTACCTCGTTTAGTTGCTCTAGGGACAAAGTCTCTAGCAAACTTTTTTCCTCCAGGATAAGCCTTACCCGGAATTTCCAAATTCCAAAAATGGAATCTTCTTTTAATTTTGGAAGTTCGAATTTGCTCTCCATTTTATCAAATATTTTCACAGAACTTCTAAGTCTGACATGGAATGTCAAAAAATTATATTTTTATTATTTCAACGATTATCAAAAATTGCATATTTATTTACAACAAGTACTTATTAAAATATGTAACGTACCAGCCCATAACCTATTGGAACCATAAAATACCAAAAACTGAATAATATAAATTAAACATTGACTTGCTTGTAAGAATTCCCTTTTTAATGTAACGTCAAAATATCTACATAAAAAAACAAAGATAACTGAAAGGAGATTCCCTTTAGTAACTTTATTATCTACACCTACAATAAATACATTGTAAATATTAAAAATACTGTTTACATGCCGTCGTGCCTCTCACGTTCCTTCGTCGAGAACTGAGAAAGTGACAACGCTATTTAACACTGCGTGTAAATGAAAGAGCAAAAGGTATCAGGCTTGTTCTATATGAAATAAAGTGTCAAGTCAAATAATTCCGATCTAAAAGTAAATAAATTTAAAAAATTCTAGTAAGTAATGAGATGCTATAAAATAGTTAACTATGTAAGATGTTAAAAGTGACATCTAAATCTAAAAGTTCCTACAAAAAGAGACATAACGGGAAAATTTAGACGTCACTATGAGAATACAATTTACAAGACATAAAAGTAAATGTACGTGTACCGTGAAAAAAAATGGCTGTCGCTAAAATGTATGCTTTACGCAAATACACCATAGTGTAGCGACCGTCACACATCTGCTTTATTTATAAAACATATATAGGTACCTATTCTACTGATGTACCTTCTTACAAAACATCAGTGTTTGCAATTGAAATATCTTTTTCAGATAAAACATTTTTTCTGGTATCGATAGTTAAGATATTAATATGACTGCGCACACTTGCCACTTCCACCTTGTATAATGTTAACTGGATGAATGGTACTTACGTTGCGCTTCATATTGAGCTTGGAGAGCTTCAATGATATCGTGAACATTACCGCCTCCGCCTGGCAGATGTTTCAAACATTGTCTTTGGTAACGCGAAGGACATTTACAAGGTCTAAAAATATAAACAGCACATTCATTAACCTAACACAACGATCAGAATAAGTATGCATACACGAAAAACAATGAAACCAAATAAAGATACTTGCCGATTTTCCATTATGAGGTATTATTAATTTTTGTACACTTTAAATTTTAGCACATTTTTATCATTTACACAATTAATTTTAAGTTTTCAATAAATACTACAGCTTGTTGGTGTTGATTGATGATAAATGTCACGTAATTCCAAATTTAAGTTTTAATAATTCAAGGAGGTTGAGCTCGTGGTAGCAAAAAATATACTGACCATAGAACATAATTAGTCTATTACCGAGTTCATGGATGGTAGTGTAAATTATGTAAAATATGAGATACAGAGAGCAGCTACAACAGAAAGGTGTTTTTAGGATTTGATTTGTATAACTTTAGTTCTAGATACTTTCAGTATTACCGATATTCACTGACGCCAAAATGACCTAAATTTAATAAAGAATATCTTCCTCTGTATTTTATATATTATCAAAATTGGATATTAATTCTGTGGTTGAGTGCTACTTATTCATTCTTCTTCTTAGCGAGTAGGTGGCAAAAACATCAAATACTTATTCATTAAGAATGATATTTCCGATTGATAAATATTATCAATAAAATGAAATTGAAATAATATTGCTGTATCGCAGCGGTACCTAATGCTTCGGACATCAGGCTTCCAAGAAGTTCCGTGATATACCGGTATGATATTCAGGGTGGAATAATAGTTGCATATAAATTAAAAAAATATAAAAATTACCAAGAGGCATCACAGTTTATAAAATTTGGGACTGAAGGACGCCCGCGCTATCCAGTTTTTTTCCGTTCCCGATGGAATTTCACATAATCCTTTCTTAGTGCGCCTCCAAGCAACCTAAGGAGCACACTTGCCTCATCAACAACGGTCTCCACGTTTGGACTGTGCGTTTATTAACGCATCTATCTATTAATCAGTCAGTCAGTCATTCAGTTTTTCTTTTACGTAGGTCAACTATTTCTGGATTTCGTATACAGGGTGTTATGATCGACGGTCGTGAAAAACCGAATGGGGTGAAAATTAAAGCCATTTGGAACATTTTAAGCTAAACTTATTACAATATCTTACGAAAACGCATAAAACAATCACAAAACTGACTAAGTACAAACTGCAGTAAAAAAACATTCCGTTTCGTGATTTTCCCTTCATAGCATGACAGTATGAACAGAATAGATAATCTGGTAAAGTAAGATTTTGTACTAAAACTTGGTTTAAAACCCCAATAAGGCTTTGCATCGACATCACTAACATCCTGTATTCTAAATCGTTTCTAAATCGTAAGTCAAAGGTTTCAAGTTAAAATATATTTTAAAGAGCACATAAATAAACTTTCAAAAATATTGTATTGTAAAATTACTCTAAATATTGAAACAACGCGTAATATATGTAATACAGATTAATGTACTTATTTAGAACTTATAAACGCAATTATATTCGGAATGCAAAATTTAAGTAATACATACGCATGATTTACCCAAAAGAACCGCCACTGGCCTTTACCTACTTATGTTAATAAATTATTATTATGTTCAAATTTAAATCAACTAAACATAGAATTATGGAGTGTTTCTATCTCTTCTTTCCTCTGCTCGGCACGCTTTTTTTCTTTCTTGAAAGCCTCATAGGCTTCGTCTTCTGTAGGTAGCTCATGTCGGCAAAATGGGCAGGAATTTGTCTGCAAGGAGAAAAAGAAGTATAGATCTAAGTATTGCCACTTTTACGACAAGTAGTGATCGCACTTGTAACCTGCTTTGTAACTTCTATTTAGTTTAATGCCATACGAATAACGACCTTCATGGCCGGCAGATTAGAAAACAATCCTTTCTCTTCATATAAGTATTTGGGTAATATAGTTACAACTAATATAGGGCAGTTAATATAAATGTAAGGAAACAAAAACAAGCCGGTTGAGTTTTGACTGTAACATATCAATCACGATGAGTATAACCTCTTCCATGACGCATCATGAATATCGCAGTTTGCATCGTCTTAGGGAGTTACGGCGGATATGTCCTAATTGTCACGTTGGATATTCTTGTTCGCAATCGCGGACATTTTGGGAGCTCTGCACCAATGACGCTGATCCTTAATCGTCTTTTACAACACCTACGAAAATAAAGAGGTTGATCCTATCTAAGTCATGCGGCCTAATTTATTTATTTAACACTTTATTGCATATAAGTATACAAACATACATTGAACAAACATAGGACAGAAATGGTTTGTCTGAATTAAAGTGTTAGCACTTAACCTCAATTGCACATGATGGTAAGTGAAGATGAGGCCGAAGATGCGTGCTCACCCGGAAACCCTATCTTATTTGGGGGGACTGGCTATCTTATCTCTAACAACCGAAATAACAATTACAGCATGCTATTAACATTGCAGTTTGGCGGCAGAGTGAGATATTGAAAATATAGAAATCCCCCGAGAAAACAACCAATCTAAACAAAATGGCTGAATCGATTTTGATAAAACATGTATTGTAATTTTTTTGCGTCGGGGGTTAACGCTGGTGGGTACATAACCAGTTACACCCGGCACACGACCATCAATGCGTTTTGCTGTTATCAGATTGATTTTTAGGATGCAATATTATTAAAAAGTGACATCACACATTTTTGACATTAATCGTAGAATCATTTAAATACTACTCACCCTATCTAACCAAGTTAGAATGCATTTAGCATGAAACAAATGATGGCATGGCATTTCTCTTGCTTTCTCGTCAACTTTGAAATTCTTCAAACATATAGGACAACTCTTAGTATCACTGTCCATGCCAATTTCTGGAAGGTTGGCGACTGCTTCCTTTGATGCCGGAGGTGGTAACCTGTAAATATAATTGGGCAGATATTTTGAATCAATGAATAAAACATTTATTTTAATACTAGTAATGTAATCTTGAATTACAATTTAAAGGTAAACAAAATATAATTGCGTGAGTTCCGATTATATTTTTAGAGTATACATAGAGTAGTTATGAATGACTACATAAACAAATGGTATTTTTCATTGAGAGTTTTAAATATGGTTACCGATTTTTGAGTTACTACTCTGGCAAATACAGACAATTGAAATTTAAGTTGTTTACTTTTCGGAAAAAAATACTTCTTGTTCCTGCCCTCACCCAAGATTTCCAGCAAATTACCCATAACAAAATCTAAGCAGTTCACGAAGATGCCGCGAATGATCATGATTAACATTTTTTTCAAAACAAACCACATAATGCTTTCCACAGTTTATAAATACAAATGCATTTATTTGTAAACAGGTAAGTTATAAGGGATGAAATATTAAGGAATAGAATAATCTTTTTTTGATTATTATTACTTTAAGTAAATCTATATCATGCCATTGGGCATACAAATGTCAATAATATTAATTATATAAATCTAAGTCATTAACAAACACAGACCAATTGGTAGGTATGTGTTAACAAATAATGCAAAAACACATGCAGCCACAACTTAAATAACTAGGGATACGGATCATATAGATGTCACAAATGTCTGGTCATAAATACTGTTACAATAGAAGGAAAAAGGAATAATTTGAATTTGGAACCATTACTCATACATTATGAATATTCATTGTATTTTCTCATTGTTAACCGACTTCAAAAAGGTGAAGGTTCTCATTTCGGTCGTTTATTTTTTTTTATGGTGCCAACCGTTGTTAATTATTCTAATGATAATTTTAATTACAGTGGAGCAGGGTGACAACGAGAACCATATTACTGTGATAGGGTTAAAAAAAATTAGCTTAGCTGGACATAATTCAGAACCGACTTATATAGGTTGCTATCTAGAGTTATATTAGAATTGTAATTTTGAATAACTACCCTAAAAAAACGATAGCTTAGTATAGATTAAAAAAAAAAACCCCCTATTATTAATCTGTATCTTAATAACAGTAAATACTAACTGATATTTAATTAGGTAGACTTTTGTTAAACATGGTTAACTTATTGATGGATTAAATGTTTTGAATTAAAAGAAATACCCATAAATTGAGCATTTTTTTTAAAGAAACACAATATTCAACTTTAACATATTTGGAAAAATATATAGGTACTTCCGTTTCGTACAAATGCTTAATTTTTAGCATTTGTTACTACATTTACAACCCTTATTAAGGTTTCAAGAAAATCGCGGTTATGCGTTTTTCCGGTTTAAACGTATTTTCCCTGGGCTACAAAGCAGGTATGGAGCTAAGTGCAAATTTTAAAATTCTCTATCTGCTTGGATTTATCCGAATGTATGTATACCAGGCTATTGACAGGAAACACGTCGCCGCCTCTAGTATAAGCGGGTCTCGCGGCGTTCAAATTTCCGATAGCATAGCGCGGCCAGTGTACATTAGTCACTCAGTACCAATGTAAGCTGTAACACTTTACGGTCGTCATGCTGTTTGTACAATGGACTGTCCTCAGTTTGTGACAGAAAAAGATATGGCTGTGCACGTAGCATTCGTACTAAAAGCAGTAAAGAAGATAAGTCGTAGAAATCTGGTCAGGAAGCAAAAGATTATAGCTAGAGAAATGAATGTAGCACAATAGCAGATAATATCAGACTTGCAGCTTGAGACGTCATTTCTTAACTCCTACTTTAAGAATCGATAGGTTATTTTTTAGAGATCGCCAGAGATACCATTCATTACACTTTTTTTTTTTGTAATTTTGATTTAGGGACTTTTATACAAAGGGTATACGCCAGTCCCATCGTACCTTTTACTGACTTAATCTATTTAAATCTAATTCTAGCAAGACACCGATGACTGCACAAAGGCAAATAGACTCCTTCATTACACTTAAAACTTAAAATGTTATTTCAGTTTTAGATATGCCTTAGATATTTACAGTGTGGCTTTGTGTTTTACAGTTACATATTAAACTTGATTATTCCTGATTACATACAGAACTTATTACTTATCCACACCTGTTTATTAATTGGATTTATAGTTAAAGACAGCTAAATAGTCATGTGGCTGACATGATGATGATAGCTAATAGGTTTCATTGAACTTAACAAGAGTGAAAACATGTTTTCAGTCTGTAAAACTTTTCTATTTATTATTATATTTCTTTATATGAATTGTAAATACACATTTTAATTAAGTTTTGTATGTTAATTAATGTATAAATTATTATCTCAACACATTAAAGTGCATGGAAACATGTTTTTGTAATGGTTATAAAGTTTTCATATATTAATCTTTTCATGCCAATAACTCAGTAATGTGATGTTTCAGGACATGGTGACCCTAGTAATTATTTGTTTGTCTAAGTGTCCCCAATCAATATCTATCGGTTTTATTGTGCGCCGTGATTTTGAAAAAAATTCAAAATGGCAGCGAAAAAGTATTCCAAATCTTCGAACCCCTTTGTTAGATTGTCCATTGCAAAACATGAGTGAGATTTGAAAATACGAGGGTGTCAGTGAAGCCACTATACCATGGTGTACAAAAACCTAACAAACTGATTAAAAACATCTATGGCATACTGCTGTAACATACTCAAGTATCCAGTATAACACAATAAAAAATTATAGCTTTTTGAAGTATAATTATACACTAAAAGTCCGCTCACTGACAGATTATTAAAACCTTCAGGGTACTTCCTGGTAACAGATGATCTTAAACTTTGCTTAGACTTTTGCCATAATTGAAGGAATACATCCCAAAATCATTACCTAATTTCAAATCTTTTGTGAAATTATTATGTGACAAATTTATATTTGAAGTTTTGTCAATGGTGACGTTAGGAGCGTAGGTGGCGTTAAGACGCGGTGTCCCAATGTAGGAGGTATGGGTTTGATTCCCAGGCAGGCCATGTACCAATGAGTTTTAAATTTAATTTAATTACTTATGTGCATTTATCCGACTGTTCTTTTAAAAGGTGAAGGAAAACATTGTGAGGAAACCTGCCTGAAAATAAAAATTCTAAGGCATGCAAGGTCCCCAACATGCATCGGGCCAATGTGGTGGACTATGGGCCATGCTCCCTCATAGAAGGCCTATATCACTGCAATGGGATGTTTACGTGCTGATGATGATGATGTTAGGTATGAAACTCTCCCATAGTAGTCTCTAATGTGAACTGAGCATGTTATTTCTTGTGTCCTACTAGCGACTGTACCGTGGCCATTCTCCTGAGAAATTATCATCATACATCCCGAAGTCGATGAGGAATCTTGCCATATGCAGAAGGTGATTTGGTTGTTCTCCGTCCTCTAGTTCCCTCCAGCCCATCTCTTCAAAATATCCAGCCATTCTGTAAGTAATTTTATTAAATGGAGTGTGATTGGTTTGTCAACGTTCTCTAAGTTCTCCTAAAATAGTGTTAAATTATGTTTGTGTGGTGTAATATGCTGTGTATATTTTGATCACACTTACCTAAATCAGCATTCAATACTTAGGTATTAATTACACCTGTTCGTGGTTTTACAATATACCTTAAATGAAATATCATAAAGAACTAGATCACCTACAATAAAAGTTATGCATGAAATACTTTGTCTTCAAATTCATCAAAAAAGTCTTCTCATTGTTTCTGTCTGATTTAAATCTGACACTTTTTTTTTATTCCGGCCCTCATTGACGTGTAAAGGATGTTAGTTTATACATCCTAGTCTTATGGTTGTTTTGTTTTTTCTTCGGCCTTTTCTAAGGCCTTTGTTTGTTCTTTCTAAGGTTAGATTCTAAGACACATATTACAAAATGTTGAGGACAGTTAAAAAGGAATGGCTTTATGTAACATGTATAGCGGCATTTCTTTCTAACTATGCTCAAGCACAGATCTACGCTTGACATACATACATAACGATCCACCTTAGCATTTAATTGATTATCTAGTTAATTTAACCATCTGCTATTATATATAACCTACCATTATTATTGTTTTTTAAACGTTTGTGGCCGTACTTATACTGTAGGAGGCTAGAGGGCTCGGGCGAGATTGTTGCTGCATTAATTAACTGCAAGCAATGTAGTAAGTATTGAGTATGACGCCAACGCATCGTCGCGTCGTCGTCGCCCACCCGTCACCAAACCGGTTTGGCAGGTCAGTCACAGTAGATTTCAAAATACGATAAGTTTACACCGAACGGAATAACTGTGTTCATTGATAGAGGCCAGTATTTTTATGACTCTAACACTTTCTAATGTTCCCAAATATTTAATTATTTGTTTTAGGTACCTATAAACTTTATTGTAAGTACAATACGAAAAAGAATAAAAACAATAACAACAGAAATGCACAAGTAGGTAGTTTACAAAGGCCAATTTAGCCTATTGAAGAATTACTTTCAGTCAACCTTACGTGGCCGAAAAATAAGCGTAGGTATAGGTATGCGCAATATACATTAAGCCCAATGATAGACATATCTAGCAATCAAATAAATCACTCGTGGCGTACCTAGTCGCATTCGCTTTCGATTAGCGAAATTAAGCAATATTTGGCGCGGTTAGTCCTTGGATGAAAGGCCACTAGTGGTATTTTAATACAACTGTTAAGTTGTCAGTCCCGGATGTTTCCATTGAAAGCAGGCGTTATGCCAAGTCGGAGAACATGACTGTCGGATCAGATGGCCGCTAGTCTGACATAAATCCACCGATCCGCACTCGTAGGAATTTCGTCGAAGTCTGATAGAAAACCCAACCACAGCCTAATGGGCCCACTCTCCTCCTCTTACAAAGAGAATATGAGACAACCACCACACTGGCCCAGTGCGGGTTGGTGGATTTATGTCAGATGGTGTGTTTTGAAGTCGCCTCTGTCTGTTGGGCACGAGTATCTTCTATTGAAAATAGAGGGTCTACTCTCTAACGAAAATAGCTTCGGACGTAACTTCGGGCTTTTTCTTATGCAGTTTGCTATGTCAATTATAAACCCATCGTCATTATTTTACTTTTGTCGTACTCGTATACAGGGTGTAATCGTTAAGTGTGCACAGGAGATTATTCCGTAACTATTATAGATATCAAAAGACTTAAACTGATATCGAAAATACTTTACCTAATGAGTAAAATGACATTAATAACTTTTTAAAAATAAAACAAGAAATATCCAAAAAAATTACATTAAACAATCCCATACATTTAGCATGAGACAGTAGAGATTTTAGTTTCCTTATTTTAAGTGGAATAGTATCAACTCATTTTACCAATATCATTTTATAATTATGTATTATGATAGTGATGAATTTCAAGTAGATACACGTGTAGGTTAATTATCTTACCACTTCAAATTAATAATAAACCTTGTTTCAATATCGCATTGATTTGAACTGGCTGAAAAGCAACATACTAAATAAAAACAAAAAAAAAAGATACTATTTGGTGTTCGTTCTAAATTCAAATTCTTTATCGCGGATTCTCGTTCCCGCCAACTTATTGCGTTTTTTCAATTTGCGTCAATAATCGTGATTGTTGCATTTATTAATTAAAAAATGGCATATTCCAATACACAAAAAAGGGACATGTTAAAAATGTACTACAAACATGATTGTAACAATAGGGCAGCCATTATTGCCTACAGAAGAGAGTACCCAGATAGAGAAGTACTGCACAACGAGGGCGTCACTTCGAACATCTGCTTTGAATAGGTACAAAATTTTGTACTTACTAAGAAATAAAATGTATGGGAGTGTTTAATATAATTTTTTTGGATATTTCTCGTTTTATTTTTAAAAAGTTATTAATGTCATTTTACTCATTAGGTAAAGTACTTTCGATATCAGATTAAAGTTTTTTGATATCTATAATAAGTAGTTACGGAATAATCGCCTGTGCACACTTAACGATTACACCCTGTATAGTTGGACATCACAAGTTAGTACGGAACGCTATAATATAATAAGTTATCTAAACCTTTCTCGACGTTTCAACTAGTTACAACTATACATACTTTCACACATCAATAGTACCTATAATTTGGTGGTGAATCGCACGTAGTCATTTTATTAACCCCCGACGAAAAACGACGGGTTTTCGAAGATATTTAGCGTTTAACTCCGTGTTTTGTTGTATTTCGATGCTATAAAATAGTCTTTCGAGGGTTTTTTTTTTATTAAAAACTTATTTCGCGTTTGACCACAATCTCACCTGATGGAAAGTGACGATGTAGCCGAAGATGTATCACGCGCACCCAGTAAATGCCTATTCACTCTGGACTATATACCTACTATAGACTAGACCCTAGTTTCTTAATTTTTATTTTTATATATAATTAAGATTAAACCCGGAGATATGATATTAGAGAGATAGGAGAGATGATGGAAATCGAGATGTTTTTTGGTCTAGTCTACCTGGACGATCTAATCATTGTTCTATCAATGTTGTCGGGGTTTTCTAAATTTTCATTTTATAGCTATAATATAGTGCCTCTGAAATCCCGCTGCATTGAGCTACTATACTCTTAGACTAGTTAGGTAGCTAAACGCACGGAAAATCGCCTCACTGCTTTATCGGGAAAGAAATAACACTATTCGTGTGCTGTGTAACATGGAAAGCAGTACGGTACAGTAAGATAGGAAATCATTGGTACAGATAGTGGTAGTACAGTTCACCATAGTATAGTTTCCAGTATCTTTTCGGTGCGTATCGTCAGCCAGATAAGGTGCAATAGCAAAGCAGTGTCGTCGTCGTCGTGGCGACGCACGATGCGGCGAAGTAGATAGGCACATAGTAAGACTTAAGTAGCCCATACTAACGTAGGTATATACCGTCAGTGAACCGTTTACAGTCTCAAAGTAGAGCTCGCGGAGGTTGGTCGTGTATCAGTGTAGTGAGTGAGTGACGTGTTTGTGCGAAGGACCAACGGAAATTGGTAACTAGTTGTTTACACATTCTATTTTTACAAATAATAACAGAAACATGTCGGCGTGGATTGTAGAGAGAACGCATCTGACAAGAACTCTGTAAGTTAGCATTAATTATCGACTCTATGTAATCGTGCCTACCGCAGGCTGATTATGTATTATTATGTATTTAAAATTAGTATTGTACCATAAACCAACCACCCTATTATACCTATAGTTACAGTCAAGCAGTTAAAAACTTCTCTGAAGATAATAATAAACTTCAGTCACTTTTATCGTACTAATTCAATATCATCAATGTGTATTTATCGGTGTTATATATAGCTAGAGTTGCCAACTTTGGAGCACTGATTTGCCAAAAACTTATAGGAAATTCCAATGCAGGACAGGTCAAGAAAAAGCGGAAGCTTCCTATATATACGAGTAGGTAGGTACAGAAAGACATGAAAGCAGAAACAGTCAGTGGAAGGTTTATTTAATAAAATAAAGTACACTTGTTTTGATGTTAACTTGTTTTATTGGTCCATGATTTAAGTAGATTTGTAAACGTTTCAGATTAAAATTATAAGTAGGCGCCAAATTAAAAGTTAAAATAGGCCGTATGGTCTCCATGGTAGAGTAGAATATGACCAACCCCTCTAAACGATCGCGAGCATCAGATATACACCGTAATGGGCAGCAGCGTCATTGGTGCGGAGCTCCCAAAAATCTGCCAAGACTCACACGCAGTATAACGAATAGGGTGGGATGTCCAGTAGTGAACTTTATAGGCTCTGGGATGTGATTATTATTATGTGGACAATCGTTTTCGTCAGGCAGCTCATTAGCAGCACATTATTCAATTAATTCATACATCTAATAGTATTGACATTATGTGAAATGCCATTACCTACCTATTCAGCGATTGAATTAAAAATGAGAATAGTTAATAATGCTAATTTCTTCTAGAATTAATGGTTAAATAATGGGCTGGCAACTCTGTCATGCTGTGAACAGATATTTTTTTTGCTTGAAAATTAAAGTAATTTTTGAAGAACAAGTGTTTGGGAATTCGTACTCCCTGGACCCTAAACGGAAGAAGAGCAGTCAATGGTATCATCTAACTAATATTATAAATGCGAAAGTTTGGATGTTTGTTTGTTGCTAAATCACGGCGAAACGGATGAACGGATTTGGATGAAATTTGGTATATAGGTCGACAATTACCCTGGTTAGGATGCATAGGATACATTTTATCCCGATAAAGTGAATAGCCCCCGGGGGGTAAACAGATTTCCGCGATAAAGTTATTCAACGCAGGCGAAGATGCGGGCGAAAAGCTAGTACTGTATAGTAACATAAAGTCTTGAAAACTCTAAACGCGTGCGCGACACAATATGACGTGCATTCCTTACCAACCTACATCTACGTGGTACCTACAGGCGGCAACACAATTAAGGTACCTAGTAGGCTTAATTTTTGTGATATTGTTTGGACAGTCTTGATTGGATTTTGTTATATTTTCCTTTATGTCTTTATGCTTATCATGTCATCATGTGATAGATAACTTTCAGTAAAACTTGAATAACAATTTCCCTTTAGACTTTCTCCTACATAATAATATATTTATAAATAAAGACCTGCTACCTTAATTGTGTCGCTGACTGTACCTACATAAGCTATGTAGCATAATTCCACACAGTATCGAAAACGGAACATGCTCTCGCATGACAGCTTTAGTACCTAGTTACTTACAGACAACCATAGCACCGCTGAGTAACGCATGACGTTATAGGTACCTTACCCTAATCTTATTTTTGACGATAACTTAAACACCTAGGGTAGATAACCCACCTACTTCAATAATCAATTCATAATGAGGAATTTATTATCATTATCTTCGTAGTTCCACCGAAGTATACCTACTATTTACAACTTAATAATTGTACTCTAACAGATAATACAGATAGGTAGTTGCGATGGTATAAGAGTAGGTACCTAAGTATAAGATTTTATTTAAATGATTAAAACAGATGAGGGAGGCCTTTGTCCAGCAGTGAGACACTATGGGCTCTTATTAATAATAATAATTTTTTAAGTTGTCTATACAACAGACTTACTACTATACTACTTTTTGTTAGGTACCTACCATGAAGAAGTTAGGACAAAAATTAAATAGCATAAGCACATATTAACTAGTGGATTAACGAATTTTGGCTATAAGTGACAGATCTAAGTTAAAAGCAGCCATGCGACTTTTTGTGATTCAATTCATTTGAAGAGTGAATAATCTCCCCTTGATGATGATAAGATCTTATCTAACCTGACATCACCGTGTCTACCCCAGACTGAACTCAGATCTACCAATATCATCCATACATACATACCAAATTGATCAGCGATTTAATATTAAATAGTTTGATAATATCAAATGGTCTGGTCAAATAAACCGCCTCCGTGGCTCAATGAAAACAACATTGGGCTTACGATTCGGAGGTCGCGGGTTCGATCCCCAGCGGGGTACGTTTGGTTGGTGGTAGGGCATTTTAAATGTCCGTCTGGCTAGCTACCATATTATCTAAATCTGCCGCCAAACAGCAATGTTAATAGCATTGTTGTGTTCCGGTTGTCAGAGATAAGATAGCCAGTCCCCCAAATGTGTTGGGGTTTCCGGGTCAGTACGCTGCCACCTTCGACCTCATCTTCACTTAACATCATGTGATTGAAGTCAAGTACGAAGCCGTCGTGCATAAAAAAAATGGTAGGTAAGTAAGTAGGTAGTAACCTACCAATTATGGTTATAGTGGTCGGAAGTTTCGAAAAAATAAGGCTAAACCTACCTAGGTAGGTAGGTACGACCTAGCAAAGAGAGGAAAACCATATTATGATACATGTGTATGAATTCATAAGGAAACTTTACTTAGATTTACAATGTAAGGGAACGGACTACGTGTTAAGTGTACCTACGTAACGTTAACCTCGTCCACATAGACCTAAGAGTTATACTGACATATTAATTGTGCATATATTACGAAACGACCTTTATCCCAATTAAGGTGGTTACAAATATCCCAAAAACATGCAATTGGGTGTTCCAAATATTAAAAATCTAGCTCTTGAAAGAATATCCACGGCCTTTCGAAATATAGAGAAATACAGACGTGACAGTTGAAACGTGCAAGTCTCTAAAATGTTTATTGGTGTAGAATCCCTTAGTCGGCTTTGGGGCACCCGCGGAAAGAGATAGGTTGGTTCTATTATTTTAACGTGCCAAAACCACTCAGATATTACGAATAATTTTATCAATCATAATTGAATCAATGAAATTGACAGCCAGTCGCGTTAGTCTTTCGGTGATATAAGATATGTGAGAGCAACTGTTAATATATCTAAATAAATTATAAGCATAATTTATTTAGATATTTATCTATTATAAGTATATCATTTTTATTTATAAATATAAGTAAGAATAAATAGTTCAATTTCAAAGTATGTAGTTACATGTTTGAGTTATTCTTCTGTACGCCCAGCCAACATTATCCGATGCAATTTTGGGTCGAATGGAAGAGATCCCTCATGGGATAAGTCCGCTCTTGTACATTTTTACGATTGAATGTATTATGTGTGCTACTTTGTACAGCAAAGCGTACTATTAAACCAACTGACTAAGATTTGGTTGAAGCCACAGATTTCGATTAGAGTGCTGCTCGAATCGAAATCCTACCTACTGTTCACATTCAATAATGCCGGCATCTCACGATATAATTGAATGAAATTATATATAACTAGCTATCCGCCCGCGACTTTGTCCGCGTGGAAGATTTTATCAAAATCGGTTCAGCAAAAAAATTTGCCTGTATGTTAATCCAAGTCCTAATCCGCCAAATTTCATCCAAATCCGTCCAGCCGTATAGGCGTGAAGAGGTAACAAACATACATAGTTACAGACATTACACACAAACTTTCGCATTTATAATATTACTTGGGATTATCCCTTGCAGCAGTTTTTAATACCCATATAGGTACCCCCTATACTTACAGTTGCCATAATTTTCAGGTATCTAATACGGACAGTTCTATATAAATAAAACGTCAATAAGTGGATAAGTAAGAGGCGTCCACTAATCACGCGTTGTATCCTCTTCTTTGTTTCTTTATCTTTCTGTTTATCTATGAATATTTATAGCTGTCATGAAAAAAATACAGGCCGGTCTCACCTCCGTGATCTAAAATGATAATTCTGTAGATATACAGAATAGCAAAAATGCCCTCACGCCAAATGGACGAATGCAGGACCAATACGGGACATACCGAAATACGGTGACAGTCCCATAGAAACGGGACGTACGAGTATGGCAACATTACATAAACTGGCCCTGACCATTAATAATTTACAACATTATCTTTTCTTCGTCATTCTCAAACACAATACAATATAGTTACATAGGTGGGATACATCTCGTGCCTGAGATAGGCGTGAGTCTGTTGTCTTCAGACTCACGCCTATCTCAGGCTCACATGTGTCTTCAGGATCACTAGAGCCCCAGTTATGGTTCCCGGATATCAACCAAAACGGAAAAATTCCTAAGGGTTACAATTCGAGAGATGGTAGGTACATCATAAGTATATAAATAAAAGAGGTAATAATCTACCTTATAATTAATAAATCGAAAAGAATAATTGTTATTTACTTTTAAGTTATTTAATATTTGGAGTTAAGTAGTAGGTATTCGAATACTAATTGATATCGAATACTTTATCGATAAGAACCCATTTTAATTTTTATGATGAGGGCACTATACTGACCCTAATGGTCTCAAGATGAGTTTCAATACTGTTTTTTGATACAATTATAGGTAATCGTTTTATTAATTCGAGCCTTGATCGCTCGCTCGATCGTCGGTATATGGCCAGAAATTCAGTTATATACCTATTTTTTTTTAGAAATAGGCATTTGTTAACAAACTGAACAAAAAAATTGAAAATAAGTTTAACATTTGTCATAAGATTTAGCATCAGTAAAATATTGGTCCGAAATGCTATACCCTATAAGAGTGGATAGGTAAGTAGGTGAGTGTCACAATTTAGGTCGTAGCTAAAATACCTAAACCCGTAAGTTTTTATCCACCGCGGCCTGTTAATCCCGGTGTATCAGATATAGTCAGAGCTAATCCATTTATATGAAGCAACACAAAATCGCTTTTAAATTAATATCTAATGCTTGTTAGGTTAAAGATGATAAAATTCCTGCAGGCAGCCGATGCCGGCAATGGGTTACACATATTTATCACAACCGTAACCAAAACGCGATAAGATAATATTTGAGATAACACTTACCTATACCGACTACCAAGTTGTACACAGAATACATCGCATACGTACACAATAGATTGATGTCATTACGATATAAAGTTATAATAATCTTTAAGCAGAACTAGTGTGATTAATGACTATAATTATCAGGGTTAATCAAGGGGTGTGCTACATATGGAGGACCGATTTTTCAACAGTCACGTATTGTTGGAATCCTCATTCTCATACGCAGAGTCGGCTTTATCTATAATGTATATATACCAAAAAACTGTGCATAAATATTGCCACCGAATTATCCAAGTGCCATAAATAGTTCACACACGAAGAACAAAACGTCCATCGTCTGCGCTGCCTCTTTTTACAAAGACATCTAAATAACTTAGTTGTTTTTGAAGAAGTAGGTAAACAGTTCTTCAAAACCCATAATATGGGACTTATATATTTCTTTAGCACTATTTATGCACAGTTTTTTGAGATATACATTATAAAAACAGGTAAAGCAGTCTCTGCGTATGAGAATGAGGATTCCAGCAACACGTGACGCCAGAATGCTTATTAATAAATAATATTGACTAACTCTTAAACTACAGTGGCACAAATTTTTTCCTGTCATCTTTTACGTTAGTACTACATTAATTCTGTGCTTTGGGCACATTTTTTTACATTGTCCAAATAGCTGAATCCTACTTCGTGAATTCTAACATTAGTGTAGCGACACACCTGCGGAAGGTACGGCGGCGCCGAGAGTTCGGCTGAATACGCTAGCAGTGTTTCGCAAGTAACCTATGACACATCAGCCAAAATTACGCGGCGTTCAGCGTAGCGCCGAACCTTTCGTCCAGTTATTGTTTCCGCAAAAACGTCTTCAATGTATTTTGCATAGCAAGCGACACATCACGCGACGCGTTACGCCATGGAATGTTCGGCTAACGTAGTGGAACGTTCCTGTCCAGCAATGACTAACCTCTCTCTTTCAGTACAATTGTCTTTCGTGTCTTTTAGTGACCACCAACGACACAGAAGACGACGACACCACGTATTTTCCGTCGCGTAGCGCGCTGAACTAGACGCTGCGCGCCGCTTAATTGCTCGTTCGGTGCGTTTGGTGTGTCGTGCCGACCGAATACTACGACCGATAATTCAGTCGCCGAAGTATAAGCGCAGTATCTTCCGCAGGTGTGTCCCTACACTTACGTAGGCCCCTATTCTTCTCTGCCAGTAAATAATTAGTATTCTTTGACTATAGTCTATGAAGTAGGCAGTAATAGAAATCCATCATATTATTATTATCTCTCTACAAATGTTGTTGTCTTCTTCCCTGATGGATATTAGGTAAAGGTAGTTACTTGTTTGTTACTGTTTGGTTGATATATTAGAACAATTTTGTAAATGGTTAATAGGTTCTTAGACCAAGATCGTTAATAAGTTGGACCTTCCACGTACGAAAGTGGAATGGCACGAATCTCTGAAGGTGAGACCACATTTGGAGATAATTAAATCGGTAGGTACATTAGAATTTGGTTCTAATAATCCCGATTTTCATATGCACAAGTACCAAAGTACCCAGGCGTGATTTATTTAAATTCAACCTAAGTAAATTTTTCAGTAGGATTATCTACTTATATTAAATATTAATGGTTGTTCTTCTTTACATTTTAATAGCAATAGAAATTTAAAAAACAAATTTTTACATTACTTACCCTACACTACCACCTACCTGCAGTATTGTCTCTAACCACTAGATTTTCATCACCACTTGCCTTGTGGCCTTGCGAACTGAGCTCTGTACCTAAAATGGGGAAATTCACAATTGGCCATCCGTCAGTTCTCTTGCCATCATATGTCGAAGTGTCATATGGTATGGGGCGGATTTTCCATTTCATTCAATGACAAGTGTTTTTTCAGAAACTTTTCATTCCACCAGACGTCTTTTCAGACGACTTGTGCTTCTGGTGCACGAAAGCCCTTAACGCCCAAAACCGTTTTATTTGTTGCCCCCAAACGCAACATTATTTAGCCCCTCTATTATTTAGCTAAGGCAAACAGCATACGTCATCGCAACGCGGAGTCTAAGAAAGTCCTCACATGGACCAAAGGGAGCGCGTATAACATGTAGCGCCCGGATTTCTTTTCGGAGGCTGCATGCGGTCTTGCAACTTCCGATGAATTTGGGCATTGCCTGATTTGTCCATCAAGCCCAACAGACGCATACCAATCAGCAAGGTTAGAAACGGTAAGAATCCTGCCTATAAGCATACTCAGCACAAGTATGCTTATCGGCAGAATTCTTACCATGAACGCAGGAGAGCAAGCCCGGGGGCGCGAGACCAGAAATTCCCTGAATGTCCAATCCTACGTATGTCATAGGAAGAACTGCTTGAGCCCTAATCTCGAGACGAATTTCGTTGGTACCTACGTTAAAAAAATTGCGTATTGATTTTTGAAGTTATTCGGTCTCAAAAATAATTCAGCAGGTAGGTAACACGAGGACAACAAAATGAGGACCAAAATTCTCTTCTGATATGACAAATACTCCTGGCCCAGTGACGAGGAGGTATGAAAATAATTTCGTGTCGTGCGTATCCATTCCATAGTAGGAAAATAAATTCACAGCATTTTAGTACTTGGTATAATTAATCCGAAGTTAGAAATTTAGAATAATTTGGTACGATTGGATAGGTACTAGGTTACAGAACTCAAAAACGATATAGAACAAGGGGCTCACGGGCCCGCGTGGTCGAGCCGCTGCGCTGGTCGTAGTAGGGCGCGTGCCAGTCGCTATAAGTACAAGATAATTAATTGAAATGGGTTAGTTCTAAAGGACCACTTGAAATTTTAGATATAAGAAACACTCTTTTTCTTCTAATTTATGTTTATAAAAAGAGAGACATCAAACAATAATAATTACTTGGCAATTCGATTTTCAGAATTCCGTGAATACGGTTTTTACAGTTTGTACTACCCAACTTCTTCATTAAAAACGTAACGTAAACATACGGTTCGAAATTTCGACTTATGCTGCTCTCAACCACTTCATTAAGTGTATGTCGCAGTCAGATCGTCGAATTAGCCATTTCAGATCGTTATGCATGGCACACATTTCCGCTTTTATAGATAACTATGCTGTTCAGACCTAGTGGGCTAGATTGTATTGAATTCCTTTGAATACTACCGAGGAGAATTCGTTACGATCCGCCTAGGCATCTAAAGAAATGGCTTTCAATGACCCGCCTGCCTATCCTAGATAGTCCAGCTGTTACATTAAGATTTCTTTTCAAAAACAACTCAAAAATCTAAGTGTGAATTCTTAACAAAAGCAGTTTCTTTATTCATGTAGCAAAAGTAAATGTTATTGATTAACCTTTATTATGTTTTTCACAGATCATGGCGAATAACGTTTTATTCTCCGTGTTATGGCTCGTCATATTGATAGTTCTCGGCTTCTGGGTGGCGTTTGCAGCGGCCGGTTTCTACATCCTCCTACTCCCTTTCACAATTTGTGTTGAGCCATTAACTGTGAGTACCTCCTTCTATTAATAGTCTGCCAAATGTAAAATGTGTACCTTTTAATGTAAATAAGTATCGACAGAAAAGCTGAGGAGTAATAGGTTAG
Source organism: Oegoconia quadripuncta (assembly GCA_949316235.1). Taxonomy (NCBI): domain Eukaryota; kingdom Metazoa; phylum Arthropoda; class Insecta; order Lepidoptera; family Autostichidae; genus Oegoconia; species Oegoconia quadripuncta. Next base: position 10,386,738 of record OX438754.1, on the reverse strand, counting down.
CATGGTTTGGGCACATTATGAGGAGGGATGAAAGGCACGTAACAAGACGAGTGTTAGGTATGAATGTGGAGGGATACAGAGGTAGAGGAAGATCAAAGAAGGTGTGGGTAGACTGCGTAAGGAATGATATGTATGTGAAAGGGGTGAGTACGGAGATGACGGCTGATAGAGGAGAGTGGAAGACGATGACATGTTGTGCCGACCCCACCTAGAGTGGGATAAGGGCAGGAAAATGATGAAGTATCGACAGCAAAAATAAAAGTTTAAGAAACTAAAACCGGACTACAAAAAAAAAATAGAAAACGAAATGGGAGAACTACAAAACACGGGGTCCTGTTATGAGTCAAATATTATATTTATTAATTAGTAATAAATAAAAAATAGGTGTTTTTTTCTCAAACAATAACGTACCACGTAAATTGATTATCCTGCAGTCGGAGGTCTTTATAATTTAGCGTCTTCATAGCATCGGTTTTCACCTCCGATTGAATCGATTTAAATAAATGAGAAGTCAATTGGATTTGTCTTGATCCATAGAGTAGGTATCCTGGGCCTAAAGTGCTCTATTCTGAATAATAAAGAACAGCTTGCCGCGGCTGCCCGCTAGATGGCGTGGTAGATATTCATTGTACATTACAAATAAATAGTGTTACGAGTATTACATAGGCTAGACCAAAAAAAAAAAAGCAATCCATGTTGATCCGATATCTAAAGCGCGACAGGTCATATGATTGAAAATAGATGTGACAAAAACTTTGATCTGGAGAGTCAGTGATGCCATCTAGCGTGAAATAGCAATTATATACATTGATACCGATTAAAAATATGTAATAGTTACCAAATTATCATGAAAGCTAAATGCTCTAGTGGCAAACTACGTGGATTTTATAGTGTGTTATATGTAGGCAAAGTCGCTCCAATGAAGACGCTAAAAAGACCATATGATTCTGGATTCGGCGGACTAGACCTACGATGCATGTTTATTGCTCTTGTAATGTGAGAGAAATAGATAAAGTGTTTATACAGTTTCAAATGTCCCCATTACATTTTCTATTAATTTTTTTAGTAGTCGGGTTATAGTTTTATGAAGTTTTATTTTTCACTTTTAATACAATTACTTACAAATTGCACAATTACCTAGGTACTCCCGAAAAGCACCTTTATGAACCAACATTGTATCTTATTTCAGGGACTAACGGATTTCTTGCTGGTCGTCGTACAGTTTCCGAGATACTGCGCACAAGCAATGATGGAAGGAAAAGGATTTAATTAAAATTGTGAATCTAGTCATTAATTAATTGAAAGAACACCATAGTTTGAAAGTGTACATTAAAAGGGGTAAAAATCCTACATAGGTACTTGAGAGGACCAACCATCGTCTACAGCCAAAGTAATAAAATAAAATCGAACCCCCTTCTACTGTGAAATTAAGCTCATATTTTTTAATTTTAGTTAACCAACAAATTATATGACCCTGCAACATGAATAAGATTCAAGTTGTAGACACTTATGGGTAGACTGCCGGATTTGTGACGGTCCAGAATATGTTAGGAAGTGGACCCAATCATCGCTGTGCCTGTAGCAAATTCAAAAATCAATAATCCTCGGTTACAAAGCCCAGAAACAATTCATTCTCCTATACCATAAGAAGTAACAATAAAATCAATACCCAACACATGTTTCTGTAGGTACCAGTCACATAGGTACGTTTTAGACCTTAGCTACTAGCTATACGTAGTTGCTCATGAGCCGAAACCAAAACAGAATATTAATGCGTGTGTGCTACTTACTCTATTATAAAAATTTCACCTCGTACATAGTCTCGCATGTATGTATACGCAATGGGAGATACTGATCGTCTATCTGTAAAGTTCTATAGAGTTTGACCACTAACAGTAGTCTCGCCATGAGCCTTGGGAAGAGCCTGGTCTAACTGTGAACTTTTATAGAATTACCTACACAGCTGTTTATGATAATCATTATGTAATCACATCACTCTCTATGCGTACTCGCACTGTGCATAAGATTGAACTGGGTATTGTCAGCATCAAAATGATAAGCCGATGTGGCCAAATTAATTTCAGAATTTAAGAAAAATTAACCCTACATTGTAAATATGTTCATTCTCGGTAGGTACTGACCAGTTTAAAGCAAAAAAAATATATGGCGTAATCGTTAAGGTTATTTTTTTAATTCATAATATAAAATTACTTTCGTGCAATATTGCATGACTTAAAGCATTATGTGTGAATGAATTGATGATCAATCACTAAAGAAGAAACAAAAATTGAGTATGTTGTATGTAATTAAATAGTACTACAAGCTTTATGTACTTATGCACATTTCTAAGAACAATAAATTATTTTAATATATGCAAACGTTTTTATACGTCTCATACGGAGGGTATACCAACCTATATACCGAGGGTTTAGGTCTTATACAGTAGGTACCTGAATTCTGCGCCAGGTGTAGGTAAGTACTCATTATACGAGCAGGTAAGCCTTGGAAACCGCTCTTTTCGATTTGCGAAGCAACGTCTGGCGTGGTCAGTCCTTAGATGTTGATCACTTGTAACTCTGTTCGGTGGAATTTGATGTTTCTGAACTTCTGAGAGTACGACAATGGCGTGTATCGAATAGAGTCTAGACGTGCGTGACCCTAGAATACACATAATGTAATTCAGGTATTTTGTCAATATCAAAAACTGTGCTGTAAGATGTAGATAACCCTCTGGTTAGATAGCCATTGTATTTCCGACATTTTTTGTTCCGAATATTGATATTCCGCTAACGTTTTGACATTTTTTTAATTTTTCGAAATTATGTTTTGTTTTGTGTTAAATTTCCGCGTTTTGATTGACCTTTTTACTTATTCACCGTTGTTTCAAATTTTCCTAAAACTATTTACCGCAATACCGGCTTTTGTCCAGCAGTGGGACAGTATGGGCTCCTAATAAAAACTTATAAAAATATAAAACACTATATCTAAATAAAACACTAAAACTTTTTTTTTATGCACGACGGGTTCGTATTTGACCTCAATCACGCCTGATGTTAAGTGAAGTTGAGGTCGAAGGTCGAACTTAGAAAGCCATCCAACCCGATTTAATCAGGCATCATAACTATCTAAGGAATTACGTAAAAACTAATTGCAAATCTTTAATATTTTCCGAGATAAAACGATTTTAGTCATTTTAAAGAACTACGCTTGACAATAAATCTATTGAGCAAACTTTCACTAGTCATGTTGTATATCCCAATTCCTTTTTATTGAACCCTCATGTATACGTGTTCCAAATATTAAAGTTATAAGTACATGTTGCCATTGCTGAGAAATATTTGATTCCCAAATGAGTAAATCTTCAATGTATCGCCTTAACAGCAAAAGTGAGCTCGCTTTTTAAGTAACAGTAGCGTACGTAACGTACCTACATCCTTACATCGACGGGAGTCATCGCCCAACATGTGGTCCCATTTGCAAGCGTTCCTGCCTGGGTTCATCCTGATGTAAGACTAGCCAGTGCACACACAGCTCAAAAAACGACCCAGTCCAGTCCAGCGAAGGAAGACGCTCATATCCAGGTGATACTATAGCCAGCGAACCTATGCCTAAATAATATTATAATGCTCGGGGGTTTACTAAATTTTCAATTTATTTAGGTACACTCGGGGAAAACAACAATTCTTCAACAGTTCAACTTGGCTGAAGACTTAGGCACGTAACATAATGGGTAGCCAAAAACTTCTATGCAGGTAACACGCTCTACCATCAACCAATATACTAAACATGTACAGCTTTGGTCCAATAAAATTTGAAACTTGCCTCGACACGAAAAGAAGAAGAACATATACATAGGTACTCCTATCCCACTTAAAATCGAATACGCGCTTTCCGTTTTTTATTTTGTTAAATAGGTTTACAAATCTTGTTAGATCGCTTAGAGGTAATGCAACCTTATGTAGGTACGTATATTCGCTGTTCCGTTGTTATTATCATCAGATAGATTACATAAAAATAATTAAATTGTAATACAAGAAAAAAAAACCTTAGCGAAAGTGTAACCATTTGCTCTAAATAAAAGTTGATGCCTCAAATAGAAGAGAAGATGCCTAGCTTACATACATTGTAGTATCACGATAACCATCCCAAATTGGGAGGTCAGAAACATCCCAAACAAGCGCTTAGGAGTGCAAAGATAAAGGGCCTTCTTTTTCCCCGACTACGGGGAAAGGTTATGTATGTATGTGGGTATGGATGTTCCATCATAGCGATTAAACTACTGGACCGATTCTGACAAATGATGGGTCGTTGAATTCGTTATAATGTCACGAGTGTCATAGGCTATCAAAGAAATAAGATATGGTACCTATGCGCACCATGATGACTCGAAATGTAAAAACCCTCCGCCTCCGTGACTCAATGTAAACATTGGGTTTACGTTTCGGAGGTCGCGGGTTCGACCCCCAGCGGGGCACATATTTAGTACTCGGTTTGGTTGGTGGTAGGACATATTTAATGTCCGCCTGGCAGCTACCACCATCTTATCTAAATCTGCCGCCAAACAGCAATGTTAATAGCATTGTTGTGTTCCGGTTGTCAGAGATAAGATAGCCAATCCCCCAAATAAGATGGGGTTTCCGGGTCAGTACGCTACCACCTGCGGCCTCATCTTCACTTAACATCAGGTGTTATTGAGGTCAAGTGCTAACCCGTTGTGGATAAAAAAAAACCCAGCACGACATTTCTTTTAATTGAGGATAATTCTGAACTACCTGATCCAATTTGAACAAAAGAGGTGTCATTGGATTCGTCTTGATCCATTGAGTAATAATCCTAGGCCCTAAAGTATAATAACTTCAAAGGAAAAACAATAAACTGCTATATTATGAATAATAAAGAACAGTTTGCCTCGGCTGCTCACTAGATGGCGTGGAAGGTATCGATTTTACATTACAAATAAATTTATTCTCGGATTTTAACAGGTTCATATGATTGTATAAAAATACATGGGACGATAAAAAACCGTGTCTGGAGAGTCAGTGATGCCATTTAGCTTTGAGTAGCAACAAAACATAATTTATGAAAATAGTTTGTCGCCGTTCGATGGTGTGGTATATACAGATTAATTACTCAATAGGGCGCTATGCAGTGCGTAGTGTCGCCGCTGCCCTCTAGATGGCGTAGTATGCGTTTTATACATAGCGCTGTAGAGACGGTCATATGCTCCTTACAGAATGATTGAAGAATGTCCAAGTTGGAAAAATTGTCATTAAAAAAATGAGGCAATGTTAGATTCGTTGTAGCCCAGGGAAAATGCGGTAAAAAATTAGCTTGGCTAGACATCATTCAGAACCTACTTATATAATTGCTATATTATAGAGATGTAAATTAAGCCTAAAAAAAACGAGCGCTTAGCCTAGATTTTTTTAGAAAACCCTATTTTTAATTTGTATTTTAAATAACTATAAATACTAACTGATATTTAATTAGGTAGACTTTTGTTAAACACAGTTAACTTATTGATGGATAAAAACGAAGCATGTTATACAGGGTGTAACGGTTAAGTGTAGTCATATTTTAAGGGCTTGTTCTACCCATCAATACGAACAACTTTTACTATGGGGGCAACTTCGAAATCGCGAAAAAAAAATCAGCTGTTCCATAGAAAATTTCAATAACCTCCCGATGCAATGTATGAAACAGCTGATTTTTTTTTCGCGATTTCGAAGTTGCCCCCATAGTAAAAGTTGTTCGTATTGATGGGTAGAACAAGCCCTTAAAATATGACTACACTTAACCGTTACACCCTGTATAGTTAGGCATGCATGTGTTTTAGCTGAAAATGTCGTCGAGCTGCATTGCTTATGAAATAAAAATGAGAACTAATATTTTGTAACGATAATTTCCCTAAATGTTTTAAATATAAAGAAATTCCCATCAATTGAGCATTTTTTTTTAAAGAAACACATTTTTGAACTTTAGCTTATTTAGTTAGGTACTCCCTTAGTACTTCTAGGACTACAATTTGCGTATCGTACAAGGACTCATATATACTGCGTATCTCAGAAGAAAGGAGACAATTGAGGATTCTGAAAACGTGTATTACTAGTGAGACCATAGTGGTCATATTATATGAGTCTATACTTACCGTCTTTTTAGTTGACTTTTTACGCAGTCGGGTTTTTAATTTGGTGGTTTTACATGAAATATTCTTATGAATTTTATTTACAATATTGTATATTCTTCCTAGAATACACTCTGTAGGTACCTATTAAGTCTAGCAATACTACTGGAAGCGATGTTATCTCGGAGCAGACGTATCTGCATTTCGCACAGGAGGCGCTTCTGTTAGATTATAATCACATGAAGAAACAAACAGCTAAAGATCCAATTTTAAGCCGCGTGTTAAGATTTATACGTGACGGGTGGCCAGACCGCTGCGATATAGTTCATATGGGTCCTTATTATAATAGGAAATCGGAACTTTACGAGGAATTAGGTTGTACTTATAATGTGGGGGCACAGGTTGGTAGTACCGGCGACATGCAGAAGTAAGGTTTTAAATATAATACATGAACCACATATGGGCATCGTACTTGGATTTTATGGGCCCAATTTATGGTAAGACATCTAGTTGTAGTAGATGCGATGTCTAAGTGGCTAGAAATAAGTCAGGTCTCTAGTACTGCAGTCCCGGGAACGATAAACAAATTGTTTGAATTATGGAGCACATTCGGAATACCCAAGCAAGTGGTAATTGACAATGGGCCACCCTTCACGAGTAAGGAATTTAAAAATTTTGTAAATATTATTAATAATATTTTGAGCACATATTTACGGCGCCATATCACCCCTCCTCTAATGGGGCCAGACATATGAGAATACGGTCAAGACAATAAAACATTTATTAAAAAAACCGCCACAACCGGTCAATCTGTAAATAAGGCCTTAGGTATAGTTTTGTTAAATTTCAGAAATACAGAATGTAATCAAGCTATCTTTATACCTAGCTTAATCAAATAAAATGTTAGATAGATGTCTGTCTTTATTAATTCCACAATACACATTAATTATAACATGCGAGAGCAACACGACACGCGCGACGGTCATAGTTTTTATATGAGTGGTGAACGGATGCGTTCAGTCACAGCGCAGTAAGGTACTATTAAATCAATAATCAAATAAAATTTCTACACCATCCATGTTGTGTAAGGTCTCTTCCATGCGTTCCTGAAAAGCTTCTGTCGATACTGAAAGCCCAAAGGGTAACCGTTTATATCTAAAGTTCCCAAATGGAGTAGAGAAGGTAGGTACATAACTTTGAACTTTCAAGATCCAGTAATACAGTCCAAAATCCACTGTTACAATCCAATTTAGTAAAATATTTATGATGTGTGTGAATGTGTGTTAATAAATAAAATACAATGTGTTGTGTAATTATAAAGTAGTTCATCTTGAAATTAACTTAGATCTTGTTTTTGGCTTTTTAGTTCTCTTTTTATATCACTGGCAGTCATGTATTTTAAAGGCTCATTAGACCCACCCGGCACCCACTCCGCACCGCCTCGTCGCACGGCGTCCACTCGTTGTAAACAGGTGATACACGGGTGGACGCCGCGTTATCACCAATAAACGTCGCGCGGTCAACCAGCGGACCTAGTGTCGACAACCAGTGGACCCCGCGTGGTCAACGAGTGAACGTCGCTTGGTCTACGAATTTTCGAGTAGTCTGTTAACAATTGACACTTGTCTACACGTGAAATCATTCGCGGGCAGCGCGCGGTCCACTCGGGACCCGCGCGTTGGCAATGCGCAGTCAACGCAAGGTAAGCATGCGAGCAAGGAGTTGTCACCGAGTGGTTCACTCGCCGTCCGCGCGTGGAGGGCTTACGACTAAGGCGATCGTGACGCTACGGAGTTGATGTAGTGAGCGCATACCCATTATAAGTCCATAAAAGAATACTAACCGCACGAGGCGAGGCGGTGCGGAGTGGGTCTAATGAGCTATGACCTTAAATAATCAGTTTTTTATCAATGTCCACACTGATGGAGTCGCGGGTGGAAAGCTAGTATTTAAATACAACTATAGTTGTGGCTTGGTGTACCTAATTTTGTTTAATATTTCAGGGAGTAACGGATTGTTTGATGAAAGGCATAAATTTTCCAAAAACTTGTGCTACAAGGCTGGTTGAAGGGAGAGGATGTTAATCACTCCAAGGGCAAACGTATTGACTAATTATTTACCAAGGGGTTACCTATCCAATTTTTAGGCTTGGCCATTCAGAAGTCAATCTTTACTGTGATTTTATAAATTTTTTATTAAGTAGGTACGATTAATTTTCAATTATTACGTTTGTTTTGTATTCTTAATGTAGTATTTATTATTAATGTTTTTAAATCTTGCTTATATTGAGAAAGGAATAGCTCGACATGCACCCATGTCTCGGCATTTTGCAGACATATCTAAGGACCCCAGGCATATCGATTCCTCAAAGATTTTGCGGTTGATTGGCATAATCCTTCTTGTAAAAGTGAATGTTATAATAAAGCGGTTCAGTAGTTTTTTTATAATTTGAATCACAATATCTCTTCGATTGGATTGTTTCCCCCTGAAAGAGCCATTCTATTAGTGTGAAGACTTCATACGTCAGCTTCGCTACCAGTACCCCTACCATAAGTTATCGTAAACTATACTCAAATTCTATACAGCGCCCCTGGCGGTTTATTTGTAGAACTTAAAATCACACCCTGATTAATAAAGTCAGACAAATCTAGGGTTGCCAATTTTCACACCACCATGCAAAATAGCAAGACGTTAGAAATATATATGTCGTGACCCCAGCAGAACCACCATAAAAGATCGACATCTAATTAATACCAATAATTAAACATTGCATCTTTGTAAATGACAAAATTAAAAATTTCGAATCGGTATCAAATCGCCTACTCCACATCTACTCACATGGCTTATTTTATCCTTCGATATTGCCTCTTTGTACGCAAATTTACGTATTTTCTGCGGTGCTGTCAGATGTGGAAACATCCGGAATTGTTAAAAATGTTAGACGACGTTGTTAAGGAAATACTGATTATAATAACTAACATTAATTTGGACAATTCGTCTTGGATCCAGGCATCGTTGCCCATCTGATTCGGTGGCCTAGGTGTCCGCAAAATTTCGAGTGTATCTTTACCAGATTTCCTGTCATCAGTAGGTACATAGCACTCGACCATTGTGTAACAAAATTTTGGCTCGAGTTTCCTCTACGTTAGAAATAGTTTATTTATATGAAGCTATCGATGCTTGGCTTACCTATAGCTTGCCCGAACACTGAGCCCCCCCATTTCCCTTACATCACAGAAACAGTGGGAAAATTGGTACGGAATAATCTTATCGAAACGTCTTCCAACTCTGCAGAGCGTGCTCGCCTCCTGGCTGTAGGTGTTTGGGAGTCTGGACTATGGCTTCAGGCATTACCATCTCACAATATAGGCACACTACTCGACCGCGCCACCTTTCGAATTGCCACGGCCCTACGTTTGGGAGCACAATGCAATGCCTGACACCTGTGCATTTGTGGGCACATTGTTGACCCACTCGGACACCATGGGCTATCCTGCCACTGGAGCGCTGGACGCATACCTCGGCATGCAGATCTTAACGATGTCATCCGGCGGGCCTTCACATCTGCTGGTGCGCCGGCCATTTTGGAACCAGTAGGCCTGGCAAGTGATGATGGGAAGAGACTATGACTCTTCTACCCTGGAAGTTGGGACGCGCTTTAGTTTGGGATGCAACTTGTGTCGATACGCTTGCACCGTCCCATCTTCCAGTAACGTCTAATAATGCAGGATCTGCAGCCGCAACCGCTGAGAACCTCAAACGTATATTTTTGCTCCATTTGGGGTGGAAACCCTTGGGCCGTGGGGGCCAGGCGCTCATTGTCTTTTGCGAGAGATATCTGAGCATCTGATTCAAGCTTCAAGTAATCGGAATAGGCTGGTTTCGATTTCGCTCAGAGGCTAAATCTGGCTGTCCAAAGAGGAAACGCACTTAACCTCTTAGGCAGGTTTCCGTTTCAGCAAGATCTGGGACAAATTTTTTATTTGTGTTTTTATTAGTGTGTTTTATATACTTATTATTTTTTAATTTGTAAATGTGTATTTACAAATGTGTGTTGTTAGAAAAAGAAGCAAAGTTGAGAATTTCTTTATAATAAAATTTCTTCTACATAAACTGAAATCGAGGAGGGAAAACGGAGAACGAGTCTACAATGCATTACTTCTATTCCAAGAAAGTTCGCCTTTTGTGTATTGTAATTGCTGTTCTATGTTTGTTCAATGTATGTTTGTATACTTATATGCAATAAAGTGCTAAAATAAATAAAATAAAGTTCAAATAAGAAAAATATGCAACCCCATTGTAAAATTTCTTGCATCTGTTTTATATATGGGGCACACTAAAAGTTTTGCACTTCTAGCTAACCGGAACTATTTGAATTTCGAATGTTATATTTTTTGAAACGACTTGCAACCTTCTTAGTAATAAAAAAAAATGGCGGGAAATCATTTGTCAATTGTTTTTTATCACACATCAAAGTTAAAATGGAATTAAGTCGAAAAGATTTTAGAGCGATGATTTTTTATTACTTTAAAAGTTCTCCCTCCGCAAGACTGTGCAGCTCGTGTTCAAAATGCTTTTGGGAGAGAAGCACCTTGTTTGAGCATCGTGAGGCGATGGTTTGCTGAATTTGAGAGAGGTCTGGTTTCTTTACATGACGAATTTCGTGAAGGGCAGACATCAACTGCCCTCAACGAAAATAATGTGGCTAATGTTAAGCGGCTAATTGAAGAACACCCGCGGATTACCTATGAGACAATTAGAGGACTATTGGGTTATGAGCCAAATCCAGAAAATTTTACACGAAGAATTAAAAGTTCGGAAACTTTTTTGTCGTTGGGTCCCTCATGAACTGACAGCGGAGTAGAAGCGGGCTCGCGTGGAATGGTGCTCACAGATGCTACTGAAGTACGACCACGGACATTCTAATGCTGTTTATGACATTGTCACAGGAGACGAAACGTGGATTTATTGTTTTGAACCCGAAAAAAAAACAGCAATCTTGTGAATGGGTCTTTAAAAATGATAACAGGCCAACAAAAGTGAGGCAGGCGAGAAACGTTGGTAAAAAAATTGATCGCGTTTTTTTTCTCAGCCACGGGTTCATCTGCACAATTCCACTTGAAGATCAAAAGAGTGTTAATGCCGAGTGGTATTCTACCATTTGTTTACCCAGGGTGTTAGAAAAACTTCGCGAAATACGACCAAAAATCCGCGTTCTTCCACATCATGACAACGCTTCTTCACACACGACCAACAAAACAAAGTCATTTTTAGCTTCCGAAAAAGTACAACTCGTCACCGATCCTGCGCAGAGCCCCGACCTAGCACCCTGTGATTTCTGTATTTTCCCCAAAATCAAAGATTTAATGAGAGGTTTTACTTTTACCAACTCCGAAGAGGCAGTGATAGCGTTCAATCAGCACATAGAAAACATGCTTTCAGATCTGTGGTCCTCCTGTTTTAAAATTCGTTTTTAAATGGTTCGATCGTATGAAAAAATGTTTAAAATGTAAAGGAGAGTATTTTGAAAAGCAATAAACATAATATTTTGGTAATAACATGTTGCTTTTTTAAGTTATGCAAAACTTTTAGTGTGTCCTACGTACAACTGCGGAAATGGGGAAAGATTATTTTGAAAATCTACGCGCGGTGTCTGATGTAGCTTAAACTAGATAGATTAGGTATGTAATTTGATTTACAAGCACATTAAATTATTTTGACCTACTAGAGGAAACGAAAATAACGACACATTGACATTGTAATTAAAATGACCGTATATTATTGTTACGAAAGTTCTGGAGAGTTACACATATATACACAATTAAAAAGGATCATTAAAGTATCGTTTAGGATGTTTAAAACTTACAACACAATTTATAAGACACTCTACTACTTGACCAGAAAATTCATAAAACTAAAATAAAGTCTATAAAAGTAAAAAAATTGTTGAAAAGAGCATTTTTAATGTACAGCGGTCGCGATGAGGTCATCGCAAAGAGATCTCGTGCCATAAATATGTATATACAGAAAGGTTACAGTATCTCATATTCGAGGTAAACACATACGTTATCGACTATTGGATATTTTATAATGAGCGGCATAAACGACAAAAGCCCATATATATATGGTCTCCAATGGGTCTTTCAATGGGCCAAGTTGAAGAGGATGCAACAAAGAGGATGAAGATGGCTAACAAAAGAAAACTTCATTTTATTATTTCGCGATTTTTTTTTTTTTAATGCACGATTGGTTCGTACGTGACCTCAATCACACCTGATGTTAAGTGATGATGAGGTCGAAGGTGGAAGCGTACTGACGCGGAAACCCCAATCCATTTGGGGGACTGGCTATCTTATCTCTGACAACCGGAACACAACAATGTCATTAACATTGCTGTTTGGCGGCAGATTTAGATAAGATGGTGGTAGCTAGCCTGGCGGACATTTAAAATGCACATTTTCACGAATTGAAAATCTAATTATATGTGCAGTTCAAATCAACGAATCAGTGCTACAACTTCATTCACAGAATAAAAATAATATATCATAATAATATTATTGTGTACAACCTATTGGTTTAATAAAATGTACTTAGCTATGTGGTTAAAGGGTCTAAATTGCTGTTCCTGGCATCACCTTATATAGAGGATATAAGTACACGACTCTTTAAAGTTCCGAGTCTTAAAAAAAATCTGTGAATGTTTAATAAAATGAAATTTCTCAATAGGGTATTTACGCTACCTACTTTCCCATCAAGTCACATAAATTTTGGAGAGCCTGTATATGCATGTATTCTATACAATATATTTTGGACAACATAGAATAGAATTAACCAGAAAGCAGAAACTACTTTGATCGGAATCATTGACTGAACCCATTTCAACTAATTTTTAAAAAGTTTTATATGTTTCATACTTAATTCGAATAAATTAAAAGCTCACACAAGTTGGTACAAAGAACAAAAAACCTCACGCACTGCATGACAAAGCGCATTCTTGCTAACCCACAAGCTCGACACAAAGTTACATGTATACATAGCTCCACAAGCCTATGTGGGAGGTCTATGTGCAGTACTGGGCGTTCTTTATAAATAAACATTTACACCAATCATCTAGTCCCAAACTAAGCAAAGGTTGTACTATGAATACTAGATAAAGGATAAAATATACATAATTTAAATAAGCATCCAAGGCTCGGGAACAAAAGATCGTATTTATCACATAAACAACTACCCCTCGTGGGATTCGAACCTGCAACCATTGGTTTTGCAGATAGGGCAAGTGATGTATAGCTAGCTTCCTTTATCATTATATCCATATGACGACCGATGGGTGTAGTGGATCACTATCCACCTGGCACCCACCTTGCCTGCTTTCATTTGGTTGAGTCATTAACGGAAAGTCTACCAAAACCCCCATTTTCTAAATTTTCCTAGACATGACAAAAGCTTTTGACTATGTGGGCCATAAAGATTTTTTTTTCGTTTTATTCTCTCCTCTAGGAGAAGGCAAAGGGATCTAGCCCATAACAGCCATAAAGATTTAGTACTCAAGCTAGAGAGATACGGTATCAGAAAATATTATCCTTGAACAACCATTTACCCTAAAGCACCCTAATGAGTGTTTTTAGGTCAGACTTTAAGGTAAATAGCATTGTTCCTCAAGGGAGCATCCTCGCACATCTACTATTTTTGATCTATATAAGTGATCTGCCAAGCGCTATAATACATATTTAAATATATAATTTTATTGAATTTCACAAAGGAGTTATACATAAATCAATATATAATGCTACTACACTCCTATGACTCGATACTTATAACAAAATGCGAAACGTTATGGAATGACTAAATAAAAAAAACTTGCATATAAATATAGCGAAAATACTATAGAAAAATAGATTATTATTTCCAACATCATATCGACCATTATTTGAACTGAAAAGGACATATTGATTTAATTCGTAGGCAATATATTAGATTTGTCTCTACACTAAAGTGTCCTAGACGAACTATTTTAACAGAAGACGTCTTAGCAGCTTAGCTACATTTTAATGATGTGGAGAAATTCAGCGAAGTTGACCGAGAATTTAAAATGCAAAAAAAGTATATTTGAGCAAAGCAATAAAATGACTAGTGCAGCTTTTTAAACGGCAGTAAACCAGTTTAAAATATTTAAATATTTTTTCCCTGCCCTGTGTCCATAGCATACATCAGCAACTTTGTTAACTTAGGTACACCGAGATTATTGGTCTGTTTTCCCACTAGGCATGTAGGGCACAGTATATACAGGGCGTCCCAAAGTTATGGGACATGAAGGGGAAGTACCTTAAATATTGTAGATAGTGAATTTTGCTCAAAGAAGACTTTATGTTATTTTTAAAAGTTAGTAATTCTGCATTCATAGATTTTCTAAAAATTACTTGCTTCGGCTGGGAATCGAACCGACTTAAATGTGAAAAAAAAAACACCCTACTTTTATGATGCCAATCGAAAGAATAGCTAAAAAATAATAACTCTGCCTAAGTAACATAGTATTTTAAAAGAAAGGAACAACATAAAATGATTGAGTCAAATTTCAAGAAAGTTATTTATTGCCGACGACGTTCGAAAAGTAGCGATATTATCATTCCAAAGATAGCATTGATTATTCGTAAATAAGTACCCACTTCATAAAATAGGTACTAACATAGTTTTCCTTATTATAAGTGCACGTGTAGATGAAATGATAACAAGAGGGATCACATTTTGAGCATTTAATTAATTAATTTACAAAAAAATACCTACTTAATTGACTACGGCAGTTTCATGTATGTTTTTTATTTGATTAAAATGATTAATTTCACGTTGTTCCTTTCTTTTAAAATACTATGTTACTTAGGCAGAGTTATTATTTTTTAGCTATTCTTTCGATTGGCATCATAAAAGTAGGGTGTTTTTTTTTTCACATTTGAGTCGGTTCGATTCCCAGCCGAAGCAAATAATTTTTAGAAAATCTATGAATGCAGAATTACTAACTTTTAAAAATAACATAAAGTCTTCTTTGAGCAAAATTCACTATCTACGATATTTAAGGTACTTCCCCTTCATGTCCCATAACTTTGGGACGCCCTGTATATTTACTGCATAAAGCTCCTTGTCATACAGTTATTTATAAAAATAATGTTTATTATATGTGGATACTATTATATAATCAAAGCTACCTGAATCCTTAAAATTAGTACAAGGCGAAGCTTATAAGAAAAAAATATTAAAATGGCCAAAGGAACGATTTTATTTATTTTTATTTTATTGTAATGGCAGTTAACATATTTGACATTGATATTGGTAATTTGATTTTGTATTGTATATCCTTTGCAAAACTTATAAAATTGCATGAACAAAGATTTGCACGCCTGTTCACGGGCTGAATACTTCAAAGTGAAAACTAAATTTACAATCCTTTATGTATTCATGCAAATAAATGATTTACTTACACATAGAGTTGATCGTTGTTCTGACAAAGGGAGTGAGGGCAGGACCCCTATTCTCGCACACTCGACATTTGTCTATCGATAGACATTGGCATGTCTATCTCTTTCACACTTATATACGTGTGTAAAAGTGACAAACCTATTGATGTCGTTCGACATTGAAATCTCGAGTGTGCGAGAATAGGGGACCTGTATCGTTGTCTGTGTTAGCAGCAAGCTGTATCTACAAATGTCCTATCTAAAGGAGTTGTCAAATCTAGTGGGGTGTGCGAACTCTCTGGTTAATTTTATTACACGTCGTATATAGTTTCAGTTTAGCAATCAATAAGTTATAAGTTATAACCGATAAGCAATGTGCGAGTTTTCACGACTACGTGATTATTTTAATGAATTATAGAGGGACCCTTATCAAATATTTTGTAAAACTATTTTTATTTTTTTACATGGGTACTTTTTGACCATTGATTGGTCCTTCCATGGGTATTTTTTACATGGGTACTTCTCACGTGAACGTAGTAGGAAAGCAAAACTCGCACTTCTACACTGAGAGATAATAACAGTTACTCACAAACAGCAGGAACACTGCTAATGCGATGTGTCTTATTTACTACCTTAAAACGAAAACGACAAGTTGAAGATATGCATTCCTCACACACAATAATACAACATTTATTTATTTAACACACATTTAAAAAATACTCATTCGTTTTTAACAGCACTAATTATGACATTCACGGATTCCAACAGGATATTGGCCTGGTCCATACACTTGGCAACGATGTCTCTGTAGAAAAAATAATAAATAACCGATCAATGTATCCTAATTAGTAGGTAAGTAAAAAATACTTGTTGGCATGTTGCCTATAGACTAATACAACAGAAAGACCGGGGTACACAAAATAAAGGTCCCTGTTAAAACACTGCCACAGTTAGCGCTCCAGTACACGATGCGCTGCGCACCTCCGTACTGTGATACATGATGACACAAAAAGACCGCCACCGCGCCGCCGAAGCATGACTTTGCCTTTCCACTATACTGTTTAGTTTTTCCATTTTCCGTTAGTAAGTAAGTAAGTAAGTAATAAGTACGATCTTCGTAGCTAGCAATGTATTACTAAACAGTATGGAGTGGAACGGTTAAAGACATGCTTCCCCGACGCGGCGGCGGCGGCGCGGCGGCGTGGTGGTGGTGTTTATAGAAGTGCGGTAGCGGCATCGTGTACTGTCTGTGGCATCATAGAGGTCCTGCATAGTGTAAGTATCGAGACACGCAGGGCAGGTTGATCGGTTACTTTCCACCAAATGAGCTGTTTGCTCTTTGTCACATACTATTAAATACAATATGTCTAAAAAACTTGTTGGAATCTAAAGGTCTTTTCTGTTCTACGACTTTTATTCACTCTCGAAATAATTATTAAAATCGTATGGAGAGATCGCATTATTTTAGTGAATTACCTACTATAACCCCTTGGGAGTCCAACAGAGTTTTTGTTACATTTTATATAGAGTAGAAACGTTAAGTGTATCCAGGCGGTTGTCCCGTTAAGAGATGTAGAAAAACTTTATGCTGATATCGAAACACGGCCGTCTCTTGAACAGATTTACATAATAACTTCTATATTAAAAATGAGATATGTCCAAATTGTTACTGTTGAAGCTATTTATCGACCACTGAAAATGCTCAATAAACAAAACATCAACGCAGTTGGAAATGTTTGCAAGAGGATCTTAACTACACAAAATACAACTGGGACTATGTTAAATAGATAGGTAACTCGCTCATTAGTAACTCCATCCATACACATACAGTAAGTTCCACCACTATTGAACAAAAATAGTTAACAAATTTAAAATAACCTCCGGATATAGAGTACGTGTGTACTACAGTCATACAAACCGGTCATTGCTAAGTGTATAAAATTAATTAACAAAACACTGATTTTTCAGCTATTATCAACGACGAGACACTACTGGTACAAAAGAAAAAACAGCCAAATAAACAACCGTCAACTCTCAAAAAAACTTATATTTCTCTTACCGAGAAAAAGGAAACTGAGTGAGAATGAATCCACCAGTTTCCGTTCCGGGAAACTATATTTCTCTCTGATGAGGTTAAATGTGTCGGACTTAACCCAGACCAGACACTAACTTGGTACAGTCACATCGAACAGATAAAAAAAAAGCAGAAATAGCTATGGGTTGCCTGTTGGCGGCTTGCGGGCTCTGGGTAGGGTTTGACACCTATATCTATATTCTGATTGCACTTAGTGAGACCTCATATGTGTATGTCCGAAGTCAGCCATGCTACGGTAGCTAAAGGTTGACACCTGGGACAATATAAAGCTATCATCTAAGCAAAAACCTAAACATGTACAGGTCGCACGTTGGTAACAAAATTATTATTCTTTCAGATAGTCAAGGCAAGGTTAGATTGGAGTGCACCCAGATACTAAACCGTCAGGGTTAATCTAATTCTGTAAACAATCCGTCATTGTCATTAGGGGTATCAGCACCAACAGACGATTGCTCATGCTATGCTCTAGTAACCAAAGTGACAAACTTTGGTCTAATACATCCGGATTAGGCTTTGCGAAGGCTCTTTGCAGCGTTTCTTTTTTTAATAAATATTAATATATGTTTTTTCCTATAGGCAACGCTTTTTCAACAAAAATACGACCTGGACACACTTGACTTTACCACCCTATACATACCGACAGGATGATTAGTAAAAGATAGATCATTTCAAGGTGTGATAGACCGGATTTGCAACGAATAAAAAATATATATTAAAATAGTCAAAAAAAAATTATAGTAAAAATATTCCAAAAAAAACCTGATATACCAAAAACTTATTTAGAAGTCAGTGCCAAAAACCGATAAATCTTCACTACTACTTATTCTGGATGTATTTGTTACAGGTCTACTATATTACCTATACCTTAAATATATTTATTGTTTTACCAATCAGCCTATATAAAAATAATAAATACCTCACCTGTACGCAGCAGAAGCATTGTCATTAATACAAATCTCTTCTATTCCTGCCTTTTTGAGTGAAGATTGGATATTATCCTCCAATCTATACTTTTCCCTGTAGTATATACTGGAAAACAAAAAAAATATTATTAATTATAGATTAATAGATCATCTGCCTATTGATCTTTAATAGGTTATCTGCTGCTTATCTATAGATCCCATTTCTTAAAAAATAATCAAATTTTCCAAACTCAGATGAATATGTGAGTGAAGTACGCCTATTATGCATATTTATTGAGATATGAAGATGTCTGAAACTGAGGAATCGGCCCCTAAGAAATATTGTAATAAGAAGTTTAATGCGAAAATTTCATTTTTTAAAATTTTGTTTTAATAAGTTATCTATCACTTCTGAAATTCTTTGTTTGTGAACTTATTTGTTTTATTCACTGTATTGTGAGCATAAAATACATTGGAATATGAAATTCTTGTAATTGATAATGAATAATAGATCGGGTTACACCATGACGATAAATGATCTTGATTGTTTCTCAAACAAGGTATTAAGTCATTCATTATGCTTTTATTAGATCAAGTAGTGATCTATGAATGACTCGCATGTGAAATTTGTTTACATAGTCCAATACTATTCATACGCAATTAATAGTTACGCAAACAATAATTTATCTGGGAAATCAATAAAATTAAATCAAATCCGGTTTGATAAACAATGAATAAACATAACACAAATTAAGTTTTCTCATCAAATCATGAATATTTTTTGCTTATTGGTAAACTTAATAGTGGATGTAACTAAATAAAAAATTATCGATAAATGTTCAGTAACTGACTGAACATTTATCGATAATTTTTCATTTGAGCATTCTGACTTTTAAAGCTTAATATGACAAAATATTGTACAGCAGAAGTTAGTGATGGTGTACAAGTGAAGGGAAGTGTAAATTAAAGTGCGTAACGAAGCTTTTGGGTTCCCACAAGAAGCCGCCAAAATCTTTGTAAAGCATTCTGCCACTTTACTGAAGAATGACTTGACTGTGACTAGACTCTCTATACGCCAAGTATAAGACGAATTACTTGTTTTGACTGAGACTGACATATAAACTGAAGAAAAAAGAGAAATAAGACATGGCTGTATGGTCTTAGATCCCTTTGCCTTCTGAATAAAACTAAAAAAAAACATAATTCCATTTAGTATCATCATCTTCTTGCCCTAGTTCCTATTTGGTAAATATGGTACTTTTAGTAATGCATTTCATTTGGTATTCACGCTTAGGCCAAATTGAGCTATCACCTTTGAAAAATTTTAAGCGAACCAACCACTCACGCGTCAGAAAGCATGTAGGTAAGCGATAGCGAAAATTACTGTAGATCATAAAGGTAACGCAATACTGCTATTACATTTTGAGAATAGGCATTTTACCGGTAATCTAATGAAACACTTGACTTACCTGTTCAAAGATTTACCTATGTTATTAATACACAGGTAAGCTTCTTCAGCTTTTCGCAGAATCATTGTTTTATCATTTTTAACTTGATCCGAATCACTCATTATTTTAAGAGTCTCCTTGCTGAAAATTAAAATATAGCATTATACACATGCCTGCAGTTTAAATATTTCGTCGAAGTACTATAATGCCTCTTCTCCCTAGGCACTATTTGCATCACTTCATACAAATATTATCGGAGGATTCCCCTACAATGAATCACGTACGTTTCGGCTTCTGGGATGCTTTCATGCACGTCCGCTCGGCGAAAATTTATACTCGCCCAACGTCAAAACGAAAAAGCGACGCTGTTAGACGAAAAATTCACTTGGGTGAAAATTTAGCTATCCCGTTCAAGGATCACCGTAAGTTTAAATTTCGATCGGACCAGTATAAAATATATCTACCTCGGGAGCGTAAATAATGGATCGCCCTATTCTCACCTAAATCTAAAACGAATCTGATTTTTGTTTAACATTTGATTTCTGTTTTTGTTCAGTTTTCAGTTCACGCTGTGCTTTATTTTAATGTACTTTTTGAATTGATTGTTTAAATACTGCTGAATAATAAGCTGATGTTATATGAAAACCATTTCCATATTGTTTTTATTTTATAGAAGAAAAAAAAACGCGAACTCAAAAGTTACCGATGACTGATTCATCATCTCAGCCAGTAAACATCCCACTGTATAGATATAGGCCTTCCCTCGTATAATGAGGGAGTATGGGCCATAGTCCACCACGCTGGCCCAATGGGAGTTGGGGACTTCACATGCTTTAGAATTTTTATTTCTCAGGCATGCAGGTTTCCTCACGATGTTTTTCTTCACCGTTTAAGAGCAGTCAGGATAAATGCACATAAGCAATTAAATTTAAAACTCATTGGTTCATGGCCTGCTTGGGAATCGAACCCGGACCTCCCAAATTGGGAGACCGTGTCTTAACCGCTGAGCCACCGAGGCTCCGATGTCCGATTATAATGACCCAAAAATAAGGTTTCTATAATAGCATAAAACTTCTGGCTGGACTTTCCCGTTACAACGATGTTGCGTTGAATGTGACGGAATATACATACCAATTTAACAAAATTTTGTTTCGAAATTGTGACCTAATTATGGGCACCCTGCTTTTGTCCAAAATCAGAGCAAGGTCCATTTGTCCAAGTCCCAAGTCATAACCAATAGTATGCCAATAGACAAATCGGACCGGGTTGAGCGAGAGATGATGGAAGTAAGAAAGTAAAATCCCGACGAACGTTAAAGCTTGTGGTCTGTCTGTGATTGGAAATGCATCTCAATGTAACGGTACGTCAGTACCATATTAATTCTGTGGTAACGGTCAACTAATTTACTCTTTTTAGTATTCTTCAAGTTTGTTTTTAAGGCTACCACTTCACACACCACCGCCGCTGTCAAAGTCAAATGTTACTTGTATGTAATTTGATGGATTGCCATTTGACATTTAGAAACGCCCCGAAACGGCGCCCCTGATAGATTATATTTTATTGGTTAATATTTATCGGCCGCGCATGAATTCACCCCTGAAGACATCCTGAAAATGACCTTCGTTTACTTTGTCATGCACGAAATCTTACTCGAGACCTTCTGTATGGCAATTCAAGTTAGTAATAACCCTATATAAAACAGTAGTAAGTTATACTTTACTTATTTATTGCTAATTATATTTAGCAATATTGTCTATAATTAATAATAATAAAATAATCAGAAATAATCCTACAAGCGTGTTTGTCAAATAACTATAAATTGAAACCCCTGGAAGACATTTAATATTAGTCAAATACACCAAATAACAGTGGTCAAAGCTAATATGTTCGAAATGGCTGAACCGATTTTCATCAAACACGCTTTTAGTCTCGTTTAGTCTTTCTCTTTCTCGTTTAAAAAAAGGTACTCAAATCGGACCGATCTGAGATACACCCGAACAAAAACTACACGAACGCGATTATTTAAAAAAGTAATTTACCAGAAACTGTTGACTTTAGCAAATGTTTCTTTAATTTCAACTATTAAGCTTCCGAAAACCCAACCCACTCCATTGTCATTTATATCAAGTTTCTGACGTTCAATTTTGCTTTCATCGTGATCTACTTGTTGAGTTTCAACATATTCTTCCTCATTAACATAATCATCATTATCAAGGTGTTTGCCATAATACTCGTTCTCAGAGCAATATTCATCGTCCGTAAAATAGTAATCATCATTCTGAGAGCCGGAGTAATCCAATTCATGTAATTTTAATGTTTCTCTTATAGATGCTGCTTGCTTTATTCTTTCTTCAAATTCTGGCCATTTTTTAAAGCTTCGCACGAACTTTGGTTCCATACTTTTTTGGTTAGAGTCACAATAATCTTCAGGATCACTTTCAAGATTATTAGTATTATTATGTACGATATTCTTCTTTTGAAGTTTCAAACTATTGAAAAATGTAGACTCTATATCAATATTTCTGATGAATTTAATTTCCTTTTCGGGCTGCCTAGGTTCCTATAATAAGAAGAAACAACGCTTAAATTACTTCATAAAATGGAAATTTAAATTCACATACATTTTACTTTTATGCACAATAATAATTGTACGTCGATACAATTATGGGAACGTATTACAGGAAAATTGTTAAAGAATTTCCCAACTTACCTGATCCGATTTTCTTTTCCTTAGTCTAAGATTATATGATTCGCCAGTTGTATCACTTACACAAATTTTATCTTGCGACTCGTTTAACTTTTTATTTTTGTCAGTTGTGTCACTGTGATCATCACTTTCCTCATTCTGTATTTGGTCGATAACTGTGGAATTAGTCATTGTTTAAAAAATGTACAATTCGTGAAGCGCAACTGAAGAATTTTTACCACTTGGCCGTCTACGTGGTCTAATCAGCTGCTTCTACCAATACAATGTCGATTTTCATAAACTCACTTTTAAGATAACTATGCCAAATGTTATGGACACTAAAAGATGCAGTAATTTTTTTTAATAATTTATTTGTCAAGACAAACCAAATAAGCCGAAACTTGATGAAGTTCGTTTGTTTTTATATGGAGTTTCTGTAGTGACCTTCCTGCTCTATCATCACGCAAGCTACACCATAACATTTTCATCCGATTTACAAACGTATGCAAAGCTTAAATTTACATTACAAACTCCGGGGCAAGTGAAGCTGTATAAAAGCTTGTAATAAAGAGAGAAATATATCGTGTCTGTACACCGACATAATTGTCCGCTGCAAAACACTACGGAGGGCTTTCATTAGAGGCGCTTGTGCGCTAACTGAGTCTTTATTACAAAAATCAAATACTTCATGTATGGCAAAATCGAAACAGTGAAAAAAAGTTGCAAGGTTTTACGTTTTTTACGTAGCAACTTTTTTATTGAGTAATCATCATGTTCTAAAGACCTTATTACTGAAAACTCGGATTGCTTTCCTATTTTTCGGGAACGGAGATAGTCAACTTACTTTGTTGTAAGAAATAAAGGTATTACCCGACTACGGCGAGCGTAATGTTATAGTTTGTACCTAGTTAGGCCTGATATAGAATGGCGGCACAAATCAGCTCGTGACTAGATTAGAAAGATTCGCCTTTTGTATATTTTTAATATGTACTGTTTTTTTTGTTGTTTAATATGTATGCTTATATGCAATAAAGTGTTAAATAAATAAATAAATAAGAAAGAAAATCAGTTATGAAGATTTTGAAGACCAAATAATTTGAAAAAGAAGACAGAAATAGAAGAACTCTTACAACTATGACCAAATAACATAAAATATTTAATGAACAAACAGCAATCGAAAGAGCAAACGGTCAACGCCCAAACACTAACTGCGATGCACAGGAGGGAATTGAACGACGAAAAATGACATCAACGGTGGAGCTACAACAAGCATCAACATAGAAGTAGAGGAGGTAGCCTCTAAGCAATTAGGAGTCCGTGTCCAGGAATATTCCGGCCAAAAGGAACCAAGGAGACAAGAGTTATCCCGGCCCGTGAAGACCAGCTCAGTTATAGATCATCGTGATAGCAGTGTTGCAGACCAAGTCATCGCCCTACGAGTATTCTTCGGAAATTATTTTATGTAACTTCGGAAATTAACCTATATGTAATAGATAATGTTTACCTTACTTACTACGAGTCTTTCCAGTTGGTAAATTATAAACTAATTAGGTCACGCATTTATTATATTTTATTTTCTCGACGTGATTAATATGTATAACCATGCCAAATTACAGCTTTCTAGTACTAAGAGCCTTCTGAGCTAAGTCTCGTACTGACTGAAGACAGACAGACGGATATGACGAAACTCTAAGGGGAACCTTAAAATCGTACAAATCCCGTGAGTGTCACAGAGTATATGACATCATGATAAATCCAATATGGCGGACGCTTCTGATCAAAAACAACGCCCCGTACGAGAAACCGCATAGAGACCTCCGTCCTAAGTAAATTGGAGTTATTTACTCTTGTTTTATGTTTTTTACGTATTTACATAGGGCATATAACTCGGAGAACTGATAGCCGGTGGGACATTAAAGTTGTCAAGTGGAGACCATGCACGAGGAACCGTAACGTAGGACTTCCATTAACAAGTGTCGCGGGAAATCGCTGGATGCAGGCTGCTTCCAACCGGTCAAACTGGAATTCTATCAGGGAAATCTATGGGGGAGGCTTATGTTCAGCAGGGGAGCTTGTGCGCGAGTAAATGGTCTCTAATTGCCTCCCTAAAGATTTAAGGTAACCGGGTTCGTGTTCCATCAGAGGCAGACCATTACCTCGTTCTGTTAAATTCGTAGTTTCATTCTGA
Source organism: Oegoconia quadripuncta (assembly GCA_949316235.1). NCBI lineage: Eukaryota > Metazoa > Arthropoda > Insecta > Lepidoptera > Autostichidae > Oegoconia > Oegoconia quadripuncta. The sequence continues at coordinate 10,361,846 of OX438754.1, read as the reverse complement.
AATCCTATTCGCTTATAGTATAGCTTGCAATAATATCGCCATTGACCGAGCCACCCTTTATCACGAGACCGGCACGGTCCCGGTCGCTCGCAACGCCCACCCCCATATTTATATATATATATATATATACAGAGTGGAAAGTTTCAATGGGGCAGCCAAGGGAGGTACCTTAATCGTTGCAGCTACAAGAAATTGGTCTTAGGAGACTATCCATAATTTTTCAAAAAAATTTCATTCCCATTCACAGATTTTCAAAAAAATGTACGGTTAGCAAGAAAATTACCATTTCTCACAAAAAAATTTTTTGATGCTAATCGATCCTGTTTCGTATGCTGATCAAAAAGTTTCATGGGCCCAACTGAAGTTTCAGTACTAGAAAAGTTAGTTTTCTGAAAAAAGATTTACTTACCTACCTAGTTCAAATTCATATAAGCTTTAAACGAACTTGGTTTTCTTTTTATAATGCGTACTTTCTTTTGTTGCTTATGTCAAAATCTGATTGCGTGTGGTGTGCTTTTGCGAGTAGGTACTTTTAGTTATTTTTTGCAAAAATGAGCTCGAATTCTGAACGTTTAGACTTGCTGGAAGCTTATTTTGTAAATAATAAAAATTCATTTGCTGCGTTGCAATGGTACAGGAGGAGATATCCAAATCGACATGTACCAACCAGAAAGGTTATTACAAACCTTATAAGAAACTTAGCCGAAGGTGGTTCTTTTAAGAAGAAATCTGTACGTCAACCATTTGTTTTAGACGAAAATTTGGAAATTTCCATTTTAACATTTAGCGACGACTCTTGAAGATGTTTCGGGAAACGCTTCGACTAACGAAGCGTTTCCCGAAACATCTTCAAGAGTCGTCGCTAAAGAAGTTGATGTCTCGCATACCCTGGTACTGAAAGTATGGAAGAAATATGGATATAAATGTTTTCGACATGGGCGACTAGTTCAAGCTTTACATACAGGGGATGCCGCTCGTAGACTAGCTTTCTGCAGATGGTTAAATGGGAAAATAAGTAGAGATATGCAATTCCTTGATTACATATTATGGTCTGATGAAACGAATTTTTCAAACAACGGTATGTACAACCGGCGAAATAATCATTATTGGAGCCAAGAAAATCCTCTCAGACTTTGGGAAACCCATAATCAAATTCGATTTTCTTTTAATTGTTGGTGTGGTTTAAAGGGAAACGAAGTAGTAATGGTGGAATTTTATGAGGGCAACTTAAATTCCGACACTTACAATAACATAATATTAGAAAATGTATCAAACATTATTGATAATCTACCATTATCAGAATCACGAAGAGTTTATTTTCAACATGATGGTGCTCCTGCACACAACAACCGAAACACTCGTTGTTCTTTGAATAGACAATTTGGTGAGCAGTGGATTGGGACTCATGGCCCTGTTTCTTGGCCAGCGCGTAGTCCGGACTTAACGCCGCTTGATTTCTTCCTGTGGGGCTATTTAAAAAATGAAATTTATAAAAAGAAATATGACAGTGTCGAAGAATTAAAAAACTCGCTCTGTACAATTTTGTATGGAATTCATCCAAATAAATTATTGGCCGCCACGCGGTCAGTACGAAAACGAATACATTTATGCATTAATCAAAATGGAGAACATTTTGAGCACCTTATATCATAAAGTTATTAATAAAAATAATTATTATTTTTCAAATAATTTTATTGTTTGATTGCATATGCATCTTCTTAATCATTTTTGTAGCTACAACAAAAAGTTACCTCTTGTTATGGCCTGACAAAAAAATCTAAGTATTTTAAATGTATGAAAAAAGTTTTTTTTTGATTTCTGACTTTTCTAATACTGAAACCTCAGTTGGTCCCATAGAACTTTTTGATCAGCATACGGAACAGGATCGATTAGTATCAAAATTTTTTTTTGTGAAAAATGGTAATTTTCTTGCTAACCGTACATTTTTTTGAAAATCTGTGAATGGGAATGAAATTTTTTTGAAAAATTATGGATAGTCTCCTAAGACCAATTTCTTGTAGCTGCAACGATTAAGGTACCTCCCTTGGCTGCCCCAATGAAACTTTCCACCCTGTATATATAATATTAAATATTACGTTTTATTTTAAAAAGCTACCTACTGACAGTTTTATTGTATCCTATAGTGTCCATAAAATTTTACGACGTTCAATAGATTTGTCGTTAAAAGAACCGTAAAACAGCAAATTTTAACATTTCCGGTAAATGTGACTTTAATTTGAAACAGTAAGTAAATGTGAAATATATAAAAAATGCACTTACATGACATTTGAGTGACGTTTGCTGAAGGGTCCTGAATGTTATCACTAAAATTTTCATTATGACTAGAATCCATAATGGGATTTTGAATATCATGCAACAGTTTGGATAAAGATTCAGCTGCAGCTTGAAGATCCTCACAATTTTTGAATGCTGCCTAAAAGATAATATTAATATGCATTAGTTAAGTAGTACATAACGTTAAGTATCATAATAATATAACCCTTATTTTAAGAAAATCAATATTCTGCTAGGACGTCCACTCACAGAGTGGACGGACAACCTAATGAAGGTCGCGGTAAGTCGCTGGATGCAGGCCGCCTTCAACTGATCAGTCTGGAAATCTAATGGGGAGACCTATGTTCAGCAGTGGACCTACTCTGGCTAATAAGTTGATGATGATTTTTTATAGCACAAGATAATGCCTAGGTACTATGAAATGAAATTCCCACAAACCTGCAAAGAGTTGATCAAATAAACACCGTAACTATACATTTCCATGTATTCATGTGCATTTAGATCTACATTAATTTTGCCTGAAATACAAATACATATAATTTAATACATACACAGAGACAAAATGTTTCAGATATAATAAGTTCATGCGGCGTCCTCGTTCTTTTCAGAAATACATATATATGTAAAATGTATTACCTAATGCCAAAGAAACTAACCTTTGCGATCACTTATTTCATATAAAGTATTTGACAATTTCTGTCCTGCATCTACGATAGAATTGAAGTTCCTATATTTTAAACGGATACATTCAGTTGCCTCATGTAATGTCCATGGTGGAGGCATCGAAGGATGTGTAAATTGTGGAGGTTGCTGCAAAATTTGCGTTAAAGCTTCTTCCATTATTTGAACAAATCGAGAAACCCATTCATCACATCTCATTTTTAAGTACTCCTCCATCATGTAATTAGTCACTTCAAACATGACAGTATCAGCCATAGGTTCTAGTTCAACATCTGTGATGAAGCTTGACTTTAACTTACTATTCTTTACACTTTCACTCTCTGAATCAAAATTACTTGTGGAATTCGATATTATTCCAGATGTCGATGTTTCCTCAATAACAAGCTTATCCATAGTAAGGGTTTTATTCAGATAGACACTACTACTTGTTTCACTATCGTCCATCTCGTCATAATTTGGTTTGCTTGTTAATTCTTCGACTTGCTGACATGTTTGCTTCTCGACTTCTAAATTATTTTTACTACTCTCTGCTGTCAGTAAAGCTACCATTGGTGCTTGTGGAGGTTTACTGTTTTCATTTATTTGTTCGGGATCATTAGTAGAAGATCTTCTAAATTCAATCGTCTGAGGTCTTCTTCTTCTCCATTTATATTGTTTTTTATCTATATTATTTTCCAATTTTTTACTTTGACTCAACGTAGACTCTTTGCCTCGGTTTAATCGAATTTCCCGTCGCTTTAAAATTGTCGGGGCAATTTCTGGGTTAGATAACTCTGTTTGAACTCCAGCATCCACCGTGTCTTTAGTTGGCGCACATTCACTGTTGGTTTGAGTATTGGTCTTTTTCCTGGGAACTAAAGGTGGTTTATTTGGGTTCTCTACCAATAAATCATCAGTGTTGGATTGAGTTTCTTTATTGACTTTCATTGAAGTAATTGTTTGAGGTGTTTCAATTGTGGCGTTAAATTTGTTAGGTATGGTGATATTAATCGAAGATTCAGGAGGGTCCATAGGTGATTTAAGGCTTCTTGACTCATGTAAAGTTGAATAAGTTGAAATAAATTCCTTTAATTCTGGGATCGTAAACATAGGACTGTTGATGGTATTTTTGTATTCGTGCAATTTGCCATCGTTGGAAAGGAGAATCTAAAACAAAGTCATTTAAGTAATTAAAGACAAATGAAATGACCACTACTTGTGTGGCGCATTCCAGTTTTATGAACTTGGACAAATAATGATTCAATCTAATTGCTTGCTAATTTGTATAAAATAGTACCAGTACATATAAATTTAAATTCAAAGATTTTGCTTGTATTGATAAAAGATCAATCATTATTATTTGTTTTACGCCTTAACCCTGTTTCAACGTATTAAGCACTGGCCAGCTAATTAAAGACATTTAAATTTCTTGTTCTTAATTTGAATAAAAAATATTACTCCCATTTTATCACCAAATTAAAGAAAGTCTATCAATACTACACTTATTTTAAAAATTATCAAGCAAGGGTAAAAATAAAAGTTGTAATTCATCTACGAGGAAGATCATTCTGAATTTTCATAGCAAACGTTGATCTCGTACAGAAAGATTGCCCATGACTTGCAATGTTCTAAAGACATTTAGTTGGTTGATTATTGTAAATATGTTTAAATTTGTTTTCTTATAAATCCTCTTCTCTTCAAATTAGCTGTGCCCAACAGGGTCCATGATGATCTATATTTTTATTTACACATTGTGGAAAAGTATTAAGTACAGACATGGTTATATATGCCATAAAGCATTTTAAGAAGTACAATACTACAGAAAACGTACCTATAAAGTCAGCCCTAGGAAATAACCGCGTATAAAGAATTAAGAATTGTTTTGTAGGCAAAAAACGTGAAGTTTATAGGCTCAGAGCTTATTTACACATTAGACATGTTTGGTTAAAGAGGACCGGGAGGGGTATCTGCAAGAACCCTAAGGAGGCGTTTTCGTGAGGCAAACTTGTTTGGGAGGGTATCTCATAAGGTACCTCTTTTGAGAAAATAAACACGTGAGAGAGATTACAGGTTACAAAAAAATATGTACACTAACAGAGCACTCTTACTGCACATGTACTTTTTCCGAATGAAACTAAAAATAATTTGATCAATTCAGATGGAAAGCAATACTTAAGACGTCCTCCTAACGCAGAAAAGCAGCCGAACATGGAGGAGGAAATATAAAAATGTAGGGCTGTTTTTCTAGTCATAGTGTTGGGCCCGGTAAAAAAAAATAGATGGCAATATCGACAGACTTGTTTATAAAAATATTTTTGGAGTAACTATTTTGCCTTATGCCAAGGAAACTTTGCCAGTGGTCTGGCGTTTCAAACATGACAATGGGCGAAACATACTGCAACAGTGGTAAAAACTTTTTAAATACATCTACAACCGTCTTGGATTGGTCACCCTACAGTCTTGACATCAGTCCCATACTTTTGGTTTTAAGTGAAAAAACAGTAGCATTGAAACGTACAACTAATATTCCCCAAATTTATGAAGCTTTTACGGAAATGTGGGAGCAAATTTCAATATAAATTTGGATCAAATTGATTGCATCAATACCAAGGCGGTGTCGGGCTGTTATAACTTCAAAAGGGCATGCAACAAAATATTAAAAACCTTGCTATTTTATTAAATACACTTTTTTCATTACTATTCATGTGAATTACAGTGTTTCACAACACTACTGTATTTTTCTTTACGTTTACACGTTTAAACAAATCGACCTCGCATTAAATAAATATAAAAAAAAACTTGGAAAAAATATGACTTTCAAATAAATTTCACCAGGGATCCCTAAGAATCCCGACAGTCGTAGATCAATTTAGTTAAAATTGAACTACCTATGGCAATGACTTCTATGTCAGTTACCAAATATGCCCTATTTTTTTCCTTACGGTAAAAAAATTATTAATAATCTTATTAGTACAATATGTGTGCGTATAATATTAGTACTTTATTATACGCACACCAACAAATATTGAGAAATAATGGAGAAGTATTAGTACTCATAAAATTTAAGACTTACCGCATGCTTATTTTGCCCAGCTAAGTTCATACAACAATTTAATATGTCAGATACATCGTCAGCTGTAAATAAAGAACATTTAGTAAGTACTCTGTAATATAATAGACACTGAGGGTTAAAATATGTATGATTTAACAAAGAGCCGGAGTATGTATACATACAGCATTCCATCTAGCCTGCATTCGTCCACTGCTTAGTACAGACCTTCCCTAATGCGCTATCAACACCCGCCCAAGCCTCTACTTTGTTCATCAAGTCGCTTCCAATAACTTTTGTCAAGCTATTTAGAAAGTAGTCCAGAACGCCTGCCACACAGTGGGTACGTCAGCTTACTAAACTTGGGGTCATTGCATCCTTGCTCTCTTTGAATTGTAGACTTAATGCATCAGCAGCCTATTGTCATCGTTAGCTAAGTGGCGCTGGGGGGTGTAACATTAATAAGTAAGGAGACTATTAAGGTTTACCAGATAGTTAAAATTTGGTAGTTTCTTCTTTCGAAGAATACCTCTTGTCCTTACTAAACTTTAACTAAACTAAACCTTAAACTTAAGGTACTAAACCTTAATAGTCTCCTTATTTATTAATGTTACACCTAATGACGTGTGGTTTCGGCACTTACAAAGAATACGATCAACCCATTTCTTCAGGTGGATGTCGTAAAAGGCGACTATGGGCGATGGGCTCGCCACCCGTCATGCGCATTTCTGTATATTTCAAAAGGTGAAACGTGGATGTTATTTCAAGCATTAAACTTTTAATGTTTGAGATATCTCTGTCCACCCTATTTGGGATAAAGATCGTGACATTATGTATGCTAAATAAACCAATGCTCAGTTTCTGTAATTATCTTACGAATCCTTTTGCTTAATACTTTGTTAGGTAAACTCACGTTTAACCTCCAAAACTATATGGGAAGTTGTTTATTTTTGACGCTGAAAGATGACAATGTTAGTCAATGACCCCAACGGTTCTTCAAAGCAAAGGTAAAAAGAGGTACCCATGACAGCGGTTCCAGCGTCGATTCGCTGCTGAAGAAAGGCGACGGCGCGTTGCGCGCGGGGTGACTCCGAGACACCGGCTCGCAGCCCCGACAGCACGCTCCACGGCACTAACAGGCGGCACGCGTCATCTGCCCAGACACCACAATATTTTATGAGTTTCTATTCGAAAGAAAACATGAACTTTGGGTGGCCACTCAATATAGGTGAAATGCGCCGATGCGAATTATAATTCTCCCGGCCTGTCTCTGTTATTTATCAGCCACAAGCTGGAGACTGTTGTAATAACAAGACGTAATTAAAAAAAAATGCACTCAAGAAAGAGCAACGAAATACTGATAATAATACCTAATATGTAAAAAGAGAGAGGAGGGAGGCCTTTGCCCAGCAGTGGGACAGTATAATGGGCTCCTAAAAATAATATGTAAAAAAAAGAAAACTGGCCACATTTGTTGTAGGTACAGAAAGAAAGTCTCTTTCTTTCTGCCGCTCTAAGCAACTATGACCGTATTAATGTGTTACGATGTGAAGGGAGCTTACACGCAAGGCGTATTCGTTCTTAGTCCATAAGATAACAATGTATTTCTAACCTCTTAACCTTGTATTTTTTTCTTGGTCATGATATTTCGAAATTCGTCATGGACCACACGGAAGCAAAATTCATGAAAGTATATATGTATAAAATATATATAATTCCTTACCTGAATTTAACAGCGTATTTAGGAAGTTTAAATGGTTTAGTAATATATCATTATCAGCAGCAATGTACCATATATCTAATTCTACATCAGGGTCGGCAAGATTTTTAAGACTTGATACATCTAAATTTAATTTATTCCCACGGAAATGCATGTTTTCCTGAAATGAAGCAATTAGATATTACATTTTTTTACTTTTTTGGTGTGATTATGAAAATAACCAATTTTATATTGAATGACTTTGTACCTCTAACCAATTGTAATCACCGTCACTGTGACACAACTTATCCTTAATTTCATTTGATGCATAACTTTTTTGCGTACTACTGGATGCCATTTCGAAATTCGATATTCGCTTAGAGTTGTTGGCATTCCTTAATTCTGTAAAACATGCATATTAATGAATTTTATTAATAAATTAAATTGTAACAATTACCATTGTAACATTAACAAAAACTAAAATTTACATAATAGCATTAAAATTACCATTCATATTATCGTGATTTCGTAACTGACGATTTCTTAATAAAAGCCTTAAATCAGGACGTTCCGAGTTATTATAGTTATTTCGGAAAATTCCTTTGTGCCCAAATGTATTATTATTAAATCTGAAACGTTTATTTCCTCTTTTATAATTATTTGGTTTCTTTTCAGAAATCTCATTGAACTGCCTAAATACACTGAATGAATTATTCTGTATAGCCACATCATGAGCTATGTTGTTATAGCCCACATTGACAGATGTCTGAAGACCTGGCGATGATGTATTCTGCAGTGTTAAATTATTATCCCGACTACTGCACGATACATTGATAGATGTTTGAGCTTGAGTAACAAGAGGAGATACTGCAGGAGCTATAAAAATTTGATGGGTGGGTGGCACTGCCCATACGTTGGTATTATATTGCTGCGCTGGAATGCTGAAACCCAATGGTTTTGCAGAAGTTACATCACTTGTCTGTACCATAGGATTGTAGGCAGGATTTATAAACGGAACCAAATTAGACGGTTGCTGCTCTAGACTATTTTTATTGTACTGTGTTGGTTGATTCTGCTGATCCAAACGTTGACTATTTCTGGAAACATTGGTGGTGGAAACAAGGGCAGTTGGTGAGTCTTTCCGTTGAGGACACTCTTCTAACGGTACTCCGGATTCATTTTGAAACGTCTGTGTCCTCTTTTTAGTTTTTTCGATCTGTTGAAAACAAAAAAGCATTACAAAGAACTGAGAGATTTAAGAATTGATCCGAAAAGTCATTCTTATAACATATGGGACCAGAGCGCTCCAGCACTATTATGTCCATTGACAATATAACTAAAATAATAACAATAAGGAACAATATCCTTGTATAATCAATCAAATAGCTGAGAGAGTACCTAGAGAGAGACCAAGGAAACAGAAGAACTGAAAATGCAGGAAAATGTTGCCTAAAAAAGTAGTGAAATATAATCAAACAAAGATAGAGCAAGCTTTTCAAGTCATTTATAAATTTGCTACCAAACATGGGTAATCACAATGATATGACATATAATATCATTGGGCACTCACAAAAGCACACGGTAATAAAGATTGGTCAGTGCGCCTTGTAAAGAAGCATACACGAAAAGAACAAACAGAATAAGGAACGAAGAGACAGGACATAAGTAGTAGAGCAACCTACAAAATAACACATGTGAAGTGGAAATAAACTGGTCATGCCATAAGAGGATTTGCAAATTGGAAAAAATATTAGAACATTATACCAAAGTGACTTTAAAGAAAAAAAAAGGCGACAATATAGCCTCTGGGAGTGTCAATGGCGAGTAGCAACAAAAAAAGAGCAACTATAAATTGAAAATTTCTCATCACCATCCCTCCATTTCTGTGTTTGTCAACTCTTAATAATCTTTAATCATAAATCTATATTTTTCTCATCACATATTCAAGGTAGTACATCAAGTTTCGTATATATAAACAAATACTAATTTGTGTTAGACTGATGCCCGAGCTAGGTTAGTTAGGGTCTGTACGTTACCACCTTCAGCCTCACCTTCACTTAACATCAGATGTGATTGAGGTTAAGTGCTAACCCGTTATGCATAAAAAAAAACAAACTACCTGCGAAACAGGTCATCAGTCATATCATCACTCCGTTAAGTTAACAATAGTTTTGAGGGTGACTGATATCGCTCTATAGTGAAGGTTATACATTTATTCTTATCAGCATTAAGGGTTAAAATGGTTGCCAGCAACCAATTAGGAACCTTGCTGAGATCATACTGGAAATGAATAAATACCTCACATCAGGTATCAGCACTTAACAGTAGAGCAGCATCATCGGCGAACCTAAAAATCTTGCCGTTTTAAAGTAGCAAAATTTATAAACCATTAATATTGATGAATAATAAAATAAGGTATGGCCGAGGATACTGCTCTGTGGCATGCCAAAATTTACTGGCAATTTGCTGCTAGACCACGTTGAGAGCGATCCTCTGACTCCAAGACTCTCCATCTTATCTACGAGGGTAGGAATAGAGGCGGTATCAAACGCTTTTGGTGACGTTTGTTGGCGTGCAATAATCCCGGCAATTTACTTCGTATTTCTAACGTTGCGTGAGATGAAGCCGCGCGTTTTCCTTTTAAGCGAATTGCTCAAGTGAGCATGATTTATAAGAATACTAACTAATAGACAGGGCACAGATTAGACAATAGTATGACAGTACAGTATTCAGGTAGATATTGGATATTCTGTTATGCTACCTAAATTTGGCGGGTTGGTTGGTAGTATACACAAAAGCAGCAGCACCTAATTGTGATCCTATCCCATTCTCTAATCAAGGAGGAAGTGGAGATATACATTCATTCTTCCGTCAGTGAAACTTTTTAGTATGCTTAAGTAGAGTATATAGATTACGATTGACAAATAATCCAAAAGTAAATTTACCGACAATTGGATTATTTGTCCATCGTAACCTACATGAATCACTTTATTTACCACACTGCAAAATATTACCGATAGATGAATTATTGTTAACCTCGCCATACAAAGAAAATCCTTATTGCTAGGGCTATGTGTTCCTTTTGATTTCTGAACTCCATATGAGAGAGTACTTGAGAGAATATTTCGCTCCGATTATGGTCGTAAGATGTTTTTCATCAATTGACAACCCGAACAACGCCCGGTATTTAGTAATTTCTGCAAACTAAATAATTACAATTACAAACGCTATCTCAACTGTACGCAATGCGTAGTGCGCATGGTTGGGTTGGTGTTTAAAATTCAATATTCAAAGAGGTAAACATTTCGTTACACTAGTGTTAAAATATAAACTTTTGTGATTTTTCTGTTCTGTAAAAGTGTTATCTGTGGTGGCAAATAGATTTACCGTAAAGTCAAGTAATAGTGAATGACGGAAAAGTACCCGCCGTAAATAATAACAAAGATAAGTAACAAGCTATTCAGCTTCAAATTCTTTGGATGGCAGCCCTCCACAGAGACCTGAGCCACGGGTGTTCTTCTTTGCAGGAGGCTGAGTTGGAGCGATGATTTGACATCTTACACAACAATTTGTAAATCATGTTAATAATATTATGAAGCGTGCTAATTACGTTAATATGACGCCGACTTCTTTCAGTGTAAAGGTTTCCACTACCGCTGTCATCACAATGGTCCCCTGGTGGGTCTTTTGGTTCAGGACACTCTTTTAAGGATACTCCTGCTTCATTACGCAGCTTCTGTGTCATCTTTTTAGCTTTTTCGATCTGATGAAAATATTAAAGAAAGTATTCCAAATGACTGTGAGATGATATTTTGGAGATTGTCGCCGGAATTAATTCTCATAGGACAGGGTACCAGAGCTATATTTATTTATAAATGTGGATTTTACAACGAACACACTGAAAACAAAACTATTCTCATAGGCTCATAGCACAGGGACCACAGGTCTAGCACTATTAATTTAATATTTATTATATATTTAGTCGACCGATTGGTGTAGTGGAGAGAGACCCTATCAGCGAAACCTATCCCGCGAGGGGCAAATATTTGTGTCATGAACACGAACATTTATTCCCGAGTCATGGATGTTTATATAAATATTAAAGTATGTTTATCAGTTACCTAGTCCTTATACATAGTACAAGATTTGATTTGCTTAGTTTGGGACTAGATGATTGTGTAAGTGTCCGAAATAATTATAATTACATTAAAAATTTAAAAGTGTGGGACTTACAACGACCGTAATGGAATTATAACTTATAACAGTTATAACTAAGTAGATACATAAGAAATTTTTTGTAATTTTTCTGTTTCTTATTGATGGGATTGTTATACTTACATTATTAGTTTTGTTGTATTACTATTAATTTTATGTAGTGCTATATAAAGCTAGTGGTTTCGCAGCCCCTAGTTTTAAAATATAAACTTTTTGTTTTTCCGTTACGCAAGTGTTTTTGGTGGTGGAAAATAGATTTTTCACCCCATATCTATTCGAAATACGAAGATTTTTTCTTCAATAAGTGCGCCCAAAATGGTAAAAAGTTCGTTACACCAGTGTTAAAATATAAACTTTTGTGATTTTTCCGTTCTGTAAAAATTTTATCTGTTGTGGCAAATAGATTTACCGTAAAGGCAAGTAATAGTGAATAACGGAATTCTACCCACGGAAAATAAATAGCAAAGATAAATAACAAGCTATTCGGCTTCAAATTCTGCCCTCCACAGAGGCCAGTGCTCTTCTTTGCAGGAGGCTGAATTGGAACGACGATTTGTAAATAATGTTAATAATATTTTGAAACGAGCTAATTACGTTGGTATGCTGCCGGCTTCTTTCACTGTAAAGGTTTCCACTACCGCTATCATCACAATGATCCCCTGGTGGGTCTTTTGGTTCAGGACACTCTTCTAAGGTTACTCCTTCTTCATTACGCAGCTTCTGTGTCATCTTTTTAGCTTTCTCGATCTGTTAAAAACATTAAAGTATTACAAATAACTGTGAGATGGTATTTTGGAGATTGTCGCCAGAATTAGGGCGCCATAGGTACCAGAGCTCTAGAACATGTAATTTAATATTTATCTAATATAAAGAATTTCATATAAATATAAACTTAATAAAAAAATAAATTTATAAATGTGGATCTTACAACAAACACACTGAAAACAAAACTATTCTCACAGCACAGGGACCAGAGGGTTAGCACTATTAATTTAACATTTATTTAAAAATGTGGAACTTACAACGAACGTAATGGAACTATAACTTAACTAAGTAGAGACTACTAAGCTCGGCTAAGCTGCCGCCGCCGCTCGTCCCGGTTGTATTTAATAATGGAATAACAATAGTAAAGAAAAACGCGCGAATTACGTACATGGATTTGTTACTGGTAAACATAATTATACAATTGAAACGACATCAGTGAGATGTCTGCCGACCACACACCGCTCCGATCAGGGGAAAAGCAGCTGCCTACTCGGATTAAAGAATTTATAGCAGAAAAGCACCTAACTATTGAACTGTAAGAGCAGATCAGATGTCCAACATTAATGACCAAAAACGAACACCCTAGCAGATTACTTGCCCTGGTGCACAGGTCAACTTAAGGGCGAATATCAGACCCGATTGGAATGTACAGAGAAAGGAGCTTAGAAATAGAATATTGCACATCATAGTTCTTAAAGGGTCACGGGTATTTCAAAGCCAAACTTTTTTCTATGGCATTGGCCGATTCACCAAACTACAATTGTGGTGACGGCGAACAATCTCTACATCATATTTCTTGGGATTGTGTAAATTGGAGGAACAAACATGAACTCATGCTTGACAACAGTAATCCATTTGGTGTTCTACGACGGCTCGGTCTCAAGCCGACATAATTTCCTAGAATTCAAGCGTTTATATCATTCTAATTCTGGCAATTTTACTTGCGGTAGTCTTCTGCTGCCGCCCCGCGCACTGCATACAGGCGCAGTCCGTGGTGACGAAAGCAAGGGGCCGAGCTTCACTCGACCTCCATAGAGCTGACCTTGTGCCGTTTTGATTTACACTCAAGGAGGGAAGTGAGAATTTCCTATTTCTACCTCCACAACTTATTTCCTTCTTTAATTAGTCTGGGGTCCAAGGTAGCATTAGTCACGTGGTGCACCGTCTACCTTCAGTAGGTAGACTGTGGGAGGAATGTAGAGGTGGGATTATCATGTGCATCTGGCTTGAGTTATCCTTTTTCAGTTTTCAACGAAACCAGATCGAACATTTAGTTAAAAATGTCAAAACTCATAACCGAAATCCAAAAATTTGTCACTCGTAAGGGATTGCAGATATTGCCCAATATGGGGATCACTCAATTCAGATATTTGGCAAAATGGCTACAAGTCCTCCCGATTGAACCTGAATGTGGAAACGGGAAAAGTAGGGAGGCGACGCTCCGTGTGTACAGGACCGATGGCGAATGCGCCATCGAACCTCTTATAGGGAGCAATTACATGCCAACTCGAAAAAAATAAAAATGGCAGAATCGAACATACCCGTCCTTACTGCGAAAAGTACTCCTAAATTGCACCCATTCCGGTTGTACCGCGCTACTAATATTTGATTTTAATTATTAAATTATTCTTCGTTACAAAAATCATTTCAAATAATACCTGAATCATTTTTTTTAGGGTATGATGTTAATGTTGATTTTGATAAAAAATGGGTCCTACAGATTGTTAGGAGGTATAGAATACATTCCTTCTATGCATTCTGGTGGAATCGGTCATTATCGAGCCCACGGGTTTATAAATGGACGCAAGGTTATCTATGATGATTGATGATAGATAATACACTTGCTTGAGAGAGGCTTGAGAAAACCTGTAAAAATAGAACTTATTAGTAAAAAAAATGGGGAACTACGTAAACGAAAATTCACCTCAGTTTAAGGACATTGACTTAAGCGTCACTAAATATCTAAGCCAAACAGCCCTAATACAAAACAGCAAGAAAAGAGATGACACAGGCCCTTCAATTAGCAAGAAGAAACGGAAAACATGCAGTAATTAAAAATAACAAATTATACAATACAAATACTTTTTATTACGCAAAATAATTTGCAATATTTTTTTATGATAACAATAGAACACAATTAGGCGGTCTTATCACTAAAAGCGATCTCTTCCAGACAACCCACAGCTATGGGAAATTTGTAGATAGAAAAATAGGTAGAGTCCACGATACTACCAACTAAAGAAATAATTATAGATTTTTGCATTTTTGCATAAATATAATAATAATATCATATTAATAGACAACAATTATACAAGTGGAGAGGAGATAACAACCTATAAAGGTTTTAATGTAATCGTAAAAGAACTTGGATTCTCCGACCATAAGGTACCTAGTAGTAATATTTACAATACCAGTATTGCTTCCGTATCTAAAAAAATTTCGGCACCACCAAAAGAATATTTAATGAAATCAACATAGAACGATTTAAAAATGAACTTAAAGCTATAAATTGGAACGAAGTAATAAAAACTGATAAAACTATAAACGAAAATTATAACAGATTTAATGAAGTACTGAATAATATCTTAAACAAAAACATACCGCGAAAAGTAATAAAATTTCAAAGAAAAATTAAAAAAACATTCCTAAGAAATGGACTAACAATATCATGCCAAAATAAGTTTACTTGCTTCACAAACCAAAAGCAAAATCATACAAAACTATTATAAAACTTAATCAAAATTCTTAAAAAGAGCAGTAGAAAAATCAAATAAATTGAATAACATACGAAAATTTGAAAGTAAGGAAAACAAAATACGAACAATGTGGCAAATAATACATTATGAAACAAACAAAAAGCCATCAGAAGTAAAAATAATATACAATTAAAAATAAACAATAAAATTCTTAATTATTCGAAATTAATTGCAAATAGGTGCAGTCAATTTTTTTCGTCAATGAGTAACTTCAAAACTTCAAACTTCAAGCATTTATTTCAACGTAAGATACATGATATCATTTGTTGAATGTCAATTTAAATCTACTGGAAATAAAAAAAGTTTATTGCATTTATCTGTCAGTCGGTATGTCCAAGAAAAGAAGCGGCGCAAGAAACTCACAGGATCATTGTTGTTCTTTTTTTTTTAAATAAAGTATATAAGTAATACAATTTTATAATTTTGGGGAGCTGGTCGAAGTACATCAAGTGTGTGATTGTCATTCAGATAGTCACTAATTTTATAATAACCCTTTTTTGCTAATGTTATTTTGACATAATCTTTAAAATGTTTTCTCAGATTAATGATATTCTCAAGTATAAGGTTATAAAAGCGTATACAGTGTCCCACAAATGATGTATTAACTTTGCTTAGTCTGAACATAGGGGTAGCCAATTTGTTCTTATATCTCAAATTTAAATTATGCTTGACACTATTTTTCGGGAACGTAGAAATATTTTTTCGAACGTACATAATATTTTCGTAAATGAACAGTGAAGGAACAGTTAAAATATTAATTTCTTTAAACCTGTCCCGGAGAGAGTCATGTCGACGCAGATTATAAATTGCTCGTATTGCTCTCTTTTGCACAATAAAAATATGTTCTATGTCAGCTGCTTGTAAAGCAAAGCAAAATACCGTAAGACATAATACTGTGGAAGTAACTAAAATAAACCAATCTTGCAGTAGCCACATCAGTTAGCTGTCTAATCTTCCAGACGGCATATGCTGCGGAACTCAATCTACTTGCTAAATATTCTATATGTGGTCCCCACTGAAGTTTGGAGTCAAGAGTAATTCCTAAAAATACCGTCTTATCTACAAATTCTACTTTATCTTCGTGAATCATAATATTGCAATCAATTTTTCTTACTTTAGGTAGGCAGAAATTTATGCATTTGGTTTTTTTAGCATTTCAAACCAACTGTAAACCAGCGTAAAATTAACCAAAGAGTATTATTCACCTTGTCAAAAACATGGTCTTTTCTGTCAACTTTAAAAACTAATGATGTATCATCAGCAAATAGCACTATCTCGGTCAATCTGTGAACCATAAATGGGAGATCATTTATATAAACTAGAAACAGAAAAGGGCCTAATATTGAGCCTTGTGGCACGCCTACCCTCACTCGAGAGCCCGGTGATCTTACCCCATTGACATCTACCTTTTGTATTCTATTTTCTAAATAAGACTGAATCATGATAAGGCTCTCAGATTTGAATCCGTAATGTTTCAATTTCAATAATAACGTTTTGTGATCAACACATGCCTTTGAAAGATCGCAAAAAAATACCAATAGCATTTTGTGAGGTTTCCCAAGCCTCAAAAATGTATTTAATCAGGCTAACTCCCGCATCAAGTGTAAGAAACACGTAAAGCCAAACTACTGATGATGGAACAAGTTATTTACATTAAAATAGGAAAGCATTTGTGTTAACATGATTTTTTCAAAAATTTTACTAAACACTGGAAGAACAGATACTGGTCTGAAGTTATAATGGTACTACTTTACTAATTTTCATTAAATCTGGAAAGATTCCATTTTCAATACATGTATTAAACAAATGTGACAGTGGGGGGGCTAGTAAAGTTATAACAGAGTTTACCAACCGTACTGATAAACCCCAAAGATCCTCGGTGTCTTTTAAATTGAGAGACTTAAATGTTTTAACAATAGTTGGAGGATCAACGTGATGAAACTTAAATTACTCAGGAGAACTGTTAACATTTTCCTTCAACATAATTTTTGCTTCTGCCAGAGTGGCATTTAATTTCGCCGTAACTTTAAAAGGGATATCAGTGAAAAATGTTTCAAAAATTTGAGCTATCTCACTGCTTGAACTTATTAGGCCAGTATCCATTGCAATTGTATAATTTTGTTTGCCCAACGACGAAGTAAAAGAAATTATAAAAAACTTTAAAATATTTTTTTTTTGAATTGACGAACTCCCACCCATATTAATAAAAAAAGTGCATTAATGAATTAACCACCTCTTTTGCACTACTAACTAACCAATTATCCACACACATTAAAAGTATCTTTAGTAAAACCAATCCACAAAAAAGGAGATAACTGTGACCCTAATAATTACTGTCTGATTTCCTTGTTAACTACCTCTTTCTTCATCTATCACATTCATGCATTGGGGATTGATATTTCAAGCTTTACATTAGTGTGTTATGCTTGCAACTACAACAAAAATCTCCAACTTCTACTTCTAATCATTCTAAAAATCATGAAAATAAAAATATACATATACAGGGTGTCCCTGGAAGTATGGATCAAATCGAACAGGGGCATGGGGAAGGTCATTCCCAAACTTTTTAACCCTATGAATGTCGGTGCCATTTTTGACGGTTCAAAAGTTATGATCAATTTTTTACATTTTCATATTATCGAATAGTGCTTATACAAAAAAATTTTTTAAAAGATAACTAGCAAAGCTATCAGCTTAATTTTTTAATGAAAAATAATTAATTAATTTTTTTTTCTTATTTTTTTTTTTTTCAGCTTAAGTTTGGGAATGACCTTCCCCATGCCCCTGTTCGATTTGATCCATACTTCCAGGGACATCCTGTATTATTATTTCACATAATTATTATTGTTTGGCCAACAGAGAATAAGAAACATTTATTTGATCCATTTACCGACAGACACATGTGCCTGTCATATATATGCATAAGTGTAATAGTAGCTCATCCTGGATCCATTCCATAACTGCTGGGGTACCTATATCATTTTTGATTTTACCCAGTGCAGTGTTGGATAAGGGTTTTTATTTTGTCTAAGTCACTTTATTTCAGGCCTTCTTAACACACCCTAACCCCTATTGATTGTTATAACTTGACCTCTTCCCTATTTGATATCCTCCCCACTGACATTCCACGTCCCGTTAATCTTAAGTATTTGTTATCCATGGTGTTTACCCCCATTGTCCAAATTTTAGCATACCATATTAGAATCAACAAGATTAAACTGTAGATAGTAATCTGCTGGTGTTGGGCTAACTTGTGTTGTGTTGTCTTTTGTTTTAGACTGCTCAGCTGGAAGTAACATCGCGGCTTTCATTTGGACCAAATTTATATACTGTGTCACCTTCATGACTCACTTGACACTGGCAAAATTCATAAGAGTTGCCACTAAACAAACTGGAACTGGATTGTTATAACAAGCGGCTTTTGGGATGATGAATTTCAAATGTCTGTATTTAAAAATCAGTACCTAGATATCTAACTGATATTATAAATGCAATAGTTTGGATGTTTGTTTGTTGCTTAATCACGGCGAAACAGATGAATGGATTTAGATGAAATTTGGTATATAGGTAGAATATACCCTGTAATAAGATATAGGATATTTTTTATCCCGGTAAAGTGAGTAGTTCCCGTGGGATAAACATTTTTCAACGATAAAAGTTATTTCACGCAAGCGAAGCCGAGAGCGGAAAGCTAGAACATAGATTTATCCCATAAAAATTTTTTTGTTTAGTCAGGTTTCCTTAACCTTTAGTGTGAGAAAGTAGGTACCTATATCAATTCTGACAATGTTACAATTAAGTTCAAGGATAAGTCCTCCGGTTGATTTCTTTATTGTGATAATCCCTCTGCCCTCAATAAATAGTAAACATTTACAATTTTCTGTACAACTCTAAGGAAACCAAGTTTTATTTTTTTATTTACCTCTGGCTCACTTAGATTCCACACAGCGTCTCCAGTCAGTGTATTGAAATAGTAAATTCGATCCTGGTAAGACTTCGACCTGCTTACCAACCAAGAATTGCCAATAGCAGTGACTATTTGGTTTGGACTCTTTGGGCCTTTTCCCATTATCTGCTTCTGTGACAAAAACGAAAATAAATTTCAAATATTGCTCCAGACCACAGATATATTGCTCGACACAAACTTGTAATATAAATAAATAAAAAATAATGTGAATTGAGAAGATAGACATCCCCACGAAATAACTTGTTCAAAATTCTCATTCTAGGAAACTGGCATCGCAACTTTTGAATTAATTACAGTATCATCATCAGCCGAAACACGTCCACTGCTGGACAAAGGCCTCCCCCAAAGATATCCACAACCTTTCTTGGGTATCATGCATGATCCCGTCAAGATTCCATGAACAAGCGTGTTACTGCGGCGATCGTGCGAGGACGTAATTTGGCTATACTTGTAATTTGATTTAATTACAGTGTTTACAAAGCTTAATTGCCGCCGGTTGATACATGTAGTAAAAGTCGCCTTCGCTTCGATGAATATCCACTGACTCAGACCAAATAAGTCATTTTTTTATTTAAAAAAATTATTGAGGGTTCGAAGGGAGGTCTTCCTTACTATTCACAATTTCTAAATAATACAATTAAGTCTAAATTGTTTCTAAGAACAGCAAGCAACTAACTAAATCATTCATTTGAAGTATAATAAATTACATAAAATTTTTACCTGCAATTTTCGAGAAATTCAAGGAAAAAACACAACAAAACACATTGTATTGTTTCTTTTTTAAAAAAGATTTTGGCCACAGATTACTGTCTAAAGAATTTTGGCTATTTTTGCCAGGGTTCCCATCTTCTCAAAAAAATACCCCTAAAGCAAGGCCAAATACTTAAAAGCCCTAAATAAAAGGATTTTTGCCCATACTTTACTATGAAAGAGTGCAAACAATAATATTTAAACAATTTAAAAGACTCTCTTATAAGCAGCGACTAGACTTACAAACATTGAAGGAAAGAAGAGAGCGTGGTGATCTTGATGATACACAAGGCTTTGGCATCGTATCACAGGATACCAGATTCCAAGCCAAGGCTCAGCATTCATTTAGACTTAGCGAAACCACCGCATTTAACAACTCTTGCAGATATTTTATAAGTAATAAAATGGTCAACAACATTTGTCATGGGGAACAAAGATAATAGACAAGATCAACAACAAAATCAAACATTTTAATTATACACTTGAGTAAAAACAAATTAAAATAGAAACATGTTAACTCAAACTGAGACATTGAACTCGGAAAGCATCAGTTGTTTTAACTGCCTCCTTATTCAGCAAATTAATAAATAATAAAAATTGGCATATTGCCGCCATAAATTTGGCCGGCTAAAATGTTAAGAATTCTGACTGTGTCTGATTTGGTATCTTGGTAAAGCAAAATCTAAGTTACAGTAATATTATTGAAGTGTTTTTTTTTAAGAAAGTGTTAAAAGAACTACACAAAACAATACTGAAAATTATGTAAGAATGTCGGGGAACGCCGGCCGTTGCTAGCAACTGGGACGGTGCCAGCCTCTCGTGGTATAAGGTAGTTCGGGAAATTGAGATATTATTTCCAAGGAGAGGAGTCCCTTACACTGCCGTAACGTTTTGAAGCTCCGTTATTGTAAAAGGCCTGTCTAAACGGTCATTCGAGGTTACCGAGGGACTGAGTGTAGTTTCCGAAGATAATGGAGCATATTGAGGAGCAAGGGAATCCATAAAAGACTCAGCCCATTGACTATCTAGACGACGGGATTGAGTTACGGGTTTAAGCATCCAGGCAATCCGAGTGAGACCGACGTAATCGTGAACTTGATCGCGAACATTCGTCGTCATCATTTTTTTACCTACCTCTTCGCCTACTGTGTTTATTTCGGTAGGAGTCGTTTTTAGGGGACGCCTTACGCTAAGGGGTTCCTACTAAAGAGACAGATTAGGGGTTGTTGGTGAAAATGGGCATTATTCTTACAATTTGGTTTAGAGCATGAATTGACTTCTGAGGAAGAATCGACCCTAGCAGAGAGGGTATAAAATGCAGCTGGCGAGGGAGGACTCACAAACATGTTGGGCTTAGCCCCCCTTTACCACCACCTTCTTTAACACATAAACACTGCTTTGATCTACAAAAATAGCCGAATGCTGGTTAGAAATATCAATTTTCGGTGTTCCTAACCAAAAACGCGTGTTTACACGATTGACGTTCAAGTGGTTGGTCTGTGCGTTTTTTGGTCGGTTGAACAACCGACCAAAAAAACTGCTCGGATTTTAATGGGAAAAATACCCGGATAAGGAATAATTATAAAAGATTGGCTTTTAGCCATAAATAACTAAATAAATGTCATATAAAAATAAACTTAAGAACAGGCTGTATAGCTCAGTCCCATTGCCTATCCTTTGCTGGGATAAATTAAAACAACAACAATTGACTAAATTTGAAATTTTAATACGCAAAAAAATAATAGTAGCAATTGATCTCTATTTGAAATAAATAAATCTTTATCAATTCCTCAACGATGTAATGTGCGTGAGAAAAAGAGAAAACCGATAATTAGAATCCTAGTACCTATTTAACAAGTGGCTATTTTTAATTTGGTTGGTACCAAATAATTCTTCGACGGTCAGGGGCGTTTTGTTTTGTTTACGTCGATTAGGTTAATTGAATTCAATTAACGTTACCTACATAAGTTGCTCTTTATTTTGTGTGTTTTAATTGAGAAAATCCATATAATCATTTCTTGACATAATTTAACATCGAAGTAATCGGGAACCGACAATGTCTTATTCTTATCGAAGATCAAGCTTTCAATCAAATGATCTATTTCCCAGAGAAATTGATATTGAAGTGTGTCTCAAAACATTGAAAATATATCAGAAAATGGACGGGGACGTAAACTGCGTCGTATGGGATGCTTCTTTGGTATTGGCAAAGTATCTTGAAACCATGTCTTATCACAAGCCTGATTTTTTAAGTGGAATTAAAGTTTTAGAACTAGGTTCTGGTCTTGGGGTGGTTGGTCTTACTGCAGCGACGTTGGGGTTAGTAATAATAAGTACCGATATACATATTACATAACATTAATACTTATAGCAAATGGGAAAAAAAATAAAATTTGTCAAGTTTTATATAGTATTCATTAATTTTCAGGGCACAAGTGACCCTGACGGACTTGCCAGAATCACTACCACTTATGCGGTTAAATATCAATGAAAATAAAACTAAAATATCTAGTATGGGTGGCTACGCCATTGCTGAATCATTAATATGGGGGGACAACACTTCTGAGATACTCAAAGAAGAGTTTAATATGATTGTTTTAGCTGATTGTGTTTATTATGAAGAGGTGAATTGTGTAGCATACATTTCTAATATCTTTTGGTAAAATTTCTTTTCCTTCAATGACTTTTTTATTATTCTAGGCAATTGATCCACTTATTGAAACTCTACAAAGTTTAAATGACACAATAACGAAAAAACCAACCATATATCTAACTCAAGAATTAAGGGATTCAGGAATTCAGAAAAGGTTGTGGGAATCTTTCTATGAGAAGCTCACAGAAAACTTTTATATAGAGCAAGTTCCTGAAGAGCAGCAACATGCCAACTACCGAAGCTCGGATATAATATTGTTAAGAATAAATAAGAAATGATATAGTTATAAATTAAGCTTAACTATGTGTTGAGTAGTGCGATGATGTGTGGTTATAACTTTATAATCTAAAGAGTTTTACAGACCAAAGACCCACATGAGTATTCTATTTAAATTATAAACTACTTTAGTCCTCTAAACTTTTCAACTGATAATGTGTTTACCAACTTAACAACCATTTTATTAAAACAAGAATCAATAAAAGCACTATTAGGTAATCTGTGATAATAGTAGAACAACCTTGAAAAAGTAGAGGAGCACTCAAAATTTCAAATCAAATCATTTTATTTCATAGGATACGATTATCACTTGAAAACGTCACTATTACGATTAATATTACATTTAAATTTACTGCTCCTTCACAAAGCTGACACTCCCCAGAGAAGAACGAGCAAGAAACTCAAGGGTTGCTATTTTTAAACAGATTATGGGTTACAATTTTTGATTTGATAATCAGCGGAAAATATATATTATATGAATAATAAGACAGCTATGTCCATGCTTGCTTATCATCCAAATAGTCAGTGATTTTATAATAGCCTTTTGCTAATAATTTCTGTTTTATGGTTGCTTTAAATTTATTTAAAGGCAAATTTTCAATGTTTACTGGAACCTTATTATAAAAGCAAAAGCAAAAGAAAGAAAACGTTTATCTAGCTTACAATGGGCATGTACATGAAAATTTTGAGATATATATGTATATATATGAAGTATTTACTCACTTTATGAAGTCAGCTAACATAAACAAATAACTGGTTCTTATTCTTTGTATTAACATTGTACCTCTCACTATTTTTAGCGAATAAGGTTATATATTTTTGCATATAACAAATTCTCAGTGTATTGAGATGCCATTGTTAAGATATTAATTTCCTTAAACTTAAACTATATATATATTAAGAGTCACTCTAGGTCCTAATTTATAAATGGCACGAATAGCATGCTGATATGTATGTCAGCAGCGTTTGCCCCCCAACAATCTGCCATACATCAAGCTGTGGAAATAGTTAAAGTAAACCAGCCTTGTGGTATGAACATCTGTTAAATTTCTATTTTTTTTATGCATACGCTACAGAAGCAAGCTTTTTCGCAAGTTTCTCAATATGAGGCCCTCACTGAAGCTTATAGTATCTAATGTCAGGCCTGAAAAGACAGTAGTATCTACAAGGTCCAATTTATCGGCTCATACAAATATGTCAATAGGCAGTTGTTTAACATTTGGTAAAATAAATTTTATGCATTTAGTTTTTTTCTCATTTAAAAGAAGATTATTTACTGTACCTAAACCAGTTAAGTTTTTTTTTTTAATGTATAACGGGTTCACAAATAGCCGTGTTTACATCGTCAGAAGATAATTGATATCTCTTAACTTTAAATACCACAGAGGTGTCATCTGCAAACAATACTATTTCACATCTATTCCCGGCAAGATGAAGCAAGTCATTAATGTAAACAAGAAACAAAAATGGTCCCGGAATTGAACCTTGAAGCACACCCATATTGAACTCAGAGCCAGAGGACTTAGTGCCATTAACATCAACCCTCTGAAGTCTATTATACAAATATGATTCCTTCTGTCCCTACTTGTTTGAGTGAGCGTTTTAACTTCTTGCGTGCTTCCGATAAATCGTCCAGACCCCACATCGCTACCCTACTGTCCTTTCCTCCTACTTCTAACAAAACTGACTTTTATAACTACTCGTTTTCAGTTCATGCGGTCAGGCTATGGAACTCGCTTCCTGCCAGCGTACGGGATAGTCAAACTCTTGACGTTTTTAAAGCTAGAGTTAAAGAGCACTATCTTGAGGTCTCACGTCAAGTCAGTTAATCCGTTATTTACAATATTTAAATTTTACTTGTCATCTTGCTGTACAGGTTATAAATTTATTATAGGAATTTTTGTAAAATGTGTATGGTTTATGTATATTATTTATGTATAATATTATATTAGATATATGTATTTATATATAATGTTGTATGTATGTATTTGTGTATTTATGTTGGGTAATTTTTCGTTTAATGTATTATGTTGGTTTTATTCTTTATATGATATTTTTAACATTTTTTGTTTCTTCTGTTTCGTGTACACTTTATGTCTACCGTTTATATAAAATTTCGCTCTCACGGGTTTGCTGGAAGAGATCTCTTATAGAGATAAGTTCGCCCTTTGTACATTTTTCTAAAATATTTGTTAATGACCATTTCTTTGTGTGTGTGTACAATAAAGTGTTAAATAATAAATAAATAAATGATTTTAAAAGATAAAAGCCTGACCTTGGATGCCGTAACGGTGTAGTTTCCTGATTAATATATCATAAAGAACACAGTCAAAAGCCTTTGACGCCAATTTCATACTGCGAATTCTCCCAGGCATCAAAAATATGTTGAACTAGCTCAACACCGGCATCAGTTGTTGTCCGTGTGAATCCTAATTGTTGGGGATTCATGATATTATTTTGATAAAAATGAGCCTAAACTGGTTTAAAATCAATTTCTCAAAAATTTTACTAATAGTGGGTAGTACTGATATAGGTCTAAAGTTAGTGGGGGTCGGATGTACCTGTTTTAAATAATGGAATGACTACTTAGTTTCATTAAATCAGGAAACACTCCAGGATCAACACATTTGTTAATATAGTAGCCAAGTGGGGTGCAATACAATCAATCATGGAATGGTCGAACTGGAAATGTCGGTAAAGAGCTTTTCAAATTATTCGGCAACCTGTAAGATAATTTTATCGTTAATTTTCAAATTGAATTCTAAATTCCGATCTTCGACTTTTTGTCTCGCTATTTATGACTTTCCAAGTGGATTTAATAATGTTAGAACTGTTTTTAATTTTACTAATGGTAAACAACTTCGAACTAGATAGTTTTGTTCGTTCTTGGAGTGTCCATTCATTTTCATCAAGTAAGCTAATTAAAATATAAGTTATTAAAATATATTTATTTATTTATTTTATTATTTAATTGCAACTTCAACCTGTGCAGTAAATAAAAATATTTCTGGTGGTTTTCAAAAATGTAAAGCTTTGTAGATTTAGGAATTGTGTATAGATTATTACTTCTAAATGTTTACTATGTAAAATGTGGAAGCGTACTGACCCGGTAACCCCAACACATTTGGGTAACTGGCTATCTTATCTCTGGCAACCGGAACACAACAATGCTACATTGCTGCTTGGCGGCAGATTTAGATAAGATGGTGGTAGCTAGCCAGGCGGGTCTAACAAAATTAACCCGACAAACGTAGCAGAGTGTATGTATATACGATGTGCCTATTACGGGAAAAAACATTAAGCCATCGCTAATCTGTCGCTGGCGACGACATAATATGTATTACTGCATTAGGACCGAATCGGACAATCAAAATTGCACGACTTCTTTGGTAGGTACCAAAAGGAGAGTTCGCGAACTATCATTGCATCAAATGCCAAGATACCACTGCATCGCGACAATGACGAGCGCGCTGTTTACACACTCGCCTCGCGTCTCGTCATTGCATCTCGCTTAGCCATCTCGTCTCGTCACTCGCACGCGAGTATATTCTCTTTTGTTATTTTGTTGGCAACACTTGTGATCATATGACAGTCAGCCGAGTATTTTCGACTAAAATGGCTGTGAACATGGCTATTTTTTGGATTTCTTTTGTTTTATCAATAATCGGTGAGTATTTTTCTAAACTAGACAAATATTCTGGTTAACAACAATCAACAAGTCTTTATTTGTTAAACTTTTAGGCTCAAATGCCGCGGGGGAGCTGTCCATTCTGTACAGTCCTGAATCTGTGAAGTTTTCTGGATCTAGCAAGACTTTAGAGAGTACCTTGAAGGAAATCTTCTCAGCCGCTCTAGGACTATCCGTCGAAGAGGCAAGTTCATCTTCACTCGCTACCTTACTCAGTTACGTTTACTCCGTAGACTGTCCAATATTCCCCCTTTGAAAAGATTTTGTTTTCCATATTACAATTTATCATTATTACAATAATTTCAGAACTCTGAATGGAACGGGTTGTCTATTGTCGACCCTTTCAACACTCCTGAGGCTGTAGTAGAGGTGTATGTGGATGGCATTTCTAGCCTTGTTGTAAGTACTTGCCTGTCACATGATTAACACATTCCGGGGCACATCATGCCTCTATAGGCATTATTACGCCTATGCGTAATAACAATAAAACTTCTATCGTATCTGGTGTTGTGTTAAGAGGGTTTAGTCCTCACATCATTCCATATAAATTCAACCAGATAGTAGAAGACATTCCAAAAACAGTATTGATTCTAAATTGCAGCGACTCCATAGCAATAAATAAAATATAAATAGCTTTTATTCTCCTCTCAAACTTATTATATTAAATGTAAAAAACCTTTGATAATATTGGCATAAGGTTGTTAGGCTATTTATTAGGATGTATGCCTCTGTACTATTTCACTTGATAACAATTGACGGTGACATGGTTTCATCTGGTTTTTGGATAGAATGCACTGAAACATAAAGTGCAGACCTGCCCTTTCCATCATGTCATTTACATTAGATGTATATTTAGAAGCCAGCAGATTTGCGCGTGCCCGACTCGCTGTTGGCTGATTTTCTTTATTATGTTTTTTGGTTTGTTGTCACACTTGTAAATGTACCGGCACATGTTTACGTAGCTTTCTATTTAAAATAGTTATTGATACTAGTTATAACAAACTTGCCCGCAGAAACCATTTCTATTCCTTTACTATTAAGTTTTATCATAGTAACAGTCCATCAATGGAATATGCTTTAATGTTTATACAAGGAACAGACATTTAAGAAAAATCCATGACTGTTTACTAGCTTTGAAGGCTATGTATCTTTCTAAATTTTCTAAGTTTCGTTGATTTCTTTGCCATGTCCAAATAAGAATAGGAGGCACTACAGCAGGGAAAGACTTTTTTAAATGTGAAGGAAGACAATGCAAGCACTTTTTTGTATGTAATTATTATTTATATATTTTATGGTAACATGGACAGATGTCATGAAATGTACTGAATGTTTCAGTCGTTATGGGAATACATCAGCAGTAACGACATAGGTCTTTAGTGGCACTAAAAGCTGTACCTATTCATGGTAGTTACTGGTATTTCATTGTGTAAAGCTTTCCTATTCATAAATATTTTACCAGTACTACTTATATCTTTGATACCTACATTGATAAACATATTTTAATTTTCAGGCTGACAAATTCAAGACCTTTCCTCTGACAGTTGATGAATATGAACCCGACACTTATGATGCATTGAGGCACAGGATCAAGCAGCGTTACAGCACTGGTGGCAACAAACTTGTTTACATCAAACTGAATGATCCTAATGAGGTATTTATTTTCATATACATATAATGGTCCACCCATGTGAATATTTTTTAAACTTTCCCGTCCTTCTATGTCCTTTTCATTCTTGTACTCCGCAACGAAAGAGACGACTATACAACATAATATGATATGATAACATACATACTCAGTTT
The DNA here is from genome assembly GCA_949316235.1 of Oegoconia quadripuncta. Classification (NCBI taxonomy): domain Eukaryota; kingdom Metazoa; phylum Arthropoda; class Insecta; order Lepidoptera; family Autostichidae; genus Oegoconia; species Oegoconia quadripuncta. The sequence continues at coordinate 10,333,273 of OX438754.1, read as the reverse complement.
CTCATTTACTAGGTTGATAAATATATCTTAGGAACCGTATATTTTGGGGCTAAACATATCGGCGATAAAGTTCTTCCACGCATACGAAGCTGCGGGCGGAAAGCCAGTCTAAAAATAAACGGAATATATGTAAAAATAAAAAATATAATGATTCCGTGAGTATTTGCGCGCCATAGAAGGTGGAGTTTCAGGGCACCGAGACTTGTGTAGCGGGGGTCCCTGGTTCGATGTGGTATTGTCGCTATTGCAGCGACTCGAAAATAAGAGCCGCGGGCTTTTTAAATTTAAAAGTTACTGTTTTTAAGGCGCCCATGTTGTGCGAGGGGATAAGGGGCTGTTGAAGTTAGGAAGGGTTTGTGTATTCGAACATTTCCTCTTTCTCTAGCAAACTAGATATTGATAGATAGATTGAGATTGTGTTTAATGTATTTCAGCTCTTATCCTACCCCAATGTGTTTGGTGATTTGAAAGTCCCAAAGGTGCCCAAACAGCAGTATCAACATTTGAAATTCTCTGTTGAAGAAGACTATCAATTCCTCGCAGAGTTGGAAGCATTGAAGGCTATCACCACACAGGTATACATCATTACAATGTTTTATTTATTCTACTCATAATACTTAGGTTTTCTTAAATTTGTTAACCTGTGTTCTATTCTTCTCTTCCTGAGAAAACTAGTGACAAAATCTTGTCAGACAACCATCTACCTTACTAACTTTTATTCCTTACATCGTCATGACTGACTCACACTATAGTATAGTCGTAGGCAGATTGTTGAATTAGCCATTCAATTTAATGCCTAGGCGGATGGTCGTGTAATTATTGTTTCCGCTTTTACAGAAGATATACTGCTCAGAGTGGATTGTTTAGGTTGTGTTATGTTCCTTTGAATACTCTTCGGACAGTTTCCTATAAAGTCATTGTTATTCAGTGAGTAAGAAACATCCAAACTTTGCATTTACACTCATAACTAGAGTTTCGGTTGGTTTCTCGGGCAGCACGCTGCTCTCGGATTATTTTCGCCTTAAATAGTATTATATAAAAACCTAGTTTATACTCACAATACTAGTGTGATTTATTCATCATCATATCAGCCACAGGACTGTTCTACTGCTGAACAAAGGCCTCTCCCATAGAATTCCAGAGTGACCAGTGAGTGTATACAGGGCGTCCCAAAGTTATGGGACATGAAGGGGAAGTACCTTAAATATTGTAGATAGTGAATTTTGCTCAAAGAAGACTTTATGTTATTTTTAAAAGTTAGTAATTCTGCATTCATAGATTTTCTAAAAATTACTTGCTTCGGCTGGGAATCGAACCGACTTAAATGTGAAAAAAAAAACACCCTACTTTTATGATGCCAATCGAAAGAATAGCTAAAAAATAATAACTCTGCCTAAGTAACATAGTATTTTAAAAGAAAGGAACAACATAAAATGATTGAGTCAAATTTCAAGAAAGTTATTTATTGCCGACGACGTTCGAAAAGTAGCGATATTATCATTCCAAAGATAGCATTGATTATTCGTAAATAAGTACCCACTTCATAAAATAGGTACTAACATAGTTTTCCTTATTATAAGTGCACGTGTAGATGAAATGATAACAAGAGGGATCACATTTTGAGCATTTAATTAATTAATTTACAAAAAAATACCTACTTAATTGACTACGGCAGTTTCATGTATGTTTTTTATTTGATTAAAATGATTAATTTCACGTTGTTCCTTTCTTTTAAAATACTATGTTACTTAGGCAGAGTTATTATTTTTTAGCTATTCTTTCGATTGGCATCATAAAAGTAGGGTGTTTTTTTTTTCACATTTGAGTCGGTTCGATTCCCAGCCGAAGCAAATAATTTTTAGAAAATCTATGAATGCAGAATTACTAACTTTTAAAAATAACATAAAGTCTTCTTTGAGCAAAATTCACTATCTACGATATTTAAGGTACTTCCCCTTCATGTCCCATAACTTTGGGACGCCCTGTATACAATGAAGGTAGTTGTAAGTACTATAACATTTCATCACGAAATGCGATAATAGCATTTTGTTGTGCAAATTATTTTTAAAAATAATTGGCACACAAACATAATTTCAGGTTAAATCTGGACAAATCAGTGCTGACAACATTGTAGACTTCTACACATTCAGATTCCGCTCCCTACATGCTCTTTCAGACTTCCATGGCCCCAACTCTTTACAAACTAAGGAGGCTAAGAAACTGCTGGGTGAGTATTTTTGGACTAATTCTCATTATTTTTTAAGGTTCCGTGGTCAACTACGATTCCTTTTAGTATCGACATGTCCGTCTGTATGTCATCAATAAAACTCAAAGGGGAAAGCCTATCGTTGGCTTTAGGTCATATTATATTAATAATATGATTTCTAACGCTAATGTTATCAGAAGTCATATGAGGGGTTGACATGGCCTATTTAACATTATTTTAAACCAAAATCCATTAAAACTACCCTTAATCAGCGTTGCAAAAAAAAGAACGTTTTGGCCGTTATACAGGGTGACTGGAAATTAGTGGCGGAACCGTTAATGGGTGATAGAATGAGGAAATTTCAGTCAATATTACTACGAGACCTACTGTCCTAAAGTTAATCCTTTCCAAGATATTCCTACTTAATTTTTTTTTACAAAAATTCCTACTTATAATCTTAAAATAGCTATAAATCCTAAAAATTGGTCTTTCTGACCCATTTTTTTTTTGTTTTGCAACAAACATATTCTAAAATTGTTGCAAAACAAAAAAAAATTAAGTAGGAATATCTTGGAAAGGATTAACTTTAGGACAGTAGGTCTCGTAGTAATATTGACTGGAATTCCCTCATTCTATCACCCATTAACGGTTCCGCCACTAATTTCCAGTCACCCTGTATAGTTGGCTGGTTTTTACCCGACTACGGAGGAAGGGTTATGATTTATAACATCATTTCATGCGAAATTGCTGACATTACGTGTAGAAGTAGGTCCTATAACAGGTAGGGTTTTACGGATTATTTATGTTGTTTGCATTTACAGTGAGATCAGACAACATTGCATTTTTGCGTGTATTTTTTGGTTTTTCATTGTTACGCATAAAAATACGCATAGGACAATACGGCTACTATGTAATTACTTTTTAAATGTTTTTGATGGTAGTATAAGTACTACCCTAAGGGGTAGTAGCTTAGTTATAACATAACGGAAAAAAGAAATCTGTTAAGATGAAGAATACTTCATCAATAACATTCACATAGAGCACAAGTCGCAATTCATTTCTCGCGACGACTACTCGGGTACTTGTGTCGGACACGTATCAAAACGAGTACCCGGTTTACTGAAGGCACAAATTGTGAAACTTGTTGTGAGTGTTGTTTCCCAATTTGTATCGGCTTCCTGTTGCATTGCCAGTCTCAAACAAGATGTCAGACGAAGGAGTACTCCTCAATTGTGCTGCGTATATTAAGATATATGATGGTTGGTTGTGCACACGACGGGGCATCGCTCGGATGTATAATGGTGTACAGACTTACACTACCCCGGAAAAAGAAGAACGATTGATCAGCAAACTGCGCAATGTACTCCGTTTTCGATCAATCGTTTTGCGGTCAAACGTTTTCCGGGGTAGTGTAATTAAGTTGTCTCGTTGATACATGGCCTGCCTGGGAATGGAACCCGGACCTCCTAAATTGGGAGACCGCGTCTTAACCGCTGAGCCACTGACGCTTCTTGCTCGTCACATGTATTGACATAAAGTTGCGTTTATCGGCACATCAGTCGCCATCTTCTGCCGAAACCATGTTGCGACAAAATGTGCTCTAATGCGGACGATGTTTAAGACTATCGACGGTGTATTGTTGTATCCATGTAAGGTTAACTAAGTATATTGAGCTCCTAACACCCATACACAGGCCAGACCTAGCAAGCAACTAGCGATTTCTTTCTGTTTCCACAAATCAAAGATTTGATGATATTTAATAAATAAATAAATAAATATCCTTAGACATATACACAGCGCCATCTAGTTCCACAATAAGCAACTACAGGCTTGTGTTGTGGATACCAGATGGTTGATATACTACATAAATACATTTTTTTTGTAAATAAATACTTATTATAAATGAAACATCCATGACTCGGGTACACATGTCCGTATTCATTACACAAACATATGCCCCTAGCGGGATTCGAACCCGCTTCCTTTTGGTATAGTGGTCAGAGTTGCTAACCACTACACCAAACAGGTCGTCAATATTTGCGGAGCTAGAAGATGTATTTCAGCCAGCACGTGAAATAAGATGACCACGGATCAGCGGTTTTAATGAACGAGAAAGTGTTTAAAATGTTAAGGAGAATATTGATGTTGAGTGTTGAATATGGATGTCGATAGTTGGAAAGGAAGACCACTGAAAAAATGGATGGATTGTGTGAGTGGTGAACTAAAAGGGCGTGAATGGTGAGGTAACGGCTGATAGAGGAGATTGGAACAAAAAGAGATACTGCGCCGACCCCAAATAAATTGGGAATAGGGCAAGAATTTGATGATTAATATCTATGTCCTATTTCAGGTGATGCTGTACATGACTTAAGCCGTGCCTTCGTTAAAGCGTACGATGGGTCGGTCTTGGTGACCGTGGTGGCGACTGACGTCGCCCACACTCGCCGTACCATTCGCGCTGCTGAACTAAAGCAGGTAAGCAAATATTTGAACCTTAAGGTACACTATGAGCATGCTACTAGTGTATATATTTAGATAAACTTATTGATCTTAACCTTCTCCGTGGCTCAATGTAAATAACTCAGGCTTGCGAATCGAATTACTAGCGGGGTACATGTTTAGTAATAGGTTTGGTCGGTGGTAGGGCATTTTAATGTCCGACTGGCTAGCTACCTTACTTTGTAATATCCTACTATATCTCTTTAAACCTTCTTTGTCTGAGGTCGTCTAGAAGCAGTCTTTGTGCATTTTGGAAAATGCGTCTTAAGAATGTGTTTAAATATTCACAGGAGGCAGTACCATTGAAGGAATGGGACTATTCGTCGGATTACGCCGCCATCTTCAACATAATCCTTTGGTTCGGCGTGGTGTTCTCGTTCGCCCTCATCGCGATCGTTTACGCGATCATGGACATGGATCCTGGCAGGGACTCCATTATCTACCGTATGACTAGCACGAGAATGAAGAAGGATAACTAAGCAGCCCCTGCAATAGTGTTCCAGGGAGGGGGGGCTAAGAGCTAGAGTCATAAAACCCACATGCTAGAATCATCTATTGCTTAATTTAATACGTTAATTGTCAAGGATTGTTGTACGCCCCCAAACAAAAACTCTTGCGTTATCTCGTTGTGAAGGTTTATTATCAAAATGTTACAAAATTTTCCACCGGAATAATAAACCACACAATAACCTTCATAAAAGTTTATTCCTTGCACGTCGAATTTTTGTTATCCTAGCCGTGAACTTATCTAAAGGACAATTTAAAATGTGCATCGAGAAATCGTAAACTTATTTGTAATAAGTGTAAAATAGTTAATTTTAGTTGTATAAAGTAAATAATTTGTTGAAAATATAGGTTTTTATTTATTTGCAGTGATGTAATTAATAATTATAAATCGTTACCCTTTTGATGTTGTACAGTGGTATATTTGAGTGTGTTGAATCGAAGACGGGTTACGAAAGTATATTGTACTCCCGAAATGCGCCATTTAATTACAAATAGTGCATAGCCCTACCTCAGAGATTCCCTTCCTTAGTATTTAAATCATCACTCAATAAGCAATTAATTGTAGAACTAAATTTCATAATATATAATACTTACCCTATAGATTATTCTCAGTCAAAGATTAAGAATATCAGTATTAATGCAATGTGTTAAATGAAACTACTATGTACTTTGGCAAACTTATCAGTGTTCATAATGTTATTAAATACATTCCTTTTAACAAATACTTTGTTTTTGTTTCAACATTATCTTCGCCCTCATAATATATAAGAACAGCACGGAAAATTGATCCACACGCTCGTTATTGCACGCGCAGTTTGAAATGTCAAATGTATAATAGTGGCCATACCGACAAACGAGCGGACATAAATTGTTTGTTTTTGTAGGCCTAAATACAATATTTATTATAGTTGAAATCTCATCTACCCTATTCTCATACATACATATACCTCACATTGTACTATTTTCTACTTTTTTTTTCACTTGCACCTATAATAAAAAAGGTGTGGAACCACCGCAACTTGGCACGTGACGTAATTGCCCCAGGCGCGATTAACTTCTTATGTCGCTCGAGATAATATGTATTTGTCCTGCTCATTCGCTTGGACGAAATATACAACTATCTCACTCCTACGTCGCGGGCAACAAACTATGTCAATTTACGCAGGCTGAGTAGTTTCCTTTTGTAATGTTTTATTCGCATTCTGTAAGCACGCTATGTGTTCTTTACACGGTTGTACATTTAAACTCCTAAATATCCTAAATAAATAAACTTTAGTAGTTAAATGATATCATTTGTTGAAAGTCAATTTAAATTCATTGGAAATAATAATAGGACCTAAGATTTATCTGTCAGTCAGTATGTCCAAGCTACTTCATCATATCATAGGTTTCCAGAGGGACGGTTGAAAGTTGCCTGTATTCAGCGACTACCCGCGATCTTTATCAGGTCGTGCCTCCTCCGCTGCGCTTGCTCGAGAGCTTCAATGCCCCACCGGCTATCAGTTTTTAGATTTATGTGCCCTGCCCTCCGCCATTTACTAATCCGCTGGGCTGTCTGCGACTTACGTTCATTTACGGATTTCTTCATTCCTGATTCGATCACGTTGCGAAACGCCGAGCATTACCCTCTCCATAGCTCGTTGCGTGACCTTGGAGGGCCATAATAAGAGACCACGTTTCGGTGCCATACGCCATCACTGGTAAACACATTGATTAGACTTTCGCCTTCAAACACTGAGGTATTTTCGACGAGAAAACGTTGCGCGGTTTCTTGAACGCTGCCCATCCAAGGTGCGATGGACCAATCTGGATCACTTGTCCTTGGTCTACTACTTCGAGAATGGAGTTCCCGATATTGGTGTGAGCACGACAAGGGTATTCGCCATAACTTTCGTTTTGTTCATCGTAAGGCTACGCTGACATTGGTACTCGATTGAGGTCTTCGAGCATAGTTTAAGCTACTACCGCTACGGAGTCATCATCAGTGGGAAAAGAAGCGGCGCAAGAAACCCACAGAATCTCACCTATGCAATGGCTGCATGAAGTCACCGGGTTCCGATAGTGGTGAAGACTACATCTTTGAATACAACGCTCTGCCTTGATCTTGCTTACCAAAGCTTACCGGCCTAATAGCACTGCGGCCCTATACGCCAGAGACTGACACAGAAAAAAGCGTGCCAATGAAGATCACGGAAGCGTCAGACAAACACTGCCGAGCAGCGATAGGAACAGCCTGGAACCGTAGTACTGTGGTCGCCACGCCACAGTACACCACTCCAACCCCTGATTGGAGACATTGATGACGACAAAGGGACAGGATATACCTAAATAAACAACTTGTAGTGTCCAACAGCGTGCGTACTATATCGCGAGGTGATAGGCATTGGTCGGTGTATTGTCCCTAACCAAGTGGTGTTATATTGAAAAAATGTCGCATGTGTAATATTGTACGCAAAACAAGTGTTGAAACCATTAATGGTGTTTTTTTTATGGATTTGCTTTGATGTGAACCTATAGGTATGAACGCAGTACCACTGACCAGTGCTGTGTGTCGTACGATACAAATTATTTAGTTTCAAGGGAGACAAAGTAAAACAATATATAGTAGTTAAAATTATATTTTTAGTCATCTAGCACCATAGTAAACAGTACATCAGAATGTAAATAATATATTACAACTAGATTAAAATGACTTACAAAAATATTATTCGATAACATAGAAAATATAAGGCACCTATGTAGTACAGTACTACTATCAATAGCTATTCATTAATTTATTTATGGCATTGTAATGCAAAAATATACATTAGTTCATTATCTGTTCTAATATTATTTGGTTTATAAAATTAGCATGTTTAATTATAATATAACACACAAAAAAAACATACAATAGGTTACATTTATATCAGATAAGAGATATCCTATACATATCATTGAGAAAGTTTAAAAGGTGGAATGATACCTATTAAATAAATTCATCAGATCCGTTGGTATTTGGCTATAGGTTGTACTACCGTAATTAGCAAATGTAGTAACTGAATAAAATTAATTTGTAGACTGTGTATTTGAGTAGTTACCATGCGAAGTGTAGACGAACAAATGTCGGGTAATAAGATCATTTCATCTATACAGTGCTTGATGGATGGACCTGAACGGAGCCACAGACCATCTAGATTTAGAATAGAAGCTTCCTAAGCAGAATAACCTCGAAGTTGCTAAATTGATTAGAAACAGCTTGCTTTTATCAGGTCGGTGTTACTTAGTTTCGTCGCACAGTGTAATGATGAGCGCGCCTAAGACGCCTGCGCAACTCAGCGGGGAACTTTTCGTAGCAGCGGCGGCAGGCGGGCCTCTCGTCATATTCGTAGAACTTGCTACGAGTGCTCAGCGCCGTATCGCAAACTGAGCAAGCGAAGTGGTGGACGCACCACGCCTTATTCAGGGCGGTAAACACTGCCGGCAAAAGGGTTACAACATTTTAGTATGGAGCCTGGCATCTTAAATAGATAAATATATCGGACACTTACACCAATTATCTAGTCCGAAATGCAAAGTCTGTACTGTGGATACTAGATAACGAATATTCATATATCAATATTTATTTAAACATCTACTCATATTGGGATTTGAGCTAACTACCGTTGGTTTCGAAAGCAGACTCACTACTTACTACACCAATCAGCCGTCGAATTGACCACAGGGCATTCATATGCCAAGCACTAGAAAATGTAGAAATGATATCCTGTTGAAATCTCGTAAGGCGCATACTTTCTGAGGTAATCTAACAGTTCAGTGGCCGCTTAAAACTAGGGTTTATCATAATGCGGAAAATCTACTTCTCCAAAAATCGAGTACATACATCCCTCTTCCGCTTCATCATTGTTTAATAGGAATTTACGAATGTCTTCACGTTAATTCGGCGTCGAGTGAAATCGGAACGCCCGTCCTTCACACTGACTTGTTTCACTGAGACTGACGTAACTGAATTGAAGAAATAAGACATGGCTGCATGGGCTTAGATCCATTTGCCTTCTCCGAGAGGAGTGAATAAAAATAAAACTTTTTGGATCTATCAGCCTCTCCGTCTAGTGTGCCTAGAGCGCCTTTTCAGCGGCGCTGGATTTATTTTATTTTATTAATTTACATAGAATCAACAGCATTATTACAAATTCTTATACAGAAAACAAATACCAAACTTATGCCAATTATAGATTCTTATTATGTTACTGACAATGGTTACCTTGGTTACCTTAATAGTTTACGACGAGTTACGAAACCGTTTATTCGGAGAAACAGCGTCAAAGTTTTTATTTATTAAATTCAATCTCCCTGTTGTTAATATTTTTAAGTAATAGTTTCCTGTTTTCTAATAATTAAAGATTGCCCTGCAATCTATCTTCGTCTAAGATCTACTTAATCATCATATCCTCACAGGTTAGGTATCCTCTTACTCAAAACCGTATCTGCATTACTATGCTACTTGAAACAATAAAATTAAGATGGCGGTTGGAAAGTGCGCCAGACATGTCCAATGACCTGTTGTCAATCCTCGGAGGCTTATGGATGGCAATGACAGGCATTAAAGTTATGTATGTGTAATACAGTTATCTACTCACCATCGCCAGCGATGACCTGGTTGCAGACATAGCACAGGTTACCGAACAGCTGATGATAATGCTGCTCGCAGTACGCCAGCCCCTTCTTCTCGTAATGGCGATGCCCGTGGAAGGGCTTCTCACACTTGGCGCATACGAAATGCTATCAAAAAAGAAACTATTAATATCTGCCCGATGAGGCTGCAGAGCAAAGAAATAGAATCAATAACAGACACCAGAAATAACGATTTACGTTAAGTCAAACGAAGCTAAAGAGCGAGCGCATTTTGTCTGAATTGCTTTTGCCTCCTTACCTCAACGTGCCAATGCTTGCCGAGCGCAGTGACTATCCTCTCTTCAATGGGCCGACGGCAGGCACCACAGATGGGTATGCCCATTTTGTCATGGCAACGAAGGCAGAACAGGTTGTTCTACAAAAAAAATATTTTATTTATTTTACTTTTATATATTTGGAAGACCAACAGATCATCTGTGGAATAATCGATAGTCCCAAGCAGTGAGGTGGAATATTCTGATAAACAATTATTGGAACAAGGTACTTAGTTTAATAAATTAATTTTATTCATCTCATGTGCTATTATTTTGCAATGCAGTCATGCACATAGTTCCACAAGTATAAAGTGCAATAAAAACGTTGAAAGTGGTTGAGCTCTAGCACAACAGTTAAAGATCCCCCTGTAGTGAGCAAGATGAACTACGACTATACTACTACTATACTGACCACATCGTTGGCAGCGTATCCCGGACGGTTTTTGACCTCGCGCGCGGTGTGGTCCAGTTCTACGCCACACGTGGCGCATGTGAAGTGGTACCCATGGTACACCTCGCCGCGGTAACGCAACGGCTCGCCGTCGATCACGCCACTGCGGAGGTGATAGTAGTAGTGCCAGACAAATCATGAATTACCTCTCCTCAAACAGTCCGGACTTATTTATTATAAGCAACCTTTTTATTTTATTTATTAAGAAAACCAAAGGCTTCACTAATATTATATTAACTAGTAGTTCAGTATTCCAGTGAGTCTAATAACAAATTTCCCTTAACACATTCAATGCTATTTTATCCAGACAATTGAAAATTAATTGTTTACTATGTTTACTCATAGTTGGCAGGGAATGTGTTAAATAAACCATAAGATACTTAACAATCAAGGTTGTTCAGTAATATGGTAGTATAAAACCTACAAGAAGATACAAGTATCTTTAGTAAAAGATACATATAAATGTTTAGCGCGAAATACGTACAGTATTTACAGTTTCTTGGTATGATAAAACCTAAACATAGCTTATTCCTTTGTATGGAAACTTGCTATATGATCGGTCTGCTTCTATACAGTTTACTGCTTTCAAGTCTGTGTAAACAGTATAAGATAGTATAAGAACCAAATAACTTCTGGGAACACCACACACTAAACCCAGCTATGAGCAAGTTCCAAGCATGATGTATTAGAAGGGTTTCTGATTGCTATAAAAAATTTAGAGATCCTTCGAAAGAAAACGCGAGTACAAGTGCTGACCTGCGTTTTTTTTCGTTTTTGTTACACATATATTATTATAAATATATTGTTTAGTGAACTTACTGGCACTTATGGCACATGTAGTTTTGCAAACCGTCGGCCTTGATTCTCGTGTTGCATTCGTGGCAGAGCGCGCGACCGCCATGTTTGATGAACCCAGCATCTGCCAGCTCAACGTTGCACTCCTCGCAACGGAAGCACGCAGGGTGCCAGTTGGCATTCATAGCCTTTATCACGCGGCCGATTATAAATTCGCCTGTGATAATAATAATAATGGTATCATATTGGACCACTAAAACGTGAATATGATATTTTAAGCCTTAGTATTGGCCGAATTTGACAGACTTCATTGCTATTGAATTAAGACAAAGGGTGCTGGTATGTGAAGGGTTTATGAATAATAGTAATTTACATCAAAACACAGAATTAACAGACAAGAGATCTATACCTAGCAGAGAGTAGAATGACAATGATTTGGTAATACATTACATACCACATTTTCCACAGCATGGTGCAAAAAGCACTTGGAAGTCGCGTTCGCAATACTTGCGACCTTCGAACTCGTAGAATATGCCCTCAGGGAATACACGGAAGCATTGCGCGCAACTGTAAAAAAAATCGGAGACCAAATGAAATATGTAATGTATGCAAAATAAACTCTACTAGTACAAAGTTTCACTGATGCGAGGAATTAATGTATACCACCTCGTTGATAGTAATCTATAACCATAGGCACAGATTACTAATAAGTTAATAGGTAGTAACTGTGTTAGTGTTTACAAATTTTTGTAAGTAATTTTATTATAACTAACTTTTCTTTCTTTCTTTATGTGATACTTCATGCCTAAAAAATTGGGATGCTGATAAGAAAACGGTTAAGTGTGAGTCGGGCTACGAGGGTTAAACTATCAATCACACATTTATCTACTCACAAACATGCAAATTTTAGAAATAACAAGTATTTAATCATGTGCAAATACTCTTTTCATATAATACACTTGAAAATTAGGCTACATTACTTTTTAAAGATTTATAACCCATTATACCTCACTCAAAATTTCAACCTCTTTTAATGAAAAATATTCTTTAAATTCTTTCATTTGCAATAAAGGTTGGCCAGTATTATAAAAGTATTCGAAATTCAAATAATATTATTAGTAGCTGAAATAAACAAATGGAGAATGTGTCCAACACCGGTTGATTACAATAGACATTGATACTTTGACTAGCTTAGGTTGTCCATGCAGTGGTGCCACACTTACACAAAGCAATTGGTATGCCACAGCTCCCCATTCGAGTTGACGATTTTCTCGTTAGGCTCAAAGCCATCTCCGCATCTGGTGCAGAACATGTTGTCCAATGACATTGTTGCTATACTGTAAAAATTACAAAAATTAAGTTGCTTATAAATTGTTGAAAGCATAAAGGTAACTGTGACCATTATATTATATGTAAAACTGAATTTACTGTGTTAATAATATCAATATTAGTTTAGTGATGTGAAAAATTAAAGCATTTCAACACTCACATTATTACTCTGTGAAATCGACCAAGTCAAATACTAATGTGCATTTCTGAGGATAACATTATAATCTTTGGTTAGGTATGTAATATCATACAACAGGAAAAATTTTATAATTTATATTTTACCAGATTCAAATGACTATGAATAATTGTGACTCATCAACATCAAGTATTAATATTGAACATTGAAACTGTTACTAAATAATGTGAAATTAATAAATGGTAATTAGTTGATATGGGACAATAATTTGATATCACGAACTCTGAAGACCGAAAAGCTCTACTCTAAAGCCTAATGAGCATTTTTGGTATCTTTTTCCTGTTATACCTAAATTAACAATGTAAACATATAAATTCAAACATTATTATTGTTATATAATTAGCAAGACATCATGTTAATGAGAGTAAGTTGCTTGTAGTTTTTGTGGGCAGTGATGAAGCATAAATGAACATTGTACTTATAGGAGGTGCTTGATCAGGTCTAGAGATGTAACAATCTTGAAATTTGTCAGCCCATTAGAAAATACATATAATCGGTTCCCAAACCGAATTGATGAATTCAATAGTATAAACTGGTTTACAAACAAAATTGAAAAATTCAATCCACCAACCTAATTTCTTTTTAACAAAGTGCTACCTTGGCTGGAGTCATTTAATTTAATATGAAAAAGATTAGCAGTCTCATTCAGAGGCTTAAATTTGTAATGGGTTTAAAAACATATGGGGACATATTGAATGCATCAATGTATTTTTGTGTAACTTTATGATTTGCAAAGATATTCACTATAATTTATTTATATCCAGTGATTTGGTATGTGTATATGAAGTTTTCTCATTGGGCTACATTGACTAGGTACATCCATAATCATGGTTAACCATATAGGTAGGTTTGCAATAAGATTCAATCTGAACTGATGTAAGCAACTTAACAGTTCAGTTAAATTCAACTCGATCAAAGTCAATAAAATAGCACTGAGAAAAAAACTTACTAATTTATTTTTATTCATTTCTAAAAGCAAATAAAAAAGAAACGTAATCAACAGTGTCGAATTTTTCTAAATCTTCTCTTAGAATCCCTTTAGATACACCCCAATCCTTGGTCGCATTGTAGCCTTCGAGGTGCCTTAGTTTAAGAAGTTACATCTCTAGTATGGGTCAGTCAGTTCCACAAAGTAGGTTAACCACTCCCACTTTAGCAGATGTCGCTTACCCTGGCATTTTTCACCTCAAACGCAAACTATTACAAATAAAATGCGTCCTTTTATAACTTCTCTGGCGAAAAGAAGAATATCACCGGTCAACAGGTCCCGTAAACACTGAATATAAAAGAAATTAGCTAAATCTTGTAGACTAGAGAATGATGTAATGCTAACAAAAATAGACGAGGTATTTTGTGGTACTATAGTAGTAAATATACTTACCTAAAATTATGCTATCTTTTGTAATAAAATTATTCTGCCTGGTTTATCTCAGCGATGGTCGGAAAATTTGTGAATTTCACTAACTGTATGTTGTAAACAAGCAAAGCAAAGTGCAACGGAACACCAAAGGAACGAACGTCGGTTCCTCTATCTTTTTTTTCCTTAGCTTCTTTTTGACGTTTTTAGTGCAATCAATGTTGCCTGACAACATATATATTTTTTTATTTATAGACTTTGGCAGATGATCACATCTGCCAAAGTCTTAAATTAGGCTGATCACAGCCTAAACCTTATTATTCCTATTTCTTCAGTTTAGTGTGGTCCACAGAGTACTTTTGTATATACGGTCAGTCTCAGTGAAAACAAGTCACTCATCGTCACGTAGTCAGTCGTAGTATGTCATCGTATACTTGGCGTATACAGAATCTAGTCACGGTCAAGTCCTTCGTCAGTAAAATGGCAGAATGCTTTACGAAAGATCCTTTCATCACCACCGTGATCGGCATCACTGTAGCTATCGAGTCTGATAAGTAACGTCTTGTTTGCTCTGTATATTATTCCATGCGACAAAGTTCCTATTATATAACGCATTATGCGTTTAAAAGCCAGTCTACAAGTAGGGTTCTCTAGGTTTAAAAAAAATGGACACAAAAGCAATGTATGATTTTAAATAGGTAATGCAATAATTGTCATTCAATATAAGTGTATCTATTTTTCTAAACCAACATGTAGGTACATAAGTAACTGTTAATCCAGGTCCTAATTCAACCACCAAATTTCATCCAAATCCGTCCAGCCGTGAAGAGGTAAGAAACATACAGACATACACACAAACTTTCGCATTTATAATATTAGTTAGGATTAATATATTAAAGACATAAGAATTTATGCGGATTTATCCTTATAAATCCAAAATAAAGGGCCCAGTACAGGTTTTACTTCGTGTAAGGTTGGCAACACTGGCCTGTGATTCAGATGTCTGTCATTTAGGCTTTTTGGCGGGATCTCGGCGAGTGAAGTTGCATTTTTCTTTATAATTCTTATAATTTGTGCATTCTGACTTTAGAAGCAGACATTTCTACATATCTATATTAGTAATGAAAAATATTATTAGGATGTTTTCCTATTATCCCACTAATATTATAAAATGGAAGATTTGGATGTTCGTTTCTGACTACGTCTGAACGGATTTGGATGACATTTGGTACGGAGAATGGCAGAATATTGTGCAGCAAACGTTACTGATGGTGTACAAGTGAAGGGAAGTGTAAATTAAAGTGCGTAACGGAGCTTTCGGGTTCCCACAAAAAGCCGCCAAAATCTTTTGTAAAGCATTCTGCCACTTTACTGAAGAATGACTTGACCGTGACTAGACTCTGTATACGCCAAGTATACGACGAATCTGAGACTGACTTACAAACTGAAGAAATAAGATAAATAAGACATGGCTGTTATGGGCTAGATCCCTTTGCCTTCTCCTAGAGGAGAAAAAAAAACTAAAAAAAAAAAACGAAAAAAAAATGGCTGTCATTTAGTTACCAAATATATCTGTGAAAAGAACTAATGAAATGGACGACTACACTGTACAAACGAATTTGAATACCATTAAAGAGATGATCTTAGATGAACAAAAGTTAGTTACATATATTTCGCTAAGCAAAGAGCTGTGCATACATGTCAACGACAGTAAATCATTACTGAGCAAAATAGTTGAAGATATCAGAAGTAAACAACCGGATACTAATCTAAATGTGAGCTATCTAATATCTGGTATTGATAATGATAAAGCTCGTACTACAGTAACTTCAGAAGTAGAACTTGAGGCCCTTAGAAAGGAATATCAAAAAGTGTTTTTCGAACACATTTACAGCGTTAGTAAAGGTTATGCCTCTTTAGATAATGTAACTTTCTTAGCTTTAAATAACTTTGAAGATTTCTCATTGTGCACAGGCATAATAAAAAATAATGCATGCGTAAAGAGAACATCAGATGAAATAGGAAATTTGAAGTCAAGAAGCCAAGTGGCTGTGTTACCTGAACAGAAACCAATTAATCCACCTCATAAGAAAGCAAAGGTAGAAAGCAACGATGTTCTTAACAATGGGCATGAAAAAACTAACTCTATTTCCAAAATTCAGGAAACAAAATCTGAGCCGATTATTAAAGAAATTTCATCTGCTAAAAATGATTTAACAAGCTCAAAGCCAAGACCTGACTTTAAGAAGAATGGTACAAAGTCACAAAAGGGTATTGCAGGATTTTTTAATAAATCCAATAGTGCTCCAACAAAAAATGAAATAAAAACAATTGTAAACAAAAAGAATGAGGACTTTGTTAAAAAAACAGAGAAAGAATCTTTGAAACCAGAAGTGAAGATTGAGAAGATGGATGTAGATACTAAGAAAAATGATAAGAAAGAAATTAAAGAAGAAAATGTAAACATAAACTCAAAAAACAAGACCCTTGATCAAATAAAAAAAAATGCTAAAGTGGATAAGCAACGAAAACGAGTTCTACATGTTTCAGACAGTGAAAGTGATGATGAAAAAGATGATCCCTTTGCAAAGGAATCGGCTGTCAATCATGAGTCAGACGATGAAATTCCTCCAACGCCCTCTGTCAGCACTGTTAAGATAACTTCGGGCATTGTAAATCCAAAGAAAAGAAGAAAAATTGTAGACAAAACTTATACTGATGTGGAAGGTTACATTCTGACTAGAAAAGAAGAAATATATGAGAGTGGCTCTGAAAATGAGGAAGAGATACATGCTAAAGAGAATGTACAAGTTCAACAGTTGAATGTTGTGAAACAAGAGATTTCACCCAAAAAGAAAAATGAAGCAAAGACTAGTAAGAAAAAGAAAGCTTCACCCCAAAAAGGGAAACAAGCAACACTAATGAATTTCTTTAAAAAAATATAGCTGCTGGATGCTTTTGGTATACACATATTTTAAATTCATAACTGTGAATCTGCAAATTTTAAAATAGTTGTTTAGGATATTGTTTATTTCATGTTTTTCATTTCTTTTTATGCCGCATTCATCTATAAGGATTATTAATTGAGTAAAAATTAAAAGATAAAATTCTATAGTATTTACATAATTTCCTGTAATCTGTTAAGTATAAGATTGAATTATTATCAAACACACAAACCTCCTCTTTGCCTTCGCCGCAGTTGAGTAAAAAGGGCCTGAATATATAGGCCTGGCTGAAAATTCAAATACTAATAATTCAACTACATTCCACAAAGCATATAAATTCAGATACTAATAATTCAACTACAATCCACAAAGCGTATAAGGTTATTCCAAAACTGGAGACTACATGTCCGTCCTTCTACTGTGTTATTTGATTTATGAAGTCCATAACTTGGCTGTAGCAAGGTGTGAAGGCAGCCTTTAGTCCCCTTAAGGCACACTCTTCTGTGGCAGACTTAAGTCTACAGTTTGGGTAACCCCAATAGGAAAAAAATCCTCACTAAGTACTAAGCGGGCTTTATGGCGGGATCTCGGCGAGTGAAGTTGCATTTTTCTTTATAATTCTTATAATTTGTGCATTCTAACTTTTGAAGCTTAATAATGGCAGAATACTGGCAGCAAACGTTAGTGTTGGTGTACAAGTGAAAGGAAGTGTAAATTAAAGTGCTTAACGGAGCTTTCGGGTTCCCACAAAAAGCCGCCAAAATCTTTTGTAAAGCATTCTGCAACTTTACTGAAGAATGACTTGACCGTGACTAGACTGTATACGCCAAGTATACGACGAATTACTTGTTTTTGACTGAGACTGACTTTTATACTGAAGAAATAAGAGAAATAAAATTTTTCACTCGAAACTGGCAGTAATGTCCCTCGACAGTGAGGTTGACTGGTTGCCATCCTCAAAAATAAGAAGAAGAAGTACTAAGCGGTAAAAAGAGGGGTATTAAGTATCGGAAACAGTTGGGTCATTAATACATGAGAGATTACTACTTTTATATTCTTATTAGATTTGTGAATGAGTTAATCAATCAGGTTTCGAAATGTTGAAAGGCCTAGGGTACCTTAGGCCTACAGTACTTAGGGTCTGTTCTATGTAAATGTTGAGTTTTGCTTAAAGACAATTAAAGTTGTATTTCATCCTAAAATATATCATTATTAATTATATTTTTTTTATGCCACTTAAAAGTTTACATTTTTCATAAAATAAGTAAATTTTAATAATAACCTTTCTTTTGCTTTGCCGTAGTCGGGTAAAAACGCACTGATCAGTCTCTTAATACGTAAGTACTTCTTTCATTACTTAAGTACGCCTATCCAATAAGTATTATAAATGCGAAAGTTTGGATGTTTGTTTGATGCTCAATCACAGCGAAACAGATACTTAACGGATTTGGTACACAACAGGTAGAATATGCCCAGGAATAGAATCCTTCTTTACTTAAAAGTTCCCGCGGGATTAACAAATTATTTTGTTAATATTTCTATGAGAGAGACGTGGATCCGGGATTGGAAATTAACTCCAAGAAACAATGAAAATAATAATATCCAGGTAAACAAAGTAACTGTGTTAAAAGTTAAATATATTCGCAACGGCTGAATATCATTAAAGGGTTGAACTGATATCCATCAAATATGGTTGAGAAACATCAGTCCAAGTAGCATGACATCGTTTGTCGCGCGCGACGCGACATGAGATAGTTGTATATTTTGTCCAAACGAATGAGCAGGACAAATATTATCTCGCGCGACATAAACGTTTATCGCGCCTGTCATGCTCCTAGTGCAAATTTTGACATTTTCAAATCTCTTAACTGTTTTGATGCTATAATGCCACATACGGACAGGTTTCAAAATTATAAACACGACTTTTTTAGGGTCGGGGGTTAAAAATGCAGTTGCATTGAGAAACAACCTGCTTTTTATGTTGGTTAAAATTAAAAAAAACTAGAATTCTTATATAAAATGTAATTAAAAATGTAAAATACGTTATAAGCATTTCATTGATTCATCGTTTGGTTCCAATAGCTACCACCCAGTCTGGATGTACTTGTACATCCACCAAATACGAGCACTTGGTGTTATATGTGGCGGTTTGGGCGTCTTGACTAGCAACTTGTCTGAAATAAGAAATTGAAATAATATTAGCTAGGTAGTCTTGTATCCGATATGAAGATGATGATGATATTATTGTAAATACTTATCAATATATATTAACTATTCTGTACTTAAGTTAGGTAGTGAGCATAATATCAGTGATGGGCAGCATCGTCAGACATTTATTTACTTTCTTATCTTTTACCAATCCTCCATCAATAAACAATAACTGGAGAAATATATAACACTCGAGACCCGCGCGTTAGCAATGCGCAGTCAACGCAAGGTAAGCATGCGAGCAACGAGTTGTCACCGAGTGGTCCACTCGCCGTCCGCGCGTGGAGGGCTTACGACTAAGGCGATCCGGTGATGCTACGGAGTTGATGTAGTGAGCGCATACCCATATAAGTCCATATAAAGAATACTAACCGCACGAGGCGGTGCGGAGTGGGTGCCGGGTGGGTCTAATGAGCAATGACCTTTATACTTCGATTAATTGGACACATTAGAAACATTGAGTAACAATACTAATGAATGACACATCATATCAGCCGAAAGACGTTCACTACTGGACAAAGGCCTCTCCCAAATATCTCCATAACGATCGATCTTGCGCTGCCCGCATC
This sequence comes from Oegoconia quadripuncta, assembly GCA_949316235.1. Taxonomy (NCBI): domain Eukaryota; kingdom Metazoa; phylum Arthropoda; class Insecta; order Lepidoptera; family Autostichidae; genus Oegoconia; species Oegoconia quadripuncta. The sequence continues at coordinate 10,313,286 of OX438754.1, read as the reverse complement.
CAGGGCATTGCCTGTTATCAAATGTAAAATAACATTTTATTTAGCTTCACTCATTTCTCATTATAGTTGGAAGAAAGACAGATCACGAACCTCCGATTGCGTTATTTATAATTTACACTTCTTTCTGCTTGGTGGTGTAATCTATAGGTAAATCAGTATGGGTAGCCATATCAGTATATAGCTATATAGTTTATCACAAGTTATATGGCGCGCATCTGTCAAAATGTTGCTGTACGACTGTTATGTCGCACATTTTGACAGATGAGCGGGATAAAATGTGTGATAAACTATCGCAAGTTGTTATGCTACCACACCACTGCAGGGGGTCTAGTCTCTAACGATAATAGCTTCGGATTGCCGTAACTTCGGACTTTTTCTTTTGCTAAGAAACCTTTATTTGCATAACTTCAGACGTTCCTTGCCTCCCGTACTAACTTGTGATGTTAGAGTAAATCCCCAGGTCAAGAGAAACTTTTCATTTGTCGTATTTAGTCGCAGTTACGCAGTTAGTTGGGCACGCGATTTGAATCTCGAATAGTTTTTCTTCACTTTACTACCAAACCTCTTCATGTTTCTTTACATAAACAAAGTTTCTGTTATCGTGATGTACCTGAACTATTATTTGTCTATACTCACTTATTTCTTGTATGACTGTCCCATACTATCTTGACAACACCATCCATGCCAACAGAGCAGAGGAGGGAATTTTCCATAGACGTGTCACTGGGGTCGGCAACCACCCTGTTGGTCAAACTGGGTCTTCCGACGGCAGACCAATCGAGTGCAGTGACCTTTCCGTGGTGCCCTCGGTACTCATGTATACAGTTGCACGCAGCGAGGTCCCAGACTTTTATTTTCTTGTCATCACCTGTAAAGAAAATACATAAATTTTTCCAGCGTAAAATTTTAAACTAAAACAGCACCGCGGTGTCCGTGTAACGCGCAAAATATTTATTTTTATTGTCGTCTAGATACACCTTTACCACCATCTAACCTGTTGGAAAATGACGATGTTGTCTCAGAAGATGCCTATTCAGCCTGCTCTTGTATTCCAGTGAAAATAAGTAATTTGTGTGGTGTAGTTTCCTACAGTCTTAAAGTTCCTGATTTTTACACCCATTTTTTTATACACTACGATAGTACTTGACCTCATGTTATGTGAAGATGAGGTCGAAGCATACTGACCCGGAAACCCCAACATATTTGGGGGACTGGCTATCTTATCTCTGACAACCGGGCCACAACAATGCTATTAACATTGCTATTTGGCGGCAGATTTAGATAAGTTGGTGGTGCTAGCGCCAGGCGGACATTTGAAAAACCCTACCACCAATCAAACCGAGTACTTAAACATGTACCCCACTGGGGATACAACCCGTGACCTCCGATTCGTAAACCCAATGTTGTTTACATAGAGCAACGGAGGCGGTAATAGAATAACAATGTTTTCTAACAATTCTGTAGCTTGTATTAAGAAACTAAGAACATCTAGATAGCCAGGTTAATATCTGTATTTTGACTGACAGCTAGACAATATTCTTTTTTAGAAAAACGGCATTATTCAACATCCTCCACAACAAGGAAGAAACATTGTAGTTATTATAGTAGAACAATTAAACAAGACAAAAACAATTAAAAAACAAAATGAAACTCGATTAAAAATTAATAAAATCTAACCTACCCGAGTGATACGTAAGTGACTAATTCCGTAATAACGGTCCGACCAGAGTGACGATAGGGATAGGAATGGAACGAGGTTGTAGCTCCCTGTGACTTTCAGGAACCTTCCTCAAGTTGCGATTACTCAAAATGTAGTCTTTATCAAACATATTGTGTTTTTGTTTATAGTCCTGTCACACAATGTAAAGAAACTAGGAACGTTTAGATAGCCAGGTTAATACCTTGATTATGACTGACAGCTAGACAATAACCTTTTTTAGAAAAAAAAAAACGATTTAATCAACACTTGTTTTAGGTATAGTATAGGGATTTAGTTATATAACCTTAATGTTACCACTGTCAACTTCATTGTGATGCTAAGATCTAAAACAATTTTTGAAGAAAAATATCAATGGCTACTTTATATTTTCTAAGAATAGTTTATCAAGTCCTGATATTTTCCAATATAAATAAATGTTATTGATCGTTTTTTTGTAAATAGTTACAGGAGTTCTAAATATATTCACTGAAGCAATGAAATTCACAGTCGTAATTTTAATCTAATAGTCTATGCTTTATTACTAAATACCTATACTATACAAGCTATACATTTTTATTCTATCACTGACTACTCTATCCATGTGCAAAAAATTAGAAAGATAGATAGATAAAAACATTTATTCACTGCACAGTAAATACAACCAAAATAGAAGAACAATAACAATAAACCCTATGTAATCAACAAATAGAATAAATAAATAAATGAAAGCTTAATATACTGACGCACACCATACAAGATTTTCCCAGCGATGGGCTGTACCCACTGTAAGATTATAGGAAGTAAAAATCGTCCGCTTACTGATTGAGGATAACAAAGATGTAGGATTTTGGAGTTCCATGGCTTAGCTGTTCGTATTATAAATGAAAAGTTAAACTGCTCATTGCGAATTTTCGGTAATATAATAAGTCCTACGCCTATTAGTCCCTTTGGACTACTTTGGAATACGATTATGAAATTGCAACGCACAATCACCGAAATGCATTTTATAAAAGACATAGACAGGCGACCTTGCGATGGTGTTCAAGGCTCTGCAAGTAAGCAATTATCGAATTGACACCTATACAACGTTAGTCGGAAAGGGGGTACTAAGCCGAAAGGGTGTAAAAGTATCCGTTATAACGAACAACTTTTGTTCTACAACTTTCCCCAATATCCATACATTTCTAGAAAATGCTGTTTAAACATGTCATAACAAAATACTACCCAAGTCCTTTGGTACGTCGTTGTCCCACACCAGAGTCCAGTGCAGCCAGTAGGTTCTTGGCCTGTTTCTAATAAAACTTGGCCGAAAACCATCGGGAGTTAACAAGCACGAGCGGACCTGCAGCTGCATCACGTAAAAACTTTTGCATTCGATCACTAATAATGACCGTTTAGCTTCACTTAACATCAGGTATGATTGAGATCAAATGCTAACCCGTTGGGCATAAAAAAAAAGCATCCGCGCGTCTATCTCTGTGGTGCTTGGTGTATTGTTATAAACCGTTTTCAAGATTGAGAGGACCTTAAGTTCACACTTAAGAATCTGTTGCATATTAACCGTCTTATTCATAAAAATTAACAAACGCTTTATAAACCTGTTTTAGTTATAGTGTGTTTTGTCTCTGTCGTACTGTCGTTCATAAGGAAATGTTGTAATGAAAGAAAGCGACAAAACATACTTTAACAAAACAGGCATATAAAGCGTTTGTAAATTTTTATGAATACGAGGGTAAAACTTTATCAAAAAAATTGTATTAAGACGCAATCTCAAGATCGATTTATTAATTCGGGCGTTAGTGTACTCACCAGCGCTGGCTAAGTACCCGCCGGAGGGCGCGAACGCTAGCGCTCGCACGGCTCCGCGGTGTCCGTGCAACACGCGCAGTATCCGCGCGTCACAGACGCTCCACATCCGCACGCTGCGGTCGGCGCTGCCAGTCGCAATGTAAGCCTCGTTTGGATGGAACTTTACGCACTGCAATAACACGCATTTGCAATACAAAGGCAGTTGGACACATGCTAAATAAAATCTTGGAAATTAAAACACTTTAGTAACTGGCTGTATCACAAATTTGACAGATGTATACGTTTGAGCCTGACTGTAGATTATGTCTACTGAACTTTAAAGTGCGCTCTGATTTAAAAGAAAATCAATGAACATTGAAATGAACATTTACGTTGATATTCAATTAGCTTTTGGGCGTCTCAAGTGTAGGTCAGAGCGATCTTTTTGACTTATATTGCTTTAAAGAGAAATCTTAATTTACCCCATGAGGGCGCCACGGGACGGAATAAACCCTCTTAGAGTGAAGTTTATTTACTTGTTGTTTGGGACAAGTATATTTATTTTCATATGTAAATGGGTATCAACCACTCTCCTACGAAACATATTATACCAATACCTTGGTTGGTGGTACTGCGGAAGTTGGCACGGAATATTTTAGTGGAAATTACTTACGGTGACGTCAGACGTATGCCCCGCGAATACTCTAACAGGAAAGGTCCTATCAAGAGACCACAATTTGGCCGTCTTATCATGTGAACCAGTTACAATGAATGGTCCATTCTTCGATACGTCCATACACCAAATTGGGTAGTTGTGACCTCTGAAATAATAAAGAATATAGTTTGTTACCAAATCTGTAATCTCTTCTAAAAGCATGTATCTAGCCTGATGCTGGAATAGATTGTATTGGGATGTGTTCTCTGAATGTAATAGTTCAATTAAAATAGAAATTATTATTACGTAAATGCCAGCATACCTGTATATGGCAGCACAAGAATAATCTGACAATCGCCAAGCCCTCATTGTGTGGTCGTGGGAAGCCGATAGTACTATTTGGTCTCGTGAGAGAACGTTTACGGCTTGTACTGGCCCCGAATGACCGCGTAAAGGTAATCCTGCGCCTATTTGTCTGAAAATAATAGAGGCTGCATAAATAAAGCCTTATTGACTGACTGCAGGTTCAATTTCGAACATCCACTCTAGTATAGGCATAATTTTTCTAAAACGATTAAAAATTTTTTTTTTAAATTTTTTTATTAACGGTACTAATTTATTAATAAATAAATTAGTACCGTAATCGTTTACAATACCCTTGGAAAAATATTTTGAATCAAATATAGTAACTTACAAATTATTGTCAGCAGATGTGTCCGGCTCTGACTGTACATAACACGCAAATTCAATTTCAGATATGTTTCGGTTAACCTTTCGCTTTACGTTATTCTGTCCAAGATCCCATAACCTAATCTCAGAGTTGCTAAATCCGCCACATAATATATTACAACACACATCTGTTTTTGCAGACACCAAACTGTAAAGACATTCGGAAAATAGAATTATTCTACAAAGACAAATTATTTATTATTCTAAGGACATTTATAGTTTTTAAAATAAATAGTCAGGACCAGAAATTGTAAATGTGAAGTTACGAAGAAGGATAAAGGCCAATGACCCTAAATGAATTAGGCATTTCATAACCTTCTTTTCCTAGTTTCGGAATGATGTTTACCTTGCCCTTTCTCCAGATTTTTGGAATATATCCGAAGGCAATACAGGCCTGATTGCAGTATATTCTGCTTAAATGCGGGATCAGTATCAACGCACCTTGTTGTAGGATAAATGGATTAACACCATCTCTACCTGCGACCTTATTGTCTAATTTCAATGGGCAATGAATTCATTGCCATCTCTTTCGCCTTTCGTCGAATTGACATTTAAAGCCCGTCTATTGATCAAAACTGACATGTGGTGTTGGAGTCCATTCCCATTGAGTTAGACAAGAAGGGGGCTGGTGATTGGCTACATCACTATAGTATATCTTGTAAATGTCTTTGAATCAAACTGTAATAAATATTAGTCTTATAGCTTACTAAGAGTCAGGTGCAGCTACTTTATACAATTTTAATGGTGCCATAGATTCTCTTACGCCTTTTATGGCATCTTGTAGATCTTTCAGTTCTTTATCAACACTTTGGTATTCAGCATGGCCATTACATTTAGAAAATATATCTGAAAAAGATAAATGAAATTACAATAAACACAACAACTTCGTTTCAAAAATTCAATAAATATCACAAAATGAATATCAAGCACTCGTGGCGCAGTCGCTGTTCGTTTTCGATTAGCGAAGTTAAGCAATGTCTGGTGCAGTCAGTCCTTGGACGGGTGACCACTAGTGGCATTTTAATGAGTGTTCCGTGCTTCGGAGAGCACGTTAAACAGTCGATCACGGTTGTCTTCAATTGCAAGCAGTTATTAAGCCATGTTGGTGGCCTACAGGGGCGGCTTAAAAACACTGACTACTGGCCACTAGTCTGACACAAATCCGCCAACCCGCTCTGAGCCCACGTGGTGGATTATGGCCCATACCTTCTCATAGTGATAGAAGGCTGTGCCCCAACAGTGGTGACGTGTAACATATATGTTGTGGAGTTTGAAAATAAATAAGTACACTTAAATCCAAGAATAAGTTATATTTATAGGGAATAATATGAATTCATCTATTACCATCATTAAGTTAATATTTACCATTTGTGTCTATTCCTTTGCCCTCAGAATTATTTGCAGTAACATTGATTTCATTTTCCATCTCCTCTTCATCATCTTCCTATAATTTTCAAAGAATTGAAAATTAATCATCAGATTATCATTATAAACATAATTTCAAATAATGATGATAACCAGCAGTCTTACAATCTAGGTGCTCCTAGATTGTAAGACTGTGGTCCGAACATAAGGTGTTATATTTTAAGCTTTCTACATGTATACAGATATTTCGTTATTGTGTCCTCTCATATACAAAGAACTGACAAAAATATAAAGGACTGGATACCATTCTATAAAACGCGTTAAAGAGGCAGATAATTCAAGCGATGGTATGAGGATATAGCATGTGTGGCAGGGAATACATGGTCAAGAAGAGCAAGACAAAGTGAGGATTCGAAGTTTTTGGAGGAGGCTTACACCGCGTTACACTAATATAGATAATTAAGTACATAGAGTCACAACTAACAAATAAATTAAGAATACACTCAAAAAACCAAATCCGAAAAAGAAATGCGAGGGAATAAAGCTTATAATAATACCTAGCCAGGTATCAGAGGAGCCTCTGATTCAGAAAAAACATTCTAGGGACATACAAGATCAAGTGGAAGAGGAGTGCCCAGAGTTAGTTCCGTAACAATAATCTTTGAGTATCTTGAATAATTCAAACCTTATTACACGCAGATTAAAGCGGGTGCAAGATATCTTACTTTCGATGAAGGTACTGTCATTAAAACCTATTAGTAATTACATTGATATTGGTGAAACTTTTTCGAAATAATAAGAATTATCAGAATTGAAACTCACACTGAACTACAATTATAGTGAAGATAAGATTTAGATAGCTAGTGTATTATTAAAATTATTACCCACATTTAGGCTATTATGAACAATGTCCAGAAATTGTTTATATAGGTAATTATTGTTAAAGGTAATAATAAATATCTTAGCATATACACACAGTGCCATCTAGTTCCACACTAAGCAACTAGGCTTGTATTATGATATCAGATGGTTGATAAACTAAGTAATTTTTTTTTGTAAATAAATACATATGTTAAATGAAAAACATCCATAACTGGGGAACACATGCCTGTATTCGTCATACAAACATGCCCCTAGCAGCATGCGAACCCACAACCTTTTGGTATAGCAGTCAGAGTTTCCAACCACTACAGCAAGTAAGTCGTCGTTTTGAATTTAAAATAAGCTGTATGGACACACATTGACATTTGGAGATGTATATTTAATATTTAGTATAGTACTATTTATATATCTGTGTATAGGTACAAAAAGATTTAGGACAAAATTATTGGTACATCCATAAATTGTAAATGTTTTAAAGTTATTCCAAATATTAGTTGATGTGATAAAATAAATAACACTTACCATATCTTTCTTATTGGTGTCATTGTTGATGTCAATATGGAACCAAGTTTGAAGCACTTGTATCAACAGTACATGTCCATGTTTTGCCAAATATGCCTTCAATATATTCAGAGCATCCTGTGATAGGTATGTATCGAATTTGCTTGATCTGTAATTAATCAGAAAAAAATTATTAAAATATATAATCTCTATAGCATTTTATTTGAGTTACATCTTTACAATAACCGAGCAAAGTTTATTTATTAACATTAAATTTTTATTTTATAGGATACAAAATGATCTGTGAATTGATCAACAATATCTACCTGCATAGGTACATCAATGTTTCTACAAAATTACAGCTTATCCACACGCTGATATGAATTAGCCAAAAACTAACTGGTAGCTCTTTTATTAAGTGTTTCAACAAAAACAATACACTTTATTGCTCAATGTAGGTAAACAAGAAAATAACCAATACTGAACAGTACAATATAAAAGACTTGAAAAATATAATTTCATATTTATTGCATCATACATGACAGACTGAATGTGCTTGAGCAGTTCACAGCCTTTCATTCCATAATATAATTTATACATAAATATTTCTTTTATGTGCCTTCAACAGGTTAGCCTACCCTACCCCCACCACTCAACATTATTTATTTTTTATTATTGAGAAAATCAGCAGCTATACAGTTTATTATTACTTAAAAAAATTATGCTAACTCTTAACCTCTCTGTCCTCTCTTTCCTTTTTTTAACTCCGCGGGTCAAGTATCTCGGCGCGCCTGTCAAATTTTCGAAAATACCTGCGGTGTTAAAAACGTTTATAGATACTCTTCTACTGGGTGTATTTGTAATCTGTGAAAAGCAATAGCTACGGGAATATATTATCTATGGATATAATGAATGAACACTACTACAGCTATAATACAAAAAATCAGAAAAATGTTACGAGTTGTAATATGTAGGTATACCTATATCCACGATATAATTGGTATTTTTACGGAAAGTACAGATTTATTTCATGTTTTTCTTAAAAAAACGGGTAATTCAATAAATTGTTATGAGAATTGGAAGCTCTATGGCAGGTTCCTAAGCCTGTTCTAATAAAAAACAGTAGTTGGAATTCTATGCCTATACTCCCACCCAAAGAGAAAAAAAATATTTTTGCAAATACAGACTAAATATCATAGCTAACATGACATGGCGCACATTATTGGATGCGGAATTTAATAGAGAACAAGTTCAAACACAGTCCAAAGGAATTGGAACTCTATAATCATTACAATTGAGAGTTGAAAGTCGGGTGTCCGTTGACACCGATCGGTGTCCGCGAGTGTTGTCGGTATAAAAGTATTTTTGACACCGATCGGTGTCCGCGTCCGCCTAAAGGTTAAGCCAATAATAGGTGTCCTTTAAATTATAACTGTAAAACTTCTACAATACCTGAATGCAGCAATGGATGGTCTGGCTTCAACTTCTTGCAAGGTGTATATTGAACCAATATCATCTAGTATTTGGTTCATATAGTCTTTCTCTGGTGTCTCATTGTCTATGGTACCATTTTGCAAAGAATTAAACAACTGTTCAAGGCTGTTAGGTCGATATAATGCTGATGGTAAGTTACCATCAATGGGCTGGTGGTAGGACAAATCTTTCTGTGGTAATGAAGCTGAATGCCTCTTAAGGAACATTTGTGCAGCGCCACCATGGCCACCTCTTAACATTTCTAAATACAAATGACAGAGCAAAGGGCTCAGCAAACCAAACAGTTCATTTTTTATATTTTCATTTTTTATATCTTTTATGAAGTTCACTAACCTGAAATAAAACTTTAGTGTTAATTGATAGATTTAGATTTTATTAATAACACAGTTACACATATCTTTTTTACAAAATTATATTATTTATTTGCAACTGCACACGTCAATCAGTACTCATCATAGAATTTACATTTCATAATCAATAATCTATGGAGTATACTTATCTAATAAAAGCACTTCAGGTAGCATATAAATGTTAAGTTATTCGTCTGATATCTCAGATCTACTGTAGTTGTTGTACCTGCATAAAGCTATTAAGTACATTCTTTTTGTAGCGACAGTCTTCGTGACTTAAAAGTGAACACCAAAAGACGTTTATGTTATTGTTTGTTGCAGACAGAAGTGGTTTGCAGGTGCCCCACTTTACATGCAAATTAATGGGGTGTCCGTCCAGTATTTGTAAGAGTGGTTGTGAATTAGACACTTTGACAATTAGAATATATCCACTGTGTACTTTGTGGTCAGTCACATAGATCATACAATAGCACAGAGAGTGACCACAAATATGCCTGGTGAAGGGAAAAATGGAGCATTCTACCCAACACACCTAGCCGTGAATTAACTTAGCAGAAAATGTAATTGTATACATACTTAGTATATTGTACATCATACTGGCCAGGGTCGTTGTTGATGCAGGAGAACAGTATGGAGTTAGCGCGACTCGCCTCGCACTGAACAATCGTAGCCACAGCCATCTGTTCTGCACTCTGGCTTAGCGAATTATTGTTACTGAATAAGTCAATATCCTAAGTAAACATAAAAGCGATAAGTACAAAATTAGAAAGAAAAAAAAATTAAGAAAAACTACCGGCCAGTTCAAAGTTATTACTTACAGAATAGTTGCGGCGTTCTAAGTAGGAAGTAACAGCACCTTTAACAGCATCATTTCTTGTCTTTTTCATTAACGACATTGATTTCTTTGCAAATATTTTTGATTAAAACAAAGACCAGCCAACAACCATCCATCACAATACAATACAAAAGGAATGTAGGAAGGAAAGGAAAGTCAAAGAAGCGCAAGAAAAAAATGACAATTAAGATCAGTGCTGCCAATGTAAATATCTAGATTCCCCGCTAAAATCTCCTCAGTCCCCTAAATTCCTTTCTTACCATTGATGAAGTCCCTGCCTAAAAAATAAACGCACAGTTTAGGGTTCCGTGATTGCCCGTCATATTATGCGGACTTAGAAGGGACGCTTTTTATTGTTTGCTAAATAATTTTCAATGGAAAGTACATTGCGCATAAAACGCGGCAAATTCAAGAAATCTTCACTTGACTTCAATAAAAATTAGCAATTTAGAGCTTAATATTTGGCAAACGGATCCTTGAATCGAAAGCTGTTCAAGATATATTTTTGAAAGACCTATCCAACTACATCCCATGTGACGGAGTAAAAAAAAGAACAATCCTCACTTTTGTTTCATTCAAAATATTGTGCTAAAAATAAAATAAATAAATATTTTTCTGTCCTGTCACGGTCGCCACAAATGTTACGAATAAAGCGGTGAGGCTCTGGTCTTCAGTTTTTATAGAAATTTATTAAACCCAAACGTACACCATTTTTTTTGACATTAAAAGTCTACATAATTATTTTCGTAACTAAGTAACCCTTTTAGGATTCCGTAACACTTTTGTTTGATATGTCCGCAATGAACTAGATAGTGATATTATACCTGTTTGCCATGAACTCTATCGCAAGACTGACTGACTGAAGCATAATACTCGCAGATATGTACAGGATCCAGCAGTCGCGTCAAACAAATAAGAAAAAAATAAGATTATTTCTTGTGATACGTATGATATGATAATGTACTTTTTGATAAAATTAAGCGGTCCGGTGTGATTTACATCCTATTGCTATTTCATCTCATTGATAGGTCATCTTCTCACTTGTCCGAACGTCAGTTCGGATTCCGAGAGGGAAGGTCGACCGTGGATGCGGTCGGCCGTATCAAAGCCCTCTCGGAAGAGGCGGCCGCCCAGGGCGGGGTGTTACTGGCGGTGTCGCTCGACATCGCAAACGCCTTCAACACCCTTCCCTGGGCCTGCATCATGGAGGCACTCCGCTATCACAATGTGCCTCCATACCTGCGCCTCATAGTCGGGGCCTACCTCTCGCAGAGATACGTAGAGTATCCGGTCCGGGATGGTACGCTGGCAAGGTGGGAAACGTCGTGCGGTGTTCCACAGGGTTCGGTCCTGGGCCCTCTCCTGTGGAACGTCGGGTACGACTGGGTGCTGCGGGGCGAGCTCCTTCCCGGAGCAGAGGTCACCTGTTATGCAGACGACACGCTGGTGACCTCCCGGGGAAGCTCGTACCGAGACGCGGCACGCCTCGCCACTGTGTCAGTAGCACAGGTGGTGAGGCGCATAAGGATGCTCGGCCTGGAGGTGGCCCTCCACAAGTCCGAGGCGCTGTGCTTCCACCGCACCCGGAAGGGGCCACCTCCCGGCGCGAGCATCCAAGTCGGTGGCACTCGGATCGAGGTCAAGCCCGAGATGAGGTATCTCGGACTCGTCCTCGACCCGCGCTGGAGTTTCCGCAGACACTTCGCCCGCCTGGCCCCCCGATTGATCGCGGCATCAGCTGCCCTAAGGCGGCTGATGCCAAACATCGGGGGGCCCAAGTCGGCAAGCCGCCGCCTGTATATGGGGGTGGTGCGATCGATGGCCCTTTACGGGGCCCCGATCTGGGCGGAGACCCTGACGGCCCGTAATATCGCCCTCTTGAGAAAACCTCAGAGGGTGATGGCCGTCAGCGTCATACGCGGTTATCGCACCATCTCATGCGAGGCGGCGTGCGTATTGGCGGGCACACCTCCCTGGGACCTGGAGGCGGAGGCCCAGGCGTCACTGTACAAGTGGCGCAGGGACCTCCTCCTCCGGGACGAGCATCCTGCTCCCAGGGAGGTGGAAGTGCGGAAACTCCTGGCTCGACAGTCCGTGTTGGGGTTCTGGGGGGTAAGGCTGGCCTCGCCAGGGGCCGGCCACCGGACTGTCGAGGCGCTCCGCCCAGTAATAAGGGACTGGACGGAGCGCATGTGGGGCTCGCTTACCTTCCGGGCGGTGCAGGTTCTCTCGGGGCATGGCTGCTTCGGGAGATACCTGCACCGGATCGCCGGACGGGAAGCGACCGACGAGTGCCATCACTGTGGCTGCCACGAGGACACGGCGCAGCACACCCTTGAGGAATGCCCAGCCTGGGCAGGGGAGCGCCGCGACCTCGTCGCAGCGGTAGGGGACGATCTCTCCTTGCCGGCCATAGTCAAGGCTATGGTCGGCGACGAGAGGTCGTGGAAAGCGGTCCTCTCCTTCTGCGAGAGCGTGATCTCGCAGAAGGAGGCGGCGGAGAGAGAGAGGGAGGCCGATCCCTCCTCTCATCCCATCCGCCGCAGACGCACTGGGACCCGGAGAAGGGCGTATGCCCACCTTCTCCCCCCTACCTAGCGAGGCTGGGTGGTGACTCGGGGGAGTCACCACCCACACGCAAGCCTCGCGAGAAGGCGCGCGTGGTGTTCCCACGCGCCTTCTTGAGGTGGCTGGACCAGGAGATTCCTCCCTGCTCCAGCCTATAGGAGGGCCCGCCGCCGCCGCTGCCCTGGCGGCGGGCGCCGCGCTGGCGTGGCTGCGGACGATTACCGAGGGGTACCCGTGGCCACGCCGATTCGGTGCGCGCGGAGGAACACCGGGGGGTTTTTAGTGGGTAGGATCGCTCCCGTCTGGAGCGGTGAGTCCCACATATCCTCGCCGCTGACCCCCGTCAGCGGCGGGTCGAACGCGTAAATGTGTTTTCCCCCCGACAAAAAAAAAAAAAAAAAAAAAAAAAAAAAAAAAAAAAAAAGGTCATCTTCTCAGCCCGTAAACATCCCATTGCAGGCCTACCGGGAGTATGGGCCATAGTCAACTACGCTGGCACAATGCAGGTTGGGGACTTCATATGCCTTAGAGTTTTTATTTTTCTTAGGCATGCAGATTTCCTCACGATGTTTTCCTTCACCGTTTAAGATGTTATTCGTTTTAATTGATATATATATATGTATGTATGTATATTTTTCTTGTATTATATCCGGATGCTTCACTTAAAATTGAGTGAATAATTCGGGAACGAGTTGTTGAGAATAAAGCTTTTCCTGTTCTCAATTGTTATCGTGTCTGTTACCCCAGCAGAATCTTGTCTACTTTTTAGATTTGGGTATTACAGATATTTAGTCCGTCGTCGTCTGATTATTTTGTGGGCAAAATTTAGAATCATCCATACGCTTCTGAGATATTTGCATAAAACAGATTCTCCCTGGGTAAAGTTAACCTAGGTACCAGAAAACTAATTCTTGGACCTATCGAAATAAAAAATAGCTTAAAATGTGACCTGTAATTTGTACCAAATGTGCGCCGAAAATGAAATTTTTGCGTTTTAAGGTTTCGTATTTATTAAAGTTTCTGCTAGGGTTACGTTTGGACGATTTCTGTATCTCTTAAATGGCGGGGCGAAAAATTATGAAAATTTGCACATAAGGCAACATTAATTTCGTGAATTTTTTTTTTTTTATTAAATCGGACAATTCAAAAAATACTCAATATATATTAAAAAAATAGGTATTTGCATTTGATTACGGAAACTTAACAAATGGCGACGTGATTTGCATTTGATTACGGAAACTTAACAAATGGCGACGTGTACGACGACCTGTGGTGTAGTGATTAGCATCTCTGACTACTATACCAAAAGGTTGCAGGTTCGAATACCGCTAGGGGCATATGTTTGTGTGATGAATACGGACATGTGTACCCGAGTTATGGATGTTTTCATAAATTATAAGCATTTATTTACAAAAAAAAAAATATTTATGTAGCATATCAACCATCTGGTATCCACAACACAAGCTTATAGTTGCTTACCGTGGAACTAGATGGCGCTGTGTGTATGTCTAAGGATATTTATGATTTATTTATTTATACCCATTACATAACTAAACTGTTCTGAGAAAAGTTATAGATCGAGTTATAATAACTGTTATAACTTTTTCAAAATCGAATCAAGCCGCCGCCGGTTTGTCGCCCAGTGCACAATTTTGTAGATAGTGTACAGGTTGAATTTGAATTCGTGTAATTCCCATTAACTGGTGACGACACTCTTGATTACTCTCTGCAAGGAACCATAGTCGAATTCGATCAAAATATTTTTAATTACTCATACAAACAAAGTAAACCATTCTGAAACTACCTTTAGTATGGAAGTCCAATAATTTTCAGCCGCTTTCTCCAAGGAACCATAGTCGAATTCGTTCAAAATATTTTCGATTACCCATACAAAGTAAACCATTCTGAAACCACCTTTAGTATGGAAGTTCCACAATTTTTCGGCTGAAATCGGCTATGGTTCCTAGTGGAAAGTTGTTCGTAATCACGAGTGAAGTCACCAGTAAACAGGAATTATACGAATTAAATTTCACCTGTATCATCATCATAATTAGTCGAAAGACATTCACTGCTGGACAAAGGCCAGAAACATATTTATATCTTGTTAAGCTTGCAACTATGTTTCACACATTGATGTTTTACCATTTGTTTTGTTATTTTCAGTGTATTTAGAGGTAATATTCCTTAGTTTTATATGTATGAGGATCGATTTCCGTATTTCTCGCTTTCAACGTTATGATCAAAGTGATCTATCGAACCCGCCGTATTTTGGTTTTTAAATTGAGTACCAAATCTCCATAGTTATCCGTTCTAATGGTAATCGATTCCCAACTCAGCACAATTTTGACGTACTTCGCTATCAGTTTTTCTGTATTTCCTATCAGTGGAAACGCTTTTGGTATATCGATGTTCCTTTTATGTATACTATTTTGTGTTATATGTTTCTCGAATATTTTATTATTTATTATTATTGATTTACAGGCTATATTTTAAGTTATTTTTAATTTCAATAGGTGAGAGATTTAGAAAAAATTCTGCTAAGGTACCTAATGTTACCCTGGCAAAATCGGTTTTTTTTTGCAAATATCTCAGAAACATATGGGCGCAAAAATTCAAAATTTTGCCCACAATATTGATTATTTTGCGACCACGAAGCATTAAATATCTGTAAGACCCAAATCTAAAAAGAAGACAAAATTCTGCTGGGATAACGTGCACACGCCCACATAGTTATCTCATTTACCTATATCATTGCAAGTAGGTAGCTAGAAGGCGCAATCGTGTCTTATAGTACTCTTTAGCGCAGTCTGAAGCAAGATGGCATTACAAGTGGTTGTGTTTAGTTGTCTGACATATTTCCTTACATTTGGCTCTGCCTCCAAGAGTTTGAATAATGAGTTGTTTGGTGGCGATTATTTTTTTGCCGATTTGACCTATCCGTTTGATAATCTCACTGTTTATTGGCCCAATAGCCAAAATTTTGAGTTTACTAAGAAGATAGAACATACCGCGGAGAATCAGTGAGTACTTGAGATAAACGAGGAGTATCCGATATGTATCTTTATTAGACAGAACCAATTGATCAAAGTCAGATGCAAATAGGATTTGTGCCCTGAGGGTTCCGTACTTGGTACCTACCCATTGGTAAACTTTTAAACTCCCAAACTCAATATATATAAACCGCAATATTACTGTTACCTGATAATTACACATACCATTAGAAACTATTGAATTTGGATTTATTCTTATTATTATGATAAGAAACCTCCTCATGCCAAACAAAATTCCAGATGAATAGTCAGGCATATTTGTTGAAAGAGAGATACATTTCTACAGGATTGAGTGGAAACTTAACATTTTTACAGAACTTTGAAGACTTTAGTACTTTTAATTTCAGCTTAATACCTCTAGCCGTTTCGATGAAAAAGGGATTGAGGAACGGACAGGTTCAAATTTTACCCTTTTCAGGTACGGAATTACAAAAATTAAGAATCGACAATTACTGTCGTTCCGACTTGCTCCTGACCATGTGTAAATAGAAATTCAGAAAATATACCGTAATTTTCAAATGGTCTGTAAATAAAAGTTCGGTATGGAATGCGTTTCTCGTGAGCAGCAACGCGTTCGAAATTTGAAACTTTCCGATACCGAATCGAATATCGAGTTATTTTGAATACGGACCCAGTTCAACTGTTTTCGTTGTAACCCCCGACATAAACGAGGGGTGTTATGTGTTTGACGGTGTTGTGTTTGTGTATGTCTAGTCTTTGCCCGGACGTATCTCAATTCTCAGTAATGCGTGGTCCGATTTGAATGCGGTTTTTATTCTTCTTTATTCTTTATTGCATGCACAGAAGATAACAGGTCCTAAACAGTAAGAATAATGTACAAAGCTGAGCTTCTGATTACGAGAGATTTCTTTTATATGAAACTAGCTTTCCGCCCGTAGCTTCGCCTGCTTGGAATAACTTTAACGCGGATGTGTTTAATTTGTTTATCCCGTGGGAACTACTTACTTTATCGGGTTAAAAAAATATCCTATGTCTTAATCCAGGGTATATTCTATTACTATATTAATTCTGTGCATATGTACCAAATTTCATCCTAATACTTTTATCCGTTTCGCCGTGATTGAGCATCAAACAAATAAACAAAGATCCAAACTTTTGCATTTATAATATTAGTTAGATGCTAAACGAGGGGACAGGTTCTTAGCCATATTTATACAGAATGAATTTGAATTCATGTAATTCCCACTCCACTCCTGATTACGAACAACTTTCCACTAGCAACCATAGCCGAATTAGTAATTTTCTTCCATATTATAGGTGGTTTCAGAACACCAGAATGGTTTACTTTGTAAGGCGTCATCGTTTGATCGAATTCGACTATGGTTTCATGGTGAAAGTTTTTCGTAAT
Source organism: Oegoconia quadripuncta (assembly GCA_949316235.1). Taxonomy (NCBI): domain Eukaryota; kingdom Metazoa; phylum Arthropoda; class Insecta; order Lepidoptera; family Autostichidae; genus Oegoconia; species Oegoconia quadripuncta. The sequence continues at coordinate 10,296,001 of OX438754.1, read as the reverse complement.
CAGGAATGGAGTGACCAGTAAAAAGGAATTACACGAATTAAATTAAATTTAATTAAATTTCACCCTCAATGTAATTATAAAATGCTCTGTCAACAAAATAATTCAACGTATGCGTTTGGAGGCCTTGAAATAAAAAGAACTGTTTCCCACTAAGTATATTCTAGTTTTATTAGTATTTACATATGTTTTCTGGAAATAGTGTTTAAAAACAGGAGAGAGCGCACGAATAGAATGTAGGCCCGTATTAATAAACCATTCTCAAGATTGAGAACAGTCTTGTGACCGGTCTCAAGTAAACGTGTTGATTAATAAACCTAACTTGAGACTTCAAAAGCATGTGCATACTCAAGCAGTACTCACTTGCGAGGTGCGCGTTTTAACAAACGAAACTCAAGACTATCATTCATTCGCCGGTGAGGCGAATACTTGAGAAGTGATCTCAACTGAGTAGACCTCAAGATTGGTTTATAAATTAGCACGGAGCTTGACATAGCGTCAACTTCTTAAGACGCATCTCAGGTGATACAGCCTCAAGACTTGTATTGAGATTGTTTTATTAATACGGGCCTAAGTCGCGGGTAGACGACCGTCAGTAGGTAGGTACCGCACATATTATTATTATAGTTTACTTATAGGTTTAAAAAGCATTTTCCCACAACAGGGCATCGACTTCCAGAGTTGAGTGGTAGGTAGGTGCATACAATTCATCTGGTATAATTTATTTATAGATATGCAGCAAACGATTTTGAAGCGGGTGAACATGGAGGCACTCATATCGATGCACCGTATCATTTCCTTATGCAAGGCAAGCATGTAGGGGAAATACCGTTGTCCAAGCTCATAGTGCCACGTAAGTTTGTAAAATAAATACTTAGTAGTAATGTCACAGACTGACTTCAATCTGTTTAAATTATGTCAAAAGTACTGCCATATTTGACCGATAGTACCTAAGGCACACAATAGTTAATATGTACTTATAGGTAGTATTCCGATCGGCGGTACCGCACCCCCCCAGCAGAGTTGGCAAGTTAGCTGTATTGTTATGTACCTAGGGGGTGTTCGTCACGTCTCGCAAATAGTTATGTAATTAATTGGAAAATAAAATATAAACTTTCAGATTCAGACTTATTTCATGAATTGTAAAATGTAAACTAATCTAAAACTAATCAGTAATTAACTAATAAAGTAATATTGTATAAATCGTAAGACAACATATTTCTTATTAATTTATTTATTCTCCGGTTTTATCTCATCAACACTGGGTAAATAAAAGAATTAATTAATTAAATAATAAAAGAAAGAAGGAGCAGCAAAGATAACCTATAAACTTCTTGTTTTGTTTTAGTTGTCAAATATTTTAACCGTATAACAGAAAAGTTACATTTGTAGTGAAATGTACCTAACTGAACTGAATATTGTGAGTGGTTTTTGAGGTAATAAAATCCAGTCGAAAAAGCTGAATATATTAAGATAATTATATAAAAGAATTAGATTTACAGTAACAAGATTATCAATTAACTATTATAGATATCAATCTCAGGTAGGTAGCCCTGAACACTTCACCCACACCTGCGCAGTGTGTACAGATGTCATTTGTTTATGTAGTAGAAGTAGGTAATTAAAACGAGACGTTTGTATAGAGTGTCCGGCTGTCCGGGGTTTACATTTTCAATTTCGACTAATGGCGAAGGAGATGCCATAAAGTTAATACCATTGAAGAACAATAAGGGGGCTGTTGGTCACAAAAGGCACCCTTATTGTCCTACCATGGGGTTCATTGGGCCCTGAAATGATTCTGGTTTCGACAAAGGAATAAAAAACAAGTGAATGTAGAAAAGTTAATAACAAAATGTAAAATGACCCGTATTAATAAACCTTTATAAAGGGACACCTTATACGACACGATGATTTCATCAAAACTATAATAGAAGGAAGAATAGAGGGGAAAAGAAAAAGAGGAAGACCGCTACATGCAGCAAATAAAAGAGAAGTTGAACGTCGTGTCGTATCAGGAGGTCAAGAGGAAGGCGGAGAGCAGAGAGATATGGAAAAATCTCCACCGACAAGAGCATGGCTCTTAAATCAGATGATGATAATAAACCATTCTCAAAATTGAGAACACAAGCAAAAAAAATCATTGAACATCATGCATCATTGCATTTAAAAATAACTTTTCAATTATATACCTCAAAAATTGTTTACACCCAAAAGTATAATGTAGAGTTGGGGAGGTTCGTCAGAAAAAAAAAATAGTTTTTTATACTTTTTTTTTTTTTTTTTTTTTTTTTTGCATAACGGGTTGGTACTTGACCTCAATCACACCTGATGTTAAGTGAAGATGAGGTCGAAGATGGAAGCGTACTGACCCGGAAACCCCAACACATTTGGGGGACTGGCTATCTTATCTCTGACAACCGGAACACAACAATGCTATTAACATTGCTGCTTGGCGGCAGATTTAGATAAGATGGTGGTAGCTAGCCAGGCGGACATTTAAAATGCCCTACCACCAACCAACTTGTGAGGGCTATTATTCTACATCTTCCCAAAAATCGCCATAATCCTGCATGCGGCGGGCGGGCCCGCAATGCCGTGGTGAGACCCTTTTTAAATAAAATAATAATTTGGGGGTTCCGTAGGAATTTTTATTATAAGGTTGATTTGCAGTTGTTATTTTAAATTTCAATATATGAATTATGTGTAGTATGTGTAATAATCTCCGTAACGGCGCTAGACGCCACTTACACGGATTGAAGAAATAATTTATTTGGTCTGAGAGTAATTATAGTCCAGGTAAAAGACTGTAAAAAATTAGCTTAGCTAGACATAATTCAGAACCGACTTATATAGTTAGATCTTATAGAGGTATATTAGAAATGTAATTTTGAATAACTAAACCTAAAAAAAAAATGATAGCTTAGTCTAGATTTTTTTAGAAAATCCTATAATTAATTTGTATCTTAATAACAACAAATGCTAACTGATATTTAATTAGGTGTACTTTTGTTAAACACAGTTAACTTATTGATGGATAATGAAACTAAGCATAGTTAGACATGCATGTGTTATAGCTGAAAATGTTTGTCGAGCTGCATTGCAACTAATATTTCGTAACAATAATTTCACTAAATGTTTTGAATTAAGAGAAATATCCATAAATTGAGCATTTAGTGATAAGGTCGCCAAATTGTACATTCTATTCTTACCACTTTTCTGAAACTATATTTTCTTTTCTGTTGTGCAATAAAGTGTATTTGTATTGTATTGTATTTTTATTAAAGAAATATATTTTTCAACGTTAACTTATTTGGAAATAGGTAGGTACTTGCGTTTCTTACAAATGCTTATTTTTTAGCAATTGTTACTACATTTACAACACTTTATTAAATGTTTCAAGAAAACATTATGCATTTTCCAAGGTCTAAAGGTATTGTCCCTGGGCTATTAATTGTAGGTATGGGTCAGCGCCCTGGGTTGGTTGATTTATATCGTACTATGACGACCTGCCTGACAACCAGTGTTTTCAGGTCGCCTTTATATAATTTGATGCCATCGACTTGGCTGAAAACAACCAAGACCGACCATTTATCGTGCCAAATCAAATAACTTTATTCGTAAATTATAAAAATAACTGACTACTTGTTTGGATGATAAGTAAGCATGGACATAGGCCGCTCGGCCATATTCAGTCAAATTATACAATTTAATTACAGCTAGAAAAGAACGAGTAACAAACGAAGGGGTTGCTCTTTTTGAATAAGTACCTATATAGTGTGTATATGTATCACATTGTTGGTTTATTTTGATTTATACTTTTAAATAATATGCTAATTTAGCCTCCCTTTGAATGGCGCCAGGGGTAAACTTTAATGTACAACTACAAATCCACAATGGTCCACCCTATGATGACTTGGCGGCATAGATAATTTCGAATTTTTCGTTTTTCGGAAAACACAAAAACGTTGACGCCAATCGGGTGGGGCCCCTAATCAGACCCAATCCGCACTGGGCCCACGTGGTGGATTTATGTTATGGGTCATATACATTCCTAGTAATAAGGTAGTGTTAACTTGTTTACTTGCTTTCAGTGATTGCGATTGATGTCAGTTCGATGGTGAATGGTAATCCAAATTTCGTTCTGTACATGCAGCACCTAAATCAAATTTTGGATCCTGAAGACACTGATATGAACAAACCATGTCTGATCATATTCAAGTTTGGTTGGAGCAAGTATTTCAATGATAGAGAAATGTATTTAGGACTAAATACAGCTACGAACACTTTGAAGTTTCCAGGTAGGCATGCATTACCAGTAATAAAAACCACACGAGTTATTTTTCCTTATACTAGGTGATGCAAATGAATGATCGAAATGCTTCATCATAAGGATTATTTTTTGCTAAATAACATAGGGTCAGAAATAAAAGGAAGACCATGAATTTTAACATTTGATCAACTGACATTATCATTTTAAAGTCCCTATTACTAATGAATCAGTACCCACTTGAGAAGTACGCATTATTTCCCTATTATAATTTAAGAACATGATATAATGATAAAGAGATACGTAATTAGTAGGTACCTGGTTGTATGCAACAAATCGAGTTTCTGTCCAATCAAGTTTCTGCCGTATCCTGAATCTGCCGAAAGACGTATAAATGATTTTGTCCAACGTAATGCGGCTGGCTGATTATAAAGAAATAATTCAAAAATGTGTTCCATTTCAAACTCTTATTCCTTTGTTTCTGTGATTTTCATTTTAGGATTTTTGCACTGTATTGTGAATTTGTTACATAACCATGGCGCATCAAAATAATTTCGGCGGAAGACTACTTTTTGAACCACAAAAACATAACATGAGCCTTACAATGGCACCGCGACAGATATTCTGATAGAAATACACCATCTCGATTTATTATGAAACGGTTGGTGGATAATCTAATCGCTTTGGTAAGCGATGATCGAAAAATGTTCAATCTACAATATTCAAGGTACTTTGCCTCCATGTGGCATAGGCGTGGGACGCCCTGTATACCTACCAACCAAATCCGTTTATCTGTTTCGCCGTGATTGAGCAACAAATATAAACTTTCTCATTTAAAATGATTTTATAGGTGGCAGTGCTGCAGTGGTGGTAATGCCACAGATTACTAATAAGTTACTAAAGTAAGTAATGCTAAGGACTGGGAACAACGTAGGTTATGTATTTCCCATCTAGCTTTAAAGATGAATTTATCTATGAAATAAGACTGAGCGAGTTGTGCGACTGAGATATGGCTCATCGCAAGGCCACTATATCACCAACTCGAAATCTGATTTATTTATTTTTACTTGTCGATAATTTGTCACAAGATATCAAAATTTGTCGGTTCGACAGTTAGGAGATATAGGGTTGTATTGGTGGCCGCGTCAAAATGAGCGTCCATACACACGGCCACACGTATCTCCAAAACCGCAGCACCTAGCGAAGATTTGATAACACCAATAATTTGTCAAAATAAGTCACAAAAGCAGATAGGGGGGTATTGGTGGCCTTATACCAAGGTGAGTCATACGCGAGTACGCGACTAAGCACTGCGCAGCAGGGTCAAGGACTGACTTTTGACGGTCGGTACATACCATCACGACCATTATCCCAAATGGGGTGGTAGAGATATCCCAAACAATGGTGTTTCGGTGTTCCAAACATTAAAAGTTTAATGATTGAAACAACATCCACGGTTCACCTTATGAAATTACAGAAATGCACACGTGACAGGGGGTAAGTACATCGCAGTTGAAACGTGCAGATCTATAGATGTTTTTCGGTGGAAAGTCCCTTAGTCGCCTTTTACGACACTCACGGGAAGAGACTGATCGGCTCTATGGTTCTATTGTATTTGAGTGCCTAAACTACACAGCACGGTCGGTATTGTCTCTCGGTCAACTTGTGGATCATATGACATCTAATCGAACTAATATTTTAAATGCGAAAGTTTGTTTGTTTGTTTGTTGCTCAATCACGGCAAAATGAATCTACGGATTTGGATGTTTGGTATATAGGTAAAATATGCCCTGGATTAAGATATAGGATATATTTTTTTCCCGATAAAGTGAGTAGTTGCCGCGGGATAAACAAATTTCTGCAATAAAGTTATTCCACGCATGCGAAGCCGCGGGCGGAAAGCTAGTTCTATCCATAAATGAGTAAATATACATCACTACGTTCGGGTTCCCCAAAAAACACACGATGTAAATCGCTTTCTGTTCGGCGCAACAATCAATATTAACGTAGCCAATGCTTTTTGAATTATGATACCTAAATAAATAAATGTTCATCCCACACGGCATTTCATACAAACTTCCAAGTCCAATGAACATTTATTTATTTTTACTTAACAATGTAAAGAGTATGAAATGCCGTGTGGGATGAACATTTATTTATTTTTACTTAACAACAATTAAAGTTTACATTCTTACATTTATTTATTCTTCAACATTTAATTATTTTTACTTAGATAACAACAATGTAAAGTTTACATTCTTGTTAAGTAAAAATAAATAAATGTTCATCCCACACGGCATTTCATACAAACTTCCAAGTCCAATTTTTCCATGATGATTAAACCGATTCTAAAAAGTTTTTAGATCTATGTAGGCACGTGTTTTATGCATATACCTAGTTTCATTAGATTCGGTCTATTCATTTGGAAAAATTTGGAGTCGACCATGTTTGTTTAGTTTTTTTCTCTTGACACTGTCGCTTGTACAGAATAAAATGCTTTTCTAGTTTATTGAGTGTTTTGACTTTAAATCACCGATCGACGGCCGCTAATTGGGGGATCCCCAATTATTAAAGTAATATTCAATTCTATTGTTGTCAGGCCTTAGTAATGAGGTGGCGGAATGGATCATGTCTACTTTCAAAAATGTGGTCGGTGTTGGTGTAGACGTGGCGTCTGTGGATCCTGGATCCAGCACAGACTTCCCAGTTCATAGGACATTTGCACGCGCTGGCCTTTACAACATCGAGAATGTGAAGCTAACGGAAACTATACCAAGTACGTAAAATTGATTAACGGTGCATTTACAGTGTGAGCTGACAATGTCGTTGCATTTTTACGGGTATTTTTCGATTATTACATTAATACGCATTAAATTGAAAAATAATCGAAAAACACTAGAAATGAAACCTTGCCAGCTCGCATCGTATAAATACCTACACCCAACCACAGAATTAATATAGTACTAACGTAACCCAACACAAATGTTCATTTTGTGACAATGATGGATTGGGAAAATTATTCATTAACTTCCATTATATTTTGCTTGTCCCGAATAGAGGAGACGTGCGATTTTAAACCTATTAACCGGTTCCTTGCAAATGATCAGACTGATGTGTCTCATTTATCTGCCCAGTTGCTTGCAGAAGTTGTAGGTAGATTGTGCTGTGATGAGCGTCATTTTTTACACGCGTAAAAATGAATTTCCGAAGTATTTCCTATTGTATTATGTTGTGTTTTTATTGAAATATTGTATTTTACAGATGAGGGCTGTACGGCTTTTGCATTGCCTATGAAAATTGCTGAAGGCACCGGCGCCCCGATGCGTTTAGTAGCTGTGTGTCCTAAATAAGAATAGTGGGATATTTAAGTTATCGGCATCATATTCTGCAATGATAGTATCTATGTGATTTTTTAATAAAACTTATTTAAATACAAGACGTCTGTTTTTTGCAGCATCCACAAGAAGCTGACATTTAGAAGTTTAGCCATTGATTATTATTTTATTTCTAGAAGATTTAGTACTGCTTCTTCTTAGCGAGTCGATAGCAAACACATCAAATTCTTGAGGATAGTACTGCTGTGGGATACGTATGCCAAAAAAGAGCGGGACTATTTCGGATCTCCGATTATATACCTATTGGAGATAGCGATAAATTAGCGATAGAATTCATTATTCGAACGGTCAACTGACTATCATAATACGCGGTTAATGGGAAGTAAACCCTGGTAGCGCTGGTATCGCCGGAAATGGCGCGGTGACGACGTTAACAGTTATATTAGGTCTTCACTACGTTAGTACTATTATCTATTCTGTGTCTTCACATCGAAAATGGGTCACACTTTGCTAGCCGTCGAAGGAGTCGGACCACCACTGGACATGCACGACCATGAAGCGACTCTGATTACCTACTACCATCGACGCTTGAAGAATCCGGTGAGTCGTTACTGAATAAGACTTTGATTATGGAATTTGAGCAAGGAGGAACTATAGATAAGGTACGGCTGAGTTTCGCAGAGTGCACGCGGGGGCCAAGTTGTATGGCACCGAGGGGCGTGCACATGTTTTCTCTTCAACAGAAAGTATCTCAGGTTCCATGATTATAATCGAATGTGATTACGTTGTATATTCGCTTATAGTAGTTTGCAATAATATCGCCTTTGCCCGAGCCACCCTTTACCATGCGACTGGCATCTTTCCGGTGGCTAGCAACGTCCACACCCCCACTCGAACCCATAATCTACGACATACCTAATATTCATATATGTATTTCCTTCCATAAATAAATATCTTTGCACATACACATAGCCATCTAGGTCCACAGTAAGCATCTAGGCTTGTGTTATGGATACCAGATGGTTGACAAACTACACCAATACATTTTTTTTGTAAATAAATACATATACAATGTGTCCCGGAGAGAAGTGACCAGCGGGCGTAGTTTGAAAATTTATACAAAATTATCGATAAATCATTTAAATTTAGAGACCTAACTGCTTTTGTTTTTTAAAAATTGTTAATCCTTTTTTTTTAATAGACATGTATGACCTCCTGCACTATTTTAGTCATAATTTCTTTGTTTTTACGTCTTTCCCAATTCTTTTTTTTTAAATTCAGTGCTGTTATTATTATTAATCAAATTAGGTTATGAAAATTATCCCAAAACAAATAAATAATTTATTAAAAAAGAAATAAACTTAAAATTCGACCAACAAAACTGTATTTTTTTAAGTTTAAAATTAAAAAAACGAAAAATGTCCCTGTAACATCATGTTTTTTTTTAATTATTATGATACTACATGATATTCTCTAAAATATCCTAGAACAATGTTTCTATCAATTTCAAACGTGTGCCAAAGTACAATGTGTTGAATTGTGACCTTCAAATAAGGATAGAGCAGGTAAAAAATTACTAGCTGTTATCGTATAGCTCCTGTCCTCCCGCCCCCCGCCACCTTTCTCAGACCGGCTCCAATTTGCTTATTATTAGTTAGTCGATCGTTCCTTGTGTCCGTGACGCTACGTCTTTGAATTCAATTGGTGCGCTTCCGAGTTTCGAGGACTACTGTTTAAATTTGTGACTTTGTTTTAAAATGTCTAGACTTGCAAATTTACAACCTTCTCATGTGGCTGATATGCATTTTGTGTATGGTTTTTGTGACGGGAACGCACGAGCTGCCGTTGCGGAGTACAGAAGACGATATCCCAACCGGGTCGTACTTGGATATCGCTCGTTTGTCGCAGTACATCGCCAAATGAGTGAAATGGGTTTACGTCGCAGACGAAATGAACCCGTACAACCTGCTCCTGCTGTTCGTATGGACATCGACGAGCAGGTGTTACGTTTAGTAACAGCTGATCCAACGATAAGCATTCGCAGAATTGCTATCAGGCTGGGGATAACAAGAATGCGCGTCTGGCGCGTATTGAAGAAAGAGGGACTTCACCCCTACCATTATCGACGCGCTCAAAACTTAAGAGATGGTGACAGTATACCGAGGTTGGTATTTTGTACATGGATATTACGTCAACACAGGCTTAATCCTGACTTTATAAAGCGCGTTGTATGGACCGACGAGGCTACTTTCACCAGGGCCGGAATAACCAACCACCGAAATTTGCACATATGGGCCGCTGAAAATCCATATGCAGTGAGGGAGACCTCGTTTCAATACGAGTTTTCTGTAAACATGTGGGCTGGAATTATTGACGATTTAATTATTGGCCCATTTGAATTGCCAAGAAGACTTACGCAAGAGGTCATGCTGAATTTTTTACGCAATGATCTCCCACAATTATTAGAGGACGTCCCTTTGCTGACGAGACGTCACATGTACTTTCAATTAGATGGAGCCCCGGCACATTATGCACAATCGGTACGTGAATTCATCAATGAAAATTATCCAAGATGGATTGGCAGAGGCGGTCCAATAGCATGGCCCCCGAGGTCACCAGACTTGACGCCTCTTGATTATTATTTCTGGGGCTACATGAAGCAAAAAGTTTATGCTGTGCCAATAATTTCAAGAGACCAGCTGAAACAGAGAATCGATGCTGCTGCCGCAGAAATAGCGCAGAATCATGCAGAAATAAGGCGAACTACACTAAGGATGTCATTTAGGGCCCTGGCCTGCATAACCGCTGACGGCGGTCATTTTGAAAACATAATTAATTAATTACCTGATTTTTCTTAATAAACAACCATTTTAACAAATTAAGTATCTTTTATTTATTATTAAACTATCATGTTAAAATCAAAATGATTCATTGTAATAACAAAACACTTAAATGTGCAAATAAACTGCTTAAAACATTACTTTCATTTTTTTAAACTTATCTCTATCTAGTTACTGGAGCATAAAAGGTCAATTTCAATGTCTCGTACGTTCACATTTATTTGAAATAACTAAAAACATTGTTCGAGGATATTTTAGAGAATATCATGTAGTATCATAATAATTAAAAAAAAACATGATGTTATAGGGACATTTTTCGTTTTTTTATTTTTAAACTTAAAGAAATACAGTTTTGTTGGTCGAATTTTAAGTTTATTTCTTTTTTAATAAATTATTTATTTGTTTTGGGATAATTTTCATAACTTAATTTGATGAATAATAATAACAGCACTGAATTAAAAAAAAAAGAATTGGGAAAGACGTAAAAACAAAGAAATTATGACTAAAATAGTGCAGAAGGTCAGACATGTCTATTAAAAAAAAAGGATTAACAATTTTTAAAAAACAAAAGCAGTTAGGTCTCTAAATTTAAATGATTTATCGATAATTTTGTATAAATTTTCAAACTACGCCCGCTGGTCACTTCTCTCCGGGACACATTGTATAAATGAAAAACATTTTGTATTCATCATACAAACATATGCCCCTAGCAGGATTCGAACCCGCGACCTTTTGGTAAAGCAGTCAGAGTTTCTAACTACTACACCAAACACGTCGCTTGCTTATAAAAAATCAGTATTTTATATTGACGACTATCGTTTTATAGAAAAAAAAGTGTGTTTTGAAATCCTGCTTTGTAACTTTAATATTTATTTTAATTTTCCATTTACTTAGTTCACAAAAATCTAAGTTGAATGCTTTTATGAGGATGGTAAAAATAGTTCTATTTTCCAACATAGTCTCCAGCGAGCTCTATGCATGGATGTTCTAAAGCTTTAATTCCATCTCTATAATGGTTTTCCTCAAGGCCTCCAAAATAGCCGTCTATTGCAGACATCAGCTTGTTCCCAACGAGTCAGTTAGGTTGACATACTTATAATAAAACAAAGTATGTAGGTACTCATTGTATTTGTCTATAGCGCAATTAAGTTTTCGCGCAAATGAACCATCGCGCAATTAAACTTTCGAACAATGGTACTTTCGCAATATCATCTTCGCGCTGTTGTCATTCCAGCTATCGTCTTTCGCTATTGCGTAGTACACCTACAAAAATATATCTACTAAGAGTAGGTTGGCCTAACAATTCACACAGTAGTGTGACTGGTTGGGAATAATTTCGGAAAGGTCTCCCAACATGTCACATGAACTGGTTGGGAATCATTTTACAAAGTTCTACCAACGAGTCAGTGTTACAGGTTATAGTGTGACTCGTTGGGAACAAGCGCAGACATCACATCGTCATTGTTTTGAAATCTTTACTCACCTAAAAAACATTGTGTTTGGGAAATAGGAAAATAGATGGAAGTCTGACGGAGCGAGATTAGGTGAATAAGCCTGGTGTGAAAGCAAATCACAGCTAAATTAATTAACGTTAATAATTAATTTGATTAATAATTTACTATATATTTAATATTATGATTTAAGACAATGATATTTGCACGCCATAAATGGCAGAATATGCGAACGCGCTGTATTATATTTAAAGATCAATTGTTGGACCATATTCTAATGAATAAACATTTCATTTCATTTCTCAATTCGTGGAATTTGGCCATCTCAGTCAAGTGGTGCACGTAAGCACACGCACGTTGACTTGGTGGAAAAAAAAAATTTTTGTTTTCAAGGCCGGTCTATTTTTATAAATGCAGTTTTGTAATGGTTTGTCCTTTTGGGGGTAGTCCATCATCAATATACCCTTCGCATCCCTAAAAATCGATGCCATGACTTTTCCAGCTGCTTTTACGGCTTTTGCTTCCTTTGGAGCCGACGTCCTGCCTCACCTAACCTAACCCAACCAATTTTGCGGGGTATAGAATACTTCTCGGGTTGCGGGCGAATATTTCCCCGAGAAGAGCCGCCACTAGTTTTCTACTAGTATTCGCCCGCAACCCGAGAAGTATTCATACGCCGCAATGTTGTTTCGCAAAAATTCGCAATCGGAGGGAATATTTCGATTAAAATAAGCGTGTGCATTGTTTAAAAACGTATTTTTTATTTGCTCAGTGGTGGTGAATTGATTTTTATTTAGCAAAATGTGAGGCAAATATACCAATGAAATAACATAGCATAACATTAAAAAAAAATATTCTTTTGTTATTCTTATTACTTTATTAGGTAGTTATAGCGTGTCATTCTTAAATCTTGTTTGTTAGTTGTGTTTGCTAATTAAAACCCTAGCAAAAGCAAAACGTGTCTTTGCATACCTATGTTCTTTCTTTTGGCGCACTTAAACATAAAGATAAATACACAGAAACTTCGTATATCCATTACCCAAGAGAAAAATCTGATTCCATTAAAAATATGTTTTTATCCGTTTCAAGCCGCCGAAAATGTTACGAGAAAAATAGGTTAAGTAGGTACCTACTACAGCAGTTAAAACTTAAAAAAAATTTCATTTAAGTAGGTAGGTAAAGTATACATATAGACATTGACATAAATTATTATATTACTAGCGTAAATAGGTAGATACTTTAAGGTTGTATACCTATCTATTTCTAGTTGAATCTTGTTGAAGTTTCATAGCATTGGGCGCAAAAAATCAACATTCTTTTAAAATTTGAATCGTATAAAAGATACAGTAGTTGGTTTTGAAGTCGAAGTTATGGCCAGATGAATTTAGAAGGAGAAATATATTTTAATGTTCGTGCTTTATATAATAAGTAATTATAAAGTAAATCGAAAGATCCAATTGATAATAAACAAGGTGGGAAGGAAATAATTCCAATGATATTCGCTTCCTATATTTACTAAAAAAAGCTGCGTCCTTATCCAAATTGTAGGCCCTCATACGGTTGAGGTGAACCGTTACAATACCAGAGGTACCTACTTTTACTATGACTGACTTGCTTTCAGAGAAAGATTTTCTTCTTGCTTTTTAAAAATAATTTAAAATATCAACTGCTTTCTGCTTGCTTTTTACCGATTGCTGCTTTTTTTTATTGTTATTCCCGTATTTTTCGAAAATCGAATTATTTCGAATGTAATACTTCAGAGTATTTCGTAAGTATTCCGCGGGAATGATTCGGAATGTTTCCCGACCGCAACTGTAGGTGTGACTCAATATTTCATAATCTCACCGTACAGTTTATTTATTTTTGTAATTTTAGTAGTAGGTTTGAAATTTTATTCTATCGGAATAATTTAAAGGAATCGTGTTTTTGGAACACTTATCACATAGTTTATATCCTTTATTTTACTGCATATTTATTTAAAAGTGAATGATGTATTGTTGATACAGCACCATATTACCTGAAGCCTACTTATGGTACCTTAACCTTAATCATTCATACATACGATCTTATGATTAAACAGATAAGTGTCAAAGTTATATATATTAACAGTCAAGTGGTTCAATATACTTAAGATATTTAAGAAACATACTTTACTTAAGACTTTGCAATACCCTTACCTACCACCAACATGTAGGTACATGGAATCGAACCAGCGACCTCCATTTTGTAAACGTTTACGTTTGAACCTGAGGCGGTCCCACAGATTTTCTGTTTTAAGTCGGCCTGCAGTGGCAACCTAACCAAACATTTTCTTAAATGTCAAGATATATTTGATATCTTTGCTGTATTTATCTTTACACAAAGTCATACATATAAATTTTGTACTTTTTTTTCTCTTTGCTGTTAATATAATATTGATGTAGACACTATGGGCCTACAGTAACAAGGTCTACGTTTAATAAAATTTTTGTACGCATCATACTATTTACATAGATATTTGGTTGAGGAGTACAGTGCAAACTAATATAATTTAAGCGATCGCTACTCGCTCTTCTCGCTACTTCACTTACTCGCTCGATTGTCATACGGTCTTGTAGTACCACGAAGAATTCGGCGCTATTTTCGGATTCGATTGTATCATATCTTGTTGGTACATTTTTTTATTTATCTTCTCATACGACGACGGAAGGTCCTTGATTGGTCAAATAATATTCGAAGACATGATTAGTCTAATCAAGTGACATTTTAATTCACCGAATCACTGTCAACGGCTCGCGACAAGAGAATATAATCACTACGTTTCCTCCAGGATCGGACTGCTATGGTTTAAGAATGTGTTGGGTCAGAATCGCGTGAGTATTGTTACAATTTGGATGCAATAATTTTTATTAACATAGAATATATAAAACGTACTAAGTTTTATTAAACAACTAGGTTTTGCATGGGTACGCGGTACATTTGTTTGCTAATCATGCAAAACAGCTAGAGTTTGCAGCCATCTGGACGTGATAATAGCGGGTCACTTTATATTGTGGTTTCTAAATATTGCACGACGTACAGTTAAATTCATTATAGGTAATTTATTTAAGACAGTTCGCATTGATATTGAAACATGACACACGCGACAATTTAGTGGATACCCACCATTAGTTACTTAGGGTGAAAGTAGATACGACAATGTAATGACATCTAAAGTTTAATAATATCTTAATTGGAATCTTAGTCTAAAACAGAAGTTTGGACTATACTTTAATAATCAAAAATAAATTAACTGAACAAAGAAAGTAAGTAAAGATTAATCGTCAACAGTAGTCTCAGATTTTATGAAAATTTCTTTTTCGATTAGTTTTTCGTAAATTAAATCACCATCATCGTTACGTATCTCAACATATGGCAATGAATCCTTGACTTCGATAACTTTAGCATAAAAGGGCCCTTTATCTAAGAAGGTATCTGCAAATTCTTGGGTGATGGAGTTTACATCTCTACCTGGATTCACTTGAATGCCGTATAGCGCCGCGGGTATGTTCGCCGGCAGCAGTTTAACCCAGTCGTCCTTGATTTCTCTGACATCAGATAAATGTAACACATCGATGTTACCATAATCAATGTATTTTACTTTTATTTTATTTTCACTTTCACTGTATTGTAAGATTGACGCTCTGTACCACTGATCGTCCTCATGGTAGAGAGCAACGCAAGCTTTATTTTCGAACACTCCATTCAAAGGCGGCAAATGTTCGCTCTCCTGCTGAATAGATTCGTACATTTTCTCATACAGTATATTAGTTAATTCGTTGTGAATTACGTTCAACTGCAATATCTTCAATTCATTAATTATTGTAATGTTACAAGTAAATTCATGCAGCTCATTCTTTGGGAATGTGATATACTTTCCTTCCAGTTCATTACTTTCTTCTAATAGTTGGTTCCAATCTTTACCTTCCATTGATTTAAAATCGAATGAGTCATCTTTTGAAGTTAGCGTGTCTTCACATGCGTTATCGTCATCGACAATATAATCTGGCCCAAAATCGGATTCAATAACAGTGGGTGGATCAAGGCATTGCATTGTAGTTTTAACAGGAGCGAATTTCCTTACAATGGCTTTGGAGCCGTCTGTATATGTTGCCATTTCGAAATCAACAAGATGATCGTTGATCCAAAGTTTGTCATACTTTAGTTCGATCGGCAGGACACCGTTGATGGGGTCACCCGCAATTTTCACGAAACACTGTTTCTCAACGACAGATTTGTGTATATAATCCAAAGTTTGTCGGTCCCACTGTCCATTGACTGGATGTATGCGATTTAATACACATCTGTGCGCTTGAATCGGGATCTGGTACACCGCAATACTCTTTCTAAGATTTTCAAATGAGCATATTTCCTCGTTACCGTAATCTACGTAGTGTATGATGCAGGTGTTGTTATCATTGTTGACCTCCAGCACTCGTCCCCTGTAGAAGCGGTTGTCTAAGAAGAAGAGCGCGACACAGGGTTCGCCTACGTTCCACTTGGTATACTTGGCTTTGGGGTCAGGCGCCTTGAAGCGCACGTCAAGTGCCTTACGAAGGAGGTCCAGTGTGCCTTGCTGAGATATGTCGTGCAAATAGATTACGCCGTCGTGGTCCACGTATCTGTAAAGTATTATTGTTGATTTTACCTCAAGAATGAATTTCTTGCGCGGCGTCTTTCTCCCACAAAAGATGTGACGGTTGGCAGTTGGTAACTTTGTAAAAATGTAATGACCTACAACAAGTGTTACCAAGGAACTAATTATATGTCTATGTCTTATTTTGGATAAGATAAATGCGCTGAAACCGGATAGTTATAGGCATAGACGGGGATCGAGGAAGGGTTACAGAGACGTACGTAACCCACTATCCACAATTTTAGAAAATAATCAAAATGAGAGTCACGCATGTGATTTGTATCAATGGTTACCTGCCTGGATGCAACATGTTAATATACAAACATAAACATTCTATGAGTATAATATGATGGTAAAATTTCATGTGTGATTCTAACGTTCTTTTAAAGATTCGTATCTGTGTTTATTAATAAAATTCGTTATTTTGTAGTGTGTAAGTAAACAAAGTAAAACCCTGTAGATCGTCCCACCCACGACAACCTTATCTGTCGATTGCTGAATAACAGTCGAGGCTCTGGCCGCCGACTGATGACAGTGTAACTATCCCAAAAATGCTCGACCGCACATACTAGCGACGGGCTACATCATACTTTATAATTAAAAAATAAATAAATATGAAAGTAATCTAACATTTTGCGTAGTCCATTTAGGTTAGCTTAGGTTTAGTCGCCATTTATAAGTCTGATGTACAATTTAACTTCACGTCATCATTGTTTAATTTAGTCTAAATGTAAATAGGCGAATAAACCATACTAGAACAATTTCTCAGTGAATTGGAATGTTTTTATATTAATTTTACTTCCATTATTAATAAATAATGGAAGTAAATTTTAAAGGAAAGTATCTAAATGGCTGAATTCGTGGTAGCAACGATCATGGATGCGAGTGTATTTAAGTTACATAAATACTACCAGTAACATTCAAAATACGCTTACGTTGGTAAACCGGTGAATTCTTTTGACTGCAGCGGTTCTGGCGGCAACCAGTCCGATATGAAGACTGTGTTTGACGAGGATTGCTCGGGATTCATATCCTCCTCGGAGTCGAGCAGCTGTGAAATTGGTGACATGGGAGTGTCGGATTCAGATTTGGTGATCAAAGGCTTCGTCGGTAAGGGTTCCAATTGTAGCCACTCATGCACCGATCCAGTTACGTTCTTCAAGAACGACAGCATGTCGTCGTCGGTAGCCGACGCATCACTAGCTGACCCCTGAAAAGTTAATCGTAAAAGCATATATTTTCACCAGTCATACACAGGTTAGAAAAATTGGCATTTCTCATAATGCTTTTGATTCTACCTTGTGATGCAGGTACGGTTTCTTTTATGATAAGGGTCCTTCAAGAGGTGCCCAAATAAAGTACTTAAATGTGGATTTGTAAATGTTCATGGGCGATAATGAGCACTTCACATCAGGTACCACATTCATGTATATTATGTCGTTGTTTTCTTTTGCAGATGTCATTCATGAACATTCGGCATGCAATATTCGTAGAGATTCCACTTACCTGTTGAGTTTTATCTGGAACTGCCAATCCTTGTTCGATAATTTTCTTGTTAAGACAGCGCCATTCCGACTTGTTCGCTTCTAGTGCACCGCCTTGTATGGTGTGGTAGACCCAAAGCTCCACAGGCATGCTTTTGTCTTTGAAATTACCCAATTTCGTTATGAATACCCTGGGATAAGCATCCAAGAGTTCTTTCAGGAACTCTTTTGTGATGGTGGGCCAATCTTCGCCGTCTGCCGAGGCCACGCCGCACAGGTGGCATTTAATAGCCGCGTCTCCGATGGATGCGAATTCAGTAGTTAGTTCTCTCAGACTGGCTATTGGCACTGTCTCACTGTACGCAAAATCGAAATAAAAGACTTTAACCATCTCCCCTTCAAGTTCTGCTATAAGAGCCCGACGCCAGGTTTGCGACTGGATGCAGAAAGCGCAGCATCTGTCCCCAACACTCCAAAAATCCTTGCCTTGCGTCTTCTTTATCGAAAAATGTTTTTGTATCTTTTCGAACAATTCGTTGAAAGCCTTTTGTTGGTGTACCAGAGATACATAGAGGAGAGATGGCGACTGGTAGTAGAGAAGTTTAGCCTCCAATCTTAGCGGGCCCTTATCTTTGGCCTCGAGCTCTTTCTCGTCTACCGTTTCTGGAAGCGCTGTTTCCCTTTTTAGGATTTTAAATTCGTCGTTCTTGCGCTTGTGGCGGTTTTTTGGCATATCTAATGGCGATTTGTTGGTGAAAACCTGGTCTTCTGATTTTATTTTGTCAAATTTAAATAACCTGAAATACATAAATGATTACCATAAATAGTTGCGATTAATGTAATGGTAAATAAATCGTAATGTCAGAGAGAAGAAACGACACAAGAAACTCTCCGACAAACAATTAGGAATAGACCTATGTGGTGTTATTTATATGTTAGTGACCTAGTAACCAAGTAGTTTAAGTGACGATATTGTGCTTGAAATGTTTTGCACTATTTTTGTAATATAATACGGAGGACAACTTTATCAAGAACATCTTTGAAGGAAAAGTGGAGAAGAAGTAGGAACATACATGGTACAAGCAAAGGAAAAAGTAAATGCCGTGTAATAATAAAAAGTGAATGTAAAAAAGTGTGGAAAGGATTCCATAACTTTTAAATAGAAGAGAGAGAATAAGGAGACTATAGGTATGTTTAAGTTATAGTCAAATGACCATTCTATATAGCGAATAGTGAGTTAGCGTGTTACGTAATTGCCCTAGCCAATGAGTGCAGTGTGTGGCGATGTAGTGTCATTACATTGTGTCGAGTGAGACGGAACAGCGACTAGGGTCGTTGTACTGAAGTCATCGAGCCTGCGAGTCACCGTTTAAGAGCAGTTGGATAAATGCACATAAGTAATTAAATTAAATTTAAAAATTGGTACATGGTCTGTGTCGGAAATTGGTAAACCATGTCTTTACCGCTGAGCCACCGATGCTCGTCAACGTCAAACATATAACACCCGTAATTTTTCGTCGGTGGTTAAAGAATATAGTTACCCGAAGGATATGGCGAACTTGTACTTGATCATCTCATAGTTGATGCAGACGATGTTATCCTCGTCCGCGTTGTCGTAAAGCGTCACGCCAACGGACCCACGCCTCGTGTCTTCAACGCGGAGCTCTAACAGACGGTCTGTGTACTTCTCCAGGAGGGCCACGGAGCTGAGGCTCCAGCTCTTGTGGATCGGTGTTACGCCGGCCAGGTGGCATTCGGTAGCCTGAAGTGAACACACAATTTTGTTCAATGATTCTAAAGAAAGAAATATTATTATTTCAAATAATATAGTAGATTCAAAATATAAGGTCATGCTTAGTGGACCGCAGCAGCATTATTATTTCAGGTGCTTATCTATTAAATACCCGTTTTTACTTGAATTCCAAATTTCGTTTCGAAATTCATTGGCACAAATTTCGAAAGAAAACATTAACTATTAGGTACTTGTATTATACATAAATTCTCTAAATGATAGTGAAAACGTTTCAAAATGCTTTGCGTAATTCAGAACAAGTAGGCGCACAAACAGACAGACACGGATAGCGACTTTGTTTTGTATCTGCAAATATCTATGGAGATGCTCGTAATAAATCAGCCGAAGTTGGTAAATTTTACAGAGCTACTGCTGTATTCCAACCACAACGCCCAGCGGCAAACTCCACAGACGGATTTTAAGCTGCGATAGTGAAGCAGGAGACTCTCCGCCAACCACCTTACTCGCCGGACCTTGCTCCGACTGATTATCATGTTTTCGAAACTTAGATGAAAAATTTAACTCCGAAGAGTGGTTGAATAATGTCTTCGACGCTTACAGGACTTTACAACTACCATTAAAATGGTGAAACTATGTAGATATATATGGAATAAATATTACGATTAATTCAACTTATAATTTTCATACAAGATTTTCTTTTGTATTTTTCCATACAAATTGGCAAATTCATAGGTACAAAAGCTGAATATACGTTGGTTGATGGTAGGGCGTTTTAAATGTTCGCCTAGCAAGCTATCACCATCTTATGTAAGGCCCGTATTAATAAACCATTCTCAAGATTGAGAACAGTTTTGTGATCGGTCTCACGTAAACATGTTGATAAATAAACCTAACTTGAGACCTGAAAAGCACGTGCATACTCGAGCAGTGCTCACTTGAGAGGTACGCCGAGTTTCACGTATTAATAAACGAAACTCAAGACTATCATTCATTTGCCGCTGAGGCGTATACTTGAGTAGTGATCTCAGCTGAGTAGACTTCAAGATTGGTATAAATTAGCACGGAGTTTGAGATAGCGTGAACTTCATAAGACGCAGCTCGGGTGATACAGCCTCAAGACTTGTATTGAGATTGGTTTATTATACGTCTGCCGACAAACAGCAATGTTTATAACATTGTTGAGTTCCGGTTGTCAGAGGTAAGTTAGCGGGTCAGTTCGGCCTTCACTTAACATCAGGTGTGATTGAGGTCAAGTCCTAACCCGTTGTACGTACATAAAAAAAAAGATATTCTTAGGAGTTTGCCGTAGCATTATAAGGTTGTTGAATATACAAGTTATAATTTAATAAACTGTTCATACAAAGTTATTTTTTGTGTTGCTGTTCATTGGTGGTTCACACTTAGTGGGTAAAGGCAAGTTTATAAAAATAACAAGTAGGTTTATACATGCGCGGAAAAAAGTAGTAAGACAGTGGTGTCGATTCTGGCGTGCAGTCGCTAAACTAACCTAAATCTAAAAATCTCTAATTTTAAACGCATTTGCTAAAATGTGCTATTCTGAAATACACCTATCGCTAAATTTAGAGATGGTTTACGGACGCCTAAATTGAATTGATGTGTACTGTATTGCCATAGTCAAAATCAGATATCTTTACTTCGGAACAGGTTTTTTAAATGTTTATTCATCGATGATTTAATGTATGGAATTCTTTACCGCCTTTTATAATTTAAGTTGGCTTTTGTTTTTGACTTCAAATTTGCCTATGTATGTGTACAATGGGAAAATTGCAACATTCTTTAAAAAAAACTCTCTATCAAAATTATTTTAGATTACAATCAAAGATGGAGATTACAATTCAATGATACCATCGTTATTTAATAGATACCTACTACAATTAAGACTTACCTTAAAAAAATATTTAAAAAAATTATAGCTGAGGTATTATTCTTCACCGCGGCCTTAAATTCGAAATAAAACGTGTTAGGCAAGTCCTTTGTACTCTTATAAAAGACCTTTATATAGAGTTCACACTTTTTGGGCTGTAGATAGCCCAATAAATCTGGAAAAACCTCTTTAATTTTGAACGTGGTTATTTTAGATGGCGACAAAATTTCGCTAATAATATGTCAGATGGCGTTCTGGAATAGGTTTTGATCTTTAAAACCTAAATTGAATTGATTTAGGGTAAACTTCAAATTTTAGAGATGCGACGCAGAATAGGAAATCCGTTTAGAGCACTCTAAATTTAAATTTAAGTTTTTAGAGGCCACCGCAGAATCGACACCAGTACATACATCTATGTTAGTAACAGGACACCGGTCAGAAAAAAGAACACGGGTTTCAAGGTGTAAAGCACTTTCCACCAGATAAGTTGCTATATGAGGTAAAACAGAATTCGGCGAATACATTTGATCCATCTGCATCACTTAAAGCATATGCTTTCTCCAAAACATGTATATCATATATTTAAGATCCTCTTAATGTATTAAACTATGCCGGTAAATTAGGGTTTTGCAAACATTTCCTAAAGAAAGGAATTTTCATAAAAAAAGTTCGTAGCCGTATTCGACCCAGTGCACAAGCAGACTGAGGCCGATGACGTATTCGCTACTATGATATAGTTGTACTTACCAGCGTCCGCAGCGTGGTGAACTTGTGATTAATATGGTCAGCCATCTGGACCGCGCTCAGGCGCGGTCCAGTGCACGAACAGAGGGACGCTGAAGTCGGGCAGTAGCAACTCCAGTAGCTGGTACTAGTTACTATGATATAATTGAACTCACCAGCGACCGCACCGTGGTGAACTTGTGGTTAATATGCCTGAGCGCGGTCCAGTGCACGAGCAGAGAGATGCCGACATCGGGCAGGAGGAGACGCACACGGCCTCGACCCGGTAGCTCAGATACTAGCGCACGCGCCCACGTCACGCCTTCGGTGGCAGGTGATTGGTAACGCTCTAAGCTGACCACGCACACCATACCTGGCACAGGGTAGTTAAATTGTTTTTCATTGGAGAATTACAGTTATGCTCTTATGTCACATTAAGGTCCGATTACGTCTTGGTTACGCTATAATTTGACAATTGTTTAACAGCCTCACGGCCCACTGCTGGGGCACAACCTACTCCCACTATGAAAAGGCATATCATAATCCACTATTAGAGCCCAGCGCGGATTGGTGCCATTACGTTAGATAAGTGGCCATTTGATAGTCGGTGTTTTTAAACCGCCCCTGCAGGTCACCGACTTTGCTTAAGAACTGCCTTCAATAGAAGCTCTATTATGCAATTTCTGTTCTGTTAGTTAGGTAGTTAGTTCTAATGTATGATATGTTCGCTCACCGCTCACTCAGCAATTTGACGGTTTCTTATTGGTCAACGTCATCGATGATGATACCGATAAAGTTACGTAATTTAGGGCCGGGAACGAGTTCTTCGAATGGAAACAGTCGTTTGAAAATGACACTGGTGGTTACCCATCTAGGGACTAATCGCGCAAGATATTGCTGATAAAAATATTATGAAATAATTGTTTACAAAGCTTTAAATTAACAGAGGGGAAATAGAATATTTCATGGGAGTTCTGTGATGTACAACTTACCTATTTCAGGCAAAAAAACACCTCCAGTGTTAACAGCGAGGCTATATTCCTGCTCTAAATCATCGCTCAACTTTGTAAACACGCTTTTAAGGTGGCGCTACGAAAAATAAAAGTTATTAAAAAATATACTAAATGAAGAAAACAATTTTCTCGAATGGAGAAATACCTACTTTTCTAACATAGAATTTGTCCGGGCTTAAGATATACGTAATGTAAACTTCTTCGGTCGATTTCGCCTTATAATCCTCATTGTTCATGTACAACTTTGGCTTCTCCTCAATGCCACTTATATGCGGATACTGAAATAAAAAATATTAATGTATTAAATAACATTCTTTATTAACTACTCTATTGAGCTAGGAGTGCTGTATCAGTAGTAGGATCGAACTCGAGATTTTTCGTACTGCGAGCAAAATTGGTATGTAAATATTGGACGTATACGTATAGGTTAGGTAGGAATGAAGGCATTTACTGATACTGTATCGATGACTTATTTTAGAATTGAAAATGTACGTTTTGAGAATTGAAAAGTCACGCTAAATGCTAGTATTGTATCAGTTACCGGCAGCCTTGGGTTGATCATAATTCCGCGTTCGTGGAACACAAGTGCATGAGTGAGGCTGATACCGTAGTCGAACGTTGTGACGTCACACTCGAGCGTCACTGCGTAGTTGGATGTGGACCGAACGTAGCGCACGTGAACTATTGCTTGTTTGCTGTAAATAACATTCTAAGTTTATACCATTTAATTGTTCATCTAGCAACTAGGTTTATAAGAAAACAAATAAAAATCGGCCAAATGGGCTGGTTGACGTTATGGTGAAAGAGCTTTGTGATGAGCTGGTTTTTGTAATCAAATAGCTTCGATTGCCTTGGAAGACTGCGTGGTGATGGACGAGATAAAGAACAGATTGGTAGAAGCTGTCGCTCGGACTGGGCTCGGTTTCGACCGTTCGGGTGTGGAACCCTAATAGCAATGTAAATGTATTAGGTACTATAAATTTATAACAGACGTGCTTGGAGGACGTGAATTCGTCGAAAAATTATCTAGATAAATTTTAGCTTTTACGTTAGTGTCTTGACAGAGCCATCAAGCATTGTGGATTTTTATTTAGTAGTTGTTCTGAAATTAGCAATTTGCATAATCAAAATCAAAATCAAAAAATGCTTTATTTTGTAGGTACACAGGGTACACTTAAAATAGTCAGATTTTACATTTTTAAAGCTACTGCTTGTTCAAAAGGCAATTTTCCCCTGAGAAGAACAAGCAAGAAACTCGAGAGGTCGCTCTTTTAAAAAAAGGTTTTTATATTACAAAATTATTATTTTATATTATAATATTTCATTATTAATTGTGAAATAGCCTGGTTATGCGAACGGGCTGGTTATGTCCATGATTGTTTATCATCTAAATAATCTGATATTTTATAATATGCTTTCTTAATAAGTTTCTGTTTTATAGTATCTTTAAATTTATTGAAAGGAAGATTTTGTATATCAACAGGAACTTTATTGAAAAAGTGTATACATAACCCTTTGAATGAATTACTGACTTTGAGGAGGCGACTTATGTGACCTGCAAGTTTATCTTTATTTCTTGTATTGACATCATGTTTATCACTATTTTTCCTAAATGATGCTATATTTTTTTTGACATATATTAGATTTTCAAAAATGTACTGTGACGAAAAGGTTAGAATATTATACTCTTTAAATCTGTCTCTAAGTGACACTGCAGGTCTCAATTGATAAATTGCGCGAACGGCTCGTTTTTGTAAAACAAAGATTGTATTGATATCCGCGGCATTTCCCCACAGCAAGATACCGTAAGACATCAGGCTATGGAAATAACTAAAATATACTGATCTAGCAGTATTTACGTCCGATATTTGTCTAATTTTTTTGACTGCATACGCTGCAGAGCTGAGCTTCTTCGCCAATTTATGGATATGAGGACCCCATTGTAATTTGGCGTCCAAAGTAATGCCCAAAAATACAGTGGACTCAACAAGGTCTAGAGTGACATTTTTTATCATTATATTTGTGGGAACCTCCCTGACATTAGGCAGTACAAATTTTACACATTTAGTTTTTTTCTCATTCAGTAACAAATTAAACAAAATAATACTGCTAATCTGATATTTTGCGACAATATGCATTTTAGACATATATGACACTAATTATTAGATAAATAAAATATTTACTTACTTGTCGACGATATTCTGGATGAGATACGAATCGTCGCTAGACCAAAAGCCAGTCTTTGGTCGAACGTTGGCCAGAGAGCACTTGAGTGCGAGCGGAACCGGCGATTGGACCCGCGCCGGTGGTAATAGACGCATCCTGTATTATTATGAATTATGAACTTAAAACGATGACAGCACCTAAATTAGCAGTTCTTCGGGGAGCGAATCCAAAATCACAGGGAAAGATATTATGATAACCTAAATTAAAAATTACTAATCCCCGAGGAACTAATCATTATAATAGCGTCCAGATATACAAAGCAACTGTGTTAAAAGTTAAATATTTTCGAAGCGGATGGACCGATTTTCTTCCAACATGGCTAAGACTCTTTACTCTAGTTAAATCATACATATGAAAGAAACCGGACCACGCATTATTGACATATTTCCGGATAAAGACTGGAGGCACACACACACGCCGACAAACACATAACACCAGTCGTTTTTCGTCGGGGGTTACAAGGTTATATGTATCTCGCGTGTGTTTCGAGTTTCGATTCATAAACTAGCATTCATATTGTAATGACCCTCTTTACCTTACCGTTGCATGAAGTACTATTTTACATACAACAAACAAATCAGGAGTCACTCGTATATTTTGTGAAATAAAGATGTGACATTGCTAATGGTTATATTTCCTTGTATTAGATAACTTGGATTAATAATAAATTATAGGTAACTTGAATTGTTCAGTATATAAAAAACAGTACTGTACTTCATTCCAATATCAAGCTGCAACACCTACAAAAACATACTTACTGGTCAATGGATACTTGTTCGGTGCTGCCGAAATCGATGCAGAACACGTGGTACGTGGGAGTGGTGGTGCTCTTTTTGTCAATGCTCACAACGCGACACCGCTGCCACATGTTATCCGCTTTGTTGAATACGAGGTACAGTTTGCCTGCATCCACACATTGTTTGATTAATGGCAACAACCAGTCACAAAGTAGAAGTGTTGATAAGTGTCATCAAAATATTCAATGTTATTGTTACAAATGAAATAACAGCATGACTTACGTCATTTAAACACCTAAAACTGCTGACCACGCTCATTGGTAGCTAACTGAGTAAAAAATGCTAACGCCACAAGATCGATAGCTGAAACGCATTACTTTAGGTTCGTATTACAGAAAGTAGTTTACTGCGACGACGCTCAAGTCTGACTATTATTGCCATCACTGTCTTGCCGCAAAAATATGAATGTATCTATACCTTTTCGACTAGTTTGAAGTAAGTCATGACTTGGTTATGGTTCTGTAATACAGGCTTTAGATGCCTTTAGTACCTAGCACAACAAAATGTCCAATGCACTTTCGTTGTGGAGTGACAGTTAATATAGAAGATACTTCCAAGGTTGTCAGAGACAAATTACAACTTTTAAGACTTTGACAAATATTATGAGAAACATATAAAGTTATGTTTTTACCTTCAGCTACATGGTTCATGAACGGTTTTGGCAAAGACACAGAGTTTCGGAACTCCCTTAGCATTTCCTTCACCACCGGCTGGTGGCAAGCCCTTTGAACGAAGAAGTTGTGGGGATCTACTATGTGAGTGATGTAGATTAATTCCTGGCTACCTGCAAATAAATTATAAAACATTGACGTTCTGGAATGAAATCCACGCACCCGCAAGCGCAGCGTGAGACGTTCACCCACAAGGTGGACCAATGAGTTGATGAAGGTCTCAGCAGAATACCAGTGTTTTGCCCGCCTCGGGCAAATGCATACTGTAGCGTTTTTGTATACTGCGGCACACACATAATATTTGATGTTTCTGTACTTGTGTTTTATTGTTTTAGTTGTATTTTTCATATGTAAAATTTGTTATGTGTGTGTACATGGATGCAAATAAATGCTTATCGATCTATCTATGAAGGTCACCGGAAGTTGACTGTCGCTCTATAAATATAGGGGGAGGCCTATGTTCAGCAGTGGATGTCCTGAGGCTGATGTGATGAAGGATTTATGTAGTTTTTGTTAATTGTGCAATAAAGAGTATTTGATTGATAAGGATACAATACAAACACACTTTATTGCACAACAGAAAAGAAAATACAGTTACAGAAAGTGGTAAGAGTAGATTTGGTTACCTTATCACTAACAGCGACACTTCCAGGCAACCTATAAGGACAGTACATATAAGGTAATTGTTTTTTAAACATACGTTTTCTATTGAAGCTCTATGAATACATTTGAATTTACTTACCTTCGTGTAGCTGCTTCGGATGCTTGCTTTCCGCAAATGGTTGAACCTGTTGAACTACAGGTTTTTGGTCACCATATACAGTTAATGAGGCCGTAAGCGATGAATCGCTGTCCAATGAGTTAAGGGAAGTAATAGATCCACTCTTGCAGCGGTATTTTGGAACGTTCTTGTAGAACATCCGAGCTGGTGCTTTCGCGTAGTCCTTTTCTACTTTAGACTGATTCTGCTGTCTCACGTCTAAAAAATTACAGACAAAAGGAGAGAAGATTATTATTAGGCGCAAATGCGTTTAAAATTTGATGAAAATACATGTTTGCTTATCTAATTACTGTTAACTGTGAGGGAGTTAATTAACTTACCATCTGTAGTACCAGAGATGTTGGTTTTATGCTACAGCACAAAGATATTCGGTACTACCGCTATGAGGGAAATAATAAAATTATAAATCAAATTCTTACAAAATTCTCTTACGAAAATAGCATAACTCAGGTTTTTTGAAATTATCCAGCATGTTACGAGGGTGCATCGGATTCAGTGGCGCTCTAATAGATGGTTTTCTTTTGAAATATATCTTTTGAAACATAAGATTGATAGAAATGGTCACTGTCCAATGAGTTAAGGGAATAATATTTATTTATAATTTTAAATACATAAGAAAAGTCATGTAGGGGTGGGGCAGACTTCCACTTGCTATGATACTATACCTCTTTAATTCTCGAAAATAGCGGAAATTCTAACATAATTCTTTGTTATTTAAAATTAGTGCAACAAGCGAGTACATTTTACTTATCAAATGAGGGCGCCACTGGACCCCATGCATCGTCTTAATGGCTATCTCAACCATCGTTGAAAAGAAAATTATTCAGTTTTGACATTTAGAAGACCGCGTATGGAAGGTGAAGGCATGGTTCCAACTAGCGTAGACCTAGACTCAGGGGTTCTATTAAATAAATTCATCGTTATCGTCATCGGATATGTTCTGACATGTGATTGGTTGGCTCATCGCTCGCTCGGCAATTTGAAGGTTTCGCATTGGTCAACGTAATCAATGACGATAGCGATAAAGTTACATAATCTTAGGGCAGGTCCGCGTCAGATGACTTGGATTGGCAAATAACGTCCAAGTATACATAGCGGCCAATAATAGCGTTAGTTTGTTTGTGCAAAGTTCGATAGATTTACACGACTGCCCCAGGAAGAAGAGTAATGTTTTCTAATGTATGGGTTTCTAAGTTACCTCCTGTATGCTAAATAACCGTACTGTCATATGTTCAGCATAGAACTTCGCCTGACGCTGTCGGCACAAAAATGTAAAGATTGGCGCCATCTATCGGCGAACCCACGACTAATCGATTTATTCACTTCAATAGGTACAAGTGTACCTTTCTCACGGGTTCCAGGACAATCCGATAGATGGCGCAAATCGAAATGTATACTGGCGCGCGGCCAGTTTTGCTTTCTCTCCCAATCGGTGCAGCATTCCAACAATAAACCCTCGATCAGACCACAGCTGCCGTCTATCTTCTCCCAGCATCATATTGGGAAATCAATTTATACAGTTGCAGCAGTGACCGCGCCGGATTTAGATGAAGTATACATAAAAAAGAATATAGAAACCTTTAGGTAATTCAGGCGGGAACACAGGCGCAACTGGCGGTGGTGGTATTTGTACATCGCTGCTCAGTTCAGAGATGGGGCGGAGTTTGTATACGCTGTTGGCGTTCCCCTCTAAGTGTATGTAGTCGCTTATCAATGAACACAGGTCTTCATTTACCGCCACCCTATTATAGATTAATACACGAATCATTAGCCACACGGGCTAAAATACACATTACAAACAAAAACTAACTACACACAAACCTTTACAGGTTTGCACTGCTTCATGGATTGGTGTTTGGTTTGCTATTTGACCAGTGCAAGAAGATGATGATTATAATTTATTAGTACTACCTTTCTGCAAATATAAATATCTTTATGTGCCTAATAAAGATTACTATGAATTTAAATGATTCTGCTGTTTACTTACTTCAGAGGATCGTTAGAATCGTCTCTTGTCAGATACCAAGGGGCATTTGCGACACTTTTAGCCTCATCTAATAACACTGCTAAGTTAACCTAAAATAAATAATTTCAAATTAAAACGCTTTGCTTTATAAAATAATAATGATGGATGACGATTGAAATGGAGAACAAACCTTTTTTTCGTTTTGTGGATTTAAAATTGTATTTATCGTATTCAAAGTATTTTTAGCCTTTTTGATTGCACCAGCAATATTATCTTTCGCTTTTTTCAGGGATTCCTGTTCGGAACATTTCAATTTAACGATAATATCAGTAACTTCCTGCTTGTGTCTTTGGACCTTGAATGACAGTTTTGAAAAATGTTGTTCAATATTAGCTAGCATGTTTGTGAGCTCGGAAGAGGAACCAGTTTCGTTTTCAATGTTGTGAAGCAAGTTGCCTATATCCTGCAAACGTAGCCGTAAATAAAATAACTATAAAAGAAGTACCAACCAATACGTGCAATAAATAACATCTATGATAGTTTATACTTACGACAGC
The DNA here is from genome assembly GCA_949316235.1 of Oegoconia quadripuncta. Lineage (NCBI taxonomy): Eukaryota > Metazoa > Arthropoda > Insecta > Lepidoptera > Autostichidae > Oegoconia > Oegoconia quadripuncta. The sequence continues at coordinate 10,265,601 of OX438754.1, read as the reverse complement.
AGTTTTAGTAAGCCTCCTAAATGTTTCGTCAACTTTGGGCGTAAACTCATTTAGTTCCTCGACGAAAGTTTCATTCTGGAAAAGTATCCATTGATAAAACGTACTTAAATATAAAAAGGCGATAAATGGGATTAGTTCGTTTGATGTGTTTTGAAATTACTTAATTAATGTTTCCATTTACTCTTCGATCTCGATGATTGTGACGCTAAAATGTGTACTCCCAAAACGCCCGAATCAATGGTGCACTAAAATAGTGCACTTTTGTGTTTAACACTTTCGCGGACGCTGAACGCCTATAAACATTATAACAATAAAACCTCAACTGTCCGTGTAAGTGTTAATCTCGCTGACAGTAAGCAGGCAACTTTATAACAAATGCATTGCAAAATAATTATTGTTTAGTGATTCTCTTTACTTGTATAAGTTCAAGTGGGAAGTATATAAATGTAATGCAAGTGTAAAAACTTAACAATAAAATAATGCCATACAAACCCACACATTACTTGGCTCCAAAGTAGGATTAAACATTAAAATGGATAATTACCTTTAAATAGGTTTACAAACGCCTGTTACATGATTACTTTAAAGCCTTAAAATATGTAATGCAATAAACCAAACAATTATCACCAATTTTCAGACAGTGCCTTGTATGTTTAAGTCTAGGTGGCTAATACTTTTGTATGGAAACTGACTATACTATTTAGTTTGCTCCTAGGTACACTACCACAAAATTATATATCACCATCCATATAACAGGGGAAAAGAAAAAATACTATGATCAATTTTTATCAGCGAAGGAGTTGTTCATTTCCAGAATTTGATCAATTAGTCATTGTGTAATACGTCTTTACAAAACCATGTAACGACTTTTAAGGCCTATATTCAGAATACCCCCAGATCCACATTTTAGAAAAGTTTTCACCTGATTTTTTCTGACATTACGGCAGTTATCCAGTATAATAATATGACAAAAGTCACCACATAATTCTTTTTTTTTTGCACAACAGGTTAGCACTTTGCCTCAATCACATCTGATATTTAAGTGAAGACGAGGCCGAAGATGAAAGTGTACTGACCTGGAAACCCCATCCTATTTGGGGGACTGGCTATTTTATTTTTGATAACCGGAACACAACACTGCTATTAACATTGTTGTTTTGCGGCAAATTTATATAAGATGGTGGTAGCTAGCCAGACGGACATTTAAAATGCCTTACCACCAAACAAATCGAGTACTAAACATGCACCCCTCTGGGGATCGAAACGGCGACATACAAATCGTAAATATAATTTTGTTTACATTCAGCCACAGAGGCGTTAATTACACTACTTATGTAAGAAGTGACTATACTGTTCTGTGATAAACAAAACTATATTTCCATATTATTAAGAGCACAACCTCATACATACAACTTTACCTTTATGAGTAGTGAAAGAATTTTCTTTTCGTTTCAGAGATGATTCGATTCCGAAAATTCTCTTACTAGCAGAGCTACACTATTGTCGAGTGACATTTAGAGATTTATTTAGAGAGAGACATTTATTTAGAGATTCAAGTAGACGAAGTCGCTGGCGGAAAGCTATTAATCAATAATTCAAAAGACATGGGCAGATAATGCTTACCACTTCCTGTATTGAGACAACATTGTGGCTCTTACATGACTTCTCCCCACCCACCATCAGGCAGTCCATGCACACAGACTTGGAGCAGTCCTGGCAGTAGTAATCAAGAGGCTTTCCCTTGTGTACTTTGCAAATATTGGGCTCAATTACTGGTTCTAAAATTAATTATGTGTAAAGTTTCTCAATTTATTAAAACAAACAATTATTGTCTCATAATAATTAATTCCACATGGATTGGAATTAATTATTTATGGTATTCAATCTGATATTGTTTGTGTGTTCCAAAGTGCTCCATTATTACCGTTTGAGGTATGGAATCCTAAAAAAGCCGGTTTATAAACCCAGAGCAGACGGGGAACACGAGGTATGCTAGGCCCAAGGTTTCTACACACAGCCATCAACATTGTTGCTGATGCAAGTTGGTTTCAAGCAACACAACGGGTTAGCACTTGACCTTAATCACACTTGATGTTAAGTGTAGATGAGGCCGAAGGTGAAAGCATGCTAACCCGGAAACCCAAATATTTAGGGAACTGGCTGTCTTATCTCTGACAACCAGAACACAACAATGCGTATTAACATAGCTGTTTGGTGGCAGATTTAGATAAGATAGTAGTAGCTAGATTATGATCATAATAAGATAGATAGGAAGAGATAACGAATTAGGATATATGAGATAAAGTGAATCATATAAGATAGGACAACCTTTTACTACCTCCCAAATATGGTACTTTGGGGGAGGCCTTTGACCAGTAGTGGACGTATTTCGGCTGATATGATGATGATATAAGATAGATGAGACAAGATGAAGGTGGTCACCAGTCATCTTGCATCCCGCGTCGCCCACGACCCGATGAGACATATTTTTATAAATTTCAATATTTTTTCTCTCTCCCACCACAATATAGGTTCTTCACTAATGTTATTAGTGGTCCCAAAGAAGCTTTAGCTGAAGTCCTTCCGCGATTATTTTGTAAACAAGTCTATAAATTCAATAAGCAGTTGGGGGAGTTACTTTAACCAGTTGGTTGAAGTAACTCCCCCAAATGCTTATTATGTTAACTAACAAAAGATGTTTTGTATTATAAATACCTATTAATTTATAACAATGTAGTCAAAATAGTAAGTTACAAATGTTACATTGTTTAATAACCTTACTTACCTATATTTTGCAGGACATGATTCTTGAATATAATGAAATTTTTATGTGATTTACTGAAGCAGGCATCACATAGAATTATGTTACATTGCTTACACATTTTAGATGTTCGATTGTGACATTCTAAGCATTGGCCTGAAAGATAACACATATTACAATATAAAATTTATTTGTAAATTATTTGACATTTCAATAGTAACTTGATATTTCGATCTTACCTTGAGTGATATCTGTATTTTGCAGTATAGCTTCCAAATTAATGAAATGATCATTGTCAGGTGTTTTTTTTGTATTCCCTTCCTGTAAATTGGATAATTTCAGGTTGTATATTGGATAATTTCCGACAATTTCAAATAATTAAAATTACAGTTTCTCATCAATTTGTTAGCAATTCAGGACGCAGAAAGAGACATTTTTGGTGTTGTTGTGTTAGCTTATATAAAGTGATATAACTGAACTTTTGGTATTTTAAATGGTGTTATTGTGTTACGCTATACAAAATAGAAAATATTCGCTTTCGTCTCCACGATTGCTCACTGGGCACGCCTAGAAGGATGATCCAAGCAGTAAGAGTTCAATGCTTGAAACAACATCCAAGTGTCACTTTACCAACTATACAGAAAGGCACACGTTACAGGGAATGAGCCCATTGTCGTAGAAACATGCAAATCTATAGATGGTTTTTTGGTGGAGTCCCTTAGTCGCCTTTTAGGACACCCACGGGAAGAGACTTGGCTGGTTCTACTCTTTTTACGTGCCGAAACCACACAACAGTTTATTTATAATTGTGTAATTTTCATTTACAATATCCAATTTTCTCACCCCAAAAGATTGATAGTAAAGTTCTCCAAGCATGAGCATGTTGATGGGAAATAGTTGATAGAGCATTTTCTTGCTAAGAGCCAGCAGTGCAACATCACTGGCTTTCACTTGCATGTCACGCTGGCATATTTTACATTCTATAGGCTCCTCAAATTTGATAATACTTTTGATGCAAGTTTCGCACATTGAGTGGCCACATGATAGAAATAGCGGGATGTTTCCTTGTGGCAATGATGCAGCTGTTAAAAACAATAAATATTTAAGACAATTATCTAAACCGACACTAAGAAAAATCTGTACTATGGAATACATAGAAACATTTATCCATAGCAGGATTCAATTCGGCCACCTTTGATTTCGAAGGTTGGGTACACTACCAACTACACCAATCCATTGTCAAATATAGCGTATCTCCATAGTATGCATGTTTATCCATTATCTAGAATCCATATACCAGATAAACATACATAATCTCTAAATAGTATAAAACAATGTTTTCATCAGCTTAGTTGCTGTAACTAAACTATGTAATGGATTGTGATATGTTTTTCTCTACCATTTAGAGAATTACTTACAGAAGGATTATGGGTCATAATACGTGAATATTCTATAACTAATGAACACATGTAATCTCTAAATAACATCCTTAGTTTCTAAATAGTAGAAAATTTAGTTTGTCATAAACTAGGCAAAGGAATCAAACCATATTAAGGTTTTCACTATTACTTATTATTGGGGAAGGTTTATGTGTATAATACATGCATATCAGATTTATAGAAAGTAATGACACTCTACGACCTGTTTGGTGTAGTGGTTAGAAACTCTGACCACTATACCAAATGGTCGCGGGTTCGAATCCTACTAGGGCCATACTATTATTGTTGTGAGATGAATACAAACATGTGTACCGAGTTATATTAAGTACCCATTTATTTACAAAAAAAAATGTATTTATGTAGTATATCAACCATCTGGTATTGATGAGCCATAGTTGCTTACTGTGGAACTTGATGGCGCTGTGTGTATGTCTAAGGATTTTTAGGATATATTACACTCAGGCAAAGGGTGGGCGGGCCTATACAAATGTTCGCATTCATTACACAAATAATTAGCGTTAGCAGGATTGAACCGCTTTTGAAGGTAGGGTCACTACACCAATAGAAGAAGAAAGAGAGAAAAGTATTTATTGCCAACAAATACAGAAAATTTCGTAAGGTATAACATTTTATATCGTACATTTACATAGGTCGTATTATAGGATACATAAAAACAAATTACATACCTATGTACAGTTGCGGAATGAAAAGTTCATCAGTTTTCAAATACGTTAATTTGATGCTTAGCAAGCACATGTTACCTTTCTAAAAAAGTAACACACTGTTGCATAGAAAATTATGTTTAACTCTTTAACGACAGGGTTCATATTTAGCCAAACTAGTGTTCGTAGACTATGAATACAAAAAAATACAAGTTTTTTTATTTCCAAATAAACAGTTTTACATAAACGGTGTTGCACTTTGATAACCGCATAAATCATAACACTGAGTCACAGATATCAGTGCCCAAATAATAAATAAATATTTCGGACACACCAATCATCTAGTCACCAAACTAAGCGAAGCTTGTGCTATGGAAACTAGATAACGGATAAACATACATAAATATTTATATAAACATCCATGACTCGGGAATAAATGTTTGTATTTATGACACAAACATTTACCCCTCGCGGGATTCGAACCCGCAACCGTTGGTTTCGCTGACAGGATCACTATCCACTACACCGGTCGTCAATTAATCAAGTCAATTAATTAATTTTTCCACATTGTCATGTGTGAGACTGTGAAACCATACAGTGAGTTTAAGTTTATATTCTTGGTAGGATAAAGTCTGAAATCATAGACAGTTAATCCCAAAATTGTGACTTATTCCTTTTCTTTACCAATACACCAGCTTAGATATAGACACATCAACATCTGCTGCTTGCCTATTAATCAATAATAATAATTTTTCTACAAATTCTATTATAGACAGATGGACTAAGATAGTCAAAATGGCAACCAAGTAAAGCCAATCTAAATTGTTGTACTTCACAAAGCCCATCCATTTTCCTTTTGTTTTTAAATAACTTAGGATCATATGGTATATCAGAGTGTTTACGCAGAATAGTGGCTAAATGGAAGAGCTGAACCTTCCATAGTGCATACAATTTCAGTTGTGGGGAATCGAATTGGTTTACATGCCATAACTTTAGAGGACCGCTCTCTGTGCTCTTTCGAGTCGTAATACTAAGAGTACCCCCGTTAACCCCAGGATACACTACAGTATGATAATATGCATTGTGGCCAGAGCAAAGTACACTGTTTTTAGAATAGTGGGATTGGTACTATATCTTAGTTTGTAAAAAACAAAAACAAGCTTACGAATGTGGGTTATCTATCACACAATGGGACAAAACACAAACATGGCAGTCCCGTACCTAACTGACTAAGAATGGAAGGAATTAAATTCTTACTACTTACATCTCAACTGATAAACTTGACTGCAATTTGGACAGCATTTTTTTATTTTTGCGTCCATAGCGCTCGTGCAAGCAAAGTACGCACTGAGGAAATTCTAAGCAACGGCCGCCGGTGTCAACAGACCACAATCTGAAAATTTATACGATAAATGCTGCAAATCATCGCTTTCGTATTGGCACAAGGCAAAAGCTCAATGATGATTCACCGGTTCGTAGCAATCTGAATAGTTATTTGAATAATAATGAATTAAACGATAATAATATTTACATACCACAATACACCAACAAACAATTTCTTCGAATCCGGCTGGACAAGTGTTGCCAACTTTTATTAACCAACCAACCAAACCCATTAGCAGTGTTGCCAACAGATAAGTTAGCTCTCCACCAGATTCAACTTAAAACAACCAGAAAACCACTAACGGTTCTATTCTCATATATTGCTGAATTTTCCACTAAACAAACTAGTATTTATGAAAGAAAACAGGACATATTAGTTAATTTCCTTTATTTGTTTCTTATTATGTCAAGCAACATACAATTTAGTAAATCACTAGTAGTTATAATTAAGACCTTTAGTAGTTATGGCAGACATGGTGGACTAAAGAAAGTCACACACACATACACACACACACACACACATACAGACATCCGTTAATCTGACAACATTACGTTTATGTGTGCATGTAGATTTCTATGTTACCTCGTGTTGTGCCTCGTGTAAACTGAACGGCTTGACCGATTTCGAAGTGCAAGGTGTCTTTAGATTCGTTGTGATCCCTGGAGTGTCGTAGGATACATTTTATGGTAAATAATCCAACATGGAACCCGCGAAATGCACAATATATTGTCGGATTTTTTGGTTCTTAAACTCATATTGTTATTGACTGTAGAAGCCTTTTTGACATCCCATGAGATTTCAAATCTCTGTAGAATCCTTGAAATCATACCTCAAAATTTGGATTTCGCTACAATATCAGTAGTACTTTCAAAAACTTGAAGCTAGTCTTTCAAATATGGGTATTGAAGCCAAGAGTCCCCAAACTTTTTAACTGGGTATTTACTGTCATTAACCTTGCAAATCTGATTTAGCCCTGTACGTCAATATCTTCATAAGTTTAGCAGGAAGGTCGTGTTTGGTATCGTCATCGTATAACTAAAGGACGAGGAATTCATTTCTGGAACAACATTTACACTCTTTCATAGAAAAAAAAAAGTTCCGCGCAAAACAGGAAAAGAAATTAAATTGAAATTCATGCAAAACCTATATCTACAACTAAACCACGAGATTATGCTTTATAAAAAAAATATGTGTAAATAGCCTGTTTATTCCAAATATATAAACAAACTTTCCTAATAGATTTAACTTATAAATGTGTTAAAAAACAATCATTTGCGTCGCGCGGCGGATCTGCGATAGCAGAAGTTCCTACATATTTTGGATAGGATTTGGCACTTATTGTTTAATAATGACACTGATTAGTATAAATGTTTCTATGTCTAGCTACATGTAGCATTCTTAAAGAAATATTAGATAATTTATAATAAGTATTAAAAAAATATTTCATACGGTCATTGAGATAACCACAATACCAGCTTATTTTAAACATGTGACTTCAAATTAGTATTCCCGTAATTTTTAATTGAAAATAGTTTTGTTTAGTAAAAATAATAAATAAGTAAAGAAGAACAGTATAATTCTAGTAAATAAGTTTAATAAAAAAATATAACTAAAATAAATATTAAAAAAATGTAGGTAATTAAATTGAATAACATTTTTTTTATATTCCTTGCAAGCAGCAGCTGCTGGCGATAGGGTAGTCCACACCGGTTGGCAATTTGGCTCACCCTAGTCAGCAGGAAATGGCCGGTCTTGTACCGCTTTTAACAGTTGACCTCATATTTATGTACTCCCTGATAAACCGCTCGCAAAATATGGTTCACAAGGGCGTCTTTGGTTGATGGTAAATTCAGATGGTGTACAAGTGCAGGGAAGTGTAAATTAAAGTGCGTAACGAAGCGGCGGAGGGGCGGGAACATGGCGGGTTATCTGTTTGAAATTGGCGGTCGGTTTGATTTTTTGGTATTTTAAAGATTTTTGAATTCTAACAAGGTGGTCCAGCCAACTCTTTATGTAACTTCATCTCATCTTCACCATATCAGCCTCCGTAGCATGACATCGTGTGTCGTAGGAGTAAGAGTGGAATAGTTGTATATTTCGTTCAAGCACATGAACAGGACAAATATTACCTCGCGCGACATAAACGTCATCACGCCTGCCATGCTACTAGTGCTGCTGGTAATCGGTTCAGCTTTTGAAGATATTTAAGTTTTAATACAGTTGCTTTATTACTTTGAGATGGTTCTTTCAAGGTAAATCTTTATTTAATCGCATGCACATTCAATCAGTGAAAGTTTAATAATCGCATCACAGGATCTACACAGTTTCCCGAAGGCATCTCCATTGAGGATTCGAAGTTTAGAGGTCAAGCAGCGTATTCCATAGCTTGGCAGCGTGCGTGACACAGAGATATTGTGCGCACTGAATGAATGAACATTGCGCGCTAGTCAGTCCAAGAAAGCGCACGCGAGTACCGCAGTGTTACGCAACACCAAACCCGCGACCGGCGCGGTGACTTATCAACAGAAAACCCATAAGCCACGTTACGAAATTAGTCAATCCAGAGACCTCGCCGACGTCAATGACGATTCAACTGAAGCTTTTATAATCAAATGCGGTTCTATTGAACATGTGTGGACATTACTAAGTAATATGTTTTGGTGAAATTTTGAATGTAACTGTTTTTCAAGATGGAGAGGACGAGTTTTGGAATATGGTCGGTGGTGCTGGTTTCATTGCTGACGACAAGCGGTAAGATTTTTCTTGAGATTGGAAATTAATTAATACCCAGTTACAAGACAACTAAGTAGTAACTTATTTGTCAAGTCATTATAACTTGGGGTTAGTAAACTTAGAACTATGAATAGAAAATTTAGAAGACCCCCGAAAGACTATACAGGGTGAATTTGAATTCGTGTTATTCCCATTAACCGGTGCCACTCTTGATTACAAACAAAACTTTCCTCAAGGAACCATAGTGGAATTTGATCAAAAAAAAATCGATTACCCATACAAAGTAAACCATTCTGAAAGTACTATTAGTATGGAAGTCCTACAGTTTTCGGTTGGAGACTCAGCTCCTGATTACGAACTACTTTCCACTAGGACCCATAACCGAATTCAACCAAAAATTGTTGGACGTCCATACTAAAGGTGGTTTCAGAATGGTTTACTTTGTGTGGGTATAATTGAAAGTTGTTTGATCGAATTTGACTGCGGTTCCTTGGGGAAAGTTGTTCGTAACCAGGAGTGAAGTCACCAGTAAACAGGAACTACACGAATTGAATTTGACCCCGTATAGTATGTTAACCGCTAAATATCTTCGAAATGGCTTAACCGATTTTCATCAAACATAGCTAAGAACTTTTCCTAGTTTAATCTTTATTATAAAAGTAACCGCACTCCGGAGATACATCTAGACAAACTGCCGTCGTATCACGTAAAAATTTTTGCGTTCGATAGCTAATAATTTGCCGTTTAGATCTCTTACGTTCGGTCACTAAATTTGGTACCAACGTATGCACCCTAGAAGTAAGGATAAGGGGATACAAGTCTTAGTCCAGGGAAAATACGGTAAAAAATTAGCTTAGCTGGACATAATTCAGAACGACTTATATAGTTGCTATCTTATAGAGATGTAATTTTGAATAACTAAGCCTAAAAACAATGATAGCTTGGTCTTGATTTTTGTAGAAAACCTTATTATTAAATTGTATCTTAATAACAATAAATACTAATTGATATTTAATTAGGTAGAGTTTCGTTAAACACAGTTAACTTATTGATGGATAAAAAACTAAGCATGTTATGGTTAGGCATGCATGTGTATTTAGCTGAAAATGTCGTCAAGCTGCATTGATTATGAAATAAAAATGAGAACTAATATTTTGTAACGATAATTTCCCTAAATATTTTGAATTAAAAGAAATAGCCATAAATTTAATATATTTTTTATGAAACACATTTTTCAACTTTAACTTGTTTGATAAAATATATAGGTACTTACGTACGTACAAACAAATGCTTAATTTTTGGCAATTGTTTCTACATTTACAACACTTTATTAAATGTTTCAAGAAAATCGCGGTTATGCGTTCTAAACGTATTTTTCCTTGGCTATCTAATGGATGGACGTATTAAGTTACCATAATTTACCAAATTTAGCGATCAAATGCAAAAGTTTTTACGGTACGGCTGCTGGACACCCACATACGTACAACGTCGTCAAACACATACAAAACTCCTCTAATTTTTTTGTCGGACGTTAAAGATCGAAACAAACTCACACTTCAATTGCGGGCACTAAGACAAACATTCAAATTATACCTTTACTAAATTCTTGGCACAGGCTACTGGAATTTTACTAGGAGTGCAATTATCTATTTATCATCTCTACAAGATTTAACCACTAACCATTCCATGGAATTTAAATGCCTATGAAATCACGAAAAATGTTGTCAAGAATTTACTTACCTAAGAGTCTTACAACAAAATTATACTCGCTCCAAACCAAAAACTACTAGCACTATACATAAGCCTTTGATATATACTAAGTATTTATAATAACAAAGTCGTGTGTATACATACCATAACAATATTGTCACTGTACTCAATAATAGTACTTTTTTTGAATAAAGAAATTCCGAGGCATCTCTCTTGATACAATCAAACCAAAATTACTACCTAACTATCCAATAACATAAGAAACAAAACAGAACGTCTATTGATATTTGGTACTATTTTGCGACCTTATGACTCTACCAACCTTAAAAAAACTTATTAAACTTAAAAAATTTATTAAACAAAATCATTGTACCTACCTACACTTAAATTAATTTGCTAATGGTTAGTGAAAGTAGGCACTCATATCTATTCATACTCTGTGTCAGGGCAATGACCACATTACTTATTAGGTACATTACGTTACGTATGTATACCCTTTTAGTTAAGAATAAAATTTCACCCTGCTCTCCCTCCGAACAATGTTATAAACAGAGTCATTATAATATGCAACACGTATCCATAGCCTTCGGGAGCGTCGGTGGATCAGCGGTTAAAACGCGGTCTCCCAATTTGGGAGGTCCGGGTTCGATTCCCAGGCAGGCCATGCACCAATGAGTTTTTGAATTTAATTTAATTACTTATGTGCATTTATCCGATTGCTCTTAAAAGCTGATGGAAAACATTGTTAGGAAACCTGCATGCCTGAGAAATAAAAATTGTAAGCCATGTGAAGTCACCAACCTGCATTGGGCCAGCGTGGTGGACTATGACCCATACTCCCTCATATACGAGGGAAGGCCTATAACCCTTCAGTGGGATATTTATGGGCTGATGATGATCCATAGCCTTAACTTAATAAAACAAAGTATTTAACTCCGGGTCTCGAAAGTTATTTAGCTACCTAATTTCTTTGCTGACAAGCATATACTGCGTGGCAATAAAAGGACCAACAGTATAGTCCAGTCAATAAAGGAATTGTAGAATGTATAGACTGTACCACAATTTGTGTTTTCTGAACTTTGTTCGAATACGATAGGAGGTTGCAGGGGGCCTAAGAAGTTCCCTTTTTGATTTTTATGGTTCCGTAGCTCAGAGGTCAAAAGGAACCCATAAAGGATCACTTCGTTGTCCGTCTGCTTGTCATAACCTTTTTCTTAACAACATGTGGAGGTCATCATCATCATATCAGTCGAAAGACGTCCACTGCTGGACAAAGGCCTCCATGTGGAGGTATCAAGTTGAAATTAATATCAATTAAGTCTACGGTCCTTTGGAGCGGTAAAAAAATTAAGCTCTAAAAGATACGGCCATTTATGCCGCATATTTTGACACTCGCAAATAAATTGAAACCTGGGTAGGTACTTCCCTTTCTAGAGTCATGAAATTAGGCAAAAAGCAAAGTCTCACACATGTAAAGAAGAAAATTCGACAAAGTTTTTACTATTTCTTACCATTTAGCTTCGTGAAAGGAAGCTGAACCCCAACACTGTAGCGTGGCCACTTGGTATTAGTTTTTCGTCCCGTGGGGATTACTCACTATTTCGCAACAAAAGTAACTTCGGAATATGTACGCATTTACCACGTAACGAAATTCTCCATGCATTCTACACCTACCCCCATTTGGGACGTGTCTCCTATGCATTGCAATTCGTATATCCAGCGGTAGTTTTAAAAGCTGTTGATGATATGATGGGGCTATAAGAGGTCTAAGATTGCTTATGGAAATAAGTAATATAGGTATGATGACGTGTGTCGTAATGTCACACGTCCGTCATTGTGTAACAGTAGGTATTCGAAAGAAATTCTTTGAGGTGATGATTAGTCATAATATGTGATTGGTAGACGCTTTTGTTACGGAAAAGAACGGATCATTTTATTCTTCTGTATGAATGATGCGTGAATCCATGGATCGTCAGAGCAAAATGATACTTCAAACTTCAATCGATTTTATTACAAAGCATCTTATTAAATAGAGTCAGACATACTCCCTTATCAGTGTGGGAGAAGTCCGGGCAAATATATTTGGAGTTACCACTAAAACTTAGTCATATTGCTTTTTATTTATTCAGAACATAATATCATCCATGCGAGTTGTAGATACTCGCGCGCTGCATTGCATTGCAGTGGAAATCGAATCCAGGGCAATAATCACGGAGGCTGCTGTCGGCACGGGATATGGAAGTGTGTATATGTTGTAAATCGACAGTACAATCAGAACTAAACAGATGCATTTATGCGGAGTCAGGGAGATCTCTAAGTACTCTAAGTAAAGGTACCTAACCGCACTGCAGCGGTGGCGGCGACAGCCGGAAGGCTTTCAAAACAAGATATAAAATCTGTGGTAATAGCTGATCCTGATCGAGGATCGCCACCGCAATCCCTGCTGGAGGTCGTACAATCTTGTATGGAGCACAAGTACAAGAGAGTATGACAAAACGTGGCCTTTTCTAATATTTACACCATAACTTACCTGTTTATTGAGTTGATTCGTAAGTAGATGTATTATTGTGTGTTTGACACTGGACCTGACTTTAGCGAGGACCTGTTACAAAAACGAAAAAGTTTTTAGATTGGTATATTATGTATGAGTGGTTTAAGGAATACCTCCTCAATGTTAACAGAAGTATAAAACAACGAGGTGTATATCACTTTGGTCCACTTTAAACCGTGTCAATTGTTACAGGGGGGTTGGAAGAGGGACCGCGGGTGAAGCGCGTGCGGGCGGAAAGTGCCGCGGTGTCACGTGAGCCTGCGCAGGCGCTTGATGCGCCGGAGCCAGAGCCGGCGGCCGTGCCGCACGCGTTCCTCAGCCCCTCCGTTAAGGAGTACCTGGAACTCGGCATGGCCATACCTGGTGAGCTTTGTTTATTCTTTAGTATCTCTTTGATCTCTCTCTGTATTGAAGTGCTAGAATAGACATGAGGATCAAATGAATTGCCCCACAAACATTACGGAAGATGAAAATGTGAATAATTTAATAAATGGTGTAATTATTACCCACTGGTAGAAATTTCGTCCGAATAGCCAATATTAGGAAGGAAGACGAAGAACAAACCTCCCTAAATATATCTGCCACGTGACAAGTTCACATTGAATAACATTTTTTTAGAATCTTACTCTAGTGGGTAGCCAATACCTGTTTGCGAAATTAAAGGTTCATAATCACCATCAGGCTATGTCCACTGCTGGACATAGGCCTTCCTCAGGGCGAGCCACTGAATGTCCAAATCTCGTTTGCGGTTCTCCGTTTCCAGTTACTCCCTTGCACAAATCGTCGCACCATTGAGACGGTGGGCGTCCCATACTCACACTTCGCTCACCATAAGAACCGTTTTATCCAAGAGCCATTGGTTCTGAGACAGATGCAACCGCCCACTGCCATTTCAGTTTACCAATTTCTCTGGTTCTCTCAAAACATCTCATTTATGATCTTATCTCTAAGAAAAATTCCTAGAAGTTTTCTTTCCACAGCTCGCTGATCGACTTTAAACTTATGAAATAAACGAACCGTGTCAGTAGGTAACTTTTCGCCTCTGTAGGTAATTACTGGTAGGCATTATTGAAGGCTTTTGTCTTCAAGCATGGTGATAGGGTTAAATATTTATGTGACGTATACGAACTGCAAAAAAGAGCCCAGATAAATATGTATTAAAATAACTGTAGTGTCTCTAATACAGGCTTTGCCTTCCTAATTTGGGACCAGATAAGTGTGGCTGTTTATAACGTGTAGCAGGATTCCATGGTCAGAATATATATTTAATAAAACGTAGTTATTTTTACAGTTGATTTAAATCATAGTATATGTAGTTTCTATATTTTTACAGACCCCACTATATGCCATAAGTTGGTTGTACATTACTTATATAATTCATTACTCGTAAATTAGTAGAGCGTACATGAATGAAAATGTTGTTCATGTTGTTATATTACTATTATGAATAATTATAAATTTCTTAAAACAACGGTTTACCTGGTAGTGTAAACGATGCCTATATTGATAAAACGATCAAGTAATCTCCAATATTTTTAAATGGCTACACGATGGGGTAGGTCAATAATAATTAATATCAATTTATTTCATTTTGTAGGCTTTATAAATTTGGGTAACCGTGTCAAACTTCAGCTATAAATATAGCACTAATAGATTGCGGGTAAAGTGTACTGACGGACAGACAGAACACAGAACAGACATAGCATAATTAAAGGTTCCTTGAATTCGGAACGCTAAAAAAGAATAATGTTTTAGGTTATATATTTTAGTATGTAGGTTCCAAAGGCCCAGCTGACTGTTCTGCTCCTAAAATTAACTATACATTTTCTATGATTCTCTATATTCATCTAAAATGTAGAGATTATCTATGTTTAGTGTTCATCCAATCAATAATATTCATCTCTAGTTACCTACACTTTTTAACTACACTCATTCACGATCTGGCGAGGCCATAATTGAAAAAGTCATGCCCAAATGACGATTATTCCACATCTTTTCACCAAAAGAAATAAATAGTTGTGTCATATCTGTCCATAAAGTACGTAAAATCATGCAAGGCAAAGGTTAATTTATATTGACTCTACATGATAATAAATAAATATAATAAATATCTTTGCACATACACACAGCGCCATCTAGTTCCACACCAAGCAACTAGGCTTGTATTAGGGACACCAGATGGTTAATAAACTACACAAATATATTTCTTTTTGTAAATAAATACATATGTACCTATATAAATGAAAAACATCCGTAACTCGGGTAGGTACACCTGTATTCTACATACAAACGTATGCTCCTAGAGGGATTCGAACCCGCGACCTTTTGTAACCACTGTTTTCTAACCACTACACCACAGATTGTTAAATGATCTCGATAATATACTTATTTCGTTGTATCGTAATGATTACCCGAATACCTATAGGTAGCAGAAGTCTGTGTTCTGTGTATCCGTAATGTTAATACCATCATAAGGATAAACGCCGACACAGAAAATTGATGAATAAAGCGATTAATGACGAAAGGAGACAAGCCTTTTCCCAAAGAACACCACTTTAAACATCGTAGGTACATAGTGGAAATGTTGCCAATTGAGACACATTGTTAGCGAGAAATTACGAATATGTATAGTTTCTGAACCATGACCGCAAATCTAGTGGAATATAGTGGTTTAGGGTAGGTGTGTATAATGCATAATGCACGTATGGTTGACTAATTGCGTGGTGTCGTGAAATCGTTTTTGCGTTTCAACGGAAAATTTTGAAATAACGATGTCAGTGATTTATTATTTAACTTTGACAATATATAAGGTATTTACTTCTTTAGTAAAACATGTGGTCATTAAGAGAATAAAGCAAGCATTTATATTTTGTGGCCTTGACCTTTTTCTACAAGTTTTATATAACATGTTTACGGATCTAAATATTTAAATTTTTTGATACAATAATTTCAATTTGAAGAACAAAGTCCTAATAATTTAGAGTGACGTGATCAAACGAAACTATTAGAAGTCAAATAATAAATCACTGACATCTTTTTTTATAATAGCAATAATCAATTATTAATTGTAATTGCTATGAAAAAGTACCCATGGTGATTCTGCTTTGCATGACATAATTAATTCAATAGAACAAGGGATATACTTCAATTATGGTTGCTTTCCTACCTTCTGCTAATTCATAATTTTGTCAGGTACTCTATTGAAGTTGAGTTGAACTAATCGGATTAATTGCTACGTTCTAGTAGACACTGCACGATCATGCAATAGGCAATTTCTCGTAATACGAGTATATCTCTATCCTATTTCACTAAAATGAAATTGAGTAAAATGCTGGCTACAGATGACGAGCGATTAAGTGAAAGTAGATTTTTTGTTAATTTAAGCTTTACGTGAATGCCTAGGTAAGTAGACACTTATAATAACTGTAAAGTCTTGGTCAAACGCTAACCTTGTCAAAATAATATTATTTTATTTTTAACGTCTTAACACAGTAATGTTGTTTGAGTCGTGTTCAAAGTTAAGTCTATACCAAGGCCAGGAGTTTAATGAATGAAAAGGGATTGTGCTGAAGCTTTATTTACGATCAAGGCATCATTTAATAGATAAATTGAGGCTATTCAGGTCTCTAGACATGACTCATGCTGTATACAGTACATCCTTTTGTACGTTATGATTATTATGTATTTTTAAACATGCAATTCGTGCTCCGTGATTGTCAATGATGTATATTGTTTGTGTTCTACGTGTATTTAAATTAAGTATGTATATACCTATCTGCTGAATAAATTGTTCATAATTTGAAGAAGTAGTTTGGTCCTCTTGTACGTATGCGGTATGGCATTAATTTCAAGGTAACAGTTTTTAATATTTCTTAAAATATATACATTTATTTATAATTACTAAAGCACATTATAAATAATGGTGATAATCCTGTCATCATTATCAGCCCGTAAACATCCAATGCGGGCTAGCGTGGTTGAATTTTGATTCTCAGACATGCAAGTTTCCTCACTATGTTTTCCGTCACCGTTTAAGAGAGCAATCGGATAAATGCACGTAAGTAATTAAATTAAATTTAAAAACTCATTGGTCCATGGCCTGCCTGGAATCGAACCCGGATCTCCTAAATTGGGAGACCGCGTCTTAACCGCTCAGCCACCGATGCGACCGATTATACTGTACTAGATTTTAAATCGATCTGTATCAGAAGATGCGTTTATAAATCACATTACTACTGTTACAAGTTTATGGAAATTAATTAATTTTAATTAAAAAGTTTCCGTTTATATTTATCAGACTTCAATCAAACATCAAAAACGGAGGAGGGTCTATGTCGGCTGTATGTATTTTTTTATAGATTGATATCATTAGCATTACTTATCCATCAGGCAACGCAGTTTAGATATCTCTCATTTATATTAAAGAAAATTATCATGTGTACAATATGTTTTATATAGGTATATTTTAGCGAGTATATTTGCTAAGGGAAACAATCTCTTCAGTTAAAATCTGTATTACATCTAATACAAAATAGCAAATGTACGGTATCTTGTATTACAGTAATTGTGGACTTCTAACACGTAGTATGTAGTCGTGTAGTGTAAATGCAATATTCTATGCAAGGTGTATAATTATGAGAAATGATAGTAATACCTCAACCTGCGATTATAGGCTTCCTTCTGTTTATCGTGGATTAGTGTGTGGAGAAATCCAGAACATAGTATGCCTAATACAGTGATTTACGAGATTTATGTCATTTAGATTATCTACTTAAGAGAGATAGATTTAAAGTAATGAGAATAAGCCTAACGAAGGCAGTGTTCTATTGAAAAACAAATCACAAAGATTAATAGAAGTGTTAGGCTATCACAAACATAGGTTATTTTGCAGAATAATTATGAGTAATTAACCTTAGAACGAATAGTAAATTAAAGAGCAATGCCAATTTGTTTAAGGATGTTATTTAAAAAAATATTAAAAAAAGAACTGGGAATTGATTTTCGAGTTGATTTCGTTCACAACTCCTAAAAAAATATACATACAGATTAAACAGTTCTAGGTTTTTAATCATTCAAAATTGCATTCCGAAACAGCCTCCAAATAAAATAGCTGTGACATACAGACGAACTTGACGAATGTAGTCGGTCGGGTTCAGTTTGTTCCATTTAGCTACGAAACTCTTAAAACATTTACTATTTTTTACTTTCCTTATCGTAGAAGTGAAAAGTAGAGTTCATCGCGGCTAAAGGACCAATTTCCTTCGGTGGGTAACAATCTATTATCATGGATTTCATGGTAAAGCCACACCTATAAAACACCGTGAGGCGCATAACCTTGGTGTCTGGCTTTGTTTTGCTTTTTAATTGTGCTAACAATCGCTACAGAGGCCGCAACTAATGCAGGCCAACGCGCCCTGGTGCAAGTTGACTTGCGTAACTTTTATGAGATCACTGGGAGATGAAAACTAATTACCGCATCTAGATCATTTAAGTATTCACAGAATTTCTAGTTGCACTTATTTTGTGACTAAATTTGCTCATCATGTAGCAGATATGTTTAACAATTGTAATCCCTATTTGTTGTGCAACAAAGTATACTTGATAGATTGATATGTAAAATATTCAAAGTTATCCAAATTAAAATAAAACGACTAAGTGTCAGATGAATTCTTGTACCAACTTTAAACTATATAAATGTGTACCAACTATTATACACCGTTACTGAGACGACTTCGAGACATGATACAAAACCCTGAAAAAGACAATCCTTTCTTTTATAATACATACATATTTAGTTATTAGATTAGTAGTAGTAGTAATTATATTACTGGTAATTGTTTAACAAACGAAATTAATCTAGAATGGAATCGCAATGAACATTGGCTATGCATCGTGCATCATTTAACTGCACTCGCGTGATCCAAATGATTAGGAAACCAGTAGATTGATAGAGCACACAATGTCTTAGGCTGGCTCTACGTTGCCAATATTTAATAGGTCGTCCGTGTCAGTGTAATACAAGTAGTAGGTAATATTCAGTGCAAGATGGATAGATGACTGAAAATGTCTAGTAAATGGTAACTAATGTTGGCTAATGATCACGTGTAAATATTCCCTGTATATGCCATAGGATTTTACTTTTGTATTAACATAGTGATTTCATATTTACACACATCTGTCAAACGTTTGCGTTGCGCAGCGTACCATAAAAGCAAGGTGAAATCGAAGTGTTGTTATAACTCCTCCGCCCTCCTTTTTTCGTCCTTGCTATCAATTAATGGAGTTGAAATAATAGAGCTGAAATATTACAGATTTTAACAAATTGGCTACCATGGCTAACTTGTTAAAATAAATAGATTATATGAATTTAGTTGCCTTACATAGTCCATTTCATTTATTTATTTCTAACCGGTCTTTTTGGAAATCTATGGGGGAGATCGTCCTGTGGCTACTATGATGATAATACCAGCACTTTACTAGCTTATAAACTTGGTAAAGATCAGATAGGTGTTGCAGGCAGGAGATAGAGAACGAACCTTGTTGAGGTAATTTTTACCAAGTGTTTCGAAATATCACTAAGCGACTCAACATGATTGTTGCTGCTCGGATGAATACGCTGTAGACAGACTTTTGACAACATCGGCAGACTCTTACAAAGCGTAGGTGATAATTAAATTTCCTAATTGTCGAGAAGTGTTCGAATTACTTAGATAACGGCTGATTACGCTTCATTGAGCAGTCGTCGCCCTGACATTCTGTACGAGGCTTAAGGTCGAATGAAGGCAGTCAAGTGATCCAATAAAAATCCCTTAGTGCTTAGATCAATGAGCTTAGTTCTTTTACACAGGTAGTACGAGCTAGTAAGACACAACTGTTACAGAAATATGCACTCTATAGAAAATGTACAAAGCCCTCTGTGTGATTCGGTTCACACTTTAAGCCCATCGATATTTTTGGGTTCCTCCACTTTATAAAAAAGGCGTCAGCACGGTATGTATTTATGACTTTCTGTATAATTTTCTATATATGTGAACGCGCGATTTCATGTTTCTAAGTATGACATTATACATGGTAAAAATTTAAAACCTTATACCTTAACTGTTATGAATTATGAAAAAATATAGCAACTTTTAAAAGCTATTCACTCTTTGCGATTCCATCTCGTTTCTAACCAACTGAAATTAGTGTATATACACGACATGTTAGTAAACAAACAGACATGCCTTATGCTTGAATAGTTATTGATTGCCACTTATCAATCAGTCAGCGTATCCAGGAAGTATTGCACTTTAACCTCAGAGGTAAGGCGATAAACGACAAGTCAACGTATAATTCGCAGTTTTTAGGTCATGGTGCTTTTCATTAACGTATGGCCGACGCTCGACGTACACAGAGGTGTTCTCGATGTTTGTTCCGGCAGCTCCGAGACGGCATCGATTTCATAATTACACGTATGTCGTATGTTTTTATATGATTGCCTTAGGCCCGTATTAATAAACGAATCTCAATACAATTTTGAGTCTGTATCACCCGAGATGCGTCTTAAGAAGTTGACGCTATCTCAAGCTCCGTGCTAATTTATAAACCAATCTTGAGGTTTACTCAGTTGAGATCACTTCTCAAGTATTCGCCTCAGCGGCCAATGAATGATAGTCTTGAGTTCCGTTTATTAATACGTGAAATTCTCAAGTGAGTACTGCTTAAGTCAGCACGCGCGTTTCAGGTCTCAAGTAAGGTTTATTAATCAACACGTTTACTTGAGATCAGTCACAAGACTGTTCTCAATCTTGAGAATGGTTTATTAATACATGCCTTAGTTTATTTATTAAACCTGTTAAGTTATTAATATATTTTTTGTGCCTATCATAATAGTTCGATATTTCATTCTAAACGTTTTTAAAATCCCTCAATATCTAAAGATATTATGAACGCAGTAAAGATAGCATTTAGGTATTATATTTGTCAAACATCGAGTTTTATTCTACGCGAACAATAAAAGCTCTTGCCTATTTTAAGGTCGGCAAGCTGACATGCAATATCCATAAAAATGAAGATGCTTAACCGGTTTCTGTTTTGTTTTTAGCCACACACTCACTACAAAACTTTAGTTGTAACGTAACTCAAGCAAATCGTTTTATGGCGGCTATTTAATAAAAAGACTTAAAAACTAGCTAACCAACTGGTTTGTCGATGGCTAGACCATCTCAAACCCGATGAAGGAATACTATGTCGCCATACGATGCCACTGCACCTATATGGAATAAATAGGTATGCAACCAATGTTTGTTTGCAATTTGTAAAGGCAAAGAATTTGTGTTTTTTTTTTATAAGGAACTATATCAATCACGGCACTGTTAAGAATTGGTGACCATTATTACCTTATATGTGGGTCTAAATTAAATCATAAGGTCTGTGAGTTTTTGATGCGTCATACATAAATCGTTTTAGCTAACGTAACATAAAAAGTAATAAATAATTATTTTAGAAAGGTGGATTATTTGAAACTGCACTGAGGGCGAGTGACTGATGAAATTGCGAATCTTACGCTTTACTAATTTAATAATATCATTACAGGTTAAGTTCTGAAATTTAGGGTAATAAATTATTATATACCTACTTTAGGGTTGTAAGAAAACAACTTCAATTACGTCACTTCAACAACAACTTTGCGTAGAATTATCAATACATGTAGATTGGTACTTAGTATATGCTATGCGATATTACCTACATGGCATTGCGAAATTTTCATAGCCGGTATTATTCTCGGACAAGGTTGTGTCGGCCAACTGTATTGACATTTGGCATGACAATGATAATTGTTTCCTGCAATCACGTAATTTTTGACAGCGAGACAATGCGCTGAGTATTGACGGATAGATTGCAGAGACATGGCGTGCGTGGGCGCCGCACAATGTTAGTAAAGCATGGTTCAGGTTAGCGTCAGCGGTCGCACACATACAAAATTTGACAGACTCTGCTTTGTTATGTTCAAGTACAGTCTCATATAGGTATGAACTACAGGTTTGGAATAATCTATTTTGAAATAAATGTGGTCCAACCCATCTATGGACGAGTCACAATTTGCCGATTTCTTTTATAAATAAAACGTTAATTTGAACAAAGCTGAGTCGGGTTATCCGTGCAACTTAAAATGTAATGAGTGCGCTGAAATGCTCCAGTTGCTTAATGTTTTAGGCGTACCTACACGCTAGTGTGAATTCCGTCCAAGATCACTCGTTTGATAATGTTCACAAAGCACCTATGTAATTACGTATAGGTAAGTATATATTACTATAAATAGTTGCTCTCCTTCACTAACATTTAGTGCGTTTAAACCCAATTTTGATTAGATCTACATAAAGGCTTTCATAAACGACCGATATTCTTGAAAGGTTTATTATCGTTACAAATTAACTATATGTGTACTTAATTGGTGTATATAGTAGCTAGTGATCCTGCTCTGGAAACCAACGGTTGTGAATTCGAATCCCGCTTTAGGTCAATGTTTTGTGTGATGAATACGAACTAACGAACTACGAATATTTATTCCCGATATAAATATGTATAAACCTTCATATAGGTTTATCTTTTATTTAGAATCTATAGCATTCGCCTAATATGGGACTAGATAATTGGCGTATCTAAAATATTTACATTAAAAATAACTTAATTATGTGAATACTTATAATTATTTACCTATTTAAAGTAGGTAATGGGAAAATACATTTATGAAAGTTAATGGGAAATATTCAACAGATATTAAAATATTCAACATTTCAATTATTGCTGTGGCAATATGATGTCGTGCTGTATACCGGATGAGTTTTTTTACCGTAAGGAAAAAAATAGGGCATACACATGAAAACATTGCTATAATGCACTTATCTACTTATTATGCCTATCGATACAATACTTATAAATAAAAAGTTACAAAATATTCTTGGAAACTGTCTTAAAGACTCTCGGTAATCACCAGAGCCAAGTAGATGAAATAATTACCGGATGGTAATATGTCATTAGTACTGCTGCGAGTGGAACGTAGGCACACTAATGAAAT
The DNA here is from genome assembly GCA_949316235.1 of Oegoconia quadripuncta. Taxonomy (NCBI): domain Eukaryota; kingdom Metazoa; phylum Arthropoda; class Insecta; order Lepidoptera; family Autostichidae; genus Oegoconia; species Oegoconia quadripuncta. The sequence goes on along the minus strand of OX438754.1, from coordinate 10,242,304 downwards.
GTGGCTCTGCTATTTACCTTTCATCATTTTAACAATTTTATTGCGTTTTAGTTAACACAACATGTTAAAAAAACACCTGCAAATGTCAAGAGACGGCTACGTGAGTATGCTCTTACAGAGCGTATTTTTACCTGCGAGAGATTTACATAATTTAAGATATACCTACTTATAAATTTTCCACTGCTTTTTGATTATTTACTTATGCGAGTAGGTATCTAATGCTGGTTCAAAATTAAATTCGTACCTAGGTTTGAAGTATTTAATTATTATACAAAGTAAGAATGTTGTATTTATTAATATAATTTTAGTACTTACGAGTACCTACTTACTAATTTGACCTATCATGCATGTTTTTTAAGTCATTTGCATTTGATAGAAAGAGATGATAGTAGTCAAGCCTGCAGCTCCAACAAGTAAAGTATCGTCCAAATTCTATAAACTTAAGTAAAGTAACTTAAACACAAATAAGCATTCTAATATCTATGGTACCTGACCATAATAAAATAAAGACAGAATTATGTCACCTTTCAATGACAAAAGATACTAGTGTTATATTTAGAACAACTAGACAGATGTACTGTACATTATACTTAGGTTTGGTATCAACGTAATATTCATATTTAGAGTATAGCATATGTTGTACCGGCGAGCAATGAAAATAACCACAGATGTGAAAAAAAGAATGTTATAAACCTCATCCCGCTGGGGGTGTAAAGACGGTTTGGGATTTAACAGAGCGTTATGTATCTGAAGAACTGGAACATTTTGCATAAAGAATTTGCGATGACTATATCTTTCTTACGTAGCTAAAGTCCACTTACACGGTTTTAACAGATCTTGATAAAATATTCTTATTTTTATATTTTTCGTAAACAAAAAATAAATATATAAACGGCTAAATTGAGAATCCCTTCCGTTTTGAGGTGGAATATAATTTTAATGAAAATTCCAATATTTTTTTAATCGTTTTATAAGGCTAATCCATTGAAAAGCTATTTAATGGATGATGTTAGTTCTGCTTAAAAGAGATCTGCGTCTATGTCAGACGGTATTCAGGTAGGTATAGCCCGTGGGTGACTGTACTATGCATGTATATCTATGCTCGGGTTGGTGTGTCGCCGCGCTTGCGCCACGTAATAAAGTTGCGCCACCGAGAGCATGGCGTGGCTATTATCTATTTATTATAAATGATAAAGATACTATACAGTTACTGCCAGGTGTGTCGCCAAACCATGCAATGTCCTCTAAAATTACGATTATCGGATTAGGATGGGGTGTATTAAAATTTAATTAAGTTCAGGTGGATAGTTATGCACAGACATATTAACTTACTAGCTTTCCGCCCGCGACTTCGTCCGCGTGGAACATTTTTCAATATCGGTTCTGTAAAAAAAATTTCCCATATATTAATCCAGGTCCTAATATGTTTACCAACCAAATTTCATCCAAATCCGGCTAGCCGTTTAGCCGTGAAAAGGTAACATACATACAGATACAAGCTCGAGATGAATATAATAACCGCATAATATGTATTTCGTTAATTAAGTTTTTTGTTTGTTAAAGTGCTAATGATGATATGATGACCATATATGTTCAACGTCGCGCAGTCCGAATTGTCGGCCAAGAGAGTCTCACTGACCGACTGGATCCCCTGGCGTTGCGAAGAGACGTCGCGTCCCTCTGCATTCTCTATCGCATATTTCATGGGGAGTGTTCTGAAGAACTGTTCGAGCTAATACCAGCTGCTCAATTTAGCCGATACACTTCTCGCCGAAAATTAAATTTCCATCCACATCACCTGGATGAAAGTCTACCACTGTACGTTTCTCAAGAAACTTCTTACCACGTACGACCACCCTGTGGAACGGACTTCCGGCAGCGGTATTCCCGAACGAGACGACATTGGAACCTTCAAGAAACGAGCCTACACCTTCCTCAAAGGCCGGCAACGCATCTGTGACCCTTTTGGTGTTGCGGGTGTCCATGGGCGGCGGTGATTGCTTTCCATCAGGTGACCCGCAACCTCGTTTGCCGACCTCTCGTATAAAAAAAAAATGTATAGAAAATCGGTTGCAGATATAACAAATACCAAAACAAATTATGCAAATGACATCACTAATAATTAGACTGTTTTGTGTTACCTACACAATACAACGGACTGTTTTGATCCGGTCGAACCGGTGCGGTGGTATCGTGTCAAAGATGTGCAAATAATAATTTGTCCACTATGCGTTGGTAACAATAGTTAGACTTTCCTGTGAACGATTACCTTCCATTTTTAACCACAGACGAAAAACGGCGAGGCTTATGTGTTTGACGGCGTGTGTCTGTGTGTCCAGCCTTTGTTAAGATGTACCTCAATAATGCGTGATGAAAATTGGTTAAGCAGTTTCGAAGATATTTAGCTTTTATATTTTATATGATATCATAGTATTAGCGGTTTACAAAATTTAATAGCATTGTTGTGTTCCGGTTGTCAGATATAAGATAGCCAGTCCCCCAAATATGTTGGGGTTTCCGGATCAGTGGCGAAGTGTGAGTTTTGTCTCGTTTTTAAATTTACCATCGCGTTCGCGTTCACGCAAAAACTATCTATGAAAAAAATCGTTTTGCAAACTATCCGCTAGAGACGCTGCACATTTCTTCATACAAATCGTCACGTAAACGTGACCGCGGCAGTAAAGTTAAGTCGAAACAAAACTCACAGTCCGCCCTCCGTACTCTTCCACCTTCGACCTCATCTTCACTTAACATCAGGTGTGATTCTCAAGTAACCTAACCTAATCTGTTGTGTATAAAAAAATATATATATTTAATTAAATCTAGAATCGGGAATAGGTTCTAGGAGCCATGTGTGATGGAAATAGGTAACTTTTCTAAATTTTTAATTTACAGTTATGAGTAAGTTAGCCAGGTGTCCTATCCTGTCCTGTCCTATGTAACATGAAACGCAATGTTATAATGGCATCTATAAAATGCTTAAAGTTTATAATGTATTTTATATTATATGGTAATGTAATGGATTTAAAGGTAAGTTAGGGCTGCCGTCCGCTGCCCACCTTCGGCCTCATCTTCACTTAATTTGTGTAAGGCGTGATTGAGGTCAAGTTGTCTATTAAAAAAAATCATAAGCTGTTGTGTTACACTCTATTTTTCCATCGTATTGTATTCATACTTTGTATTCTAAAAATAGATATACTTTAAACGGTTTTTGACGTTATGGTTAACTCCAAAATGTTTTCTCCAAATATAGTGAGTTGTAAGACGCTCTTCATAATCATCATCATACCAACCACTGGATATCCACTTCCGAACATATTTCTGGATTCTTTAGCAAATAATATTACGCAACTCGCAGTCAGTTGTATTGCTAGTTAACATTTACTACAATATCCAACTATAATATTATAAATACGAAAGTTTTAATGTTTATTTGTTTGTTTATTTGTATGTTGCTCAATGACGGCGAAACGGATGGACGGATTTGGATAAAATTTGGTATGTATGTAGAACATACCTTGGATTAAGACATATGATATTTTTTATCCTAATATAGTGTGTAATTCCCGCGGGATATCCAAATTAAACATATTCGCGATAAAGCTATTCCACGCAGGCGAAGCCGCGGGCGGAAAGCTAGTTTGTAATAAAGAGGAAAATCAGCCGGAGTTGACAAAAATTTCGCAAGCTATAAAGTTTGTTCTGATAATAGTTTATTTCTACAGCAACAAATGTGCCGCAACAACTTTGCTTCATTCACCACAGTCATGTCGTATCAATGACTAGAAGTGTATTAAGTAAACTAAATTAAAATATAACTTTAAAACATGTGAATAATTTTTCTCATTGTGCCGGTCATAAAGGCTGCTTTTATCCATTTTACATCAGTATTAATTAAGCTCGATACAACAAAAAGTAGATAAATCCCTATCAAATACGTCAATATCATAAAACTCAATATTTATTTCATAAGTTGCAATGGAAATTACATTTGTAAATAATAGATACACTAAAAATGACAAACTAATTTTAAAAATATCGAAAAATTATTTTCTTTTTATAAATGCAAATAACTTAAATAAAATAATAATAATAATAACTTACTTTATCTCAATCAAAATATATCTTATAGTAAAATGCTTCCTTTATAAGTTATAAAATAACTTCAGATTCGTCAATTATCATAAAATTAGGGCTCATTTAAATGGTTAACTAACGCTCTAGAGAAGAATGCACAAGAATAGCTTGCAAGGGTTGCTTTTTTTAATGTAAATTGTGTTACAATTTACATAAAATAAAAACACTTTGAAAAATAACAGACCGAGTAGTTCATGTCTATTATTGCATTATCATTTAAACGAACATTGCCGCATGTACCATAAAATTGCACTTTAATGAAATATAGCTCCTGTTAATTTGCTATTTAATATGTAAATTCTTAATCATTATAGCTTTTAAATACTATTTTCATGCCAACCAATTTTATAATCTAAAATCGAGTAATAATTTTGTATCATAACTATTTATTTTGCAAACACTTACATACATAATAAATAAATAAATATCCTTGGACATACACAAAACGCCATCTAGTTCCACATTAAGCAACTATAGGCTTGTGTTGTGGATACCAGATGGTTGATATACTACACAAATACATTTTTTTTTGTAAATAAATACATATATAAATGAAAAACATCCATAACTCGGGAACACATGTCTGTATTCATCATACAAACATATGCCCCTAGCGGGATTTGAAACCGCAACCTTTTGGTATAGCAGTCACAGTTTCTAACCACTACACCAAACAGGTCGTCTAATATACATAAGTTCGAAAAATATTACCCTCCTTTTTGGGGCAGTCGGGTAAAATAAATGATGCAATGGTTGATTTTTTGTGATTCCAATATTACGTGCTATTTGTGTTTCTTAAATTGTCAAGTCGAAATTTTCTGTGTTTATTCTAATCCGTATAATCGTAAAACTAATCCTTTAAGAAATAGAAAAGATTTGCGGAACCCTAAAAGTAATGAAAGATATAAGTGATTGTTTGTTTTGTAATAATTAAATTACAGTAATAAAATATTTGCATACCTATTGCCCTTGTGGTTGGCTAAGTGAAGAGATGACCTGTGACTGAACTCTGACTAAGATACGACTTGCCACACCCAAATCATGCATCTGATATTAATACAAATTATACGTGAAGTTCATTCGAATATGCAGGTTCACATTTATATTAATTTAATAATCTGCGATTGTTTGTCAATTTACTCTGTATCTACTACTTACATTATAACTATTAACACATTTTCATTTCATTCAAAATTTTAGTATTTAATATAAAAAACCGCACTCAAATTGGATCACGCATTACTGAGATACTTCCGGACAAAGACACACAACACACACGCACCAAGCCCTCAAACACATAACACAAGTCGTTTTTCGTCGGGGGTTAAAAATACATTTTGGTGTGCAATAGCGTATATAAGTTTTATATTACAATTAGTGTAGGTACGAATATTAGGTATGTCGTAACCACATGAGTAAAGAAACGGAATCTATACGCATGTGTCGTAACTTTACACTTTTTCTGGTTCTGGCTTATTGCGTAGGTAGGTGGTGATAAAGAGAGTAATCAATCAGATCTCTAATCCATTAGGTACAGTCTGAATTACAATTACATGTACCATCTACAAATTGCCTTTTAATCGGTAAAATTTTAACAACAGTAATAATCTATCAATTGCTATAATGTATTGTCATAACATAAATTACCGATAATTATACAGAAAAATTCAATCGATTGATCTGGGGAGTAAAAGGAAATTCGTAGGTCGTTCATTGTAAAAAACAACATAAGATAACTTTATTTGCATAAAATGTAGGATACAGTAATAATGTAGATGATATAATAATTATTTCATCCTGTACATTTTACCGTACATAATATTTAGGCAGAGTTTCCAAATGCTGCTCTACATTTTTAATTCATTTAAAGGTAAGTTAAAAATTGTAATTCCTGAGTTACATTCTTTTTTCCTGGTGGGGCAGCTCTGTGAATGAGTGAGGCATCCGGTGAACATACATTATGTTAACACATTCAAAATTTCATACAAGTGATGATATATCTTATATATGAAAGAAATATATTTTCATTTCACTATTGAATTAGATAAAGTAAACGACGCGGCTCACTGGAGCTCGGCACAGTAGTCCTTATATAAATACGGTTGAAAAGGTTTTGGGCTGTTAAATTTTTATTTTTATTTAAGGTTTTTAGCAATTTCAAGTTTTAACATTAGTACATTGAAGTTTAAGTAAATGTATGTAAGTGCGTGGCAATTGTTCATTGCTTATAAAACATGAAACTTATGATAAATGAGGTGTCATCGATAGTGCTTCAAGTTAGCTGTTATGTAAACGTGATGGTGTTGACCTCGTTCATATTTCGTGCGCCAGCACTGACCTCAGCCGCAGAGTTTGGTTATTTTTGTAGTTTTTGTGTATCAACTACATGGTGGGCTGCGCTAACATAAAACGCTAATCTGAAACCTTAACGCCGTGTATTAAGAATTTACCTGTTTTGTGATTGACATACAGCCACTCTACTTATGTTGACATATCGATGTTTTCGGAGATTCTCGAATAATATAGACTTAACGCGGATATAAATGTGGGTTGGTCGAATATTTTATTGTAAAAATAATTTATAAGTAGTTTACTAAGTTTTAACTTGTCAGTCATTTAGTTTATTCTCAAATTATAGGTACAACTTGTTGCTCAACCTGAATATGCCCTGCAGAGCGATTTTTAAGTTGCTCACTTTTGTATGCGCATGCGAAAATTATAGATTCACCATTGCTGCATTCAACCAGCGATAGTTCAAAAATTCCTCCCCCGTTCCCGCCCTGGATATAAAAGATAGACAACTTTATGGTATAAACTGATTTGCCTAGTGTGGCGTCAAAGAATATTATCGGGAAACTAATTTACTCCAAATATGTCAATTGCAATGTCTTGTTAGTTGGGTATGTCGTAACTATGTTTGAATAAAACATTTTTTCATTTTTAAATTTCATTGTTGAGGGCGTTGTGTCCTGACAGGGGACAGTCGTGTATGATGAAAATCGGTTAAGCCGTTTCGAAGATATAAATATCTAAAGGGTTTATGTAGTTCAAGCTTTTAACACACAATACGATGATATCATATTCTTTCGAGGGATTTCTAAAGTTAAATGTTTTCTTATATTTAAGATTAAACACAGAGATACATGCTTAACCATGTTTGATGAAAATCGGTTAAGCCTTTTTGAAGAATTTAGCTCTAATCACTATCTTTTGGTCAAGTCTACCTGGACGATATAATCATTTGTTCCATCAATGTTGTCGGGGGTTTTCTATATTTTCAATTTTCATTTTCATTTAGTATTCAACGATAATAGGTATTGTCAGTTTATTGGGTGTACACCACTGTTGATTGACTTGTTTTTTTGTATTTATTTCGACAGTAACTACTAGTCATTCATCAGTGCAAATGAACACGAGATATACAGCACTGCAATCCCAATATTACGAAAGGAGCATCGCCTTACAGTAGTTAGTTATAGTTAAGACGGAGATTTGAAACTGTTACTACATATTACCAAGGCTGCAAAATAAACAATTTTTTTACGGTATATCGTCATATTAGGTCCTAATAATTTAAATTCTGAAATGTGAGTCTCTGTTGAGGCGCACCAAATCCTTTAACAATGGGGGAAGTTGCATATAGATTATAATCACAGGTAAAGCAGTCTTTGCGTATGAGAAAGAAGGATTCTAGCACTGCGTGACACCAGAATGCTCACTTAAATAAACTTCTAATAATTTTATCCTTTGGGCACTGTTTGGCTCAATTTTAGCAGAATTTGTTGACATTATCAAAATAATTGAATTCTACTTTGTGTATTCTAAGATCACGTAGTACGTGTTTCAGGTGGATTTTGGGAGCTCCGCACTAAATGATACTATTGTCCATCACTGGTTTATGATGGATGTAGTACCTAAGATATATGCCTAGGTACTACAGCCACTACTACTAATACTCATGTGCGGAATTAGCGATCCAAATAAATCGTTAATGTTTGGAAACGGAAAATACAATATACAATAAAATTTGTTGAAATTGAAATCAGAACCCCAACCTTTATATATTCCGCGATATAACTTATCGCATTCTCTTAAGGCGCGCGGATTGAGTGATCCATTTTATTGACCATACTTCTTTTATCTATGCTTTTACAAATGTTTCGGCTTCACCATTATATTTTTACATTTTTTTACGAAATCCTCCCAAATTTTTATGAAGATTGGACAGAGGATCACTCAATCCACATACATGTACACATATCTGACAAAATCTTGAAAGAGAATTAAGATTACATGCATAAAATATTCACTACTATAGTAACTAGTTCCTCAATTCCATTTTATTTAGATGTGGATATTCAAACAAAATTGCTACAAAATGTTAAGTAGTGTATACTTAACCTAATTGCTGGTTTATGTAAGATGTACAGATATCTTGGATTAGGTAACATTTGATCACACTCTCCGACCTTTGAGTTAGAGCTACTAAACAATCTTCATAGTAGCATCAATTTTAATAGCTTTTAATACAAACTGCAAATTTACATGTTATTCAATACTTAAGACGTGGGTATCTAAATTAAACTTAGATTAATTTCGATAATAATATATAATCGAAATATCAGAAAGGTACTCCGCACGTAACCTAAGTCATCAGTCTTTAATAACGATTAATTAGGTAGGTACAATTAGCTCTTGGAATTGCTTGGCATTGTACAAAGCTGTACATGTATGTATGTTGTTTCTACCAGGGACCTAACCGATTTGATACCTTGTCTTCCGCTGGCCACCGTCAAGTTATTAAGAACTGTAGGGATATGATTAAGCAACCCCCTGACACCTAGGTACGGCTGTTGATTGCAACACCTACAAAATACAAATTGTATTGTTCTCTGCACAATCGCTGCATGCTTAATGAGGGTTATAGGTGGCTGCAGCGCCTGCAGCGATTGACCGTTTGCAAGCCAACAACCATTTGTTCTCGTTTCTATTATCGAAAATGTCAATGTATGTATATTATTAATGTGAGGCTGTCACTTAGCTGCCACACCATATCCTTTTGAGTTCCAGCTGATTTTGAGACTAAAAAATTTATCTCTGGTGTAAATAAACTTAAAGTGAGTTCCGGTACAGAAAGTATACAATGTGAGATTACAATATTTGTGGGCTTAGTCTCTGTGAGTGGATCCTATGCTATAGCTTCCATACAAATATAGTTTTATTTTCTTTTAAGTAACAAGACTTTTTACTTATCATAGTTATTCATACATGACTGTTTTATGCGATTACCGTTAGCATCCTGCCTAATTTATTCCTTCAGGTATTTCTCTAAATTATCCATCTAGCCTAGATGATTATTTTGGAGAACTTTCTATAACTTAGATAAGCAGCTTCGTACCATAAAACAGCCCCGCATAAGTAATGTAACTATGACATCTTCTCTAACTTACTTTAGCGCCACAATCTAATGCGAAAGAATTCAATGTTATTTATTCGAATTTAACCTATCACAATTATCGTGTTACCTTTATCGGACTTTACTTCCAACTTTAGAAACAAGGGCCAACGGAACGTCATTCAAAGGGTATTAGCGCTTAAACGGCTAGAGCATCCGCTGCGATGCTAGCGATGGCGATTAGGGCGATAAAAAGCAAGCTAGTAACATTATATAAGAGAGGCTTCTGCTTTATATCTCACAGGTCAGTTTTATACAGCTCCACTGTTAGCTCAAAGCCTTCTCAAATTTGAAGAAGATACCATCAATAGGTTACTGATGTGGAATTAGAATGATCTGCAGCAAATGAATCCTAAACTAACAGACATGTGTGGTACGGTGGTTCTTTACCTACGGCAATTTTAGATTTCATTCGAGAATTAATAGTTGAAGCCATGCCTCGGTGAAAGTGGTCATTGCAAGCGAACTTTCGTTATCTCTGCAACTACCGGGACCTATTATGCGCGAGCGATCGTGCCAGGCATGGCCATTTTAATACCAGCACGATTGAGGATCAGCTCTGAGGAAAAAATTATACAATTGCCAATTTACAATTAATGGCGTTGTGGTTACGTACTTCAGGTACCATACAAAGGTCCGGGGTTTCATTGTCAGTGAAGACCATTTAGAAAAGGAATTATTCTTAATTTCTCGGATTTCCATGTTCTGCGTTATCAGGAGTCGTTACTTTATCTGACAGTTATTAAAATTAAGTCAATCACTTTTATTTAATGGAATAATAAGAGTTAGTATCAATTTCAGGATCAATTTGTGAGTAATTTGATAATGACTTGGTTCTATGACAAATGTGGATAGCAACCTCAAGGAAATTCCGTGTGTTTCATAGTTCGCTGGACATTTAGAACTTATGGACTAAAATTTTTGTTAGTTCCTTTTTATGTTGCCGTAAACAGGGGCGGTCGTATGCCATATTCGGTGAACAAAGGTCATCGGCAGCCTTAATTTTAACTTAAGATTAATTATTCTTGTATTATTTATTGTATATGTACTCTTTATATATTAATATTACATGTTGTACAGTCGGCGTCATAATTATTCATACAAGACTATTTTACATGATATATTTATTTGGTTACTAAAATTACGCACTTAATTTGTAAATGTGTATTTACTATTTCGTTTTTGTAAATATGTACAAAATTCTCTGTTATATGTAATATTTTGGTGCAATAAAGAATATTTGGTTACTAGTATAAACTTATTAATGCACAATATATTCATGTTATTAGGGTTTATTTATACTTTTTACCCGACTGCCACAGGCATGTACCTCTGAATGAATGAGGCGAAGGCGGCCGGTATCCAGCGATTTCCCTCGACATTTATCAGTTCGTCTGTCGACCTTGTGAGTGGACGTCCTACCGGTCGCTTTGGAATTCTATAGGGGATACCTGTTCAGCAGTGGATATCCTGGGGCTGATATGATGATGATGATTATTAATCTGCATCCGCAGTTCCCTAAAATAATCGTCTAGGCTAAACGGCAATTTCAGAGAATTTATAATTTAAATGGGAAAGATGGTACATTTTGGTGCAATAAAGAATAAAGAATTAATCACATATCATTGTCCTGTAAGTGTGACACCGACTGTACTTTCCTTTTCACTAAATATAGGGACTTGTAAAAATAGTTACAACAAGAATTGTATTATACAATGAACGGATTGATCCACGGAGCAATCATACAAAATATAAAGTATTTGCTCCATTAATTGAGCTTACGTTCAAACAACTGCATATTTTAGTATAAAAGACATCAACGCGTGATAAGACAATATAAGACTCTTTTAGATTTTTTTTATTTTAAACTTTGTTTTCTTAACAATTTCTACTAATAATTTCCAGGCAAGCCCGGGACAGACTACCCGGTGCTGGGCGCGGTTCCGTACACCAACTTCTACTGCGATGAGCAGCCTTACCCCGGCTTCTTTGCCGACATGGAGACGCGTTGTCAAGGTATTATGAATATATGACGCTCCGCTCTCTTTACTGTTTATTTGTACTGCAGTATGTACTTGACCTGTTTATACCTTCGATTTATGCTTTTTCTGTGGACCAATTTAATATATCGAATACCGTAAAATTGTACTAATATAAGTTTGGTCTAAAATGTTTTAAATTACTACTTACAGCTTTGCATCGACTTCCCCAACACTTTGTTTATGCTTTTTACGCATCGATTCATGAAAAACCGATGTGGAATGCACAAAAGAACGTAACATCATTGAACCCCCCGTAGCTCACTCAATGTCTGCCGGAGTGAAACCACTTAGATTATAATGATCCATGATATATTTATGGTGAATGGATTGCCTTATTCTAATATTCAAGTTACCTTGCAAGAATACATACGTACAGGTTCCCTAGAATGTGATCACGACCGTTCATGATATTTGTAACATTACAACATATAACATTGCCATAAGAATACCTCTAAAATCCCACCAAAAAAAAATTCTAAGTCTTGTCGTGGATTGCATCGTAAATAAGATAACAACTTCTAGGATCAGATACTTAGACTCGGAGATTTACCCAATTTCGACCTCGCCCAGCCTCCAGCAAACACAAGTGCCATAATAATTAACAATCCAATACATAACACTATGGAAATTGTAGGAATACTGATAGTCTATCAAAAACCTAGCTATAGCTACGTTATCTTATTGTTCTCTTGTCTATGTGCATCAATTCACATTAGATTATTCAAAAATTGTAACATTACTTGTATCACAGACCGAAATAAAGTTGAGTACCATCTTACAGAGACTTTTCATTGAGCTTTTAGAGGTGTGATGGATAGAGCTTTCGAAATCGACGGTCGTGTGTTCAAATCCCACTAGGGATAAATGGTTGTGATACATGAAAACACGAACTTCGTTATTGATAGTACAGGCTTCGCCTAGTTTGGGACTAGATACATATTTATTTATAGATTTAACATTTAAACATATTTATTTTAACCACCCCCGTGGCTCAAAGTAAACAACATTGGGTTTACGATTCGGAGGTCGCGGGTTCGATCGCCAGCGGGGTACATGTTTAAGTACTCGGTTTGGTTGGTGCTATGGCATTTTAAATGTCCGCCTGGCTAGCTACCACCATCTTATCTAAATCTGCCGCCAAGCAGCAATGTTAATAGCATTGTTGTGTTCCGGTTGCCAGAGATAAGATAGCCAGTCCCACAAATGTGTTGGGGTTTCCGGGTCAGTACGCTTCCACCTTCGACCTCATCTTCACTTAACATCAGGTGTGATTGTGGTCAGTTACGAACCCGTTATGCATAAAAAAAAGATTAGGCCCGTTCACATAGGCATCGGTGTTAGTGCAGCGCTGACGCAGATCTTCTATGAATCAGATTCAAAATTTATTCACACTTCAATGCTGACGCTGCATTTATAGCTGTGAGCGCATAGTCAGGTTTGATATTTACACGACAAACTTTGGCGATGATTGCAAGAACGAGAGAGGCAATCGCGGTAAGAGCGTTAACTCTAACGCGTCCGCACGAGTGAATAGGCTCTATACGTCGACGTCTTTTTTAATACTATAATTATAGTTCTGAGGAAAAGGTGCACCGGCGCTTCCAATTTAAGTGGTTAGAACAAAGCCCAACCTTAATTATATCGTGGGACCCATTAACAATTTAACAATGCATACTTACACTAAAGAAACCTGTCGTGACCACCAATCGATCACTGATGTAGTAAAAGTAATTATTACGAGATTTATATTTGAATATTTGAGGATGTTATAACAACCGACTGTTCATTAACAAACAATTAGTTTAATTATTCTTTGAATTAGAGAAAAATTCTTAGCGGAGAAGATGAATGCAGTTCCATATACAGGTGTAAAATTAAGATGGGGCAAGTAGTTACCAGAACCATTCTATCTACGGGAATGCAGAGAAATCCGCTACTGCATTCGCAAATCATGGAAACAAAATGACGCGCGGTGCTATATAGTCGTGGGAAGATATAGGTTGAATATATTCTATCGGGAACCACAAAGCTTACTTCTTGTTTTTTATCACTATATTTAAAGTTTTTTTATAAAATTAAACAAGCTCATACAGACTAGACTGATTGTAATATCTAAAATGACGTCAATTATTTTTATTACGAAGTGGGCGGCTGTCACATACCCATTGTGTACCAAAAGCATAAACAAATGGCTTACTATCAAACGTTAGAGACCTTCACTGATGATTCACTGAGTGACCTTATGGTCCTCTAAGGTTATATAATTATAACTAGAACTGACCCGGAAGACAATTTAAACGACTACAAAACGTGAGATTCGTTTTATAAATTGGTTCGATTTTATTGTGGGTAACCTTCCTTGTGGTAGGTAAATAACAATAAATTTTTAAGCTGCCAAAAATAGAACCGGCGAAGTGCGTGTCGGACGGACCATGTGTAGTAGGTAAGGTAGTGTTCCATAATCAGAATAATACTTTTTAAAATTCAATGTTATGTTTGTTTGTAAATGCTTTATACGAAAAGAAAATAGATGAGTTTTACATAGGAATAGAGTTTGAGTACAACAGCGAACTTATCCCGTAGAGGGATTTCTTACAGCCCACCATAGGATTAATTAGAAAACAGTAGATAATGTTTGTAGTTGATTTTACTCATTTTGTATAGAGCTTAGGAATTGTTTAGAGATTCAATTAGGTATATATTATAAGTTGTTCGATACTATTACTCGTAAGCTAGTATAGAACGTTCTTTGCTGTGATACTCGTAGTTTCCGTTTTAATTTTGGATATTGTGAATAGTATAAAATTTACAAAATTACCGGTATAGCTGGTATGTGGTACTATGATGATTAATACTTCGTAAACCAATCCCTATATTCAATACAATCTTAAAACACATATAAACGGATTCCTTTTAAAACTAAATTCCTTTAAAAAATAAACGCATTTCGCCTAGTCAGCGCCAATACCGATGTATACGCTTGTTAACAATTAAAGGGCCTTGCTCGTGCAACATCACTATAGACAACTAGTCTAATTTACGGAACCCTCTGTCCTCGACATAAACACCAACTTACATTATTCTCTCTCAACTTACTTATTTAAGAGCTATGCTCTTGTCGGTGGACTCCTTTCTACACTTCTCTACACTCCGCCTTTTCTTTGACTTCCTGATACGACACGGCATTTACTTATTCTTTTACTTGTACCATGTATGTTCTTCTAGGCCTTCCTCTTCCCCTCCACTTTTCCTTCAACAATGTTCTTGATAAAGTTGTCGTGTCGTATCAGATGACAAAACATCTTTCCCCTTCCGTTTTCAATGATCTTCAAAAACACTCCCACAAAAGTGGGGGCGACTGTACATAAGTTTAAAATGTGAATCCTATTTTGGCAGTAAGAATTATTTTACTGCAGTATAATTTGTATCACAAAGTGCTGTGGATTCTGTAAAAAATGTAACATCGTCTTCTTACATTATTACACAAGCAAAAATATATACATTATTAACCTTTTACATATAATTCTATTCTAGCGTGGCACTACTGCGACATCGACGGCCGGCAGGCGTCGTTCCTCTGCCCGAACGGCACGGTGTTCTCGCAGGGCGTGGCGTCTTGCGACTGGTGGTTCAACGTGCGTTGCGCCTTGTCGCCGGCGCTGTACCCGCTCAACGCGCGGCTGTACCGGCGACGGAGGAAGCCCAAACCTAAGCCGCATCGACTCATAGATAAGCAGCTGATTGATGAGATATTTCTGTAGAATAGGGTTGCTCAGACTTAGGTTACCGATGATCTACAAGCAAAAAGTTGAGCGAAAAGTGATAGACAAGTGAGTAGGTGATAGACTACTGAAAAATACAACTTTTCCATCGTTTTTTTTTTGTATACAATTTAGTTCATTTCATAGAAAAAGATAGAGAAGGTTACTTTAATTTTTGTTGTTGATATATGTAATCTACGAACATTTATTAACCTCCGAAGCAAAAAGAGGGATGTTATAAGTTTGAAGCCTATGTCTGTCTGTGGCATTCTCAAAGGCTGGTGTTTGTGAGATGGATCTTAACCATGTTTGTTGGAAATCGGTTCAATAGTTCTGAAGATATTTAAGTTTTAACACAGTTGCTTTGTATACCTGGATGGTATTATATTACGTTCTTTTTGTTACTCAGGGTTTTGCTCGAGCACCTCTGCTGTAAATTGCTTATTGTAATTCATGTGGCACAATGTGTTGTCAGGACCAGCCCCCGTAGCATGACACCGTATGTAGCGCGCGACAGGAGTAGAGTATCCTACTCTACTCCTATCGTGCGCTACATACATTGTATATTTTGTCCAAGCGAATGAGCAGGACAAATATTATTTCGCGGGATTTAAACGTTTATCGCGCCTGTCAAGCTACTAGTGCAGTACCTATGCGAGGTGTGAGGTTTGTTCAGATTTTAACTTTACTGCTATCATATTTTCATGTAAATGAACGCGATGATGAGATGATTTATTCATCACGTTTACAATTGTAAAGGATTAGTTAAGAAAAAAATCCGCTAGCGCCTGTTTTTAAACTGAGGTAATTGCTAATAAAGTTAAATCGGAACAAAGACGCATATCGCATTACGGCCCGACAAGGAACTTAGTTTGGTTCTTATATATTTGAACACTTGTCCGATTGATTTTATTTTTATAAGATGATTGTCGACTTAGTTTCTTTTGTTTTGTCTAGGGGAGAAGAAGAGCTAAACAATTTTTTATAACGGACTGGATGGTTTTCTCAAACTAGATAGAATTCAAATTATTAAAAGACGGCTGGATTCATTCTGTTTAAAGTTTATACATTTATTAGAAATGAATGCGTTTGAAGTTAGTTTTCCAGAACTTTAGAAGAATTAGAATTTTTTTCTAAGTTGCGAGCGAAATATACGACTGCATATATCTGGACCTGAGTGGGTGGATTTTAGTAAAGTAATTAGCTTCCTAATTTATGTATAAGTGTAATTGTGGAATCAAACCAGTTCGGTGGATGTTAATAGAATAGCAATCATTAAATTCTCTGTTGTTGAATTTATAAATGTTATAGAGCAGCTGATCGTAAGATACGTGTATGGAGGTTTAAATCTACCTATACGGTATGTAGTTGATAGATTGTATAAAGATTTAATAATTAGATACGAGTAAGTAGGTATATAAAATGTCTCCTACGCCAAATTTAATACCAAACTATCGAATGTCATTTGACAACGATTTATCGAATTATCAAATCGAACTTGCTACATTTTATTTATCAAAATATTTGTTCTAGAGAATAATCAGAGCATCGAATAACCTTTTTTTTTGTTTAACTTATCATGTGAGATTTTAATACTCGAACACTTAAATGATCAACCGATGTTAATATCGAATCGTCATGCCCGTCAGAATAGCTGGTTGATTGTTGAGTTTAGCATTGATTTACGTAAAAATTGCTACTGATTTGCTAATATTCGCTATCTTTTCCAAAACAATTACTACATCAGTATTAAGTATGTAAGTTATCATTTTTTATTTGTGGCCAGTTATTCTGATATCAGCATCAAGGCTCATATTTTGTGATCAAGTTATGTTATTCATATTGTTAACTAGCAGTTGCTTACCTACATTTAGCTTAATATCAAACCTGCAGCGTTCCGGATCTAAGAGTTTAGCACATATTTATTGGCAGTTTGGACGCCTGCAATCATTAATGAGAAAATATTGACTTTTATGTAAGTGTATTTAGTTTTATGTCAGGCGCTCGTCCTATTATGTACGTATGATGGTGTAAGCATTCCGCGTCAGTTGATTCAACAAAGTTTGATTTAGCTAAATGTTGGTAACAATTAGGTAGCCATTGCTGGTTTATAAAATGAATGATAAACATGCCTTGATCAGAAAATATGAGCCTTGATAATTCATCCTAATGTTAGAATGGTTGGTCACAATCGAAAAGCGACAATTTATTTTTAAAGTACTGAGATAGTAATTATTTGGTGAATGGTAGCAAATACTAGCAAAACAGTACAATTTTTACTTAAGTAATTAAAGCTAAGTCAACCAGTCATTCTAACGCTCACGAATCGTCAATATATCGAAATTAATAAAGAATTATTACTAATAGAAATTATAATCCTAAATATCAGCATCTATTTTGTACCATTTTATGTAAATTCCGGGTAAGCACGCTTCCATCCTTGACCGTATAGTTGTCTTTGTGATTGAGGTCAATCGCTGATACGTAATGCAGTAAAAGAAATTACCAAACTTATTCGATAAGTTGGCATTCGACAATTTGGTATTCGTATTGACTTGTAGATGTAAGACATATAACAAATTTAATCCTAAAACTCACACAATCCCACTTAAAAATAAATGTTTATAATTAGAAATAAATAAGATTTATCTTTCTTGCTCTCAGTATTAGTTGTTTCGTGAAATAATAATCCGACTGTAAGTGCAAGCTTGTGATCTAATAAGTGAGCTTTATTAATCATGCATTACATGGTGTTTATTTTCATTAGATACGTATAATACCAAATTGTGTACCATTTCTCTAATCTTCTAAAGGAATCATGAAAAAATAATATAACACATTTTACAAATAGTTAAAAATGAATTCAGTTTGTGAATAAAACAGTTTCTGCGTTCTGATTAATAATCTATGTTACAAGTTTTCTAGAGGAGTATCTTCTTGGGCTTTAAAAATCATGTAAAACATAATTTTCTGAGAAAAAGACAGAACGCGAAAAAGAGAAGGTAACTGAAATAAAAACAGACA
The DNA here is from genome assembly GCA_949316235.1 of Oegoconia quadripuncta. NCBI lineage: Eukaryota > Metazoa > Arthropoda > Insecta > Lepidoptera > Autostichidae > Oegoconia > Oegoconia quadripuncta. Next base: position 10,223,885 of record OX438754.1, on the reverse strand, counting down.
ATATGTGCAGTTTACAACTACAAATAAAAATAATCTTGTACTAAGGACTTCTTAATTTAATATGTGTGAGCATCGTTTTTTTGGGAACTATATAGTGTCTTTATTTTTAATTTTAGAACAGTATACTGAAAATGTATTATTACTAAAAAAAAAATGTATTATTAATACTGAAAAAAAATGTATTATTTTTATGAAAGATCACAATGTTAAAATTTAGATACTGTTTAAAAATCGTGGTGTAATATTGAATGTCAATTTAAATCTATGGCAAATAATATTAGTGCTATGCATTTGTCAGTCAGTCAGAATGTACAAGTCCAAACTACCGCTTCGGAAAGGGAAATTTTGTGTGGGAAAAGAAGTGGCGCAAGAAACTCATACGATCTTTCTTTCTGTTTTAATAAAAGCGTTAAATTAGATAACGGTTTTAATACAAAATAGGCATACAGTGTTAACTGGAACTGTGCGCCCGCGTCTCTGTGAATAAGCGAACGTATATAGAAATACCCATTGTATACTACGATCTTGATAGAATACGAAAAAAAAGCGTTATGAATCCAACAGATGATTTTCACTGCGAGACGAAGCGATGTTCTTATTTCCTTTTATTATACACATTCAATAGGTTGACTATATTTGACGTTTAAAGTTTGGGGAACTTTGCATTTCTAGTTGTTGGATGTCGTAATTAAATAGTTGGTATCGCACTCGATACCTTACTGTCAAAAATGCACAAAGTAATTGTGATTCGTTTATACATCGTTCTGTAATTTTATTATGAATCGGTAAGGTACTTTTATAACGGCTACTTTACACGAAAAACCACGAGTATTGCTTATAAAATAATTTGTCGTCGATCGTTGGAAAATAAAATAGCAAAAATGCTCTGGCAACTAAAACTTGTTAGGTTTCATAGAGCCCTTATCCTCCCTCCTCATAACAATTATGATATCTTTTCAATTCAAAGCAATTCAATAAGTAACTACAAAAACTAAAAGTTATTTAGGTATAGAGGTTGGGTGAAAAAGATGTTACATATTCCACACATTCAACAGACCAACTTTGCCTCATTAACCATAGCCGCGGAAATTCATAGTTTATCCAGGAATGGAGGTTTATGTCACATTTTTTTATTGTTTTTAAATCGAAATCAACGACCGGTTGGTGTAGTGGATAGTGACCCTATCAGCGAAACTAACGGTCGCGAGTTCGAATCCCGGGTAAATGTTTGTGTGATGAATACGAACATATACGTTTTGCTTAGTTTGGGAATAAATGATTGGTCGGTATCCGAGAAAAAATAAATAAATAATATTTTTTAATAATATGAGTAAAATATGGGGTTTAAATTTTGCTAGACGCCTTTATACAGCCTGTATGTATAAATAAATATACCTAAATATATGCCTAAATTGTTTTACTAGGTGTACCTACGAAAATCACGAAGCAAACACAAAGGAGGCCATTAATTTTGACTTCGACTTCTCTGTTATGGTCATTCATTATTATCGTGTAGAGTCACAATTTTATTACGCGCTTGTATACTTGTGATATATTTGACGACCCGTTTGGTGTAGTGGTTAGAAACTCTGCTGCTGTACCAAAAGGTCGCGGGTTCGAACCCCACTAGGGGCATATGTTTGTATGATGATTACAGACATTATGTTCCCGAGTTATGGATGTTTTTCATTTATATATTTATTTATTTACAAAAAAAAATATGTATTTGTGTATCTTATCAACCATCTGGTATTTATAATACAAGCCTAGTTGCTTAGTGTGGAACTAGATGGCTCTGTGTGTATGTGCAAAATAAAATAATAAAATATGTGTTTGTACTCTATTTTAATATTTACTGCGCATGTGCTAAATAGATATTCAAATAAAATTATAGACTTAATTTATAATTCTATTTCATGGATTCTAAAACCTTTCATTTCGATATATATATTTTAAAGGAGTGTTCCCCGATATCTCCGACATTTGCGGTTTTATAGCTAAATCGATTTAGAATCGAAAATGTGGTTTCAGATTTTGGTGTAGGTCTGATGATGCAGACATAGAACGGAACATATCGACTATTAAAATTATTTTTGTGACGTAAGAAGAAATAAACAAGAATATATCTACTAATATATATTTTATAGATATATTGTTCGTAAATACATAGCAAATATTTTGCGTCGCCGGAGTGAGATAAAAAATAATACTTTATGCTATAATAAATTGTATCAGGAAATTAATTGTGGTCTTTGTAGATGAATAAACTATTGCAAATAATTTAAATTGTTATTTTAACGGAACTAATCAAGTTTAGCATAATTTAAGTATATATTTAATATGTACCTTTAAACGTTTAATAAAGAAACTTATTGGTTTCAAATTACGCAATGCCGATAGTGTATAAGTATTTCTACTTAATAATTAAGCTAAATTTGAATAAGCACTTTAGAACTTAATTAAAACTAGTAACTGCCATTTTGTCATATTATTAAGATTTTTTTATTGAATCTTTTATTGACTTTGTACCTAGATAGTACCTATATGGCTTGTTAATCAGTAGTCTATAAAACCCTTTTAAGTTGAAGTTGTGTAAATAAATTATCTAATTTTGTACTTATTGCGGAATTTTATTTGTTGTCCAAAATTTTTAATTTTTAGACTACTCATCATTATTATTGAATATCTAAAAATTGCTTATTATTTTCTTACCCAAGAATTTACGAATAAATAACGAATTGAGTTGTATCAATTGCTCACCGAATACTGCAACTTTGTTATATATTTTTGATATTGAACTTTTCTTGCAAGCTGTTTTATATGACATTAAATTAAAATAGTAAAACAAAATGTATATGCCTATTTTTGCCTGATCAAAAAGTAGAATTTACTGAGCGTTGTTTTCAATATTGGAACGCAGTTATCATCTAGACTCTACAATATTTTGTAGAGTTTTGAGAGTTAGTATTATTATACTAAGAATTTCTTTTTGATCTTTGAAAACTAAGTAACACTGAACAAGGAACTTCTTGATGTATTATTATTATTATTTATTGTATTTTGGCATCTATCAGTTATTACTGTAAGAATACTTTCAGTTTAACTCTTCAGTCCAAAAAAGAGTGCCCAATATTAGTTTGTATCGTTTGAATTTGACGCCAAACTACGTTAGTACTATATTAATTATGTGGCCAAAGCTTGGTTTTATCCTAATGTCGCAGCCCGATCGCTACAAGTCTTCAGACGGGGACGTTGCTAGATTCACTAGAAAAGCTTTCTGCATTAAATTTTCGTTTTCGTCACTAGTGCCACAAAACCCTTTGCGTCAAATTTCAAGCATCGGCAATAGATTTTAGTATACGATATTGATTTGAAGTTGATATACTGCTAAAAAGAGCCTTGACACATAGGCAGACAGACGTACAACAAAGTGATCCTATAAGTATCCTTTTTTCCAAAATAAAGTTCAAAAGAATTTAACTTCTGTAACATAATTATAACTTGTAGGGTGCCTTCACTTGGCCTAAGATTTTTTTCTATTATAAATTTTAAAATACTTGAGGTATCGATTTGGATGATTAGAGAGTCAGTAGGTATTTTTTACCCATTAAAAAAAAATAATATACTTATTTTTCGCGGTATCTTCGCTAGGTTGGAACTGGTTTCGATAATTCGTTTTTTGTTTGATTTCTACTAGAGAAGGATAAAATTTAATGAAATCCTTGACAGTTCGTATAAAAAAGCATATACATTGCAAATTTTCACATATATACATCTTACACACATATGCAACTTTTAACAAGGCATTCGGCATGCTAACAATGCCATTCATAGCCAAGGGTCGTCGATATGAATTGTTCGTTGTTCGTAAAGTATGCCACACTGTGGGAACCATTTGGTGGTCATACTTAAATATGAGTTTTTGTGAGCACATTGTAGGTAAGTGCGTAAAACAGGGTTAACATTTAAATTAAAAGTTATCAATGCATAACACAATAGACAAACTAACTGGCATTTATTATGGTGGTTTGTCGTTACGTGTTCCCCATAATTATTTCAGTGAATCACAATGTTATTTTAAAAGAGTATCAGTGATATTTGTAATTTACGTGACCAGGATCAAACTCAAATTTCGTATGTGCTGGGATGCGATTTTTGAATTATTACCGGTTGAATGTGCACACGAAAAGTGATAAAGGTGAATCTGTAATTTTCGCATGCGCATTCAAAAACCAATGATTTAAAAATCGAACCTCAGGGTCCACCTGACGAACGTGAACCTACTTTAGCGAATTTGCCAAATAACCTAAAAGAGTAATGCACTTGTAGGACTTGACTTACGATGGAATAACGAATCTACGATGGTGTTATAAAAAATAACCATGATACATACATAACATCACGACCTTTATCACAAATGGGGTGGTCAGAGATATCCCCAACATTAACGTTTGGGTGTACCATCTTTGGATTTTACTTGGCCGCACCGCTTAGGTAAAATTTATAATAATAATATATGACTATAGCCAGCTCAAAGAAGATAAAAGTGAAGTTAAAAGTTGTTTTATAAATTTTCATTCTATAGAATGAAAATTTTAAATTCGAAGGAACTAATGGGGATTCATTACATTTGGTAATGCATGTAAAATATTAATTTAATTTTAAAGAAACCTCTGGTTAATCGTCGAGTAAGGGGACTGAGATTATGGTGGCGTGCAGTATATTTATTTTGTATTATGATGAGAGAAAAAATATTGAATTGCACTATTATTTTTTGAATAACCCATTCTCTAGCCTCATCCCCCAGGTGAGGTGTTTTGAACAAATTTCTGAAAAAATTGTTCTGTGTAGGTATGGTATTCCCATAGTCCACAGAATAGTATACATAACATTTACAAAAGAACAGCCCTATATGCAAATCATGTAGTATTTGTAAGTACTCACGTTTACAGAATCACACGTGCTTAGACTTTTCCTGGTCAAAACTGGCTGTATGCAGCCGCAGTTCGGCCTCTACTTAGTTTATTTGTTTCGAGTGCCGCGCTAACCGCACGCGCATGGATCGCTCGCTCGCGCCGGATCACGCGGGAAAATAACAGACAAGTGTTTACTTACGTGAAAAATTCTAGGTTTATTTTATAAGAAGTTACCAGTTCCCGCCTGATTAATATTGGATACCATTAATGTAAATCGTTAAGGAGAAAATGGAGCTACTAATGCTTATTTTATACGGTAAGTAAATACCTAATACAGAACTCGATTAAATAAGTATTCGTACTTGTTTTACAAAAGTTACAAATAAAAAACTAGCCCCAAGTCCCTAGTAGGTGGAACCGTACCCAGAAGGCCGCATAGTTATAATTGTACTATTTCGTATTATTTGTTTCCTCAATAAAGAAATTGAAAATTGGTATAGATGTAAAGGTACTTGTCTTGCCAATAATAGGTACTTAAACTATAATTATACAAATACTCGCTCTACTTGACTATATACGATAATTTAAAAACTTCAATAAGCATAATAAATTATGAGTAAGTATTATAAACATCTAAATGGCATGTAGTATTACAAAAATATAAAAGTGAACTCGAAAAATGAAAACAAAATAAAATATACTCTTATATCTAATTAGATTTAATCGAAAGCCACTGTCGCACTGGGTAATATAGGAATGAAGTTGTGCCATCTTTCAGTCGCCGGAATCACGGCTGAGGCAATTATAAAGCCGCCGGTTACTGCGTTTAATTAAATACGTTAAATACCTCGAAAGTCATCGCTTTTTACACATTTATTTCTCAATGACCTCATAATAAAAGAACTTATTAAAAAAGGTTGGAAATGAGATCGTGTTCAATGCCAATGTCTTAGAAAAACTAGATTGGGGTAATTGTAGAGTATTACGTGCTGCGATTTGCGGTCTAGTCGAGTCAACTTCGAGCAAGTTGTCGCGAGTAGGTACAGTTTTTTTTAATAATCTTTGTTTTGAGACTTGAGTCCTCCTCTACAACGTACAGTCTTAAATAGATAAACAGTCCTGCATATTACAAATTATTTTTTTTTTCCTGAAAATCATGAACATTTTTCGGTGTTTCTATTTTGTTACAGCAATTATTGAGATCAATAATAAACAAACAGCATTAAGTATCGAAAACATTCATAATGATTTATTGAGAAAACTTAATTTCTATCTAACTAATATTATGAATGTGAAAGTTTGGATGTTTGTTTGTTGCTCAATCACGGCGAAACGGATGAACGGATTTGGATGAAAATTGATATATAGGTAGAACATACCCTGGGTTAAGACATAGGATATATTTTAGTCCGATAAAGTGAGTAGTTCCCGCGAGATAACAAATTTCCGCGATAATTAGGCATAAAATTTTTTCGGAGTGTAGGTACTGTGCGATCTAACATGACGTGTTCTGAGGCCAATCAGTGTCCTGTTGAGTGTCACCTATGCGGTAACTAATTTTGTGAACAATTTTTTTTAGATTATTAGCGTATTATTTCATCGACATTGCATATGATTTTTAATTACCTTGTAATCTAAAATATTCTACGTAACATGTTTAGGTTAATCCAATGGCAGACAGTTGTCTGTCGCGCATACTAAATAGGCTTGTGGGTGATCCACCTAGTGTCAAAGCGGCAGGATTGAACCTGGGATTTGTTGTGACCAAAAAAGAGCTACATTAGCTTTTATAATAATGCAAATATGTAAAACAACGTGTTGTAAAATAATAAATTATTTACTTTAATATAATGGAACTGTCTCAAACCGCGACCTTAGAGTGTTGTAGTTTTTACTGTTCAGATACGAACCGCAATGTAAGTGTGATTTAGGTAGCAGTATACTCGCACTCTCTTGGGAAATACAGATAATGACCAATTCAGATACAAAAATTTATGGATATACACCACAATATGTTGCTACAGAATAATTTACTATTTATGAAATTCAATTGGATGCCATGCTATATTTAGTATAAAAAAGTTTGTATCTTATATTCAAATTGAGAAATGATTCTTGGGATCGTTGGGTCGGGCGGGTCAATGTGAGATGACTTAGGCAAAATCGGGTTATAAATTGATATTTTGTAAAAGATTTTAAACATATTTAATGTGTTGGTAAGCTCGTTGTGAAATTATTCGAATAACATGTGAATTATTGGCTGAGGCCGTTATAATTTATTTAATTTAATTAGGACTAGCTTTCCCTCCGCGGCTTTACTTACGTGGAATAACTTATCGCGGATATATTTAATTTATTTATCCCGCGGGAACTACTCACTTTATCGCAATAAAAAATATTACCGCCTCCGTGATTCAAAGTAAATTAAATTAAATTAAAAATTATTTATTTGCAAGAATATGGTACAATAAGATCTTAATAAATTACTTTCCAAGACATTGGGACAAGACAAGACAAGACAAAACAACATTGGGTTTACGATTCGGAGGTCGCGGGTTCGATCTCCAGCGGGGTACATGTTTAAGTACCACCATCTTATCTAAATCTGCCGCCAAGCAGCATGTCAATAGCATTGTTGAGTTCCGGTTGTCAGAGATAAGATAGACAGTCTCCAAAATGTGTTGGGGTTTCCGGGTTAGTACGCTTCCACCTTCGACCTCATCTTCACTTAACATCAGGTGTGATTGAGGTCAAGTACCAACCCGTTGTGCATAGAAAAAAATATCCTATGTTTTAATCCAGGGTATGTTCTAACTACTTACATACCGCTGATGCGTTTCGCCATGATTGAGCAGCAAACAAATAAATTAACATCAAAACTTTTTCATTTATAATATTAGTTAGATTACATTACCAATAAAACGTAGGTATAGGTACTATAACAAATAACATAAATTGAAATGCCCTGGGATCTAAACATAAAATTATCGTTCAGGTACACAAAGCAACTGTGTAAAATATAATCGAAACGGTTTGAATCGATTTTCATCAAATATAGCGAACAATTGAGTTTAATCTGACCTCCAATTATTGAAATACATCCATAAAACACCGTCAAACACATAATTCCCGTCGGTTTTCGTCGAGGGTTTTAAAAAAGCACTTGTGAGGCGTGATAGATTTGAAGGGCTGTCTTAATTATAGATTACAACGACGTGTGTAGTAAAAAATAAACATAATATCAAACCTACATTAAAAATACTTTACATTACATACAAAAAATAGATTAAAAACCGCCTCCGTGGCTCAAAGTGAACAACATTGGGTTTACGATTCGGAGGTCGCGGGTTCGATCCCCAGCGGAGTACATGTGTACTCGGTTTGGTTGGTGGTAGGGCATTTTAAATGTCCGTCTGGCTAGTTATAATAGTATAATTTACATTAGATTATCCAAAAATTGTAACATTACTTGTAACACAGACCGAAATAAAGTTGAGTACCATCTTACAGAGACTTTTCATTGAGCTTTTAGAGGTGTGATGGATAGAGCTTTCGAAACCGACGGTCGTGTGTTCAAATCCCGCTAGGGATAAATGTTTGTGATACATGAAAACACGAACTTCGTTATTGATAGTACAGGCTTCGCCTAGTTTGGGACTAGATACATATTTATTTATAGATTTAATATTTAAACATATTTATTTTAACCGCCCCCGTGGCTCAATGTAAACAACATTGGGTTTACGATTCGGAGGTCGCGGGTTCGATCCCCAGCGGAGTACATGTGTACTCGGTTTGGTTGGTGGTAGGGCATTTTAAATGTCCGTCTGGCTAGTTACCGCTATGTTATCTAAATCTGCCGCCAAGCAGCAATGTTAATAGCATTGTTGTGTTCCGGTTGTCAGAGATAAGATGGCCAGTCATCCAAATGTGTTGGGGTTTCCGGGTCAGTACGCTTCCACCTTCGACCTTATCTTCAGTTAACATCAGGTTTGATTGAGGTCAAGTACCAACTCGTTGTTCATAAAAAAAAAATACTTTTACAAACAAGCTTTTAACACTCCATCATGATTGTTTTTCGTTTACCTATCACATATTATTCTAGTCTAACCATGTAATGCTAAATTTCGTATCCGTGTTACCTTGGCTGTAGTATTAGGTCATCGCAAAAAATATATTTAATTATTAAAACTAAATATGTATGCAAAATATTTTATCCGTGCTATTAACCTCCTCTCGTGAGGAGACATCCTGGCTGCAGCATCAGTTCATATCTATATAAATGAATTGTCAGCTCCTGAAGTAAATAGGAAATGGTTCTAATTGGACTTGCAAATTTTGATCCGACATAGTTACATATTACATACAATAATTATAATATTTAAACTAGTGACATATGCATATTCTGCATAATTGCATAAAAACTTTTGATTAAATTGTGATATGTATACATACGAAGCAAGTTAAACAAAAGCTTGTAAAAATATATTAGAATCTCGCGACTTCCTGTTCCTGTTCATCCTATAAAGTCATCATCATACTGAAAACAATGTGGCTTCTTGAATAATTTCAAGCTTATGTCGACGTAGTTTGATGGACATTTCCTATACCTACAAGAAATTATTTTTTATCTTGCTCGTTAGTTGTCACAAGCTTTCTCTCTCTGATGGATGTACGTTTCCGCTATTAACATTAACAATTGTCGGAGAGAATTTATTACTATACCAGTAACATAGAGTTTGAAAGAATGGCAAAAGACAACAAATAGAAATATTTATTCTCTTGCACATAAAAAAAAACTAATACAGGAGACAGGTCGAATTTGCATCAATCCGCAAAAATATGAGTTCAGCCATTAATATCCAATTAGTGATTAGTGTGACAAGAACATCTGGACGGTCAGCCACACACTGACACTGGGTGAGTTTCATCAAAAACAACACAAGAACTCATCATCAGGACGGCGGGGTTGAAGGTGGCCCACGGCTCAGCCAGCGTATCAGGGACTGGCACCGTTTGCGCAGTGATGTGTCGTCGGTGTCGGTAGTCGGTGCGCGCATCCGCAAACATGCCGGCGATCGGGCAGACCCAACAGCTCCCAACGCGTTGTTGTATTGTAATTAAGAGCGCCAAATGACTTTATACAATTAGCCCACAGGCTGCATGTGTAATGAGGTGGAGTACGTTTTAAATTGAACAAATTTTTACTGTAACAGAACAACGCGCAGACCTACGGGATATCATATAGGTATGCATAAGCTTAACTACAGAAACATTTTTCTAAACATTCTTGATTCTGTTGAAATTAATTTTATTTTTCTACACAAACAAAAACCTGCAACTGTTAGTTTTGAAGGCAGGGTCGGACATCATAATAGATAAATTATTGTGGCCGTTCAGTTTAGATATTTATAATTTTGTCCCTCAATCACGCTATAAATCTGAACGGATGTAGAGAGATGGACCATGTCCTGGATTAACCTTTTTTTTTTTTATTAAAAACTGGTTTCACGTTTGACTACAATATGGTACTTTTTATCCCGAAACTTTTAAATCAATTCCGCACGACTTCATCAAGTCTATCACTAAATATACGCGGGCGGAGCCACGTTCGTTAACTACCAAATATTTGGAGTATTTGATGTTGCAATCATATTCGCGGAGGAGTAGCGAAGTAACTATTTAACACGTGTTTGATTCATTATGTATGTGCACATTCATTGCGGGCATCAATATGACCGGCGGTTATGTCACATTTCGTAGTTATTAATATCTACTCGTAGTGAATACTCCGTTGTACGGCATTACGTCATAGTTAGTGGAAGAGTGTTACCTCGGATTGATTGTCGGTCAGCCGTTTAATCTGAGACCGCTCACGCTAACACCGCACCGTTGCGTATTGTTTAGAAAATTAAAATTAGATCACTGCGTGGATATTTGTAATTGTAGTCATTAAGGTTTCAGTACCTAAAGATAATTGCTGCTGCGATACGTTCAGAATATTAGAAGAAGAGGTATAGAAGAATACCTAAAATCTTCGGAAACTTAGATCAATTATCTAGTAGGCAAAGCCTTACTACGCATAAACAAATAAAAACATCTAGTCCATATTCATTTCCCGTTAGTAAACATTTAGGTACCCTGAGCGAGATTCAAATCGATCTTGATAGGTATTAATTATCATACAATTCTACGCTTTCATTGCACAAAGCTCAAAAGGAGAATATACGTTTTACAAAACACATTACAGAAAAGAGTACAATTAGGTGGCCTTATCAGTAAAAGCGATCTCTTCCACGCACCCTTTGTGAATGACACGTACATAATTCGTAGTAAAAATCATCATTCTTCAACAACTGTGTTTTATGCATCCAGTATTACAATAAAACCGGCCACGACATCTGATATCACATTTCTAGAACTGAACTACGTATAACAAAAACCAAAGATCTTTTGCCTAAACTGTTCGGTGATTGTTTATTTAAGTTTGTATTATTTATATACACATATATTTTATTCCCTTCATAGTGCGGTCGGAGCATGTTGGCCACTAAGCAGTATTGCATTTAAAAATAATATAATTTTATGACGTTTTGTGCTGCAATTGTTTTTCGATGGTACGTTTTATCAATCTGACTGATTTCTTTCCACGGCCACCACACATCAACCAGCGGCATCCCATCAGCTCCAGCGCAGTCTCCAACATGTATTGCTTAGTAATAGGAAGTGTTTGTTTTATCAAAATATTCTGTCTTACTGACAAAGTTTATTTCCTGATAATGCCATGACTAATTAAATTATTATTATGTTTATATGTAACACAGTCTTTGCCATTATTTGATGTATGTAATGATGGTTAAATTAAAGCATTTTTCTGACGAGTGCAAAACAAATATGAAAGTACGTCGACCACGAAATACGAAACACATTTAGTTCTGGCCTTGTTCAATGGTCAGGTAGCGCTGCGTACGTAATTAACTGGATTATTGATATATCTAACCATTTCCGCGTTAATTTAATTACTGATTGGACAGTCGCATGTCACGTCCGCTTCGTAAAAATTACGGTGGATGTGCGATTAGAGGCGGTGCGCGCGGATGTCGCGCTTTCACTGTCGCTCGTCGGACCGGCCTTGGGGACCTCACCGGACGATGACCACCGCGTGGGTACTGCTGACACATATTGGGTAACAAACAACTTAGCAGTCCAAAATTTGTTTCATTCTTAACATAGTGACAGTGTGTATTCTTGACCTCATATTTGTACAAGGACTTTGTATATCTGGTTGGGAAAGTGTCGGTAAGAATTAATTTTAGCTTTTTATTTAAATATTGCCCCAATTATTCTTTCCAAATTAAACAAAGTGAATACTATGTATAGATAAAGATGAAGGATAAACATGCATAAATATTTATATAAACATTCATGACTCGGGAATAAATGTTCGTATTCATCTCATCACACACCTATCGTCGCCAAAATTTTCAATATCACCGTGAATCATCTCTCATCATCATCATCGTACAAAAACTACAATACGATCTTTATTCAATAATCAAATAAACAATAATGTTTATAATAGTGTCGGACCAACAATTTAGAGTCTGACCCCACAAATCTCTATCAACGCCCATCGCAATCACAAATGATCTCGATTCGATTTCAACCGATATTCGAATTTAGACACAATCGACTTGACAACGATTTGCATGTGCATCGATTACTTCCGCGTCTCGCTCGTGCCGGCAAATTTTAAAGTGACGTAACTGAACTTATGCAGTTTAAAGCGCATTAGATATTATCTTTGTTTTGTAGTTGCCACAAGCTTACAGTAGTTACCAGTTACAAGCGTACAGTACAATTTATGGTTGAAAATAATAGCTTGTGTTTATGATTTAGCGAGCAATAATATTTAGCTTAGACCTTTATGTGCTATCAGTATCACACAGTAGGTAGGGAAATGTAATGATAAAATAAAGCTGAGAAAAGCAGTCGACGATAAAAAACAACACGCACTAAGTAAAAATAGAATACAGTACAGTACAATGCAATGCAAATCAACGTAATACAATACAAATATATAAATAAAAAATATATTATATACATATATTTAAATGACGACATGTTTGGTGTAGTAGTTAGCAACTCTATACCAAAAGGTTGAGGGTTCGAATTCCGATAGAGGCATATGTTTGTGTGATGAATACGGACATGCGTGCCCGAGTTATGGATGTTTTCATTATACTAAGTATTTATTTACAAAAAAAATATATTTATGTAGTATATCAACCATCTGGTATCCATAACACAAGCCTATAGTTGCTTACTGTGGAAGAAGATGGCGTTGTGTGTATGTCTAAGGATATTTATTTATTTATTAAATATCTTATAGATAATTGCAAATAACAACAAAAATAATATTTTATAACTACAAAAAGATAGTGTGAAAAGTGTCACATTCTCAAAATCAAGTTTAAGATATCGAATTAAATTAGATAGGTCGGCATCTACATACCTAGTGATATTGGTGGATACAAGATACATTTCCTTCATCGGCTATTATAAATTAAAGTCCAGATTTAGTACTAGGCTGTTAGGACTTGGAGTATTTACAAATTAGTTACTACGTGCTTGATTTGCAAAAGTAATTGCATAAAATTACGACATCCATAGAACTCGGCTAATGATTATGCACAAAGTTTAGTGCGAGCAAGAAAACCCGATCAACGGAGTGAAGGTAAGCTCTATTCACATCAGAGGGTGTACGGCAAGATTCGAAAGGGAACATTCAGTTGAAAATTATGCTTACTTGGGCATTTACAAGGTGACAAAAAATAATGACGCAAATGAAGAAATACTAAGTACTATTATTACCAACTATAAAATACACGCGTATTGCTACAATTAGTGCAAACCTCATCCACTGGTAGCTTGTATCTTTACCCTAAGGTGTGCCTGGAAGAGATCGCTGTTAGAGATAAGGCCGCCTTTTTGTGCGATTAATGATGTACGCTGTATTCTTCATGTAGCTTTTGTTAATTGTGCAATAAAGAGTATTTGATTGATTGAAATACCTGTATTATTCATATATTGAAATCAAAACGCGTTGTGTTGTATTAGGTACCTATGTATATATCTAACCTGGTATAACTCTGACTTACGTAGGTGTACTACTTATTAGCTAAACTTGACATAACAGTGCAAATACGTAATGTATAAATATGATAATTAATGAATAATATGATAATTAGGCAAATAAAACCTACTAATCTAGCAGAAATTATTGCCTAAGCCTTATGTGTATCCTCGACTGTGAACCAGTTTGGTCTGTTCTGTCTAGTAAGGTACAGAGTACTGTATACTAACCCGTGTAATGGAAAAGTAAAGTGAAATGAGGTTAACGTATGTCCACTATCCTCAGAGAGAAATCGTGGATTTCCAATAATCGCAAGTTATGTTCAGTAATCGCATTATTTACTGCTGTCGAAGTAACAGTTGTAAACAGCCTAATTTGAATATTTTACCTACCAGTAGTGGTTCGTACCGGAAAATTAAGAACTCTAAAAGATGAAGTGCGCGCACTAAGAGTCCCAATTTAGTCAAACTCCGAATTGAATTGACAATATTTACTCAAATAGCCGACATACAATAATTAAAACAATTGTGAGTTATGTAAAGCAGCATAGGTAGACTTCACTATGTAGATCTGACGACCTTTTAAATTAAGAAGTGTTTAACGATTCGACATTTACAAACGCTAACGCTTAAACTCATGAAGCTGATTGGCTGTAATATGTGATGTCAACCAGCCAGGCTAAACATGAACACACATACAGACACGCACGTAACCCAGATGCGAAAACTTTCGAGAAATATTTAATTATATTAGTAAGTAAATTGATCATTGTTTAAATGAGCAGAAAAAGATACAATAATGCCTGCCTACTATTATTCTTACATAAGGAGCACCTTGAACTAATAAAAGGCAACAGCCGACAAGTATCAAACTATTACATCAAAACTAGGACCAATGAGAGGCTGCGAGAATTAACGTGGTATTCGCTGTTTACAATACTACGTAGAGTACGCATGTCACAATGGTTCACACGCGACTTGGGGTCAAATGTCAACCTTTACTCTTATATAGACCGTGGGCTTGAGTTACCCGAAGGATAATATTGGTTTGATTATTTATATTTTAACCAAAATATATCTCTATATTTAATGGTCATTTTGTCTTCTTTACATTAACAACTATAAATTGAGAAAACAAATGATTATATCCTCCAGATAAACTGTGTATAAAGCTATATATGTCTTTGAAACGGCTTAATCAATTTTCATCAAACACAGCTAAGAACCTATCCCGAGTTTAATCTTAATTTATATTAAGATTATCTTTGTTATCAAAGAATATTTAGAAAACCACCGAAAGATTATGATTCATCCAAATACAACCAAAAATTGTGTTAGTTATATACCTTCGAAACGGTTTAAAACCGATTTTCATCAAATCTGTCCCCGCGTAATATAAAAAAACATTACTGAAATGCATTTGGAGAAAACTGTACATACCCTCATCGTTTTCCGTTGGGGATTGAAAAGAAGGCATGAACTCCTCACCGGGTCGGTTATTATAATGAACTCGTTGACTGACAAGTAGAATATAGAGTACAGTAGGTAGAGTAAACAAAGTGGCCATCATTTAGTTATGTAGGTACAATCTGTCTGTATAGCAGTCAACATTTCGCACGCTGCCTCTGCAATGGAAACTATAATTTTCCTTGTTTAGTGTCGATCAAGATAGAAGTGTTTGTAGGGTAATCAGTCACTTCGTATTATGTAGTTATTTACGGTAGCCTAGGTTTCATTTGCAGCATAGCGAAAGGGCTATGATAGGTATTTACCGCTGGAACAGCTAATTCTAGTTTCTATCCTATCCCATAAATGCACCGTGCACATTCTTTGAGTTAAAGTGGAGAGTAATTGTATGGGGATAACTGGAGAGTAAGAGACATAGCTAGCAATGTACGAAATATTCACTTCCGTTGAAACTTGTACACATACGAGATAGATAATTCACTTATGTTATGCCAAGACTGGTTTGCTATAAGTTTCTTATTTCGTTACAACATCAGCATCACCCATGAAAAAGTTGTCTAGCTCTATCCAATACGTGAAATCTGGATTTAATGTACTCAATTTAACCATGTTAAGAAAAAAAGAAAGAAAGAAAGAAAGAAAGATGGCTGAATGAATTCATTTTATGGCAAATTGGTCTAGTGGGTATTGACTCTTCCTTCGAAATCAATGGATGCGGGTTCGAATATATGTTTAAAATTTTTTGTAAGTTTATCAGTTAAGCATGGCTTAATTTGAGACTATAATGGTGTGTGCAAAAAAAATTATTTCGTTTTACTTTTTCTAACATTATGGGTGAAATCTTGGTATTCTTAGTAAATATATATATCTTACTTTGCACAATAGATTAGGTTTATTTAGCTCACTTTTACAATGTCATATCCTTACTTTCCCTTACAGTTCCTTTACTTTTACATTCTAAAATAAAAGTGATTCTCAAACATAAAGTACCTAAATAAAAAGCATGTAACTAGTTTTTTTAGGCATATGCACTATTGTTGTTATTTTATTTAGGTATTTGGAGTAATAATAGCACAATGTGATTGATTGCACTTATCTACATATATAAAAATTATTGTAAGCCTCATGACGAGTCATCCACTGTTGTGATATAGGTACCTACTATGAGGGGGGAGTGTCTTGTAAGTTGTTTAATAATTTGAATACTTAGTTTAATTAAATACAATTTACTGCTGATTATAAAATAATTAAATCAACTGCTGGTTACCAGGCAGAACATTTCTCTGCCAAAATCAATCTGCTTTTATAAGGCGACCTTTAAGCTGCAATGAGATTAAAAGCTAAATATAAATAAGTACTTAGTTCAATCTACATTAAAAACAGGGCAATGTCTGACTGACTGACTAATCCGGAGATAATCGCATATTATAGCCCAAACGCTTGATATTGATGAAACTCGGCAAGTTGGCAGGTGTTGAGCCGCATTAACGTGGGATTTCTTCAATTTCCATTCTCACGGCAGAATGGTATGTTTTAAAAAGTTATTAAGAACAGAATTTGCTGGGAGTATCTGAAAAATCAGATCCAGCGGATCGATGAGAACCAGAATGATCTGTGATCTTCTCCGTTCTGTAGAGCTAGAGAATTAGACTATCCTTGTATGTGTAAGTATATTTTCACACTGTGACCGAGTTGATTACATAAAATTTGAAAATTACAATATATCATAGATAAGCTCTAACACTGATGAATGAACAATGTCTGATCAAGTTGCCTGAACGCAACCATTGTATATTGTTGACAGGCATAAATAAACGTAACCCACACAATAAGACGGAAGCGTCAGTAGTGATCTGATCAGCACAATTTAAGAAGTGACACGGGCGACCTACTTGTCGCGAGCATTGTAACACTTGTAACTGGAGAAGGACTGCGGAGATTTACGCCAGCAGCTAATGCTTCGCCAGTCTATATCTAGACGATTTCCTTTCTAAACATGTCTGAGCCTGGCGAATATCTTCTTAAAGGGCTCGCATGACCTATTTCACATTATTTAAAAGAAAATTGCAAATACGACCAGGTTTCCGATAAGGCTATAGTACCATTGACCACATCATTCATACGCTGCGGCAGCTTATACAGAACACCGAGGACTACAACGTGCCCCGTGTCTAGCGGTTGTGGACTACGAGAACAGGCGGGTCTTAAGATGACCATGGACATGAATGCTCGTGTCGTGCCCACACTAATATTATATGGAAACTGCATTCTCGAAGTTGTAGGCCAGTATGTTTATCTAGGAAAGGAAATTCGATTAGATAGGTCCAACTTCGAGAAAGAGTCAAATCGACGAATCCAACTCTCTATACTCACTACTTTACTCAGTGATGAACCTGACAACTCAAAACAGACATAACTAAACAGCAACATTGATGGAACAAATAACTATATCGTCCAAGTAGACTAGACCAAAAGATAGTGTCAACAGTAAAATATCCGTATTAGTGATGATTGATACTTGATTGATTGATTTTTTTACTTAAATAAATATCTTGGCACATACAAACAGCACCATCTAGTTCCACGCTAAGCAACTAGGTTTGTATTATGGATACCAGATGCTTGATAAACTACACAAATATATATTTGTTTTTGTAAATAAATACATATATATAAATGAAAAACATCCATAACTCGAGAACACATGTCTGTATTTACATACAAATATGCGCCCCTGACGTGATTCGAATTCGACGTTTTGGTGTAGCAGTCAGAGTTTCTAGCCACTACACCAAACAGGTCGATTGATTTATATCTTCGAAACGGCTTAACTGATTTCCATGAAACATGGCTAAGAACTTTATTGTTAAAAATAAAAAAAATAATTTGGAAAACCCTCGTAAGGCTATGTTATCGTCGAAATACTGAAAAACTGTGTTTAAAGCTAGATATATTCAATTTCTCAGCCGATTTTCATCAAACATTGCTAAGAACTTGTTCCCTTGTTTAGTCGTATACATTAAAAAAACCGCACTCAAATACCACGACATACCACGCATTACTGAGATATGTCCAGACAAAGACTGAACACACACACAACGTCGACAAACACACCCGTCGTTTTTCATCGGGGGTTAAAATATGTTATAACGATGATATTGGCCCTTGAATAGTCTTTGATTAGAGTAATTTGGGGTAAAAAGACGCACTTTTGCCGTCTATGCGTCACTGAGCCGATACTATCGGGAAATTAGTTTGGAAGTAGTTTGGTGTTAATGAAAAATATAGCTAAGTAGGTACTTCTGTAGAAATGCGCAATAGTTTGGGAAAACTTCGCATATATGGGACAAAATCACTCATTCTATATTTGAATACTCCCTCAGAGGGTTAAAAATAGTTATATTTTTGCATTTATTCTGGATACGGGATTTATCAATAATGTTAATCAGATAAAACTTAAGTCATTAAAAAGCTGAGAATTAAGAACTTGAAATTGAGTATATTTCACCGAGTTACGTAATCTAATGCCTCTTTGTCAAACTAACATCTCTCATAAATTATCAACAAATAAAACAATTTTATAATATTTAATTACATATTTATTGGTTAATAAGCAGGTTAACATATTCCATTAGTCATCTAAGTGCACTGCTCAACAGCTGTTGACACAAAACGGCGACCCAGGTGCGCTCAGTGTCGTCAAACAAGTTTCGCCATTCGCGCACTACGATTCGAGAAAAAGGCATTACTGCGTCCTTTTACCCCCGAATGACTCTATTTATGTCATGAATAACGCCTACACGGTCCTTGAGGGCACTCAGAGAGTTAGAGAACCTTTACTACTTTTACCGGCCTGGGGCCGTATGCTAAATTCTAAATAGATACGAATCGGTATCGGAAGGTTTCAAATTAAGAATGTATTTCCGGGAATAAAAAAAGGATTCGAAATTTGAAATTTTCCGGCAAGGAATTGAATGAATGTCACCGTGAATCATTTAGA
This sequence comes from Oegoconia quadripuncta, assembly GCA_949316235.1. NCBI lineage: Eukaryota > Metazoa > Arthropoda > Insecta > Lepidoptera > Autostichidae > Oegoconia > Oegoconia quadripuncta. The sequence continues at coordinate 10,204,367 of OX438754.1, read as the reverse complement.
ACACGGGGGCAGAATAATATAGGCACAGAATTAATATAGTACTAACGTATAGGCTCACTTTATTGTCCGTCCGTCAAGACCTTTTTTATTATAAAATGCTAAGGTCTACCTATAAGCCTAGCTCTTAAGGCCATAAGGCTTGTAGGTATTAGTGGGAATTAATATTAAGAATGCGAGAGTTTAATATCTGTTACTCAATCACACTGTTACTTAGGTATTAACGGATTTGGGATGAAATTGGGTACAGAAATGAAATACTCGTAGGTCCTTGATGATATAAAAATAGAGCATTTTAACCCGAAATTCAAATGAATACCGCGGGACGATAAACATATAATACGTGAGGAGTGGATCGCGGAATGCAACTAAACTGATATGGCCTTTCAGACACGTCTTCCTATATTAATTAGTGCATTGACTGATTAATGATTATCAAAACCTGTTGACCTAGCTACATTCTTTTTGGCATGAAGGAAGGTCTCATACATAATAGAACTAAAAGGATAAACATAAAAGTCACGAATATTTCATATGTGAGAATTAAAATTTGAAGTAGGATTTAACTATTTTACACTTTATCTATTACTAGCTTTCCGCTCGCGGCTTCGCCTTCGTGGAATCACTTTATCGCGGAAATTTGTTTATCCCGCAGGAACTACTTCGTTATCGGGATAAAAACTATCCTATGTCTTTAATCTACCTATATACCAAATTTCATCCAAATCCGTTCATCCGTTTCGCCGTGATTGAACAACAAACAAACAAATAAACAAACATCCAAACTTTCGCATTTATAATATTATAGTAGGACAACAGTCGGTATATAACTCTCAAGGCGTGTGTTATACTCGCACTTGTCCGGCTCTTGAATTACATAGCATCGTTATTTTACATACTAAAAGGGAAAAAAGGTCAATTGCAAGTCAAATACAGGTAAGTTAAACGGCCGCGCGTGATCTCCAAATAGCTTCAATTAGAAAGGTGCTCCAGTTGGTCAGAATAATACCCACAGTAACTCTACAGTCAAAACAATTCGCAACATGGACAGTAGTATTACGTTTTCTGACAACATGACACTGCTATTACTTATTCCAGTGGTCAGAATGGGAAAGCGTCGTGGTTACGTGTCATTATGAGAATGAATCATGGATTAACTTCCGTAGTTGATTTTACAAGTAATGTACTTAGTACCTATTCCGAAATTTCACTTTAATAGATGCAGTAATTGCAGTCTCGTGGTAAACTTGTAATGAATCAAAGTAATTAAATAATGTAGTCGCATTAGATCAGATACAAAAGTTTTGCATACTTGTTACAAATAATTCCGTTAAATGATAACAATATTTTGCAGCCGCATGTTGCAATAACTATGTAATTATGTATGATATGCAGCAGCGTCATCGGTGTAGAGCCCGCAAAAAATTTGCGAAAGGTAACCCCTATAGTGCTGCAGCGTGGCGGTTATGGCAAATTATTCTATGGAATGAGATGACATACGCGCCATGGAGGCTTCTGTTCAATAGTGGACTACTACATTGATGTGTTGGTTGTAGGTACGGTTGGTGGTAGGGCATTTTAAAATGTCCGCCTGGCTAGTTACCACCATCTTATCTAAATCTGCCGCCAAGCAACAATGTTAATAACATTGTTGTGTTCCGGTTGTCAGAGATAAGATAGCCAGTCCCCCAAATGTGTTGGGGTTTCCAGGTCAATACGCTTCCACCTTCGACCTCATCTTCACTTAACATCAGTGTGATTGAGGTCAAGTACGAACCCGTCGTGCATAAAAAAAATGTATTTGTAATTACTATTTTCAATCATTTGTTTAAGAAATGAATAGAGACCCAGTTTTACGTCCTCGTCGATTCAAACAGTACGGCATGTGAATAAATTGAATATAAACCAGTCAACTCAATCATTTATAAATGTTACGTGGTATTAGATGCAGCGTTCCGGTTGTATCGTTGAATACGATTTCAGCATCTTTATGTAAAATCTATGTAACATCAGAAAAAGTTGAAGTTCTGCATCGTTTGTCGCGTATATACAATAATGAATCTGTGGCATCTGTGTAATTGATTGTCATGCACCGACGGTTTGAAAACAAATCATTCTTAACCCACCGCTGTTAAGAATCGAAAGAAATCAAAACTGACGCAACGTTTTATGTAAATAAGCATCTCGATTTCGGTGGTTGTTAATTGTTAGTTATTATTAAGGAAGCTGCAAGTGATCTAGTGAGTAAAGAATAGGGGAGTTGCAACATGCAACAATGGGTTGCAGAATGAAGAAACGCCATGCCACGTATTGTTGGACTTATCAATTAAGTAATATTACTATGTACCACGTGTCGAGGCCATACGAACGTTGTTATATGGTTCAGTCAGATTTATGACTAAATAAAAAATATAGTGATCATAATATACATTTCTCACAGAGGCGTTAACATGATCAGATAAATATAACATACTATTAACGCGGCCGATAAATGAATTTAATTGTTTGTGTTTAGACGCGTATTGAGGATATACGTAGTACGAAGAAGTAGTAACCTTCACCCAGTTTAGCCGTTGCGATGCAGTTAGCTGGGAATGTATAAGGTTATAATATTACAAATTGAAACAATCATGCAACGATATAGAAAGATTCGTTTAACATTCTCTATCAGATAGTACCTACGTCAATGATAATTAAAATTACTTAGGCAATAAATATAACACATATGGCCGGATAGAAAGGGAATGATTCAGCTATTTAATTATTAAGTAGACATAATAAATGGTTTCTAATATACCTACTTGACGACTTGCGAAAGGAGCCAAGCATTTGGAGCCAAGTACAATGTATACATTCATAATTATGGTTATATGATTACTGGTTATAGGTATTAATTGAATTAGAAAAAAATTGATTGAATCTGCTATAAAGAAAGCAGTCTTGGCTATAAAGGGTGTAAACTTTTTTTTTCCAACTGTATATAAGTTGAGTAGGTACTTCATCAACAGCGTATACGCTGTATACGCTTTTATAACCTAATACCTGAGAATATCATTAATCTAACTGAGAAAAAATTTAAAGATCATGTCAAAATAACATTAGCAAAAAAAGCTTATTATAAAATTAGTGGCTACCTTAATGACAAACACGCTTGGTGTACTTCCACCAGCTCCCCAAAATTATAAAATTGTATTAGTTATATACTTACTTTATTTTAAAAAAAAGGTCATGATCCTGTGGGTTTCTTGTTTCTTTTCCCACAGATGATTTCCCTTTCCGAAGCGGTAGTACGCGTAGCTTGGACATACCGACTGACAGATAAATGCAATAAACCTTTTTTATTTCCAGTAGATTTAAATTGACATTCAACAAATGATATCATGTATCTTACGTTGAAATAAAAAAAATGCTTGAAGTTTGAAAATGCCTTACACTTCCCCATTGTTGGGGATCAGTCTCCTCTCACTGAGAGAGGGTCCATAATTCACCACGCGGACTCAATTGGTGGGTTTGAGTCACACTAGTGGCCACCTGACAGTCAGTGTTTTTAAGCCGCCCCTATAGGCTACCGACTTGACTTAGCAACTGCCTTCAATTGAAAACAACCGGGACACACCGAAGCACGGAAACACTCGTATTCAAAAACCACTAGTGGTCACCCATCCAAGGACTGACTGCGCAAGACTTTGCTTAACTGCGAATGCGACTGCGCCATGAATGCTTGCCTGAATTAAATCTGTTTATCTACTGACTAGAAATTGAAACCCACAACGAATAAACAATGATTTTTATTCAGAACTGTGTCTAAACGTACCGGGAATGAAGATTTCCAAAGTATAGGTTTACAGATAGCATCTCTGTATGGTCAAGTATTCAGTGCACCAACTGCCCTGCTTTGTATGCGAATGAACAAAAGCAGACTTGAGAAATGAGAAATCTGGTCTCAATGTTATGGTAAACAAATGTAAATTGTGCACTAATTCTCAATAAAGCTTGTCTGTGTTAAGAGGGTATGTAAAGCAAACATGTATTTCACTTTTATTTATTTAATTTATAAAAAATAATTTAGTTTAATTCAGGTATTAATATCAAGAAATTACTTCATATTTGTGCATTAGCAATATTGTACTGTAATTGTGACACCATTATTGGTATATAGGATTATTCTTAAAACTAATATCAAAAAACTTTTGTTAGAGACCGTGGAATGTAGATTTAAAAAAATAAATAAATAACATTTAGGTATTTGTGTAGTTTATTAACATCTGGTTACCAAACTACAAATCTAATTGCTTAGTGTGGAACTAGATGGCACTGTGTGTATGTCGAAGGGTATATGAGGCTATAAATGATATGATATCTGTTTATTACTGTTAGTTATTGAGATAAATAGAAATATTCGTTGAAATACGAGGGGGCGCGGGTAATAATGACTACCATCCGCTTAGAAAGAATAAGGCACCTGTTGCCTCTTAGTACGATACACTTTGATGAACAGGTAGTAAGGATTGCCTTTATCCCTTAACTGCTGATTTAATTACTTACCAAGTACCTATAATACTAATCTTATATAACTAGGTTTATTGCAATGAAGGCATAACACAACATGTACCTATACTACAAAATAAATTATGCATGTCTAGCTTCGCACGGGTTCAATCAATTTGTATGGATATAATAATGATGTTATACAAGTAGATACGGGAAGAAATTCTCTAATGATATGAAACCGTATCAAAATCTGTTGCGTGATTTTAAGAAATAAGCAAAGAAACAGACAGAGGCAAATCGGATTTTCTTATTTAATGATTAAGAAGTTTTTGAAATAGGTGTCTAGGATACGCTTCAAGGGTTTTACTCGTGGTAACATACCTATCACAGCAGGATCGGGCATAGATGAAGACGTGAATCTTACACGGTGGAAAAGAAAATTATTACCAGCCAATTAATCTGAAAATCTTAAACTGACAACTGGAAAAAAAAATCGAATAGAGAACAATGATTTCGCCACTCGAGTCCAATTTATCCTCTACACTACACTCATATAGATACCGACGAGTATTCCAACTCTTGCTGAAAGCGAACGCAATTATAGCATGTCGCAAAGTATTGTGTGTGACGTATCTATGTAGTACTTAGGTACTCATATTAGATTGAAGGATTATATCACATAGTCAACCTAAAAGAATGTCTTACTTCGAGTCCCACGAGTTGGTCGGGAGTTCAACAAGCGGAAAGTCCAGTGTAGATTGCCAAACAAATCTGGTTCCAAATTCCTTTTGGATAATGCATATCCCTATTCGAGTTTCTTCATCGGGATACCAACATTAGTTCCGTACATACTCGTACTATTAAAATATAAGTTCATAATTGGATTGGATAAGTAATACAAATAGTACCAATAGAAATTATTGGACAAGAATATTTATTTTCATTTTGCGAAGTCCTTACAGAATCCTTCTCAACTACACAGGGCGTCCCACGCCCTTGCCACATGGAGGGACAGTACCTTGAATATTGTAGATTGAACATTTTACTGAAAGAAGACATTATTTTAATTCAAAAAACTATTTAAACTGCATTCATAGATTTTTAAATAATTACATGGTTGAACCGGGAATCGAACCTACACGAGAAAAAAAATTACCCTGTACCTCTATCATACTCATGAAGGCTTCATCCTAAGGATTATTTTTTTGCTAAATAACATAGTGTCAAAAATAAAAGGAAGACCGTGAATTTTAACATTTAATGTGAAATTTTGTTCAGAAAAATGAAAAGGTGACATTGCCATAAGAACATACAACTGACGTTATCATTTTAAAGTATCTATTACTAATGAATCAGTACCTACTTGAGAAGTACGCATCATTAATCATAACATGATCAAAAAATCGACAGGGACCGAAATAATCAAAAGAGTGCGACTTTGTATTCAACTGGATGGGACTCATTTTGAACATTTGATAAATTAAATTAATTAATTTCGAATTAAAAATGTTAAAATTCGTGGTCTGCCTTTTATTTCTGACACTATTTTATTATTATTATTAAGAGCCCATAGTGTCTCACTGCTGGGCCAAGGCCTCCCTCATCTGTTTCTAGTCGTTTTTGTTCAAATGAATTTGTTTATTTGTTTTTGACACTATGTTATTTAGCAAAAAAATAATCCGTATGGCCTTTCGATCAGTATGATAAAGCTACAGGGTAATTTTTTTCTCGTGTAGCGGGTTCGATTCCCGGCTCAACCATGTTTAAAAATCTATAAATGCAGTTTAAATTGTTTTTTAAATTAAAATAATGTTTTCTTTCAGTAAAATATTCAATCTACAATAGGTACTTTCCCGCAATGTGGCATAGGCGTGGGACGCCCTGTAAATCATGTTAAGGTATTCGGCGATTTGAAGCGTTAGAATTATACCATTCAAATGCTGCAAATGATGCCCAGCAATCTATAGCAAGTATAGGTATCACTAAATACGAGAAGTTCCGCACGGCTCAGACTAATACTGTCATCATTCTTAACTTGTATCTCTCTCTCTCGTTGCTTTATTGTCTACCCGAAATGAGAAGCTTTTTAGCATAGAATTATATTATTCACAGCTATAAAAACAAAGACAACCTTTTCGTGTGTTAAATTGGGCATTACTAGCTGTTATGCTCACCCTTTGTTGTTGATAATGCAGATGACTCTTGGGGTCATTACCTGTATGTAACCGACAAAGTCTCACCTAATCGACAAACATGACGTGATTTACGTAACACCATAGCGTCACTCCCGTACTTTGGTCGCGTTTCGCTTTCACTGTAATAGCACACTTTCTCGAAGTTTGGGTGAATCCAACACCACTTGACCTACCCGATTGAGGCTGCCCGTTGTCTTGTCTCCGACTCAGAGACAAAGTGCTCAATTATCTTTGACGCACCGGAACTCCATTGTGTGCGATCCTCTGTGAATTACCGTCATTTTGTTGATACTCTGATGCAGAATTAGATACTTCAAGGGTTTAATGTTTCATTATACAATATACGAGTATAATGCTGTAGATATAATTTTGCATTTACAGCATTCTATTCGTACTTATAATGTATAATAATTATTAAATTTGTATAGTACTCTCATCTCTGCCTATATGACCAGGTGGATGCACAATTAATAAATTAACATCACCAGACAGACACACCTACAAATACCTAGAAATAAACTACGTTAACAATCGCTCAAACAATTACACTTTGTTGGTAAGTTTCACCATTATTTTGAGAAAGAGTTTATTCCGTACCCACTCGCGCTGTATGGAAAAATGACTAAATCATTTAAATCATACTTTTAAATTGTTAAATATACATAGTCTTTTTTCGTTCAGCATTTTCGAAGAAGAATTGAATCCGCTTCTTTATCTATTAATTGACGTCTTTCCTTACTACTATCATGGACCAATATTGGTCCATGCTACCACAGAGTTCCATGTTTTAATATTACTTAATTTAAGTAAATTTAAATTTCGCGCTGTGCCTATACCGGTGTATATTATAGTAAACAAGAAGTAAATAACAATGAGAACCAGTTTAAGAGAAACGCTTTTCCTGTTAAGTAATAAGATTTAAAAAGCTTATAGGCACCTCTATAAATTTACTGCAGGCATGTATTTAAAAAGTGACAAATAAATTACCGTTTTACGACGTGTGCAAGAGAGATCAAGCTGGTATAGATTTCTCTGCGATACAATGCAATGAAATAAGACTGCAGTAGCAGAGCGTACATATGTACGTGAAAAGTTTGTTTGCCAATTTCGACATTTCTACAGTAGGTAGAGTACCATACCATACCAGGTAACATAGAGTCAATTTTCCGAATACAAAAGAGAATCGATCGGCTTCATAAAAAAGAAACATTTTGGTCCTTATTCTTATAAGCTGTAGGTAGTACCTATAAGTGAGTAACATGTTTTATAAATCGTTGAATACCGTGCGAAATATTTTCTAACGAGTACAACGATTTAGTTAGGTTTCCTTACTGCCGCATTTCAAATTGTATAATACACTCTGTATATTTAAGTACAAATTAAAAATGTTTTGAGAAGTCACAAAAGGGGAGAGAGGCCCCAAGACGTGCAAAGTCTAGTGGTCTCTACATGGCTTAATCCAGCCCTCGGGTCGGGTTGATCTCAAACCAGGGGGTCTACTCTCTAACGAAAATAGCTTCGGACGGCCGTAACGTCTGACTTTTTCTTCTGCTAAAAATCCTTTATTTGCATAACGTCAGACGTTCCTTGCGTCCCGTACTAACTTGTGATGTCCAACTATATACAACAAATATAAAAAGGATTCGAAAAATGTTTTACATTTTAATAACATTGGACAAACAGTTCGTGCGAGCAATTGGAAAATTGCTGTCCAGTTTAGACTGCTCGCCCATCGCAAATCCATTTTACGACGCAAGAAGAAAATAGTGCCCCTGCTCTATATGCTTATATGAATTATCTTTGATTTTTTGTAGCTCGACGAATAATGTTTTTATGCACAACATTTCACTTCAATGGCTGTTAAGTGGAGATGAACAGTAAGGTCGAAGTGCGCTCACCCGGTATCCCTAACTTATTTGGGGCTGTCTTATATAAAACACCCGCAACATGCTCAATATTTCTGTTTGGCGACAGAATTATATAGGATGGTGATACCTAGCCAGGAAGACATTTAAAAATGCCCTATCACCAATCAAACCAAGTACTAAACATATAAGGTACCCAGCTGGTAATCGAACTGTGTGACCGCCGTTTTGTAAACTTTATGTTGTTAACATTCTGTCACGGTGGCGGATAGATTTAATATGTTACCTCAAATGCACGAATTCAATTAAGAATTAACTTCCGACTCACAAGAAGAACTTGTAGTGTACCTAAATCATATACAATATTCTAAGCAGATCTTGAAGCATTATAATATTGTATCGTTTATTTTTAACGCACATTCAGTTTAAAATTTTGATATTTGTCATGTCAAAAATCAACAATCACGGTCTCATTTTTCCAAAATCAATACTTCCGCCAGAGCTCCATATTCTTGTGTGGATTATCATTATGTATGTAGATGCTACTAAAGCACTATTACGTGAGTTTACGTCGGATGTCATCACTAAGAACCTGTTCACACAAATGAGACGATGCGATAATCGGAGTTGCTCGCGTACTACAAACTTTTGTAGTACCTACTTCTATTTTGAATCCATTTATCGCTCTACGACTATTATAATAGCAATTACCTTAACGCGTGAAAACTGTTTAACGACAAGCATTAATTATAGCATTCTTGCATTCCGACATAACATAAGTATAAATTGAAAATTTAGGAAACACCCAAGAAAACTAATAGGTTAATTATCAAGATAGACCAAACCAATTATGTTAAAAGCTAAATATCTTCGATATGGCTTAACCGGTTTTCATCAAACTTAGCTAAGAACTAACTCGCTTTGTTTGTTTTTTTTATTATATAGAAAATACTGCACACACACAACGCCGTCAACGGTTATAAAAGAGTCTGTTATACTACCGGCGTACGAGTCACATTTGAGTCCATATCTTTGTATTTGTTATATCGATCGTAACACTTGCAGGGGCCCGATCGCGCTAAGTTTGAAAGATAATACCAAAGCTAAATCATAACCAAAAGAGTTACGTTAGCACATTTCGTAGCTCCCTAATTATTTTTTTTATACTCGTGGTTAGCATTAAACATTTTGGGTTTGGCTTTACTTTGGTAGCGTCAACAATATAATCGTTCACAAAAATATTGCGATACCATTTTTTACATCAGCTAAACTAAAGCTAAACCAAGAACGTTCCGTTCGAACGGTAAAACCGTTGTAAAATAGCGCGATTGGTCCCCAGATCTCGTTGCGTCTATGAATACTTAGATAATGGATAAACATACACAAATATTTAAATAGATATCAATGACTAACATACATAAATGTTCGTATTCATCACACAAACACTTAGTGAATTGGAATTCGCAACTGTTGTATTCGAATAGGGTCACTACCAAGACCTATCGGTTTAAAACCACGCTCATGGATCTCGTGTGTGCAGGATCTAAACTTGTGAGTAATTTGGTGTATGAGCGAGATGTGTGCATTGTGCACGGATCGTCACGCGTGCGCGCATCTCGTGACGGCCCGCGGTCGAGCTTCAGGTGACATGTTTATTTTATTGTTGCCTAATGTGCTCTGTTCTCATTCGGCCCGTTGGGAGTTAAGAAAAGCCGTTCTCCTAACACACCCGTTGAGACTACGTTTTTTTATGCACAACGGTTAGCACTCACCTCAATCACACCTGAGGTTAAGTAAAGATGAGGCCGAAGTTGGAAGCCTAATGACCCACAACTTCCATCTTATTTGGGGGACTGGCTATCTTATCTCTAACAACCGGAACACAACAATGCTATTAATTTAGATAAGATGGTGGTAGCTAGACAGGCGGACATTTAAAATGTCTTCATCATCATCAGCCCGTAAACATCCCACTGCAGGGATATAGGGCGTTCCCTCGTATATGAGGCAGTATAATAAAATGCCTGGTAAGGCAACCAACCATATTTTATTATTTTATCAAATATTCTTAACGAGTAGGTATGCAAAATTTCAGCTCATTAGGTAAACAAAAAATGGTTCCTATGTGACATCCAAATTTAGAACGGACATACTTACATACATAGGTATTACATACATCTGAATCCGTAGCAAGCCTGTAAAAAAATAGTTTCCTCTCCCTCTTCTACGAATGGTTTAATGCAAGACGAAAAACGATCAATGATTATCGGTAGGAAATATAGTGACACGAAAAGCATAAAGGACCTAAAAAATCAATGGAGGCGTGCCCATTGCCCAACAGTGGGCTAATAGGTTGTGGTACATAAACTATGTGCAGATGATAATTTTAATTTGTGACTCGTGAGTCATTAAATACTCGTGTTTACCTAATGTTGAGTAAGTGAAGAGATGCGAATCTTCAGGTTCTCAAAGAGCGCGTGCACCTACAGCAGGCTGCCGAGGTATAAATTTAATTAGCAAGAGACACAAAGCAAAACAACGTTAATTTTCATGCAGTTGCAAGGAACCACGGACTTTTTGTGTGATTGTCGATGTTTCGTGACTGATTGGCAGACAATTGTCCGAACATTATCGTGTATATTTGAATAAATTAATCTCGGATCACGATAACCCCATAAAGAACCTTAAGTAAGAAAATTGAACTACAGCTCGTTCAATATTGTTACCTATATGTGTTTCATTATGCAGCTAATTTGTCCTTGCATGTTGGTAAAGTGGGCAATAAATGTAAAGTCGATCGCGCGTGGATTATTTTTATAAAAATAATATTCATTAGGCCTTGGTCGACGCGGGCAAAGACCAATGCTCTCAATTCCGCCATTCACTGACGAATTACACTCACTTTTTCGCGTACCTTTGTCAAGAGTAGGACATGGATTTGCTTTATTGAGCTGTTTGATCTCACGGTCTCGAGGTCAAAAATATGGGCATTGTCCACGCGGCGATGGCAGATTGTTTGACGCCCGATCCAAACATCCTGGTCAATTTAGCAAAAAAAAGAATCTATTTCTGTTGAATATTAAATATTTTTTGTAGAGAATAGGCAGGTTCTCCTAATGTTGAATATCAACTAAGTAGATAATCGTACTTAGCTTCTATATTTGTTTGTCTATTGTACTGCCTTCACATGCTTATGTTTAAATGCCTATCAGTTAAGTTCACCCGTTAAGGTTAGGTCGGCGGTTAAGTCATGAAATGAATTGTCTTTAGGTCTGTGTTATTACTATGACATTACAATTACGAGATAGACCTAGGGCAGTTATAGCAATTGAACTTTAAAATCGTGTTTGAGGGCAACAGTTAGCCGTCCTATCGAAACGTATTGACACGAACAGTGCGGACAGAACGATGGAGGAAGTAGATATAATTATGTCCGCTGTGTTGTAAAAGACACTGGCCACTTGAAGAGTTAGAGACAGACACAATTCTATGGGGAAGATTCTGTTATGAGAATTCATTGAACATCATCTTTGTGTAATCGTATAAGTACCTAATGTAACATTGTTTGAGGATAAAATATAGTTAAAACACATTTTTTATTTTAAAATGCATATATTTAATTAGGTACTAATGGTTCCTTATAGTTACTATTGGAAAAAAATTATATGTACTCGTATTTTCTAGCAATAATACCAACAGTGACTACAACCATGATGTTAAAACTTATATTTACCAGGATTTTGTAGTGAATTTGATTAAAATTAATTAGGTCACTAAGTAGCGCTATAGTTGGTTGCTGATTCTCTCCATACAGAATTTCATAAATTTTCTGCTTATGGTATCTGTATTTTGCTGAAGCAAAATATGTAAGAGTGTTTGAGACAATAAAGTAATGCCTATGTTCATCAAAAATTTATATACATATATTGGTAGGTTTAAGGGGACAGCAATTTTGAAGCGCTTTTTTTTTTTTTTTTTAATATCTTTATTGTACACAAAATTGTTACAGAAATATGCATTGTATATAAAATGTACAAAGGCGAGCTTAACTCCGATAGAGTTTTCTACCAGCAAACCTTAGAGATTAGCAAACCTTTTTCAAAATTATGCTCAAAAAACATTACGCACAAGCACAGACCAACTACCCAAAGGTAACATAACAATATATTTTTGAAGTGGTGATAGATATAATAAGTTTTCATATGACCATGATCACCTTTATAGCGCTAAGCCATTTTTTGTGCGGACAACTAATGTAGCTTTACCTGTACGCACATGAATTTGAAATTGAATCACTACACAAAAAAACCATAAGTGCAATAATATAATATACAATGAGAAAGTTATCTTATAAAGTAGTTTTTTTTTTTTTTTTTTTTTTTTTTTTATTGAAGATGTTAAGTGTCACCGCTGCCCATAACCATCTACGGAAACGGAAGATCCGCAGTGGCGTTGCCGGCCTTTAAGGAAGGAATATGCTCGCTTCTTGAAGGTTCCCAGATCGTATCGGTTCGGAAAGACATCCGCCGGGAGCTTATTCCAAAAAGTAACGGTACGTGGAAGGAAATGTCTACTGAACCGCACCGTGGTGGATTTCCAACTGTCTAGGTGGTGTTGGTGGAATTTAAGTTTATGCCTAGTAGTGCGATGATGGAACTCAGCAGCAGGAATCAAACCGAACAATTCCTCGGAACACTCGCCATGGTAAATCCGATAGAAAACAGCAAGAGATGCTACGACCCTTCGTAAGGAAAGCGAATCAAGGCGATTGGTGAGAGCTAGATCATTGATAACGCGAACTGCTTTACGTTGGATGCGATCTAGTGGAAGAAGCTGGTATTTAGGCGCTCCGGCCCAGATATGAGAACAGTATTCCATGTGAGGCCGAACCTGAGCCTTATAAAGCTGCAAGCAGTGCGCAGAGGTGAAATACCGTCTCGCTCTACTCAAAACGCCCAGTTTTTTGGAGGCTGTCTTCGCCTTTTCTTCCAAATGACCACAAAACTGGATGCTGTTGGAAATATCGACGCCGAGGATTCCAATTTTGGAGGAATTAGATAAACGAGTGTTCTCAAATTGAGGGGATACTTCAAAGGGTTTTCTTTTAGTGGTAAACGCGCACACTTGTGTCTTATTGGGGTTAAATTGCACAAGATTCCGAGTAGTACTTATATATTCATTTGTGTGTCATTATATCTACAATATTATGTATATAAATACGTAAAAAAATAAGCACTAAAATTATATTAAGTAAAGTAAATAATAGATGTTTTATGGGTAGTTCATACAGAGAGTTGTGTTAATACTGAGTAGTAGTACTTACTACTCTGTGTAAAAAGTATCGGGAATATGTCAATAAAAAGACCCGCGTAAAAGAGGTCGTTCTAATTTTTTTACTGCATGTTGGTAGCACTGTACTGATTTAGCGCGCAAAATTTGAGCGGGATCTGTCATTTAATTTGTTTTAAACTACACTTTTTGTTGGTCATAGTTTTGAGTCCTCGGCGATTTTTACAATGGAAAATATTGTTGAACAAAGAGTGTGCCTTAAATTTTGTGTTTCAAATGATATTTCATGTGGTGAATCACTAAAAATGTTGCGAAATACCTACGGCGAATCGTGTATATCGAAAACAAGGGCTTATGAATGGTATAAGGCTTTTAAAGAAGGCCGAGAAGTAGTAGTAGACTTGCCTCGTTCTGGTAGACCTTCAACCGCTACGACCAAAGAAAACATCGACAGAATCAAGAAGCTAGTGCTCGAAAATCGACGTATGAGTCTGAGAGAGTTGGCTAGTGAGGTGAACATATCTTTTAAGTCCGTCCACAACATTCTCATTGACATTTTAGACATGAAACGCGTCGCCGCTCGACTAGTTCCAAAAGAGCTCAATTTTGTTCAAAAAGCGCAGCGAAAGCATGTCGCTGAAGACATGGTTTCCCGAGCTTCTACGGATCCGACCTTTATGAAACGTATAATAACTGGCGACGAGACATGGGTTTATGAGTACGACATGCAAACAAGCTAACAGTCTTCAGAATGGCGTCTCGAAAACGAGCCGAAACCCAAAAAACCGCGGCAAAGTCGCTCCAAAATCAAGGTGATGCTGACAGTTTTTTTTGACTACCGTGGTGTGGTTCACTCCGAATTCCTTCCAGAGGGAGAAACAGTGAATAAAGAATATTATTTAGGCGTCATGAAGCGTTTGCGTGAGAGTATCCGCCGAAAACGTCCAGATTTGTGGCAACACAACTCATGGATGCTGCACCATGATAATGCACCATCACACACAGCCATTATAATAGTGAAAGAGTTTTTAGCGAAAAATTCAACAAAAGTTCTCGACCAAGCACCGTATTCACCTGATATGGCTCCGTCTGACTTTTTTTTATTTCCCAAGTTAAAATTACCACTTCGAGGAAAACGTTTTGAGTCGATAGAAGCCATAAAAGAAAATTCGCTGAATGAGCTAAAGGCCATACCGCAAATAGCCTATGAAAAATGTATGGAAGACTGGGTGAAGCGGTGGAGATGTTGTATTGCAAGCGATGGGGCCTACTTTGAAGGCGATAAAATAAATTTAGATGAATAATTTGTATTTTTTGTTTTATTGACAAATTCCCGATACTTAGTACACTGAATGTATATATTCATTTGTGTGTCAATATTATCTACAGACAGATAGAATAGACATGTAATTAAACATTAGTTAATTAATTAATTTAAATTAATTAATCCAAATAAATACTTTTCTTTCTTTCTTTCTTAAAAGAAGTTTTATTGTTATAATGCTGAGAGGCGAGTTGTGTCTCTAAACGTGGTAATTAACTTTTTCATTTATGTAATATTTTACGAGCTTCTAAAGTCCTTCTAATGTGTCTGTCTAGCTTACATATGATTGTGTCTAAATACCTGAAAAACCTATGACACTTTCGATATTTGTAATAGTGTTAAATAGTTAGCTCAGATAAACTACAATCGTTAAAACTTAGTTTAGATTATTGTGGATAATGTGAGCAATACAAAACTATTTTCAACATTTGTGGGTGTGTATGTGTGTGATAGTGTAGAGATTAAATGACTAAGTATAAGCTAGATAATAGAAATCACTATGTTATGCCTTAGTGTCCGATGTTGACAAAGGTACGGTGTTTGGATAAACCATATAGATTTTTGTGACACCTGTAAATATATCTTTATAACTTTTTGATAATTTATATACAACAAACATAATTTAGAACAAGAATGTTAACAATTTCTTTAATCATCTTTCGACAATTTTAAATACTTACATTCATCAACAGTCCACTGCTGGACATACACCTCTCCGTTTACATTGCATTTCATGGGCCACCGCCCAATTTATGAAAGCTCTTGACTTAGCTTGGGCTAATAGACCCGACTGTATTCCACACGCATTTAGATGCAAGTGTTAATTTTCATTTTTTTATTATACTTAGGTACTTATTTACTAACACGTTGACGGACTGAGCGCCTATATAGACGGAATAACAATAAAACTTCTATTGTGTCTGGTTCAGTGTCCGTGAACGTGCTAATTAAATTATTAATTTTGTAACTAAAAGCGCTAGTGGCAAAGCAATGTTTGACCACAATCTCACCTGATGGGAAGTGACGATGTGGCCGAAGATGAAGCACGCGATATCAGTAGATGCCTATTCGCCCTGCTCTTGAAGACCCCAAGGTTGTAGGATTCAGGAAAGATTAACGCCGGAAGGGAGTTCCATGCTTTGGCTGTTCGCATTATGAATGAAGTATCTATAATATCTGTATTGTATGCGCAACTATTCCAGAAATATGCATTGTATAAAAGAATGTACAAAGGCGAGCTTAGCTCCGAAGTTTTCTACCAGCAAACCTTATAGGAACATAGTGTTTATTTGCTTGGGCAGAAAATAGTGAACACAAAACTTGAAGACTATGTTTTACGTAATACAAAGACCTATGCAATATTTAGAGATATTATATCTAGTATAAATATCAATACGCACATTATGGTAAATAATGAATAAATACCTATAATACTGTATTTCCTTTTTATAAAGCGTTTACAAACAAAGTAAGCGGTCAACGTTGACAGGCAGCTTACGATATTCATTCTCAGCCAGGATGCGGATCTGAGAGCCAGTCACTTCTTCAAGGCTCTATCCGTATTCGACACATGAACGATCCAGCCTTTCTAAAATAATTATTTATTTAGTTGTCGCCTGAACGGTTAGTCACGATCGTTACATGCAATTCTATTAGGGAATATAATAAATAATGAGCTATATCAGACCCACACGTGTGCTACAGCACGCAACTTGAGAATTTCATAACTGTCGTGGTGTAGGTACCCATAACTACCTCACAGACAATACTGATCAAACATTAATAATTGCTATAACACATAGTTACACCAATTATCTAGCCTCAAACTAGAAAAGCCTGTGCGATATTAGTTAACGGATCTATATTACAAAATAATAAAAATAAATATCACTGCACATACACGGAGCGCCATCTAGTTCCACACAATGTGTCCACACTAAGCAACAAGGCTTGTATTATGGATACCAGACATATGGTTGATATACTACACAATACACATTTTCATTGTAAATACATATACATACATATATGTAAATGAAAACTTCCTAACACGGGTACACATATCCGTATTCATCATACAAACATGTCTCGTCTCTAGCGGGATTCAAACCCACGACCTTTTAGTACGGCGGTCAGGTTTTTAACCTCTACACCAAACAGGTCATCAAATGTTCGTATTCATCACATAAAGATTAACCCCTAGCAAGATTCGAACCCGCAAACCGTTGGTTTCGAAGGCAATGCCACTATCGATTCTACTGCGCATTCAAATTCTCTTTGATGGGGCAAATTTTTGTGTGAATTGCCTGCATAGCCATCTGAAAATTGTATCTAAAAAAATTATAATTTTAGTTTGCCATTTCGTACTTGCCTTTAAATAATGTTCTCTTTGTCTACATTTAAATAAATTAGGAAATTCGATTCTGGCAACTAACTTCCCGTCCTTATAGTCCAGTAGGTAAGGATATACGCCTATAACTTGCTATAATTTTAAAGGCCGTGATTTTTTGCACATGTATAGAATACCTGTCAGTGATAGAATAAAAATGTTTTCTAACAAATCGGTTTTTTGCTTAATATAAATATAAGTAGTAATAAACATAGACTATGATTAAAATTATAACTGTGAATTTCATTGCGTCGGAGAAAATACTTAGAACACCTGTAAAAAAAACGATCAATAACTTCTTTATACAGAAAAATATCGGCGAGGGCAAATATCACGATTCAATAAACTATTTTTAGAAAATAGCTATTGATTAATTTTTTAGAGAATTGTTTTAGGAGATCTTAGTATATTTACCACGCAATGAAGTTCATTGTGGTAACTTTAATTTAATATTGTACGTTTTAAAACTAAATACCTGTAGTATACCTAAAGCAAGCTACAGAATTGTTAGAAAACATTTTTATTTTACTACCTACTCCTGGGTACTCTATTCTTCTATACAAAATCAGGAAATTTAAGATGAATTACATATAAACACAAAAAATTGCCTATTTTTACTGGACTATTATGGGGTTTATACGAAAAAGAAGTGAACTAATCCATCTCTTCCCATGGGTGTCGTATAGGGACTTTACACTAAGGCATAGACTTATCCCTTGTCACAGCTGTCACGTGTGCATCTCTTAGGGTAAGTACTTGTATAGCATTTTTCTAAATAGTTTCACTGACACTCAAACTAGAAATAAATCTGTGACTTGGGTGTCAGAGATTCCTCAGCTTTTCATTATATTCTCTTTCTTAACCTCTTTTACAGATTACGTGAAAAGATTTTTTAAATACTTTAACAGGTTAAAAGGCTGGTGTGAGTCTTAAATTAATATACAGAAATATTGGATGATTGTGTGTGTGTGCGTGTGCACGTGGGAGTTCGTGTGTGTGGGGTGTGTGTGTGAGCGCGCGCTTGTCTGGGGTATGTATTTGCGTCGAAAAGTATTTGAACCCCTTTCATCTTTTTTTAATGCCTATATCGGAAAGTGAACCGTGAATGTTGTTTCAAGCATTAAACTTTTAATTAAGTATCTCTGACTACCCTATTTGGCATAAAGGTCGTTACGTTATGTATGCATAGACCCACTTCTAGATCGATCGCTAA
Organism: Oegoconia quadripuncta; assembly: GCA_949316235.1. NCBI lineage: Eukaryota > Metazoa > Arthropoda > Insecta > Lepidoptera > Autostichidae > Oegoconia > Oegoconia quadripuncta. The sequence continues at coordinate 10,185,604 of OX438754.1, read as the reverse complement.
TACTTAGTGTAGAAGTACATTAATTCTGTGACTTAGAAAATTAATGCTAAAATTTGACGGTCCCTTAGAATGCACAGTAATTTTTTTATTATTAATTAATTTATCATTGTTTTGATTACTTATTGATCACAAACAACACTTTATATAAAAATATTGTCCTCACGCATCAATATTTCGTATTGTATGCTCGAACAGCTATACAGTATACAGGCACTATAGATAACTACTGATTTAGAGTATAAAGGAGTTAAGTTATCGTTGTATGCGTCTATAGCATATTTTAATATGTAAAATAACTTATTGAAAAACCGTATTCAAATCCTAATGTACCTAGATAGTTGCAAGTCGTGATTAAAATTGTTGCCAAAAAATATATTCAACCGAGTATCAACGTGTAGGTCCCATGTTGTATAGCACAGCTTTATTATATGACTCGAGCGTTTGATGACAAAAACTAAGTGGAATGTCGAGATCCTTTTACGTAATATTACTTAATAGTCCCAGGTAAAACACGAGAAAATCTACTTAAATGAGAAAAACTAAGAAACCAGAACAGAAAGGTGTCTTATCCAAGGCTGATCTTAGTCGACCATATTCTAACGCACTTCGCTTCTAGGTTGAGATTTTTATACTGCAAGTTGACCTACTCCTTTCTGTTAATCCGGTGTTGGAATAAATAAACCGTAATAACTACTTGCCGTGGCATTATTAGGGTTCCGTGCAAAAAGGTAAATGAATTAAAAAACCGGTTGTTATTGGCATGCAATAACAATTAACTCGTGGTTCATAAAGTTTATTATCATCATTTAAACCACAGAGGTAGAAAGTTTGCTTTCTTTTTTGCCAGTCTACAGCGAAACAAAAGAAGGGTTATGATTTTACAGTCCACGTTCAATCTGAAACAGATAAGCATTTACAGGCCTGCGAATTACAAATTAAACTTTCTCAGGAAATCATGAACGGATTTCGATATTTTTATTTAGTTATATATACAACAATTATTGAATTCAATAATAAGCAAAAAGTACTATTATTTAATAATATGCATTTATATCCTGAGATAACTTACTATGCAGGACTGTAACGGTTGGTCTGTTTGAGATTGTACCTACGTAACGCAGTAGGTTATGTAATATTTTATTGTAATGTATTAATAATTGTTATAAATAAAAATGTATACCTATATTATCAAAATAGATTACACGATTTTAAATTTAAATGTTGTTGGTGTGATTTTTTTTTAGGAAATAATAAGTACTTCATTTATTTCAGTAAACAGCTACATCATCATATTATACAGTTCCATACAAAAAAAGAAGTTTTATAATATTTATAAAATTCCTAGCACATATACCTAAGTATAATATTGTATTCATTTCTAATACATTTTTTTTAATGCACAGCGTTCATATTTATTCAATTTGTGATCGGTTCGATGGCGTTTTTTGTTCATTCAGAACACCAAGTAAAAAACGAACAGAAGGTTAGTGTCTTACAATTCAATTTGATAATAGGTGTATCTTAAAGTTCAATTCTAAAGGTTAAAGGATCCATTGGAGATTCGGTCAGCAAAGCTCCGTGAATATAATTAAGTTTATTATTTAATATATATTTAAACAATACGCCCAAATGAATCTTCTATAAGAATTCAATATCAGTAAAAGATTGATATGGTCTAAATTATAATGGATAATCGTTCATCATTTTAGTGATTAATATAATTCCCATAGATATTCAAGGCAACCAATCGTTGACATATTGAGCGTGACGGCATGGTAATTTATTTCCCACCACAGTCGTAGTGGGAGATTAGATGCATTAGTCACGAAGTGCATCGCACTACATACGGCTACGTTTACCAAGGAATCTGGAACAATTATCTAGCTAGATGATTACTATCTCCCCTAAGCTAGTGCTGGGCACATTAAAGATTTTCCTCGGGTAGGACATATCTTTGATTTTTTTTAGTAATTAATATTTTTTATGCACAGCAGGTTAGCACTTGACCTCAATCACACCTGTGATTGATGTGAAGATGAGGCCGAAGGAGGTAGCGTATTGATCCGGAAACCCTATCTCATTTGGGGGACTAGCTATCTTATCTCTGACAACCGGAACAAAACAATGCTATTAACATTGCTGTTTGCTGATGTGTTTGGCGGCACATTTAGATAAGATGGTGGTAGCTAGCCAGGCGGACATATAATATATAAATATACCAAATATACAATTTAAATATACCACCAACCTAACCGAGTACTAAATATGTACCCCGCTGGTGATCGAACCCGCGACCTCCGAATCGTAAACCCAATGTTGTTTACACTGAGCCACGGAGGCGGTTAGTTCCTAATATAAATTTTACATCTTCTCGTCTCAAATAATGTCTCAAGACGAAAATCTTTAATCAGTGTGTTCTGCTTGCTAGTGGTGACGTAAGGAACTGATATGTGGTCGCTCAATATGGGTCTCATAAGAAAGCTCAAGGTCACCCAAAGGGCAATGTAGAGCGCTATGCTCGGTGTCTCTCTGCTGGATCGAATTAGAAATGAGGAATTGCCAAACTTAAGTGGCAATGGGCGGGGAACATTGCTCGTAGGACCGACAGCTATATGGGGCGGAAAAGTCCTCGAGTGGCGACCACGCATTGAAAGATGGATGCGGGAAGCGCAGGACCGATCGTTGCGGACATCTTTGTCCAGCAGTGAACATCTTTCGGCTAATGATGATAAAAATAATTTTGACGATAGCGGTTTAGCGACGTCATCTTCAAAGCGGAATTTACCTATTTCGATAAAAATTGTGCTCAAGTATCTATAGTGCCCAAAGGAACTGCCACTGTAGTTTAAGGAAACTATTCCCAAAAACTACTAAATAACTCTTTGTTTTTAAAATACTACTTATGGGGCTTAAGTACTACTTATATTTCGGAGGCACTATTTCGGCATAGTTTCTTAAGATACAAGTTTGTAATCATAGGTAAGAAATACCAGTAACACGTGAAACACACTAAAAATATTGAATAACTCTTAAACTACAGTGGCATAAATTTTATCCTTTGGTCACTATTTCAGCACAATTTTTTGACCTTATCAAAATAGCTGAATTCCACTGTGCATATTATAGCATCACGGACGTGGTGAACGCGCTACACCTTGAGGTCAAGGTGGTTGATCACACCTGATGTCAAATGATGATGAGACCGAAGGTGGAGCCGTGTTTACCCGGAACCTCGAATTTAATTGGGGGGCTATCTTATCTCAAACTTTCGGAACACAACAATGCTATCAACATTGCTGCTTGGCGGCAGACACGGATAACATGGTGGTAGCTGGCGTAAAATCGAGTAGTAAACATGTACTGTGCACTGCTGGGTATCGAAGGCGAGACATTGAGCCAGTGTGGCTGTTGAAAAATAATCCATTCAATGAACGCTAACTAATGGGAGTATAGAATGCTTCGGAGATATCAGAATTTTTACTTCAATGTTTTGTTTGGAGTCCTTAAGAGGTAAAGACTAAAAGACCCGGACTTAGGAGGTGAGCGGGGTGCTTGCGATGGACACAGAAGTTCCTTTTGTTGGGTTATGATTGTATAGTTCACCTACAACAAAATTGTTTCCTATGATCTATTATACGAATAGGCTTAATTTTTATAGAAGACAAACTAAGTGACCACTAGCTTGCTGTCCACCTGGAATTACTTCATCGCGGAGTATAATCTTAGTAAGTTATCCCGAGGAAACTTTCAATGGGATAAAAACTACCCTATAGATAGTTTCCGGCACAGGATATTTTGAACTTGTGTACCAAATCTCTCCAACGCAACGCTTGCAATTATAAAATTAGTTTTGGTAGTTGATGAATAGAATGGATGGTGGAATAAGAGCCATTTGTTGTAGTAGTGATGGTGATTGTTTTGAGATAGGTACTATGGAACTGACTTCGTCATAGAGTGGCTCAAAGTGCCTAAAAATAAAAAGAAAAAAAAATGTACGAGTATGCAACTATTAGAATAACCTGCTAACCTTTGTTTTTCTGTTTTTCTTGTGTATGTGTGTTTTTTTCTTGTGTGCAATAAATGATAAATAAATAACCTAACCTACATGATTTCAAAACTATTTACCTACAAACATGGACAATAGTAAGATGTAATATACGAGATTGTGAAGGTTCTCACAAAATTATTTATAAATCATCTGCTCATGACAGGTAAACACTCATGTCGGCTCTACTAGAACTAGGGGAGCTTGTTAGCAAATTGATACAAAAAACAACCTCGTCAGCTGTGATCGATATTGCTTTGAATGTACAATTTAACATCTAGGTACCTACATCTAATTAAACTATAGAACGTAGAGTTTCGTAACATCTGTACTTAGGTAGGTATCGTGATTTATAACGTCTTATAGCAGAAGGAATTTAGTTCGTGAAAGTAAATGTATGCTATTGGACCTTGTTATTACTTAAGATCTGGGTGAAATAGATCAGCGGTGATTAATATAATGGTGTGTGAAGTGACGATACCTAAGTTACATATTGAGTATCTCTTTTCAAGTGTCTAAATTGTATAAAGCAAAGTCGCTATCCGCGTGTCTCTTTCTGCGCTTAGTTGTTCTGTACGCAACGGATGGTGATACCGTTTTAATTATTATTTAGAGAATTCCTTCCGGTAGGTTCACGTGTATAATACATGCGTTATTATATTTATAGAAAGTAAAAAAACGACGATATTTGGTTATCAAGTCGTTATAATGTATTCTCGGGCGCTTACATTGCTAAATGAGATCAAAACAATATTCTATGGAGCTTTATTATTTTTTATAAAGGTTTACAGAAAAATCCGCGATAGTAGATCGATAGTGGCTAGTGGATTTTTAAATGATCTGTCCAATAAGACCCACACGACTGGGTACAAAAATAAAAACAAATTCATTCCCACTTGTATAACGAGTAAGGGGCTCCCTAAACAAAATTTTACCACTTTGTCGGCGTGATTAATATGTCTACCCATGATAAGTAAATTTTTTTGGTACTAAGAGCCACTGAGCTAAGCCTCGGACTGACAGACAGAGGGGCATGCATGGCGAAACTATAAGGGCTCCTTGTTGGCTACCGAACCCTAAAACCGTTTTCAAATCGGTTCAGCCGTTTTGGCACTAGAATGCCACAGACAGACTTCAATCATATATAACCCGTAAAAAAAAAGATCATTTATATTAGACATTTAGAAAAAATCTACCTTAATAATATTGTTAATAATTTGGTATAAAAGAGCGTATAAAAATGAGTTTTTAAATTTAATTACTTATGTGCATTTATCCGACTGCTCTTAAACGGTGAAGGAAAACATCGTGAGGAAAGCTGCATGCCGGAAAAATAAAAACTCTAAGGCATGTGAAGTCTCCAACCCGCATTGGGCCAGCGTGGTGGACTATGGCCCTTACTCCCTCATTATACGAGAGAAGACCTATATCTCTGCAGTGGGATGTTTACGGGCTGAGAGAATACTTTGGTATACAGTGGTCGTAATAAAACAGAAAATTATCATTTCCTTCCCGTTACAAACCAATCGACCAATAAATTGACCGGTGCATTTACGTACAAAGAAAGCACTCCGGTTTTATGAAATGACCATAATATAGTAATTAATAACGATTATGTCTTTGAGCTTACTCATTTGAAGTATAATAAAAAAATTCAATTCCAAATTATCCGCAAAACGGTGGTACCTACACGGTTGTTAACATTCATACCGGTGAAGGTAACGCGGTCGATTACAATATAAGGTACAATGCTATTTGCGTTGAAACATACAAACATACGTAATACACCTGTACTTCTCAAATTTGATACAATGTCAAGTTGAGACCGTATAGTGACCTCGGCGCATGCGCATTGTTTTACCTGTGTGCTCAAGAATGGTTGCACAAACCAAATTAATACATATGCTTACATGCAGATAGCTACTACAAGTAATATGTCATAAGTAAATATATATTTTTTGTTTCAGTTATACCAACAATAGTGACGCCGATCACAGTCTCCTCTAATGGAAACAGTCCTGAAATTAAAATGATGGGCGGAATGATGGTCGACATACAAAAAGGATTCGTTCCAGTCACGTCGAAATCACAAGAATCACCAAATACCAACTACGCGAAAAGCAGAAAGCTAAAGATCGACTCTACAAAACTATCTATAAATGAAAGATATAGAAGACTCATACCATATATGACGTTTTATTATGCTAACGATTTATCATCTACCACAGAGGCTTATACCGATAAAAATGTTGAAGTGGAAAAAGCGGAAATAGTTGAAGCAGGAACGTTAGAACATACGAATCAACGAGACCCAAAGAAAATTGTATATCCTTCACACAGGTACATACCAAGATATCAAGGCAATCGGCTAACCCAATTTAATATTGCCTCGGCAAATCCAACTAAAGTTTTCTATAAAGAAGTGCCAGTGTATCAAAATACACCTAAAGTAAATTTGAATTACAATCCGTTGTTAGCAGAACATAATGGACCGGTTGAACAACAGCATAATAACCATGGACGATTTGGTCAGAAACAAGTTATTGAATCCCCTGGTACTCCCTTATCAAGTAGGAGACCTTATCTAAATTTTGAAGGTAACCAAGATTCTGATAATGTACAGTATTATTTATCTGACAAGGAACACGGTCCGAAATTTAAGTTGATACCGTACGAACAATCTCCTCCGATCAAAATAACACCACAAGGAGAAAATATATATGAAACAAAAAATGTAATCCCTGTTCCTGTGTTTTTACCAAAGGAACCAGTATACATAAAACCGAGACCAGCTAGACCTCAATACGTTTATGAGAATGATAATATACATTCGGACTTAGGTAGAAAACATCCTGTAGTTGTTTCAGAAAATTACTATGAGAAGCGACGTCCAACTTTTCATGGGTTAGTACAACCGGTTATTGAAAGTGGTTTTAAACCTATCATCAGCCATACGATCACTGCCAACGCACCGGTTTATACCACTGAGTTACCAGCAACGTCTAATCCCAATTTTCAAATTGAGAAGAAACCTGTTGTGCAAATAGTTGAGACCGTACCTGTGACGCCTGAAGTTATTAATTTTAGGCCTAATTACTACCAATATGTCGTTGAAGAACCTACGTATAAACCTGAACAATATGTGCCTTCAAAAACAGTGAGTCTTGCAGATCTTCTGAACTCTTTGCAGTTGAATAAATCTATTCCGAAGCCAATTACTCGGGAAAATGTTGGCTCATCAATAATGACGTTACTGCAGGTGTTGAATACGTTGAAAGCTATGACACAACATAACGATGTGGAATCAGTGGAAGCTCCAATATTAAGTACGCCGGAGCCAATAGTGTCTACTGAAGCAGTCGTCGAAATGACACCTAAATCAGCGGCAGAAGTTACATCGGCGCCTGTTGATGTTGATCTGCACCAGGAACCTTATCTCGCTCCAGTCAACACCCCGTCTCAGCATTTGGATGGTAAGTAAAACCAGAAATAGGCTAGATACCATACAATGCAAAAACTACATTTTGGAATGACTGATATTACGGTTAGTTGAATGATGTCACTTAAATACCTGTTTGGTGTTAGTAGTGGTTATAGAAACGCTGACTGCTATACCAAAGGTCACGGGTTCGAAACCATCTAGGAGCATATGTTTGTATGATGAATACGGGCATGTGTACCCGAGTTATGGATGTTTTTCATTTAAATATGTATTTATTTACAAAAAAAAAACATATTTGTGTAGTATATCAACCAAGCCTAGTTGCTTAGTGTGGAGCTAAATGCCCAATGATTTTTTTTAAATTTATACTTACGTACCTTGATAGAAGACTTATGAATGCTGGGCTAATGATAACGTTAACCTACACTTTAAATGAAATTTTACCTTTTCTATTTTGTAAGATGGCATACCTACCTACAATACATATCTACTGAGAAATTAGGTTTCTAACCTGTTTAAGTGAATTACATTTAATTCAATTGTCATTTACGGAAAAAGGTTGAATTAGTTTTGCACCATTAGGCATGTTTATTTAAAACGACCATTAGGTTCGTACCTATTGGTCGTTTTAAATAAACTACCTACCGGACAATAGGCGCTCTATTAAACATTTTGGGGCATTACATAGATCTAGTTACCCTGCCTTCGAAGACAACGGTGTGGGTTCGAATCCTGCTAGGTGTAAATATTTGTGTGATGAATGCGAACATATACTTCCGAATCATGGATATTTTATAAATGTTTGTGTATATTAATTCCTTATCTAGTAACCATACGCTTTGTCTAGTTCGGGACAAGTTAATTGGAGTGTTTTTTTTATGATAAACTGTCGTTTATAGTCAGCCCGCTCATTGCCCTTATTATCTGAAACTAACAGATAAATATAATCAGATTTGTGACATGGTCCATGAAGAAGCACCTTCTGTGGCAGGACTTCGATCCTTTGCCAGGGGCACTATTTTAGCTCGGAGACGTCCCGTTAGCAAGGAACAGATAACCTACCCTTATACTTTATCTCAGAAGCAAGCAAGAGCCGCAATCCACTGAGCAAAACCAGTGAAGATTGGAGGATATTTATGTATAGATACCACACACCTCCGATCTACCATGCTATGACGTTTCCTCTCACTGAAAATAGGCAACGATAATGCCATACATATGTAGGTACAAGAAATAATTATAGTAATATATTTCTTTTTTATCTACCGTCGGTTTATGTTAAAGCTATAAATCTATCTTTTACGGCATCTTCTTTCCAGACTTCCCATCGGGCGGGACAAGCCAGCAGTTTCCGCCTCCGGTGCATTCCGATGACGAAGGCGGGACCCCAGGTCGTCCCGGCGCAGATTATCCGGTCCTCACCACCATACCGCACACGAGCTTCGACTGCAAGACTCAGCGGTACAAAGGATTCTTTGCTGACCCTGAGACAAGATGTCAGGTGAGATTTAGTGACCTTTGACACTCGTAAAGACGTAGGTTACAATCGATACGTCATTTTTGTTCTGTAGATTTGAGCTACGTTCGAACATCCTGTTCCTGTGTCAGCACATAGTAACAGTATTATGTATTATATGGTATACTACTTATAGGTATTACTTATTCCATACCAAACTATAGGGCAGCTCCTATACCTAGTCGTTGGAAAAACGACGGCGGATCCAGAGGCCCATGTTTCTGATAACACACTCAATACGGATGTGAATACTCTTAATAAGTATATGTTAGACTTATTTAAAGGATTTTCTCATAAGCAACCTTTAATATTTCTTTATTAACTTAAATATTATTTTTATTTTGAAGCATCTCGAACGCTGGATCCATCCTTGAGTAAAAATGCCCATTATTCGAATGACTTGCAGTCGATTGCACACAATATACCTACATATTTACTCGTTGTATTATATACCGGGGATAAGAGTCTAATAAGTACTTACCTATGTATTCCAGGTTTGGCACTACTGCGACCTGAATGGTGGGCAAGCGTCATTCCTCTGCCCCAACGGCACAATCTTCTCCCAGGCGGCGTTGACCTGTGATTGGTGGTTCAACGTGCGTTGTTCTTCAACGACACAGCTTTATGTCCTGAATGAGAGCCTCTACAAGTATATATTGCCACACTCGCCAAAGTTCCCAGAGGATTACAGCGGACCTTTAGTTGACAAGTAAGTATATTCCCTAAGCTAGGATGAGATAAGCGTTCAGTGGATTGTTCACCTTTAGCTTGCAGAAGTGGAATAGGTACATGAACCCCTCGCGTGATAGGACTTCCATAGGTGCCTATATTAAGTATTTGTGAGTTCCGTTTAGCTATTTTTTTTACCCTACTGCCCGCTGAAGGGGGATAATGTTTTATGTGTGTAATTATGTAGATTACTATGTTACCTCATATAGCCTCAACGACTGGATAGATTTTGAGTGCAAGGTGTTGTTGGATTCGTATTGGTTCCTAGTCTCATTGGATACATTTAGTAGAAAACTCAACATGGCACACTAAAAATAATCTGTCCGTTTCCACTAGATAGATTTAATTGACATTCAAAAAATGATATGATGTTTCTTACGTTGAAAACAAAAATACTTGAAGTTAATTACGTAGAAATAGTATAAAGAAAACCGTATAATTACATTAGTCACGAGGTCATTCCACATACAATTACAATTGAAATTGTAATTGAAACTAAATGAAAAGACTGGACACACACACAACGCCGTCAAACACATAACACCCGTCGTTTTTCGTTGGGGTTACAAAGTCTTGACGGACAAGAAAGTGAACCCTACACTAGAGAAAAACTATATTTGTTTTTCGCGGTTCGATTTTGTTTGGACTCGCCTGTTTGTTACTTGTATAATTATATTTTACCCAAGCAGAAAATAAATGTGGCTACACTTAAAATATATACCTATAACAGGATTTTAAATTACTACTTTCAGATATCTGACTTTGAAGTTCAAGGAAATGGAAGAGCAGTTCAAAAAAAATAAAAATAAACAGAACGCTTCGGAGAAGATTGATTCAGACGAGATCGACGATCCTAGCAGCGAAGATGAAAAAGAAGCGGAGACTACAAGTGAAACGAACCACTCTAGTGAAAATAGTGATATGAGTACAGTTAGTGAAGCTAGCGTCTTAGTGGAATCACCTGGCAGAAGTGGTAACGTCGAAAGGCTACAAGATTAAGTGTGTGAAGACGGTGTCACCTATTTTTGCAGCATTTTACCTAACTAGGTCCACGCAAAAAATGCGACCTTGCGCCGTCGTATTTTTAGATTATACAACTTCGATAAGGGCGTAATAAACTGTGATAGTTTAAATTTCATATTTTGCGGTTGCCTGTCCATATGTCTACTTTAATCATAAGACTAAATTAATTCAAAATTTCGATCACACCTATCAAGGTGATTTCGGAAGATGTTTTAGGTAGCTTGAAGTAGTCTAAAGGTCGATTTTAAAATTTTTAATTTTGACATTAAGCCTTTTTAGTTTAACTTCCTGTTATTTTAATCTAAGCCTACCTATGTTATTTATATTCAAGGATAATTAAAATTTATTAGGGAATTAAACTCGCCATACGTTGCCATGTTTAATTCAATTATGTAGGAGTATTTTATGTCTTATTTTATTTAGTCACGTATGTTGTACAATAGTTAGATTAGCTATTTACCTACTTAGTAACTAATTCAGAAGCCACTGGTATTTTTTGTATGACACTTGGCGTCATTTTTAGTGCCATAGAAGAAAAGATTAGACAAGTTTCATAATTTGTTCAATGTATTAGAATTAGTTAATTCACCCTCATAAAATAATGAGAAAAATGCAAATGCATTTTTAACAGCTATTTAATTTATAGATTTTTAATAGTTTCGAAAAAACCTACGTGTGTATCCTATCCCTATATCTTTAACAGCAGACTTGTTCATATTTATGGTAGAGGCTATATATACGAGATACAGGGTGTAATGTAATTCGTGCAAATTGTGTTAACAGGTTAGTCCACTCCTCTTTACTAACAATTTTCCCCAAGCAATCACAGTCGTAATAAACAGATTTTTTTTCCGACTTTTAATGCTGAATCTGAGAGACCGCTGTAGTTTGTAAGCGTAGTCGAATATTGCAGGTGGAATTTTGTTCAGTTGGTAAACAGAAGCGGAGTCACCTGTTAACATAGTTTACAAGAATTCAATTACATCCAGTATTCGTATTTCGTTAATAAAATTATTGCACGAAAAAAAAAAAACCGAAAAATGACGCCAACGATCATTGGCAAATTAAAATTTTAAATATCTGTATAATTTGTAAATAATTCCTGCCTGTCTAGATCATAATATAAATGTGCAATAAATTATTTATTTCTAGTTGTGATAGTTTCTTTGTACTTTGTGTTTTATGTAAGAGTCTTGGTTTATAATTTATTTTATTTCATAGTATATAGTATAGGAAACAATGATAATAGTCGTTTTTCCAATGAATTTATTTACAGCATCGATAAGTAGTAGTTTCATTATTCTAATTTAAACATTTAATCTTGCATTGATACAACTTTTCAAGCTAAATAAAAAGTATAAATGCGTTCACTTGAAATAACAAAATAATATATAGTACGACTTAGCAAGTAGGTACTTACCTAACTTGAAATCATTAAATTACTTGGTAAAACTACATTCTGAGATTGGGACTTGTCACATGAACAATGAAGATACAAGATACGTACCTACATAATTATTTTAATGACATGTATACTTAGCTTAGACAGACAGGTGATGATAGTAGATAACTTACGCTTGACTTATGAGATGAATTATTATTAAATATCTATAAGTTCCTTTTAAAATCTAATAGTGATTATATAGAACAAATGTGTAGATCAGATTTATATACATCCTTACTTGCTATTTTACCTGAATGACATTGGACCATTCAAAACTAAGGTACCTAAATGAATGTAATGTAATTTCGCATACAATATACTTACATACAAAAATATAATTTCGGGATGGGAATTCTTATGACGTAGGTGAAAATGATAATAAATGACGTTATTTAAGAAGTACACACTGAGAACATTTCAATTAAATTTTGAACACGTATTCCCAAAGATTCCAAATTGTACCATAGATAAAAGACCGATCTTTTATCTATGATTATACCCAATTTTGTTTTACAAATTATTTACATCAGACCAAGTCTCCATATCTTTACATCAATCACAAGTTGTTGCCTTTCAGTCTTTACCATTCACATTCCCAAAATATTATAATTAAGAACAGTCATGTATATACTTAGTTACACTACTCAAAAAGAGTATTTATTCGAAGCAAAAAGTGCCACCTATATACCATAATATCTATTTTTGCGAGCGTCGTCAAAAGTAAATGACGTCCATAAAGCTCAAAGGATTATATGTACACGTAACACTCAGTTTGCAAATGAGTGTAGGACATTTGAACAAAGATAACTAAGTATGAACCTTGATTCAAACAAAGAAAAATCGCAGTTGCAGGAAAATGAGATGATGTTCAAATATTTGGAATTTGCTGACTAGAAATTTCCATTAGGTTAAATTGATTATACGAAAGTTTCACTATAATACATGCTATTGAAGCCTACTAAATTCACTTAATTTACCCTGTCAGTGAAAATAAATACTTACCTACATAAAACATTAAATAAATAAATGACGCACAAAAACGTGCCAGATCTCCTATGTTAGATGAATGTCAACATAACGACATAACTACGTACAAACAACAAGAAACAGTTATTATCCTAACACGAAACACCCATAGATATTTCCATCGACAATCCAGTGCAAAGTAGGGATCGGATGGCGTTTGAAACGTTTGAAATGTGTCGAATTTAATGTTTGAGCAGGAGCTCGGCGTGTTTGAGGCGGAGATGGGAGCGCAGTGTGTCGATGCGGCTGTAGGTGGCGGGGCAGTAGGGGCAGAGCGAACGCTGCGCGGTGTGGGAATGGAAGTGATGCCAGCGGTTGGAGACCTCCTTGCCGCACGACTTGCAACGCCAGAGCGCGGCGCTCTCCGCGGCCGCCACGAACATGCTGTGGTAGGAGTACTGCGGCGGCGCCACGGGCGGCAAGTGCGCCCGCTCTGCAACAACCCGCCGCGTCACCACACCGACCAACCAACACACATTCGCCGCGCAAAACTATTGTCACACGTCATCATAGACCACCCACCCCATGGACAGATTCTTCGCCAATACATCGATAGATTGCTCTTTTACTTCGTGTCTCATTAGTCGCGTGGTTGTATCGGACATGTGAACATTATCAATATTCGATTTCAAAGGCTGTTTTAATGTTTCCTTACGCGAGTAACTATGATAGACTACTGCGAATCCATTCGCTATACATTATCGCTGTGTGTAGTCTGTAGGTAATGTTTATGGTATGATAGCAAAAATTTTGTCGATAAAATATCAATGACATGCATGAAAAGCCACCTCAGCAAGTTCGCGATCATCATACTTGTTAATTACACGTCCGTTGGGGTAAGTGGTCTGTGGTCACAAGTAACTAACACGTTAGGGATCGAACCTAATCGTTACAGTTGGAACAGCGATAATGCACGGACACGAACACACAGGCTGACATCGACAGACGAGGCGTGCATTCGAGCTCATATCGGAGGCAACACATTGCAAGTGGGACGGGACGCGTGATACGCACAACTGAAACTACACGCATTGTAACATACCACAATTTAATGTAAAAATTAGTAATAAATACAACAGATAAATGCAGGAGTTTGCAACATGTTAAAATTGCATTACATAACATCAAACAATGTGAAAAAAAAAAAAATTTGCATCAACTGCTTGCATAAAACAAAATTATTTAAATTAAACGTATAACGGAGGCATCAAACCAAGACATCAAACAAAATATTCATAAACAACAAATCGTTCATAAAATTTCATGTAAAAATATAACAAGACTGATTGTCAGTTGTTAGGTACACGATTTGACACCCCCTTCCCTATTAGTATTACACTATTGTGATATACGACGACACTATAACAAATTTGCTAATTTATAAAGTAGAAACAAAATAAAATAACTAGTAGACCATCGCTATCCTGAAAATAACCATAGAGCTCGTCCTGCACTCCATTGATTTAAAATGATAAGATCACATCCTTGCGATATTAATGTAAATTTTAATATACAATAAATTGGAATATTCAATTAGATTGGCCAAATAAGTGACTAGGTCCACAAGACCTCATTTCCATTAATCTAAATTTAGTAATTCGTTAACCTTATGTATAAATTCCATATGGCATAAAGTTAGCTTTCATTAAGTCCAATTACGTGGTCTCCATAAAATTTATTAAGTTGCTCACTTTCTGAAAGCTGTAAAGAGATCAAAGGGAGATATTTTCTGAGCCAAACGATGTGATACTCCAAAATTTTCTGGCCAGACACTATCATAGTATCCTAACCTAAAATATCTAATAATATTCTATGTTACTAATCAATGAATTTGCTATCAGCAAATTTAATATTTAAAATTGGTCTCGAGTGATAATAATAATGTACAAGAAATGCATTCATTGTATAATGAAGCGTTAATCGAGATTGCAAGGGGCGACTCGCGGCTAGGTACTGATAGTGGGAGATCAGCACAATCATGGACTCTCACGGGGCTCTCCACCGAGCCCGTGTCGGATAGCTATGATCTATTTCAACAATAGACTTTAACTTGCGCGATAATAAATTAATAAACATAACTATGTATTACGATTGGCAGAGGTAAACAAGCTAATCTTAATATTACCAGCTATAAAACCTGTACAACACCGTAACCCGAACTGCATTTCACTAGGTAGAAATAGAAATTAGGAGTAGGTAGTTCACTTATGTAAATACAAATAGGTAGTTACTCTCTTTCAAAGACATTAATTATATACTTTAAAATATCATTTAGTTTGGTTACGTAATTAAATAACTAGTAATATTGCACTGAGTATGAAATGCTATCAAATAATAAGCGCCCACATTCATCTTAAAGTAAATATAAATCTTTGTGGAAGAAACATGTTTGGTGACTTTATTATAAGTAACGTTACGGGGACTCCGGAGCTTACTGCCTATGTTCAAGTGGGCCCCTATATTCAATAGACAAATTGTAAAAACTAGCTATGAGTTATGACTATTTAAAAAATTGCACAAGTGAAATTGTATGTTCACAGCTACTAAACAGCACTAACGCCACAACTTAGTTATGGGAAACGATCACGGAATTATTATTTGGATGCGGTATTTCTAACACCATAAAACGGTTTAATATATTTGGTAGACAAGGATCAGATTTATACAAACGTGTGTCTTATCATTCTACGTACATTAGTAAACTTGAAGATCACTGAAAATATAATGTAAAATCTCGCGAGTGATACTGTAATCTCTTAACGCATGCGCGCGACAGATGCACTGATACCCGTTGACCAGACTGATGCGACCTCAGTGGATGCTAGATGCCTTACGTTAATGCAAAGTAACTAATCATAAAAAACGTTAATAATATTATAATAGGAGTCGAATCGTAGCGTGTTAACACTCTTGGTTCTAGCACCATTCCATTTTATCACATTTCAGTTACCGTACCACTCTAAATGTTTAGCTAAAATTGTAACAATCTTAAATCTTAATTGAAAATACATACATAAAACGCTAGGTTAGTCCCAATCGTAGAATGCCAATATTAGTTACTAAATGCGCAACCTCGAAACGTTCCTTCCTAATTCTTAAAAAGTAATGAAAGAGGTCTTCGACCCCAAGCACCGATCACACGAGGGTTCGCTCGCCGCCGGCCGGCAGCGTGCACCCGTTATGTTAACTAAACACCTACCAACGATAAAATAATAAAACTTGTTAACATCTCAAAGACAGCACTTCTAACCGTCAACTGAATATAAACGAAATCAATGTTACTATTTGTTGAATCAATAAAAACAAACAACACTAATAAATCATATTATATAGTCATATAAATATAAAAGTATATTAAATAAATCAGACAATAGAATATATCTAAGTATAAAAAAACAATCTCCGTAAATAGATCAACTAGTCTAGTATAAAAATCTTTTCGTATGATTCCTTAGGCGCTATCCGTGAATACATCACAAATCCTTAATAAATTATCCATCTTGCAAAGGCCTCATGGAGTTACAAATGCATCTACACTGAGATTCAGTCAATATTTATATGTCGTTGACCAACGACAGATCACAATCTCTTTCAAGTCCTCTAAAATTTCTTTCCGATGTAGTACCGCCCCATCCACAGAATGTAATAAAATAAATATAATTAGCTACAGGAAACTCATAATTCCCTATCTAAAATGAATAAATATAACAAGAAGGATGGACCCGTTTCGGGCCCCACGTTAATAGCCAGCATCACTTCGCGGTCGCACCGCTACTCAATATAAGTATATATTCTTAAATAGCTTAAGATTCCTATCGATATAATATAAAAAATAATATGGTAATAAAATTAACATCATATTATTGCTTTTGCCCGTTCCCGTATAGCGATTGGTATAGAAAAAAAATTTGCTTACCTACTTATATACGCTTCGAGTCATTATTGTAGTAACATCGATATTATAGGTACATTCCTTACGCGGAATCTTATAACAAGGTCACACTGGGGCAAGTCAAATGCACAACCGAGACAATACTAACGAGTCACCCGTCACGAGCGAACGCCCGCTTAAGTAATAGCACTTCAGCTTAATCCTAAATAGGAAGTGGTTTCGACGCGAGACGGTCCGTTAAAATTTTGACACATCAACAAAGAGTCTGAGCTGGTCGGGGCGAGGAGGCTCACAGAGCGTCGAGGCCGAGCCAGTACATGGACAATCAGTCGAAGCCCGCGTCGAGGTGGTTGGCGAAGATTGGCGCGTGCGGCGGCGCGGGCGCAGCCGTCGGCGCCGCGGGCTCGAACTTGCGCGTGTCGGGGTTGTACGCGGGGTGCTTGAACTTGCAATGCGTACGCAGGTTGTCGGAGCGAGTGTACGTGGCGCGGCACAGCGGGCACTCGAACCGCCCCGGGAAGTGCACGTGATAGTGGTTCCGAATGTGCGTCACCACCTTCCCGCAGAGCTTGCACCGGTGCAGGTTCAGCGCGCCGGCCACGCGCTCGAACGTCAGCCGCATGTGCCAGCCCTTCGAGCCTGCAACCAGCCAGCCGTCACTGCACCACCCTACCCTCGCCTCTCCCTACTCCACTCGACATCACACGACAATGCCGCAGTGCCAACGAACGACACGCAAACAACATACTACCCTTAGATCAAAGCAAAAAGGGGAAGATGAGGTACCTAACCATAGCGCGTGGACCGAGCACACTACGGCTAATGCACTATCGTTCAGTGTAGTCGGCGACCTCATCTCGTGCGCATGCACATTATTGTAAAGGAAATTTAATAAGTGTAATAATTTAAGTGTACGAACAGGGAAAGAAAAACTTCATTGGGATCACCTTTCACGCGTTGTACATGATTCTTAAATTTTTAGACAATGTTTTTATAAAAAAATCATGTAATTGTAGAAGTGGGTTAAAATAATACGGAAGTGAGCGAGTGCGTAAACTCTGTTTTTTTTTTATAGCGGACATACTACAGTTTTATACAGTCATCTCGCTCGCACGTCTTTTTATCTCTGTTAGTCTGTTACACGCATATATAAGATTGGAAATATAGCTGTTGGCGTGATAGTGCTTTTGTAGTACACGTAGTCTTGTTTTCGATTATGTGATGTAAGAACGCACCGTATCTTCCCATTTTTATTTTGATCTAAGATACTAACCGATTCACTTATACTCTAAGGTCGTCGATCAACAGTTGCTATCATTTGGTTGGTTCTGCAGCAGTTGCTATGTAGTGCGATTGAATTCGGAAGGTACTTATTTTGTACAATACTAAAGTATTAAGTATCAACATGTTTTGCAAATAAGGGCCTGCTCAAAACAAAATACTTTATATATAATTAGCACTATTCAAAGCTTGGATATTGACTGTTAACGCCGTACTAATGCTTCTCCTAGCTTCTATTACCTAAAAAAGCGTTAAAAACGAATATGAAAAGACGAAAGTTTTTGAAATTAATATCATAATATAAGGAAACAACTGAAATAAATTTACGGATATCCATGCATAAATGACTCAATGAGGTTGAAGAAAATGGTGTTTGTTATTTATTAATGTTAAAATTGCATGAAACTTTTGTTAATTACAGTCACCAAGGCTGTATACAAGATGTGGTTTAGAGACATAGGTCTGCCATAATAATAAATAAAGAAAGCAAGGATAGAGGATGAAAATGAAAAGAAAAGTGGTATAAATAAAGGATTATATTTGCAACAAACACACGATAACGAGACTTACGTAGGTACAAAAATTAAAGTAAAAGAGAAATAAATTAAAATTAATGACATTCCTACGTTACATAGGAAAATAATATCAGTCTTGGTCGCCAGTCGACTATCAGTGTCACTGGGTTACCTCAAGGAACAATAAGAGATCATAAAGGTTCGATTTGTACAAGTGTTCAGGGACCGATTTCATATACAAACATCGCAACTGGTTCGCGGCGTAATCTTAGCGGTTTCGCGTTCGGTGCAAGATGAAATACAGTTACAACGATCTCAAAAGGTGTTTCGCATTAATACGGGATTTGATACTGCATAAAGCGCGTCGGCCGCACCGTGAACGTGACGTATCACCGGTCAAGATTGTCCGCCATTTTCAATCAATTATGTAAATTATGTCATTGAGTTATCCCTATATGGATTCCAAATAATAAAAATTTAAAGAAGCACAAGAGAATCAAAAGCCGCAGTTGTATGTTTGAATGATAACGGTCCCTGAATAATTCATTGCAAAATTGGAGATATTTTAGTAATACTTTTTACAAAATACTAAAACAAATTACATTGTTAACAGTCTGAGTACAGTTAAAATTGAAATTCATTGTAATACTTTTAACAAAATCCATAAGGAAAAACATTATATATTAAAATAAAAGCGAAAATCATAATACTAACAATCAACAGAGGCGTAACAGAGTCAACAAAAGCTTTTTTTTGCGTCGAAAACAATAGATCTCTTCTTTAACCTATAAAATAAATTACTATGCCTTTTCGACGCTCACCAGTGTCAGTTAATCAAAATTAGACACTAGAAATCTAGATTTTTATCATAACTGGATATTTTAGAACGGGACTTTCGCTTTTACTTAATAACGAGTATTTTAATGCGACTAAAATGTAAATAAAAAATTAAACACACCACACCTTATTTCTAGTTACAAATGGTAATTGTTAGAACCAATGGGTACAGACGCACGTCATATTAGATTTTTGAGAATGTTAGTGCATTGGAAAGTTATTATTATTCACAAGCCTAGATTAGAAGCAAGTGTTATTATTTGTTATCATTATAAAATATGGTATCCAAATCTGTCATATGTGTGCCTCAATTCAAGTTTAAACAAAAATAACCATAAAAATTCGATCACGATTAACGAAAACCGACCACGAGACCTTCGTTTCCAACTAAAAATATAACTATTAAGATAATTCACACGCCGTTTGTATATTGGACAAATTATTCGAGCGCAGGGCAATACAGTGCTTCATACGGAGATGTCTTTTCAGGTTATCAGCCCGGGTCAATGTGATAGGGCACATAGGGCATTTATGTTGTTCCGGATTATGAGATTTCATGTGCTTCTTTATATTGCTTACGAGTTTACCGCACAGGCTACAGGGCGCGGGCGCGACTGCCCACCTTTGGCTAAGCGCCGTACTGTGTGATCTGACAACATTTCCTATTTCGACTAGTTTGTGGTTGAGAGGCTCCTGTGGTTTACTATTCTCGTCAACGCCACTGTTTTCACCTGTAATACATGGAATGTTCACTGCTAGTGTAATAATTATGAGACATGCTACTTGTTCATATCATGTTCCGAAAACTCTGATCGATCACACATTAGCCAATCAAACAGTCTCGTCCCAAACCCTATATAGTCCCTTTCACTTACATGCAAGCTTAATTTACGGCCTATAATTTTCCTACAATTCCTTAAGACTCGTTAAATATGTAATTTAATTATAATCAACCTTGAATCGATAAGAAAACTTAGCTAATATGGTGAGTAAATCATAATAAAAATTCCCACATTGCGGACATGGAACGATCTACGTCCCTCAGGGGGCGCCAAATCATCACCTGAGATTACACCGATTTCTTCACACATTAATATAATTTATGCTTAATAAAGAAAAAAGAATTAAAAGCGTTTATGGCATAGATTAGTGCAAATTAGAGTGAAATGATAAGCACAATGTGTGTCATGCAGTAGTGTTCCGACGACATGCTTACTAAGGTAAACAAATGTCTATAATATCTAGAAGCGCCACAGACACTAATCTAGTTGTGTTGCGCGATCTTCGAGATATTCTTAACATTTGAATAAATGTCACTATTTTAAAGCAAATAAATTAACAAGGCAATTCTAACATATTACAAAATAAAGAAAAACTTTGCCAAATTATTAAATACTCCAGTTAATTATCTATAGTTGATTTGATATCAAGATTATCCGAAAGGAATGGCAAAGGTTTTCTAAAATTCGCAAAATAAAATTAGACGACCACAGATCGAAGTTTAATCATTATAATAAAAGTTATGGCGAACAAATTAAAATTAATAGCTCTCAATACTATAAAATATATTGACTTGTGGTTGTCTAATTAGAATTAGTTAAGAACTTACCATCTATGGTGTCTGTCTGGTCTGGATGCGGCGGCAGCATAGGCTCGCCGTCATTACAATCATTGGCCAGAGAATGCTGCGTCAGCATTGTAGCCATCTCCGTCACTCCCATAGTCTGGAATATTGACAGTTCAATATTTATACACAGTCATTTAACTTGGATGTTACCAAAGTTGGTATTCAGTATTCCATTTAGACAGTCGAGGCGTGCGACGATTCTAGGTTAGTGACGTAAATGCTATTTTGGTAAATTAAGGTTACAAAACATTAACTAGCCCATGCGTCTGTCGGTCGAGAATGTTACTAGGTTTTTTGTTTTTGACCTAAAAAAATTGATTCAATTGAAAATGGGAACTGCAACGGTTCGTTTACATAGGGTGATTTCAGAGTCACGTTTGTACCGCAAGGAGCTAAGCGGTGCGGGCCGACCGCGCTGCTTGTACGAGTATATTGAAGTTTGGGCAAGTCAATCGAGTAACGCTCGCATCGCTTACCGCACGTGGGGCTATAATGGTTACTCTGAAAACTACCTAACCATTCATCAATAATGTAATGAAATGCGCCATTAGGCAAATATTTCTATGTTCTTGAGACGTGTAACGTGAAAGTTAATTACTGTTACTTGTATAAAAATCTAGCAGTAAAAAGTATTCTTTCCAAGTAATTGCTTTATTTCAAATCTATGTAATTAATTAATTAAAAATATGTAATTAATTAATTAATTACAGATATCAATAAAAATATCAGAACTGCTACTGTCCTACTCAAGCCCATTAACCAGTCTGTCTGAATACAGTTAGTAATATAATAATGGCACTAACTTTATTGCACACTTGTATAAATTGTAAAAGTTTATTGAAAATTATTTTGCGCAATAAAGAGTATTTGTATTGTCTAAGTAATATGGCACTTCAAAATAGTTACATTCGATACATTTATCTCAAAATATTTATTATAAATATAACTGCAATTTACTTTTTCACTTTAAACAAGAGTAATAGCAGTAAGGTCCTTAAAATATTCTTACAAAAATGTATGCGCGCAAATTGTTACAATAAAGATCACAGGTATGGATCATATTTTATTATCATCATCCTAGATACTTCGTATGTCATCAAAAGCAATCATAACTGTAATAGTAATAAAATACATTTATATATCAAGTTTAGTGTTTAAATGGATACATAATAAAGTATTTATAATAATATAGCCTTTTAGGATTTAGTAGATGTGTCAAACATAACCTGATTAGATTCGGGAAAGCAATTAATGATGAAAAATCATTAATGAAGGTAGGTTTCTGTTAGATATAAAAAAAACGATAAGAACTGCGCTCGCACAATATTGTCGCATAAAATTGAGCGCGCATGCTCTCCACTCGGCTAATTAGTAATAAGTTTACCTTCTTGTAAACATCGAACCAGGGAGCATTATACTATGTAAAGCCTTGCAGCCTGTCGCTGAACAATGAACCTTATAAATATTTATTTGCGGCTCACCCAGTCCAATGGTCTAGGATTGTAATAAAATAGAACAGTAGACCACTAACCGGCAGGTGGGTTTGGTCGAAGTGGGCCTGGTGGTGGGAGGCGTGGTGAGGCGTGTAGGGCCCGTCGGGCTCCTGCTTCACGTGCGGCGCGTGCGCAGGCGAGCGCGGCGTCAGGCGCTGCGGCGTGTGCGCGGGCGGCGGCGTCGACGGCTCCGACCCGGACCCCGTCGACCCGCCCTTCACCGACTTCAGGTGCCCCTGCCGACCGACCGGTACTCATTTCTACACTCGCGCACTTTCGGACTCGGGGCCTGTTGCATTAGTCGCCGTACCGAATAGCCAATACGGAACATATTTGCTAAATAACGTTAAAATTCTGTCCCAAGTATCATAAGTTAACGTGGTTGTTGGTTTCATTTGAATTACAGTATAAGCGATAAAAGAGAAAACAATATATCCAGCCACTTGTAACTAGTAGATATTTTATGACGACCGATTGGTGTAGTTGGTAGTTATGGTAAACCCACTCTATCACTGTCGCATCGCGGCCGAGTAGGTTGATCCATAGATTTTGATAACGAGAATAATTTGCTTAGATCCACAGACAGAAGTAAGGCTTTATGCATAAACCGGTAATTTCTTGACCTAAATAAGCGCTCTTGTTCTTCACACCGGAACACAATGTGAACACGGATGGCGGCAGAACCGGATAACAGAGTGGCTTTCAGAGTAAATGAAACGTACACCTGTTAAAAATGCAAGCATCGTGAAATTGATAAAGAAAAAAATTAACGAAAAAATGGAGTTTAGTGACTTACTTCATAATGGCGGTAGGACAGATCGATGTCGTCCCTCGTGATCGCCGAGTTCTTCCTGCGTCGCTTCTCCGGCGGGACTGCGAGGGGATGAGCGGGGGGCGCGGGGTGTGGCGGCGCGGGGGGCAGGGGGGTGTGCGGAGCGGGGGGCGCCGCGTGAGCCGCGGGGGGCGTCGCGAACGACTCGCCGCGGGACGATAGGTTCTCCGCGCTCACCGACGGTGTCGAACGGTCCTCCGACTGCGATCACATTTAACATTTTAGGGCTGCCTTCGGCTGATAGTGCACCAACACCACAGTTTGCTTAATGTTCTAAAACCTATGGGCTAATGAGAGCGCACACAAGGCTCTTTCTCAACTGCCAATCCAACTGTTTAGTCGGTCTGGCACCCCTTAGTGATATTAAATGCTCAGCAGACTTACGCCAGAGTATTCAAATTCTTCTTAAAGTTAACGGTCCATTAAACATCATTCTGTCGCTTTGAATGTCTACAATATAAAAGTGACAGCACGATATGTTGTGTCCTTATTAAAGTAATATTTAATGGGACAGCCAACTACAGGATTTTGTACGACACCGTCGCAGTCTGACTGCTTCATGCGTTTCATATAAATTCGAAACGATAAATCGTTTATCTTCCAACATAGAACCATAAGAGTGTTAGTACACTGCCTGGCTTACACGATATGTTAGTAACTTAACCGTTAGTGCGTATACTAGTTAGAAACCTGTGTTTCCTTTAATAGTAGCCACATATAGTGTTCCAGACAATACATCAAAATTCTGTAGAAACCATTGTAGAACCATCTCCCGAGAGCCCCACTCGAATAGAGACTTATTGAAGGGTCATGGTCATTACAATTGTTACCTTTTGAGACCAAAATGGTTAGTTAATTTATTTATAATACGATGAACGCTGCGACAATCCCGCAACTAATAAATAACGCACAGATTTTTATGTTTGTTCAACATTCTTATTTTATTTCAGTTACTCGCAAACGAATATCTCTGTGTTAACCGTATCAACGAACTGAATGCTTTAAAATTTTTCGTTCAGCCTTAGAGGTAATTTAAATCATCAATATTGGTATACATAAAAGTAAATTACCTCTGGGGAGAATCGCAAATATCCTAAAATGACAATTTCTTAGGATACTAGAGACATTCTCAAGGCCAGCTTCCTAATAAATCACTGGTGGTCTTATGTATAATATTCTTTCGCTACTTCTTTACTTCATTTAAGAGTTTAAATGAAGAATATAAAGCCTAAAGCTGTTTTTTTGCCAAAGAAGAAATGGGGCACCCAAAGAGTATTACGAAAAATAAAATGCCAATTAATGGTTGGTGATTTTGCCTGGTTGCAATAGGTAATGTAGGATGTCATTTTAATACTAAATCTCTTTGGAATAAAGTGGGATAAAAGCTATAAAATTAGCGAGGGGCTATAAATTTCAAGATGAAAGTCAGAGAAAAGACAAATCTACAGCCAAGAAATTTTTATAAAGACGGGTAAAGTGAAAAATTTATCCAAAGTATTTAGATATTCATAGGAAGATGATTTCTCGACCCAGGCGAAGAAAGAACATGACGCCAATATGAAATTAAATTGAAAAAGCGTTTCAATAAAAAAAAACGCGCGAAATTGATAATTTTTAATAGTAGTTTAAGCAACTGCAATGTGAAGAGGGTCATTCGTATTGTCTAAATAATAAATACGCAGTTTATATATTATTTTTACATATATAAAGTCACCCTGTTTCCCATAGGCACTACTTTTTTCTATGATTATACAATAATTTCAATTAAAGAACATTCATTCGACTACGGAGTTTTAAGTTTAATAGGAGATTAAAAACTGAACAGTACAATCATATTTTGTATAAAGATTTTATGCTTGTATTTCCGCGAGAAGGCCGTCGTGTCTGAAACACAGGTTTCTAACTATAATAAGAAGCCGGACGCGACACTTCACAAATATGTGCTTCCATACAAGGCTTTATAATTACTTTTTATGTTTGTGTCTTTAATATCACCATGTTCAATAAAAAACATTATTAATTAACAACTTTATGCCTGAGCGTGGCAAGTGGCTGTTTTTACATACATACCTTAGGGTTCAACGTATTATTTTCCGTCAAACCTCTAACTTGTAAACTTTCAGCTGTTTTTAGGAACATCGGTAGCATATTTTGGCCAACATTCACCTCCCCCTGTAAAATATATACAATTTCATCATTACAAGGTCTAACAATAGTCTGCAATTTTCAAAATTTCAAAATAAATAATACTATACCTTATACATAAAGTCCAATAACGATTTCATCTCTGAAAATCTTACATCTTTGAGGAATATTATTGGGTGTGGATGAGAATTCTGAAGAAATATTGTTTCAAAATATGGTGAGCATGCAGATAGTATCGTCTGATGTGCCTAAAACAATATAACAGTAATTTTAAATTAGCCAAAGTAATGCGAACAAAAGAAATGATGCAGAGCTAGACATACAATGTGAAGGTCTTTTCTGTTAGGTATAGTTAGTAACAGAGCATTACTAGCATTTGGCAGACCTATTCTTATTTTAATTAGGCACTGGTTGTCTTTTCGTTAGTTTATAATACGTCGTGATGATCGTGATTATTCACTCATTTAATATGTTACTCTGGTACAATCTTAGAAAAGAAAGCATGACGCTCAAGTTGCAATATTTAATTTCCTATTTTAGTAACAACTCATTGCTGTTGTAACAGTTAACTTAAAAAGAATTATAAAATAGAATTTAAAATCAGTTAAATGTCGTAAATATCTGTTTCAATAACAACATATCGGTACCTAGATATTTAAATACGGTCGCGGCGTCTAGACCCTAAAAGCCGTCAAACAACTGCAATAAAAAATTAGAAAGTCTTTAAAACATGCACCTCTTCTCGCCTTATCTATGCTATTGACTTTCAACCTATAGAACAAACTGCATTTTATTAGCACACACAACTCACTTTCATAATAACTAAATTGAAATTCCTTACTAGTGCTGAAATACTAAAATGAATGTCACAGGTTACATAATTTGCTAATTAGCAATTATACCGACATTTAAAAATCAGATAAAAGTACACTTCATAAAAGATATGTCATGTTCCAGGGAAGGTATTTGATCTATATGCAATTTAATTACTGGATGTATCAGACAATATAAAAACCTGTTCATAATATTATTAAGTAGTTAAACAAAAGTTTATTGCAAATATTGTATTTGCCTTATTATTATGTTATCTAATAACCTTGTATATTTAACTAACATTTAAAAAACAAGTCACATAGACTTCTAAGAAGACTGAGGAGATCGACTGATCTAGAAACAGGTTTTTGGGGTATAATTTTTTGGTCAAATTTGAGTAGAAATGTTTTCTATAACTTTAAGCTAACATGACATAAATAGTGATCACATAATTTTATATTCCCTTAAAATGTTAAGATAATCTTGGAACCAAATTTTCTACCTTATGCCATTTAGCCAAGGTAGTGTGCGAATTAGGACATTTAAATGTTTGCTAATCTTCCAAGGTTATTCTGTATTGAACTTTTTAGTGCCTTCCTATACTGTATAATTAGGAAATAATTTAAGTCTGATTTGCATACTATTTACATCATATAGGAATCGTCTTCAAAACTTGATTTGCCCTTTAACTTGCCAGTTTTTAGTAGTTGTTCTTGATTTAAGAAAATGATCCACTCAACCTTAAAACCAATCTGTTATAAAATGCAATGTTTACTTTAAAATATTTATAAACAATTAAAGCAATGGACCAGTTTCTGACTATAGCAAACTCAATCAGAAAATACAAATTATGAGTAGTAACACAATTATCATGTTAGTTACTCAATATTGTTTACTAATGTTTCAACACTTCAACAAACAGTTGCATTGCATGTCAATATTTACATACAGTGCCTGCCTATAATATGACATAACATGAACTACTACAAATAAATATGCTCTTTTTAATAACAAAATCTATTAAATGTAGGTATAATGATTATTATGAAGGTCTTTTATTAATTAGGTATCAAACTTCATGTATTTTGCAAAATAGATGTTGAAATATTTTAATTAAAAAGAGAATGCATCCTAAAATTATGTATGCTTTATTGATTAAGTACCAGTGTTTACATATACATACATACGTAGCTAAGACTAAATATTTCTGTAATCACTAGACAGAGATTTAAAAAACTAATATTACTTTTCAAATGTACTTCTGATAAGAGATTTAACTGTCAATTTAGTTTGTGTGCATCTGGTTTTGTGTGAAATTAAGCTTAATTCTGAAGGTACTAAATGGTTACTCGGAATCCTGATTAAAACTTTATATAAAAATCTGATAAATTAAGAAAAATTTGCACCCATTGACCTGTCTGTGTGTAATATATTGGTGCTATGTTTTGTAAAACTCACACAAAAGTTTTCAAGTGATATTTTTATTGCTATGAAATAAAATTTTTGGACTATCGACTATAAGAGATTTAGAAACAATACAGGTTTTATCTATTAAAGAGGAAACTTATTAAAGAGGAACATTAAGAATTAGTGATACCTTAACTGTCTCTCCATCGCAGGCAAGTGTGACATCGCAGAGTGCCTCTCGCTGCAGTAGGCTTGCCAGCACGTCAGTCAAATTGTTCGGGTGGTTGTTCCAGCGCAAGCAGAACTGCTGGTCCATTATGGGTGCTAGTGTCAGTGACCGTGCTGCAAATAAAATGTTAGCCTTATAACACCATACCCACTCATCAATGCATCGCTAGCACCAATTCAGCAAAGCCCTTAGCACTAAAACTTTAAACTGTTCAAACATACCTAAACCCACATCACGCCGTATTTAAACAAACGGTAATTAGAGACGTGCGCCGGTTATCAAATTTACACTGAGATACCTACCTACTATGTGCAAAAAAATTGGCGGCCATAGGGCCTAGATAGGAGAGAGATAAGTGACATCAGCGGCTCGAATTAATGGGGGCCGCGGCCGCGGGCAGCGAGCTTACTGTACTCCACATTGACAGTTAGCCCGCCGACACATACCTATCTACCTACTTGTTGCATGCTCCAAACGAAGCCATATATTATGTAATTTAACTCCAGAAGGCAGATCACGGGGCCACCGACCCTATGGGACGCGGAAGCCTCTAGCCGCCTCTATAAACGAGTTTAAAAAAGTAGTACCGCTGGCCAAAAAAATCGCAACATGCTGACACCGTTATAATCGCCAAGCTGGATGGCCCAGTTGCTAACTCCAATAGCGTGATTTCAGGAATTTGAAGATGCACCACTATTTGTTGTTATCACAGATCACGCCGCGTACACAGAATTTGGCAACCAACGATGTACGAGATTTCTAAGCGCGTAGTTGTGTCAACTTTGGCTATTCGTAGCGCCATTTGCCGATTCCATATCTCAGAATCTGCGAATTTTATTATCAATCCACACAAAAATCTTTTATTTTACACTGATAATTCACTAACACAATTAGAAATCAACATAGGAACACACGAAACCTCAATATTTCCTAACTCACCATTTGCAAAAATTTTGCCATCACAAACGCCACCCGACCCCTACCTTGCACTGTCTTTTTGACCACACACACATCTCGATTTCCGTGTTCACTCACGGCCTTCGGAATATCTTTCACATCATAATCGGCTAGTATTCGCAACGCGAACTTCACACGTTTCTCACTATGAGGCGCCAAATTCAAATTTTGCAAGGTTTACGAAGAATTAAAGAAAATAGTTTATAATTTAATGATGTTATATAGCTTTATGTACATCCGAATTATCAGGCATGAAATAACTAATGAATGACTTCTAAATTAAGTAATTTTACAATATGTTTCTACTTCACTAGACAAGACGCAACAAAACGAGGTTAGATTTCATGCGAAACAGCACGCGCTTTTACAGAAAATTATTCGCTAAGAACTAAAGCGATTTAATGATTTGTGGTTATAAATAAAACTGAAAATAGTAACATTAAATCAGGGTAGAATTAATTGTCGTACGGGTTAACAATTTATTTAGCATTGGCCTTGACATTATCACAAAATTTTGCACATCCTCCGTGTGGCGCCATCTACAATCTATACTTATAAATTCTAGTAACGTGTTGCTGTGAGAGATGCCGCTACTTTGGCGAAATGTGAAATAGTTTGATCTCAAGACAGTACAATGACCTCGTTGTTGTTGCTATTAGGTTAGGTTCGGAGGGTTTTTTATGATACATGAAACATAACATTAGTGCTATATTCATATCAATCTGTGTGTTTTAGAATGTAAGCACTTGGTTGTTAGTTTTAGAATACTTATATGTGGTAAGTACAAATAAATATGTGTACTGGTATGGAACGAAAATCAAGTTCTAGTTTTGAGCTTCTACATTGACATTATTGCTCTCGTAACTCGAAAAAAATTCATCATTCTAAAAAACTCATACATGTACTAAACCTCCAACAACCTATTTTATAGAACATTAGCGTAATCTAAACCGTTTTTGAGAAAACGAGTTTCAAGTGTTGTATGTCTCTAGCTAGAGCAAAACACTGTATCTACCTATCATACGGACTTCTTCCGTGTGCATTGATCTCGAAATAAATAGAAATAGAAAACATAAAATATATATAATTAAATAGAAATTACTCTGATCACAACTTGAGACTAGTGCCGGACCGGTATTTATTAGTATTATTGGCAGTTTCATCTGTGCTTAAAGAAGAAAGTCTTAATGAATGTGCAATGTGTTACCAGAGATGACTTATGGCATTAAAACGTCGTTTCTGACTAGGTATGTGCCTCATAGAAAGCTTAAGTTCACACAACGAGCTATGAAGAGGAAGATGCTAGAAATCGGATCAGGAATGAAGAAATCCGTAGAAAAACGAAAGTACCTGTAGCCTAGTGGATTAGTAACTAAGCTGTAGCCTAGTGGTAAGTTTAAGTGGCCGGGGATACCCGTTGGAGTTCTAGAGTGGAGATTATGCGCTGGCACACGGATGATGACCATCTAAAGGTCGCTCTGGAAATCTATGGGTGGGTATAGTGCAAGATGTTCAGCAGTGAACGTCTTGTGGCTGGTGTGATGATGACTTTTTATTTTTCTGGATAATGTGCGTTTCCGTCAAGAGGTACTAGATCACCAGCTGCTCAGTTCGGCAGTAACTAAGTAACCTACTTATACATCCATTAAGCCACCGGCGACATATAGGTATTCAAGGATAGCAGAGCCAAAGGGGCGCTGAAAGGAAAGCCGAAGGCGCACCCTTGTGTGCTGGTGCAGGTAGGTAGGTATACGGCGGCGGACGACTAGATGAATTAACAGAATATTCTACATCTTGTTCTTTTATTAGTGTTTGCTTTTTATTTTGGAGTTGGCACAACTTTTTTATGGACTTCTTATTTCAGGATATATGCTAGAATAGCAGCTCTGGGAGGTAGGACCTAAATACCTATTTACTATAAAAAAGTATCTAAATTTGAAGGAAATGTTGATCTTACGAGTTCCAGTGTCATTTCTAACGAACTCTCATATAAACTTCCATATCCATATACAATATAGATATTGGAATATTTCCATATTCCAAAAATTTTAATAATAATTGTCATGGTCCTAACTCTGAATAACTTAACCATACTTTCAAATTCTATTTTGATAATTCTTCTTAGTGCTGGTTTGTATACATAAGTACCTACCTAACCCACGGATAAGTCTGTCAAATGTCGTTCATCCGCATTGGTGTGGACGCATAGCCATGCATGCATGGACAGCCATGCATGTGGATGCATAGGCTGTGGGTTGATAGGTCGGTGAGACAATTTCTACTTAGATAAACCATTATGGCGTATTTCTAAGACTCAGGGCTCCCTAGGCTTGCGTTTGCGAAACAATGCGGTAGTATAAAAAGGACGCGTTCGTCAAATTCATCTGAAAGGAGTTCAGTTGTATGAATTGCCATAGCAGAGCCTTTTAACACCTTCTCGGACAGTGAACCAGACATAAGAGAAGTTTTATTGTTATATTATAACGTGTATAGGAGCGCGTGTTCGCATAAAGCAAAAACACAATCAATTTTATAATAAATTATTTTTGTGGTAAAATTGACAAACAAGGAAAATCTTAATACTATAATGCAAATACGAATCGCTAATGCGACCATTTTAGATTCCCAGATTTTGTCTAACAGTCACAAAAATTATTAAATGACGATTAGGGTGTATCACATTAAAATAGTAGGTACTTTTCGAATTCGATACCCTTTTCTTTGAACTTAGACTTTAACGGGTGACTGGGAACAAATCAAATTCAATTGTTTTAAGTCAAAACCTCAACAACCGTCACGCTCTGTATGGTTCTATGTGGCCAATTTTCAGCTAAAGTCTTAGATTACAGAGAAATATGTAATCTAGGCTTAAGTTTCATGTTAATAAGCATAAAAAACTAAATACTAATAGTCACGAAGAGAAACAAAGATCACATGACCGATGTGATGAGACGAACTTTCAATTTAGATAACTAACACCTATACCTACCTCTTCTACCTATATATACTGGGCAATTTAGGCTCATAGAATTTGAAAGTCTATCCACCTAGTTAAACTCGATAGACAAGCGACCTTAAATTGTTATAGGTTCGTTGAACTAGGCAAATAAATTAGTGAGTTTGGCCTCCTGTCCACAGTTGGTGTTCGTTTCAATTAGGACTGGCAAGTATGTTTAGAGCATGTCCTAGTGGCTATAATCAATCTACATATTATTGTACATACATAAACAATATAATGTATGTATATGAATTTACGTGTAATAATAGAACTCTGTTTGAAAAAAACATCATTACAAATGTTTCAATGAATAATCACATTTATGTTCTAAAAAATCTCCCAGCATTAGTAGAATCATTATGACTATATTTTGTAAAAAACCATATTAATATACATTCCATACAATGTACTGGGAATCCTTTCAGTTGATTTACCTACGCGAGACAGATCTAACCTATGTGAGAACCACAAGCACCAGATGTAGATACATAGTATTAAATTGTTATTGCGTATAATTTTTGTATATCACAGATTATCGCAATCGTTTGTGTTCCTTACCCAGAATTTATATTTGAATAAATAATTACTTTGAATTTGAGCTTTAATTCACCTAGTACCACTATACAGTAGTAAATAAATATGTTGGACCCTGACCTTATCTAGTTTCAATCTAAGTAAAACCTGTACTATGGTGTTTATGGTTTTATGCACACTAATTAGATGAAAGGCGGTTCTTTGGGTGGTGAAACAAATATTTGAATGTACTATATCAACTAGCGAACAGAAAGCAAATAAAACAATGACCTAAATAGCCAAAATTACATGGTCAAAGATAAAAGTAAAAAGTATACAAAAAAGTATAAAGTTTGTTTGTTGCTCCATCACGGCGAAACAGATGAACGGATTTGGATGAAATTTGGCATATAAGTAGAGTATACCCGGGATTAAGACACAGGATATTTTTCATCCGGGATAAAGTTATTCCACGCAGGCGAAGCCGCGGGCAAAAAGCTAGTAAATAATAAAGTCTAAAAGTAATGCCGAACTTTTTTTGGATGCTGGATGTATCTACGAATATACTCCTTACCCGGTTTTGCGCGCTACATTTTGTAGTACCTATTTCTAAAATCTAAACAGTAGTCATACCGCACACACACACTGCACACCTATCAAGTTGGTATGAAAGATCGAATGAACAAAATCTTCAACATGAAAATCATATTATCTATAAGTATGCAATCAAATATTACCTATCTTATTATTATTAAGAACAAAATCTCAATTGCTTTTACTTTGCCATTTACATATTCCAATTTTTATATTTGTTTGTTAATTTGGTTAATAATAAAAATTGTTAGTATCTAGGTAAAATAAACTTGCAGTATAATTAAGTCTAAATTTATTTGAAGCTAATATTATTTGACAACCAATATCATTTTGATGTTGACTGTACCTACACCATAAAGCACTTTGCATTTGCTTCTCTCCTATTTCTAACTTAGGTTTGCCTAAGGTTTGATGGCTGCAGCACAGGTGACCTTAGTACAGGTTCCATTCTATTCTCCACAAATAAAGTTAGTAAGTAGGTATTAGTCCTAATTATTTAAGTATTTCTATTTTGTGGAGAAAATAAACAGAGTTAATGTATTATGTGCAAAATTTCGTATAGGTTGGCCCTAATTTACTCTTTATTTACGTATACACAACATAATTTACAAGCACACCTAATATAAAATAACGTTCGTATCCCGGATTGAGTAGACACTACTGATTTTCACTCGCTACACCTCGTAGGATTCGGACACAATATTTCTCGTCGCATTCGTTCTCATCTCATCTCATCATTTTCATTTTAAGTTGAGCGCGGTCTTACTTGTTGGACTAAACGGTAAATCTACGGGCAAGAGCTTCTAAATATTATTGCTTCAGGTAGCAACATCGATTAAACTAATTGTTTCTGATTACCTGAGCGTTCCAGAATCAAGGGCGGGGCCAGCCATCATACTAAATACAGTCTTTTGTAAATATACCTATGCAAATTGTTTCTGCAAATTAAAAATGAAACTAAAACCCGAAAGGTGGATGATGCCGACGAAGAATGACGCCTTTCCTTCTCTGAATATAGACAAAAATCAGAATCAATCTTTGCTCTCAATCTTGGGTAGATTTTAAGGTATTTTAGTGTTACGCATACAACT
Source organism: Oegoconia quadripuncta (assembly GCA_949316235.1). Lineage (NCBI taxonomy): Eukaryota > Metazoa > Arthropoda > Insecta > Lepidoptera > Autostichidae > Oegoconia > Oegoconia quadripuncta. Next base: position 10,151,155 of record OX438754.1, on the reverse strand, counting down.
CTTGAGAAGTTCACAGATGTGATAGAAATAATTTTAAGATATTAGCCAAAACGAAGTCTTCTTTTGTATCGAAATGTGAACCGTGAATATTGTATTTCAAGTATCCAAATACTTTGGCATAACACTCACTGACCACCCCATTTAATAGAGAAAAATTAGGAAACAATGAGACTATCTCTCAAGAAATATGGTATTCTTCTACTATACTGTGCAGACCGTTATTAATTTAAGTTTGATTAAGTACTTTTAGCAATTAGGAAGTAGGTGTACGAGTACGTTAATTATAAAGTAGTCTTTTGAAATTTTGAAGTTTCGTTTATACCATTTTAATTTTCTCTATAGGTTTGTTCAATTTGATTTCTCCGAACGAACGTGTGATTGGTATAGAACAACGCAGTGGAGTGTTGCCGACGACAATTGTTCATTACCGCGATGATGAGAGTGGCTGTCCGTGTCACTCGGTAATGTAATGCAGTGCAAATGAGTCAATCTCCACGGGGCCGGGTGGTCACACACTGCCATTAGGAAATCGATTCGTTCTCTACCCCTTCGGCATCCATCCGACGTTACTGTTGGTAATGGAGAAACCTAATTTAATAAATTATAAATTCGTCGATCTAATCCAATATTATTACCAAACTTGACGTTTAAATTCCTAATAATTGTAATTTGGCCACTCATTTCGGTAATAAATTTCCTTTACCTAGTAAGTTGTAATAATTATTGACCATAACCTGACAAAACGAAGGTCATTAATACCAAATATTTTCCTAAACAAACGAAACTTGTCATCTGCATTCAATGGAGGTGGCGTTTGTCACGTCACACCTGAAATCCAATAATGACGTGAGAGGAAAGGAAAGTCGGCCAGCGCACTTAGTTTTCCAATCTAAACAATAGAAATTCAACGGGTGCGCGTCCCACGGGACGCTGATCTATCTCTATGTAAATTATGCGGCGAATAACGCAGACTTGTTCATCGGCACGTGTTGCGAGGCGACTACTTGGCGCGATACTCATTTTTATAATCATGACCAATCAAACCTAATTTATATCGGTAATTCGGCTGTTTAGGAAGATCAAACAATATCAACACATCACATTTTGAAAGTTGTAGTCTTTTACGACTCGAGTTGCAACTGCATACATTTCCGAACGGGTTATAATGTAGACTAGAATATTAATCGGCATTAATATTAAGAAACCGGATTAGGACGATATGCTTTCTTTCATTTATTAAGTTTGTTTACTCATTTCTAAAAACCTTATCTAAGGCTTCACGATTTAGATCTAGATAGGTTCACACCAGTTCTACTTATATACGAAAATTGTACTAAACAAGAGTTTCACAACTTACCAACATTTTGAAGAGGTGTATTTGCATTCGCAATTGCAGAGAGTGACACACAGCAAGTAAAGGGTAGATACGGTGGAGGACATTTCACATGGTGTGTAGAAATATCCAGTTCCTCGATTCATCTTCCGATATCCTTGCATATCTATCCCTTAGCTGTGTTCGTAGACATTCAATCGCTTAGCATTGTGTATGTAAATGTTGTTTGAATCGTATGTATTCTAACATTTGCCGAGGGCGGACGATGTATCTGCCAAAGTGTTACAAACTATGATAGAAACGGTGAGCTAAGTACCCACGTTTTCCACTCCATAAGCATCTCGTTTTTCTACATTCAAGGTAACTAGTGTAATAATTGGTGCATAATTTAGTGAGCTTAGTCGTGTGAGCAAATTTATTTGATTTTGTTTATTAGATGAAAGAATTTATATTTTCTTTGAGGTATTTGTATTTTTACGTGGTATTCGTATTTTCCGTTCAAAGTTATGGGTACATACCATCAATGAACAGGCTGCTTATGGAGAATAACATGTATGACATAATTAAAGATTGTGAGAAAAAGTGTGAACTCTCAAATATATCTACACTATTTTACAAGATATGTTCAAGCGATTTAACGACTCTTTGTCAGCTGTAGTTGTGCTCTTGTCCTTTTTTTCGTAAGTAAACAATGTAGGATGGGGTGGACTTGGTGTAATGTATCACATGCTTGTAAAGTAATTGCAAGAATCTGCGTGTAGAGAGACAATTCGCACTGCACAATCTTGATCTTAAGCCAGCGACGGCGTTTCCTGGAATAATAAAGACAATATAGTTAACAGCATCATAAATATATGGGTGTGTAAGTGCTAGGGTATCTCCGATTAATAAAGAGAAAAAGCGGTAAGTATCGCTTATAATGATACACTAGAACTGAATTATTGTGAGAAATATTTGGTTTTTAAATATTTTTATGATTGGTGATAGAAGTATTGGTTACTTAAACTTTTTGATCATGATGCAGCGGTTGTAGTGATTAATTTTTAGTTTTCAGGAATGCCTAATTACGATTAAAGTAGGTATAAATATCGACATGAGAGTTAAAGGCCATGCTTATATTGATGCCATGTAGGTATGCATTCCGGAATTCTACGACTCCATAATTCCAGATGGGTCTTTCCGATATTTGCATTCCGACTTTTGGAAGGCTGATATCGTTATTCCATACTATTCAATTGAGTACCTAACATTTCGATTTATAATTTTTTCTTATTAACGCGCCCATTTGCAGCCATGCCTATAGGTACACTCTTGCCCCTGCGGAATTCTTGATTTTTCTGATTAATATGTTCCGTGACAAACAACCAAATACAATAGAAGTTTCATTGTTAATAACGTCGAGAGATATCACTTAAGAGAGAATAGAGAGACCAAAATATTTTTGACGATAAATGACCTACTTTCAATATCAGCAAAAAGTTTTCCAATATCTTGTATAGTTCAGGAATTATAGAGTGAGATCACTTATCGTTTTCACCCTGTATAATAACTTTGAATGGAAACTGTATAGTTTACAATAAAATGCTATTTATTGCACAAAATAAATTACAATAAATTTTGACAATAGAACACATTTAGGCGGCCTTATCACTAAAAACTATCTTTTCCAAACAACCAATTTTACTACTCACGATAAAATAAAATAGTCACTTATAGTATAGACTATAATATTTTTATGCACAATACTTTATCACTTTATCACTTGACCTCAACCACATCTGATGTTAAGTGAAGATGAAGCCGAAGGTGGAAGCGTATTGACCCGAAAACCCCATCTTATTTGGGTGACCGGCTATCTTTTCTCTGAAAACCGGATCACAACAATGCTATAACATTGCTGTTTGGCGGCAGACTTAATAAGATGGTGGTGGCTAGTCGCATGGGCATTTAATACCACCAACCAAACCCAGTACTACACATATACCAGATTTTTCAAACTTGTCTTGTTTTTTCCATAGTCTCCGAGTTGACTTCTCTCATAAATATTTTTTTACATATTTGTCGTATGATTGTTTTTGTCATAATCACATGAAAATACTTGTATTATGATTTTTTGTTTGGCGTTTTAATGAGTAAAAGTAGTACGTATTCGAGAGTTCTGGACCAGCCCCGGGCCCTCCCCCTAAAAAAAGGTCACCACGGTGTGTTCCCCCTTTCACGGTCTCATTGGCGGCTTTAATTGGGTCGTTATTGACGGATTTGCCAGGTAGTAGTACGTATTCGAGAGTTCTGGACCAGCCCCGGGCCCTCCCCCTAAAAAAAGGTCACCACGGTGTGTTCCCCCTTTCACGGTCTCATTGGCGGCTTTAATTGGGTCGTTATTGACGGATTTGCCAGTTAACTTTGTTTGCTAATTATAATGGCTAGTAAAAAATTGTCCTTATCTAACCTAATAATAGGTTCACACATAAATCAAGTGGACGATAACTCCTCGGCTTTTGGCGCTTTTGTGTACCTACAACTGATACAAGTCTGAACTTGTTCATGGTAAGCATAGCGATTACAGCAGGTGTATGTTTTTAATATGGAAAAAAATTAAATTTATTGTCAGCAATGAAACTGCCTTTCCATTATTCTTTTATTTAGTTTTCTAATTTATGATCAATTTATATTTATGGCAGTAGTCGACAAAAAACATGCACCTTTTACGGTGAATAGAAACTTCGTAATTTAAGTTATTTCATTATAGTATACCATTTTTTCCTAGTAAGATTTGGAAACAGGTGAGACTTTTTTGCTCGTCACGTTGGAATGTGTACGCCTTTAGATGAAATGATAACGATCACCCACTGTCAAATTTATTTATGTTAGTTATTCTTTAGATCGCCATCTGCGGCATACGCAGTATTTTTTCTTAATTTTTTAATTCGATTCAATAATAAATATGTAGGGTTAATTCTTAATAGCTACTACGTATGTGGTATCACCACTCTACCTGGATAGGGTATTTAAAGCGAGACGGCTTGTACAGCACCACAGTCCAAATTCGATCGCCCGCCTCGCCTCGAGACACAGTCGTACATTTCATAGTGAAAAGTGTTAAACTACGCTTTCTGTCATGTCGGTAAGTTTTTGTCTGTAACTACATTGTTTATGTGTTGTCTACTTTACCTGGACGATCTGTTTCGATGCAATTGCTTGACCTAACCTTCGTTTTCTGCTCGTTTCAGACGTCGATTCCTGACAGTGATTACACCTTTAAGAACTATTACTTTCCTACTGCCGATCTAAGCGACGATGATGAAACTCAAGATCCTCCTGCCTTGAAGGTCAAGCAAAACATTGCTAAGAGAAACATTGATTGTTTCTTTGAGAAGCCCAAGAAAAAGAGGGTCCGACTACAGTCTTCCAATATTGCCCAAGCTAACGGAGAAGGAACTTCATACATTTCATCGAATAATGATGACGGATCCTCAGCGAGTCATCTCATTAAAATAGAAGTGTATGAGATGAAAAAGTTGAAAGATGTTCAACCAATTGATTACTGGAAATATGCAGATGTTCGTGTTAAATATTACGCCTCAGAAGACGACAAGCATTACCGAAATGTAAGAGATTTAATTTACAATATAACAAAACAGGTGGCAACGAAGACCGACTGCACAAAGTACTACATAACAGCGGATAAGAAATAATTCCTGGAATAGCCCGTTTCTTGCGACTCCCAATAGAGCAACGTTATAATTTATGGGTTTCTTCTTAGCACATTAACTGTCGCGACGCAGACTCTACTGAAAAACAGCAATAAATTTTTCGTTCCCCACCGTTTTATACCTGTCTATAAGATACACCTCATATAAGCCACATGCCACCGAGAGATACATTTGTCTAACGCAGGCAGAAGGATGGCACACTTCGAAACTCAATACGATGACCAACTGGTACGACTGTGTCTCGAAGCCGAACAAGACGAAATCGACCGACAACTCTATGAACTCTACGATGATGTCGCAAACCAAGGACCAACAAAATCGTAAGTTTTTTTTTCCCTTGTTTTTATTGTTATGATTCTATACCCGAACGAGTAACTTGTATGAACATGTACCAAACTAATGTAGAGGGGGCGAGTATGGGTCGGTATATAAACGAGTTGTTCTGTGGTATTGGTATCACTAACAATTAATTCGTAGTTTTGAATTTAGAACAATGTTGTCTTTGTCGACTGATGAAATACTATCATTAAATAAATTACTTATAATAAGTAAATTTCATCGTTGTATTAGAATGTGGTATATTAGTCACAAACTGCCTAATGCCATGTTGGAGGACTTAGAGATTATGCCCTATTATACACCTTGTCGTGGTCATTCAAAAAAAAATTATGTGACTACTGGAGAGACCGATGAAATTGATGGTGTTATGCTAATGCAAGCATATTGCAAGCTGTGCAATGTGAGTATTATAATCGAGTTCTCGATTGTAATATTAATTTTGAATGTTTACTTTAACCTATACTTATTAACCTATGCACCTCTTTACAGATCGAGTTCTCAAGTTGGCGGGAAAAGAAAATCGGAATCATGTGAAGGAACTGCTTCGAAGACTCGTCGAACACTAGAATGTCAAGATTATCAAGAACCATCAACATCAAGAATAGTGCCCCCAACTGTGAGTTACTTAGATAAACTAATAGTAGAATGTACCATATGTAAAGTGTCAGTCAGCAAGCGATATTTTTCTAGCCATTTAAAGAGTAATTTACATAAAAATAATTTAATTACTGTTCACGATAACTTAGCAAATGTTCAGGTTATTGAGAGTGCATTTGGACAAAGGGTAAAAACTTACCGAATAACTTCAGACTCCAATATATTACATTTAGAAGTCGAAACGCCTGAATCATTTCTATTAGGAATAAAATCCACTTTATTACAACTGATGAGCAAATGCATTAGTGATTTAACCCTCATCAAGGTAAATTTTATTTTACATGCCGATTTTGTGCAACAAACAAAAGATTTACACAATTCTTTTGACTTTCAAACTTTTAATTATAGCTATTGCGTGGGGGATGATCCTGATAGCATAATTTCATTAATTTTTAAAGAAATTTCTGAAAAAGTTAGTAATTTTGAAAAGAAAGACAGCGGTTGGAGTTTGGAGAAAATCATATATCTTGATATGAATGTTAATAAATTTAACCCTTTACGCGGTTCCTCCTATATAGACTTGCCTCTTGATATAAAACACAAAAAAGCCATCGTAAATGTTAAAAATAATGACCAACAATGTTTTCAATGGGCTGTACTTTCCGCACTATATCCAGCTGCTCAACATTCTGACAGAGTAACGTCATATTTAAGTCATAAAAACAAATTAAATTTCACAAACATTCCTTTCCCGATGAAACTTAAAGATATTCATAAATTTGAACAGCTAAATAATATCAGCTTAAACGTTTTCGGTTTAGAATATGTTGCTAAAGAGAAAAAAAACCAAATCATTGGGCCTTTATACTTCACGAAACATCGAAAAGAAACTCACATTAATTTATTATATTTGAAAAATGGTGCTAGTAACTGTGGCCATTACTGCTACATAAAGAATTTATCTAGATTAGTTAGTAATCAAATCACTGCGAGACACGGCGCTGTTTATATCTGTGACGGCTGTTTGCTGTATTTTCCAACACAGGAACAGTTAAACAATCACTATCAGTTCGATTGTAATCATATAAAAACTGATTTACCAAATGACAAGCCGAGGAAAACCATATGGTGTGGAGAACCGCTACCTAATAACAGATTAGCCTTCAACAATTATGAGAAAAAATTAAAAATTCCGTTTGTAGTGTACGCAGATTTCGAATCATTTTTAAAGCCCATACAAACATGTAAAAACGACCCATCTAAATCCTTCACAGCCAATATACAAAAACACGAAGTGTATAGTTTCGGCTATTATATTAAATGTTCATACAATGATCAACTTTCTGTTTATAGAAAGTATACGGGTGAAGATTGTGCCCAGGTTTTTATGAAATTTCTTAAAAATGATTTAATTAACATCTGTCGAAAAAACTCCTTTCAGATATGTCCAGTGCCATTGACCACCGAAAATAATCGGGATGTGTTACAAAGTAGGGTATGTTTTATTTGTGAAAGTGAATTGAAAAATGATTCCACGGTATATTGTGATTGGTATACTGGCTTGTACAAAGGAGTTGCTCACTCGATGTGTGCTTCTAATTATAGAGCTCCCCGGTTTGTTCCTGTCTTTTTGCACAACTTAAATAATTATGATGCACATTTCATTGTTCACGCGCTGAATTTTGATGAGGGAGATATTGAAATAATTCCCCAAAACAAGGAAAAGTATATATCATTTTCAAAAAAAATTAATGTTTTAAATAATACTATGACCTTGAGATTTTTAGATTCTTTTAAATTCATGTCGTGTAGTTTGGAAAAGTTAGCACAAAATCTTAAAACCGACAAATTTCATGAACTCCATAAAAATTTTCCGGATCAAGAAGATTTTAAGCGTTTGACTAGGAAAGGCATTTTCCCTTATGAATATATGACTTCATTTAATATATTAAAACAAGATTATCTTCCAGCCCAAGATAAATTTTATAACTCGCTGGTAAATGAGCATGTTTCACTGGAAAGTTATAAACACGCAGAAGACGTATGGAATCATTTTAATTGTAAAAATATGTCTGATTACTCAGATTTATATTTAAAAACCGACGTCTTATTACTAACTGACATATTTGAGAATTTCAGAAGTTTATGTTTATCTACTTATGATTTAGACCCTGCTCATTATTTTACTGCGCCCGGTCTGAGTTGGGATGCCATGTTGAAGTATACAAAAGTAAACCTAGAACTTCTGACCGATTTTGCCAAAATTGCGTTCATAAAAAAAGGTATTAGAGGCGGTATTTCTCAATGTAGCAATAGACACGCGAAAGCTAATAATATGTTCATGGAAGACTACAATAATGAATTACCTTCATCCTATTTGATCTACCTAGATGCAAATAACCTGTACGGTTGGGCTATGTCACAATATCTCCCCATCGGTGAGTTTGAATGGGTTGATGTAAATACTAATTTCAACGTTTCAGATGATTCAGAATATGGATTCGTGTTAGAAGTTGATTTACAATATCCTGATAATTTACACGATTCTCATTCCGATCTACCTTTCTGTCCGGATAATTTATGCTCTGAAAATAGCAAAGAAAAAAAATTAATACTAAATTTAAACAATAAAACTAAATACATCATCCATTATAGGAATCTAAAACAATGTTTAAAATATGGTTTACAATTAACGAAAGTACACCGAGTACTTAAATTTAAACAAAGTATATGGCTGAAAAAATACATCGATTTAAACACAAATATGCGTACTTTAGCGGTCTCAGACTTTGAAAAGGATTTTTATAAACTAATGAATAACTCTGTCTTTGGAAAAACTATGGAAAATATCGAAAAACGGGTTAATGTAAAACTACTCACACATTGGGAGAATCGAGGTAAAGTTGAAGGTGCTCAATCATTAATATCGAGGCCTGAATTTCACAGTCTTTCAATTTTCTCAGAATCGTTGGTAGCTATACAATTAAGAAAAACTAAATTGCTGTATAACAAGCCTATATATTTAGGTTTTTGCATATTAGATATTTCGAAAACATTAATGTATGACTTTCACTATGACTATATGAAAATTAAATTTCAAAAGAATTTAAAACTACTTTATACTGATACCGATAGTCTTATCTATCAGATATATAGTAAAAATATATATTATGACATAAAGCCCGATTTATTGACTTACTTTGATACATCTGATTATCCCATGGATAATAAGTATGGGTTACCGCTAGTTAATAGGAAGAAACTAGGTCTCTTTAAAGATGAAAATAATGGAAAAATATTTAGAGAGTTTGTTGGATTGAGATCAAAAATGTATGCGATTGATGTAGACCACAAATTTACAGCAAAAGCAAAAGGTGTCAATAAAAATGTGACAAAGAATTTTAATATGGAGCAATATAAAAGTTGCTTATTCCAAAAAAAGATTCACATTTCTGAGATGTTGCGATTCAAATCTATTAAACATGTAATTTATACCCAAAAAATTAATAAGATTTCTTTATCGCATAATGACACCAAAAGGCATTTACTGGAAAATTGTACTGATACTCTAGCTTGGGGACACTATAAATTAAGAAAAAGTGAACACTTTTAAGTTATTTTTTACGTCAGGAACATTTTTTAGTTTTATATAAAAAAGTTATTATTCACACGTCGTAGCCTTATATAATTAATTAACCTATTGTGTCAAATTTTTATTACATGCGTATGTAGCGTGTAGCACTATTTTTGCAATTTGTTTCGCTTCATTGTATGAAAATAGTTTTGTAGTCGTAGTATAACGTATATAGTATTTTGTGGGGGTCCTAGAACTCAGGTTGTTGAGCAACTAATGTGTATAGAAAATCTAAAAATGTATAAGTAAATTAAACATAGTTAATTATTATTTTTGTAATTTTAAAATGAAAGATAATACTAATTGAGATGTTAAATTGATTTTATTGTTTTTTTTTTTTTTACTTTGATAATATGCTGATATATGAGGGAGAGGAGGCCTTTGTCCAGCAGTGGGACATTGGGAGCTTATAATAATAATATATGCTGATAAAATCAAAGTAAAAATTAAATGAAATTTCTGTGTATATGTGGGAAGTATATGAATATATTTATCGACACTCATATAATAATAATACTGTATGATGACTAATTTTAAAAGATGTGTTGTTGTGGAGTTTCTTAGGTCGCTTCTTCTCCATAGCCATAACACCTTTTTGAAGCGATATAGTAAAAAATTTAAAGTTTATAATAAGTGTTTTATTGTTTTTATTCCATTCCCCCATTCTACAGCCTGCAAGTAACACGCTCAATAATGAAAAATGATTCATTTCATACACCCCTTCACAGCTATAGTAGCAGGTCCTAGTGGGTGTGGTAAATCAAACTTTGTCACTAATTTTCTTAAATTTATGAAAGAAATATGTAACACTAATTTTTCACGAGTAGTATGGTGTTACGATGAAATGCAACCTTTATATAATTTGAACAACGTCGACTACAGTCAAGGTATACCGGATTTAAACATGTTTGATGGGAAGCAACCACAATTACTTATAATAGATGATCTTATGAGAGAATCCGATGGTCGTATAGTGGACATTTTTACTAAAGGTAGTCATCATAGAAACCTTAGCGTGTTTTATATAACACAAAATTTATTTCATCAAGGCAGAGGACAACGTGACATTTCTTTAAATTCAAGTTACATAGTATATTTTAAAAATCCCCGGGATAGAACACAAATACGCCATTTAGCGCGCCAAGTGTTCCCAGATAACTCTAAGTTCGTAGAAGAAGCTTATAAAGATGCTACGTCAGAAGCACATGGCTATCTAATGATTGATTTAAAGCAAAATACAGACGATATGTGTCGTTTTAAGACTAAGATATTTCCCCTCAATAGCAATTGTGTAGTTTATGTATCGAAAAAGGGTTATAAATATAATACGTATCGTGATAAAATTACAGTTAACAGTAGATAATGTCTGAAGAAGCAGTGACACGAGATCGAGAGTTAGTTTTACAAGTACTAACACCTAAATATCGCAAAGCTCTATTAAAAGAATGTACTGATGACAAAATAAATCGTATCTGTGAAAGTATTTTAGATACTTTGGATGAAATCCCCATAAAGGAAGTCCGGGAATCAAAATTTAGCTTCTTAAATCTACATTGTTTCTTTTCAACAAACATTGCTTAGTATTTGCTTCTAATATTAACAACATTGTAAAAATATTATCAGTCGTTTACAATGGTTGGTAGAGTGACGACGCATCTAGACTTATTAAAAGCATTACATACACTCAAACCTAAGTATTGTACAGCTTTATTGAAGGTTTGTAAGGATGAAGAAATAAATTGTTTATGTGAATGCATTTATAATATTTTAAATGGTAAAATTCCTCTGAAGAATCAAGATAAATCCAAGTTGAATAAATACAAAACTATATTGAGAAAATTGGTGTCTAAAGGTAAAAGTAACTCTCGAAAACGAATTATTATACAGAAAGGTGGAGCATTCCTACCCATTATTTTAGGTTCCGTTCTCAGTGGATTACTAAGTTCGTTTCTAAATAAGTAAAAATTACAATGGAACATACAAAGAAAATGATACTTGTGGAACCCCACATCCTAGAAAGGATTAGAGACAGTAACCATGTTCATGAAAAGCCCTTATCCCGTCTTGATGAGGAAATGAGTAAAATCTTACACAGTAAAATTGATGATCGTGAGAAGTGGACACAGTACTCGCAAATTTTACAAAGATATTTACATTTTGCTAATAAAGAACGTCATCCCATTAAATTACCAATAGTTACAGATGACTCTATGTATGATGTTTTTAAGACTATTAAAAAGGAAGAAAGTGATGTTAAAACAATAGTTCCAGAATTGCCAAGAATAGAGGAAGACGTAGCAGCGGAAAAACATATCTCATCACGTTACACTCCAAATTATTTATTTAAGTATATACCAAAAACATATAAAAAGAAGGGCGAGTTGTTATTGGAAGGTATATTGGATCATGAAAATATTATTAAATGGGATACCAATGGTCATGTTGTAATCAATGACGAAGTTATTGATAACAGTAATATTGTGGATTTAGTGAACGATGCCCTAAGACCATTACGACGCCCAAAACCATTAGGCTGGGAGAAGTTTGCTTCAGCTTTAAGGGATATAAAAATACCGTTATCTTGTATAGGTAACCCAGAAACGCTTGAATATATTAATAATATTCATTCATCTGATTTAGAGAAAGACGATCCAGCTCAAATTAAAACGCCAAAGCAAAAACCTGGTGGCTTGTTTCACAAAAGAAAACTTGACTGGGAGAAATGGACTCCCATATAGATAATATAAATAAAATTTATTATGATGTCTCTCATCCAGCTGGATACAGTAGCATTGAAAAATTGACGAAAGCTATGCAAGGGAAAATGAATGAAAAGGATGTAAAGAAGTGGTTACAATCCCAAGAAACTTATACTTTACATAAACCTGTCAATAGGCGATTTCCTAGAAATAAATATATTTTATCTAATTTTAATGAACTCTGGCAAGCAGATTTAAGTGACATGCGAACATACAATCAATATAATGATGGATTTAATTATATTCTCTGCGTTATTGATGTGTTTAGTAAGTATGCATTTGCGAGACCTATGAAAAAGAAAAATTCTAAAACTGTAAAGATATGTTTTGAAAGCATATTTATTGAAGCGAAAGCTACTCCTAGACATATACAATCTGATAAAGGTACAGAATTTGTTTCAAGAGATGTAAACCAGTACTTCAAAAAGAAAAATATTAATTACTATACAACTAACAATCCGGACATAAAGGCCAGTATTGTGGAAAGATTTCAAAGAACCCTAAAAATGAAAATGTGGCGATATTTCACACATAATAATACGTATAGGTATGTTGATATTTTACAAGATTTATTATATTCTTATAATCACAGTGTCCATTCAAGTATAAAAATGTGTCCAAGTGATGTGAATTCCAGTAATATAATGACAGTATGGTCTAATTTATATGATAGGTACAACTTAAACACTTCAGACCGATTACCATTTAAAGTAGGTGATTATGTTAGAATAACGAAATATAAACACATTTTCCAGAAAGGTTATGAAACAAATTGGTCCGATGAAATATTTGTAATAGAATCCATTGTAAAAAGACTTCCTTGGTTGGTTTACAAATTAAAAGATCTACAAAATGAATCAATAATTGGTACATTTTATGGAAGGGAATTACAAAAAGTAATCTATGACCCCACTATTACCTACAAAATAGATAAAATAATACGCACTCGCTATTCTGGCAACAGAAAGGAAGTGCTAGTCAAATGGAAAGGATATCCTAATAAATTTAATAGTTGGATATCCGCATTAAACTTAGAAACAATATGACGGAAGATAGTTTTTATCTTACTTTGCCAAGCAATAGTTCAACTGCATATTTCCCCCAAAATACAACCGCCAACTTTGTAACAAAGTTACCTAAAACTGTTCAATTGGAAGGAGAATGGGTTGTAGGATTAGCTGAATTTCATTATCCCTGTGCTATATTTAACGTCCAAGAAAATGAGAATATTCTTTTCGTCAAGAAGAAAGTAATAGTCGAAGGAGATGACGAATCATTAATATCAGTGGAATATAAATCCCAAATTCCTTCATTTCCTTATGATAACATCAACAATTTTCTAAAAGTATTTAATGAAAATAGCCTCCTACAAAATCAAGTGGCATTCCAAATTGATAACGACTCGAAACTTATCACTGTTACGAACTTAACTCGCAGTGTATCATCGTTGATTTTGTCACCTACATTAAATCTTCAACTCGGTTTCGAGCCATATACAAATTTAATTGCGGATCCATACGCTAAATACCCAGCGAACTTACAATTAGGATTACCATCACAGCTATTTATTTACTCTGATATTATTCATCCTCAAATAGTTGGAGATGTAATGACCTCATTATTTAGAATCATACCGCTAGATCCATCAAAATACAACTATGGTGCTTATAAAATGCACGTATTATCTCCAATTCATTATCTTCCAGTAATGCGCAGAGAATTTGACATAATCGAAATAGATATAAGAACAAGCATTGGTAATAGAGTTCCATTCCAGTTTGGAACTGCATGTGTTAAACTACATTTTAAACGAATAAAATGAATTATAAGCGTGATAATATCGTTTGTCCTTATCATCATTATTATTCTAATCAAGCTGGATCAGGTGTAGGTATCATATACAGAGGTGTACCGCATCAACGTGGTCACGGCATTGGAAGTTTTTTGGGCGGACTATTTAGATCTGTATTTCCACTCATAGCAAGTGGTGCCAAGACAGTCGGGAAAGAGGCATTAAGCGCAGGAGTAGGTTTATTATCAGATATGGTCAGGGCACAACCAATGGGGGAATCAATTAAGTCTCGACTCAAAGAAGCAAGTGCTAATTTAAAACGAAAAGCGGATAACAAAATTGATTCGCTTATGTCTGGCTCAGGGTATAAAATCAAGAGACTTCGAAAGAAACCTACCATTTCATTGAAACCATCTAAGCGAAGAGGAGTTGACAGGAAGAAAAAAAGTAATATAAAAGATATATTTTCAAATTAACTATGTCGTTTCTTCATAATAATTCTTGTGAGTGTGTTAAATCAGAGTTAGATCTTTTTGCTATACCATCAACACAGACAAGTATTGAGAGTGGGCAATGGATTCATTGTACACCGATATCATCGCTAAGTGATGAAGGACCAATTGAATTTGTTATGCCAGGAAGTGGAGATGACTACATTGATTTGTCACACACCCTCCTTCATGTTAAAGCTAAAATTATAAACCTAGATTCTACCACTCCTCCCCCTGATGAGAAGACAGCACCTGTTAATAATTGGTTGCATTCACTTTTCAACCAATTAGATGTTTATCTAAATCAAAAACTTGTATCACCTCCTAATAACACATATGCTTATCGGGCTTATATTGAGACTCTACTTAATTATGGACCAGCGGCAAAACAATCACACTTGACTTGTGGTATGTGGTACGAAGATACAGCTTCAAAGATGGATTCATGTGATGACAACAACAAGGGCTTTCACAAAAGACATCAACGGGTAAAAGACGGCAAATCAGTTGAAATGATTGGACATTTGCACGGTGATCTATTTAATCAAGAAAAGTTCTTAATAAATGGGGTAGAAATACGTGTTAAATTAGTACGTAACAAAGACACTTTTAATTTAATGTCATCATCAGTGAATTCAAAATATAAAGTTCAAATTGATAGCGCTACTCTTATATTGCGAAAGGCAAGAATAAATCCATCCGTTTTACTCGCTCATCAAAAAGTTTTAACCACTACAACTGCAAAATATCCAATTACTCGCGCTGAAGTTAAAGTTTTAACTATTCCATCAGGAGTCCGTGGAAAAACAATTGACAATGTATTTCTTGGTCAGGTGCCGAAAAGATGTATTATCGGATTTGTTGATAATGTTGCTTTTAATGGTACTTTCAATACCAATCCATTTAACTTCGATAATCATGATATAAATGTATTTAGCTTGTATGTAGATGGGCAACAAATTCCTTCTAAAACCCTAATGCCATCATACCGTAGCGGTGTGTTTACGAGTAGTTACCATACGTTATATACTGGAACAGGTATTCACTTTTTGAATGAAGGCAATTCCATATCGATTGAGGACTATGCAAATGGATACTGCTTAATGGCATTTGATTTAACTCCTGATCTATCTGCTAACTCAAGTTCCCACTGGAATTTGATAAAACATGGGTGTGTTAGAATAGAAGTCCAATTTGAATCAGCTCTTGCAAAAACTCTTAACTGCATTGTGTACGCAGAGTTTGACAATGTTATAGAAATTAATAAAAATAGAGATGTGAGTGTAGATTATAATAGTTAAGTATTCAGCATTTTTGTATCTATTATAGTATATAAGATTTCCATATAATATTTTTCATCATTATCCGTTAAACTACCTTAATGTATGTATTTAAGAAAGTATTTCAATAATGGATACACACGAAATTAGACTATTTATGAAAAAGATAAATCACAGTCTAGAATTTAACGTGTTCCCTGCTAACAGAATACCAATGTACATAGAAGCACCCACTTACTTTATTTCTAACTTGGATCCTGATACAAAATCGGGATCACATTGGGTAGCCATTCATATCAATGCTAATGGTATCGGTGAATATTTTGATTCATATGGTAGAAAGCCTACCGGCCACCATAAATCGTTTTTGAAAAGAAATACTCGGAAATGGTTTTACAATAATAAAATTCTTCAAAGTCACTTAACTTCTGTTTGTGGTGAATACTGTTTAGTGTATCTGTACTTTAAGTTTATGAATATGAGCATGTCAGAGTTTTTAAGAGATTTTTGCGATATTCCTTTGTATAACGATATATTCATAAATAAAATATTTAAAACCATTTTTTGAAATAAATTTATTTTACCAATTATCTGTTTTTTATTTACATTATCCTATTTTGATATAGAAGAGTGAAGATAATGAAACATCAGAATTACAGTTTTACTTTATTTATTTTCTAATTAAACATTATAATACAATATTGTAGCTAACTAATCTATCTGCGGGGTTGGACTATAGACACCCGGTGATAATGAAAACAATTTTTCAGACGCCCACGACGTTTCATAAACTTCTTCTTCCTGTTCCAATGACATGAGTGGGTTCGCTGGCCGCTGCAGAAATGTTAGTATAGGGGGAGGTGAGGGTCTTGAATACCCACCATAATCGTAATTGGCCCACTGGCGGAGATTATTTAGGTTTTCTTCATGGAATTCATAGAGTTGTCGGTCGATTTCGTCTTGTTCGGCTTCGAGACACAGTCGTACCAGTTGGTCATCGTATTGAGTTTCGAAGTGTGCCATCCTTCTGCCTGCGTTAGACAAATGTATCTCTCGGTGGCATGTGGCTTATATGAGGTGTATCTTATAGACAGGTATAAAACGGTGGGGAACGAAAAATTTATTGCTGTTTTTCAGTAGAGTCTGCGTCGCGACAGTTAATGTGCTAAGAAGAAACCCATAAATTATAACGTTGCTCTATTGGGAGTCGCAAGAAACGGGCTATTCCAGGAATTATTTCTTATCCGCTGTTATGTAGTACTTTGTGCAGTCGGTCTTCGTTGCCACCTGTTTTGTTATATTGTAAATTAAATCTCTTACATTTCGGTAATGCTTGTCGTCTTCTGAGGCGTAATATTTAACACGAACATCTGCATATTTCCAGTAATCAATTGGTTGAACATCTTTCAACTTTTTCATCTCATACACTTCTATTTTAATGAGATGACTCGCTGAGGATCCGTCATCATTATTCGATGAAATGTATGAAGTTCCTTCTCCGTTAGCTTGGGCAATATTGGAAGACTGTAGTCGGACCCTCTTTTTCTTGGGCTTCTCAAAGAAACAATCAATGTTTCTCTTAGCAATGTTTTGCTTGACCTTCAAGGCAGGAGGATCTTGAGTTTCATCATCGTCGCTTAGATCGGCAGTAGGAAAGTAATAGTTCTTAAAGGTGTAATCACTGTCAGGAATCGACGTCTGAAACGAGCAGAAAACGAAGGTTAGGTCAAGCAATTGCATCGAAACAGATCGTCCAGGTAAAGTAGACAACACATAAACAATGTAGTTACAGACAAAAACTTACCGACATGACAGAAAGCGTAGTTTAACACTTTTCACTATGAAATGTACGACTGTGTCTCGAGGCGAGGCGGGCGATCGAATTTGGACTGTGGTGCTGTACAAGCCGTCTCGCTTTAAATACCCTATCCAGGTAGAGTGGTGATACCACATACGTAGTAGCTATTAAGAATTAACCCTACATATTTATTATTGAATCGAATTAAAAAATTAAGAAAAAATACTGCGTATGCCGCAGATGGCGATCTAAAGAATAACTAACATAAATAAATTTGACAGTGGGTGATCGTTATCATTTCATCTAAAGGCGTACACATTCCAACGTGACGAGCAAAAAAGTCTCACCTGTTTCCAAATCTTACTAGGAAAAAATGGTATACTATAATGAAATAACTTAAATTACGAAGTTTCTATTCACCGTAAAAGGTGCATGTTTTTTGTCGACTACTGCCATAAATATAAATTGATCATAAATTAGAAAACTAAATAAAAGAATAATGGAAAGGCAGTTTCATTGCTGACAATAAATTTAATTTTTTTCCATATTAAAAACATACACCTGCTGTAATCGCTATGCTTACCATGAACAAGTTCAGACTTGTATCAGTTGTAGGTACACAAAAGCGCCAAAAGCCGAGGAGTTATCGTCCACTTGATTTATGTGTGAACCTATTATTAGGTTAGATAAGGACAATTTTTTACTAGCCATTATAATTAGCAAACAAAGTTAACTGGCAAATCCGTCAATAACGACCCAATTAAAGCCGCCAATGAGACCGTGAAAGGGGGAACACACCGTGGTGACCTTTTTTTAGGGGGAGGGCCCGGGGCTGGTCCAGAACTCTCGAATACGTACTACTACCTGGCAAATCCGTCAATAACGACCCAATTAAAGCCGCCAATGAGACCGTGAAAGGGGGAACACACCGTGGTGACCTTTTTTTAGGGGGAGGGCCCGGGGCTGGTCCAGAACTCTCGAATACGTACTACTAGTAAACTTGTGCAAGTATAGTCTTTAATCTGTAGGTAATTCCGACCGCCGCCGTGGCTCAATGTAAAGATTGGGTTTCGAATCGGAGGTCGCGGGTTGATCCTCAGCGGGGTACATCTGTGGTACTGGGTTTGGTTGGTGGTATTAAATGTCCGCCTGGCTAGCTACCACCGTCTTATAAGACTGCCGCCAAAACAGTAATGTTATAGCATTGTTGTGATCCGGTTGTCAGAGAGAAGATAGCCAATCCTCCAAATAAGATGGGGTTTCTGGGTCAGTACGCTTCCACTTTCGGCCTCATCATCACTTAACATCAGGTGTGGTTGAGGTAAAGTGACAACCCGTTGTGCATAAAAAAACTTATAATCTTTTATATCTAAGTAATTGATTTTTATTTTATCGAGAGTAGTCAAATTGGTTGTTTGGAAATGATCGTTTTTAGTGATAAGGCCACCAAAATGTGTTCTATTTTCAGAATTTATTGTAATTTATTTTGTGCTATAAATAGTATTTTATTGTAAACTATACAGTTTCCATTCAAAGTTATTATACAGGGTGGAAACGATACGTGATCTCACTCTATAATTCCTGAACTATACAAGATATTATAAAACTTTTTGCTAATATTGAAAGTGGGTCATTTGTCATTTCCACCCCGTATAGGTACAAGTCAAAGTCAAAAATATTTTAGTCAATGTAGGATACAAAAAATTTGAAAGTCAACGTGTTAGTTTTTAAAACTACATCGCAGCACAAGGTTAGGCGGAAGAATCGACAAGAAACTCCGTAACAACACATCTTTTAAATAGGTAGGTACTCCTGCGTCGTGTCTATTTGGAAACATTTTCAGCAGTTTTCTATTTGATTTCTCCATTCCACTCTGCATCGTGATCATAAAAGGGTAATTACGTTTGAAATTTTAATGTGGTTATTTGAAAGGGTGGAAACAGTAAATGACTTACTTTCAATATCAGCAAAAAGTTTTACAACATCTTGTATAGTTCAGGAATTATAGAGTGAGATCACTTATTGTTACCATTCTATATATGTTTAGGACGTTATATCTGTGATTACGGTAAATTAGAAGTGCTTTTATTTAGAATTATCTAAGCAATCCCTCCAATAAAACCGATGGACCAATCAAATATTGACTATACAACGAATATCAGTGGATTTATCCATAAACAATTTTCTATATTTGCTCTATTCTTCGGAATTTCTAATATAGCAGTGAAGTTAAGAAACATATTTCGATTTTACATTCGTTGGCGGCACGTCATAATAAATATCGGAGACGCTGTGGAAATTCAACGCCGGCTCCCACGCGTCACACCACCGTTCCAGTCAACACTTGTAACGGACTGGAAAATTTCAAGCTTCTAGCCTTCTCTACCCATTGTAAGCATCGTGACTGGTTTGTCAAATTTATTTCCAAGAGTACTACTTATATTTTGATTCCAAATATAATAATGTTGGCATTATACACGTTTGCCGTGAACAGTTTCTAAATAGGTAACTACTGAAAATGTGTCATCTCAGCCCGTAAACATCCCACTGCAGGAATATAGGCCTTCCCTCGTATAATGAGGGAACACGGGCCATAGTCCACCACGCTAGCCCAATGCGAGTTGGGGACTTCATACGAGTATAAGTAATTAAATTAAATTTAAAAAGTCATTGGTACAGTCTACAACACAATTATGGTAGCAGGCCTATATTTATAATTATATTTTTATTTTTAAGATTTTATTTATATTTATATTTAGGATATTATATGTAGGAGAAAGTCTAAAGGGAAATTAGGTTAAAATAGAACCAACCCGTCTCTTCCATTGGGAGTCGTTAAAGGCGACTAAGGGACTTTTCATCAAAAAACATCTATAGTTTTGCACGTTTCCCTGCACCCTCAGTCACGTGTGCATTTCTGTATATTTCATAAGGTGAACCGTGGAACAACAGTTTCAATCATTAAACTTTTAATTTTCGGAACACCCAAACACTATTGTTTGGAATATCTCTGACCACCCCATTTGGGATCGATGTCGAGTGTTATGTATGTACCTATATTTAGTAATTTCGTTAATATAATCAATTTAGCAATCTGATCTGAATGACGTCATTCAGACATAACGTTATGTACTTATAATGTATGTTATTTAAGTTGAACTGAAATTCATCTATTAAATATATCCTATCAAGATGTATAGAAAAATATAACAAAATCCAACCCTCCAAACAATATCATCAAAGTTAAGCGTGCTACCTTAATTGTGTTGCTGACTGTACATGGCCTGCCTGGGAATCGAACCCGGACCTCCCAATTTGAGAGACTACATCTGAACCGCTGAACCACCGACACTCTGCCTGAAAATGTATAGGTGCCATGTAGATAATGAATATATTGAAGTTAATTTGGCTCGTAAGATTATTATTATTATCTATTATTATATTGTTATAGACGAGCAGCATTACTGCTGGTATGTCTATGTCACAGTGTTGGAAGATTTCACATGGTTCATTATGTTGTTATTCAGTCAATATTTAAGTCGTCACTAGTTTAAAAAAAAAATATCCAATCTATTCTTGAACGAATTCACTGATTGGGCGGAATATCAGATTAAAATATTTTTATTTCATCATCATCCCCCGGCCGGCACAGCCTCCTCTCACTGGAAGAGGGTATGTGCCACAATCCACCACGCGGGGCGGTGGGGTTGTGCTGACACAACTAGTCTGAACTAGTGGCCACCTGACAGTCGGTGTTTTAACGTGTAGGCGGACGCCGACACCGATCGGTGTCCAAAATACTTTTATACCTTCAACACTCGCGAACACCGATCGGTGTCGGCGGTACACCCGACTTTCAACTCTCAATTGTAATGATTATAGAGTTCCAATTCCTTTGGACTGTGTTTGAACTTGTTCTGTATTAAATTCCGCATCCAATAATGTGCGCCATGTCATGTTAGCTGTGATATTTAGTCTGTATTTGCGAAAATATTTTTTTTCTCTGTGGGTGGGAGTATAGGCATAGAATTCCAACTACTGTTTTTTATTAGAACAGGCTTAGGAACCTGGCCATAGAGCTTCCAATTCTCATAACAATTTATTGAATTACCCGTTTTTTTAAGAAAAACATGAAATAAATATTACAACTCGTAACATTTTTCTGATTTTTTGTATTATAGCAGTAGTAGTGTTCATTCATTATATCCATAGATAATATATTCCCGTAGCTATAGCTTTTCACAGATTACAAATACACCCAGTAGAAGAGTATCTATAAACGTTTTTAACACCGCAGGTATTTTCGAAAATTTGACAGGCGCGCCGAGATACTTGACCCGCGGAATTATAAAAAGGAAAGAGAGGACACAGAGGTTAAGCCGCCCCTTTAGGCCACCAACTTGGCTTAACGACCCCCTTCAATTGAAAACAACCGGGACCGACTATTCACCGTGCCCTCCGAAGCACGGAAACGTTCGTATTAAAATGCCACGTAACCCATCGAAGGAGTGATCTCGCCAGACATTGCTTAATTTCGCTAATCAAAAACGAATATTTTTTTAGTCTTTTTATTTTTATTTACTTAAATAGGGGATATAAGTATATACAATAGTTTGAAACAGTATGCAAGATAATAAATAAAAAGAAAAAGATGGCAACCTGACAGTCTTGATCGTGTTTAAAAACAGATATTTGACTTAACTATTTATACAGGGTGTACTTAATCCCAGGCGATTACTCATATCGAAAGTACGTTACCTAATGACTAAAATTACATTAATCATTTTTTTAAATAGGACGAGAAATATCCATAATTTTGACATTAAACACTCCCATATATTGATATGACATTAGTAGAACTGTTTTAGGTTCCTTATTTTAAAAGGTTATTTTATAAGCTTACTGATATTTACGGAAACAGTTATTGAGGTAACAAAGGAATAAAACTATGTTTTAATTGAGTAAAATCAAAAAAATGTTTAAAATAAGGAAATTAGAACCTTTTTACTATGTCATATTAAATGTGTGGGACTGCTTAATGTCAAAATTTTGGATATTTCTCGTTTATTTTAAAAATGTTATTGGTGTCATTTTACTCATTAGGTAACGTGCTTTCGATATCAGTTTATTTTTGATATCTATTATAGTTACGGAATAATCGCCGGGGCACACTTAACGGTTACACCCTGTATACCTAACTACTAAGAACCCTATTACATTGCAAATGAATGGATTCCAGTAACATTAAGTATGTGTAACTACTAATATCCTATTGTTACTATAATATATTGTCTTTTCTTAAATAACTACCTAATAGCTTCACGGAATAAGGATCTCGTAGACATTCCTTTAAATAAATTTAAAACTGCTATTAATCGAAAAATATGTGCAAAAAGCTATTATAAAATTCTGACTAAATTTAGATGATAATTAATAGGACGAACGGACATATACCGCTCGGCGACATTCAGTCTAATTATATATTTTTTTCTTTGCTTCGTCTAATCATACCTAACTATTAGGTTTCTTGCTCGTTCTTCTCTGGGGTCCTCTGGGCCTTTTGAATTGGCGGTAATTGGATGTCATGGCACGGTTTCAAAGGTTATTTTTATATTTTACAAAATAATTCTTTTTTGATTTATTTTGACTGTAGCAACCTACTTTTACTTTATACCAGCAAGCGCAGCGTAGGTATCCTCAGATCCCTTTCCTATAGGCAAGAAATCCTGTGGGCAATGATGGTCAGTTTCTAATTTCATGTGCGTTACTTTACTAAGTTCCGTTCAGAAAGACCAGATTCTCATTTAAAATTTTCACTCAAATCAATTCAACCAAATAGTTATATGTCAGCTGATTTTATTTGAACTTCGAACTAAAAGATGCCTATTTCACCACTTAATTGAAACTACCTACTTTTATAATTAGTCGCAGCGACCCACTGAACTGCGCAGTATTTAACTGCCTTCAAGACTCAGATTCAGCCATAATACTTATTACTAACGACCTCATCTTTCGTTTCGCTTGTGCAACATATAATATTTTTTATATTAATAATTGGTTTTGAATTATTTATTTTTTATTTATTTTATTGGGCATACAGAACAAGTTACAGTATAACAAGGCCGAATAGGTATACATAGAACTTATAAAACTAGACTATAACTCTGGGTATGTATGCACAGAATGAAATATTAATATCATGCTAGCAGTGTAACAATCAATCTAACAAACATTCAATTATCGGTGATGAAGTAAGAAAGAAGCTGTTCTTAAATTAAATAAAAAAAAATTAAAGCTGTCCTTGATTGACACCCATTCATTGTAAAGAATTCTACAAGTTTATGGTAAATTGTTAAAAATAGTACCTATTCGGTGATAGAGTCTTATGAAAAGAACTCCAAGATAAAATTTGGCTTGATTCTTCAATGGCGAGAGAGATTTTAATATCTACATAATTTAACGAAGTCATGTATAGTTTACTTTTATGTGCAATTGCCTGAGATGGTAATAACAGTTCATGTTTGCAGACCTTTCAGAAGTGATAAAGATTCGGTACAATTTCTATTAGACAAACCAGGGAGGGGAATGTTATGCAAGTGGTTGTTTTAGTCGAATGGACAATGTCCAAATACCCTCCAGCGTTCGTGCGATTATTCAAAACGGATGCGATAACGCGAATTAGGGATTGCGGATGTAGGACTATAGTTATGTACCTATATCCACAAGTTCAAAAGTTACTGGCCCGAAAACTCATTGTCACATTATGTAAGCCTAAGGGTAAACAGCATTTTAATTTCGCAAACCAGTCAATACTCATTTTTGCGCCTAAGTAATTAATCTATGTTATTCATATTTTCTTTGTTATCACCCCTTGAGATAATTCTTTTTTCTTTCTCTTCCTTTATTTGTTTTCACAAATGTTCTATCACACATTATGTAGGGTTGACAATCTAAAATCTTTACCAATCATCTAGTTCCAAACTAAGCAAAGCCTGTACTATGGACATTAAAATAACAGATTGACGACCTGTTTGGTGTAGTGGTTAGAAACTCTGCTGCTGTACCAAATGGTCGCGGGTTCGAATCCCGCTAGAGGCATATGCTTGTATGATGAATACAAACATGTGTTCCCGAGTTATGGATGTTTTTCATTTATATATGTATTTATTAAAAAAAATGTATTTGTGTACTTTATCAATCATCTATAATACAAGCCTAGTTGCTTAGTGTGGAACTAGATGGTGCTGTGTGTATGTGCAAAGATATTTATTTATTTATTTAAACATACTTAAATATTTATATAAACATCGATGACTCGAGAATAAATGTTTGTATTCATCACACAAATATTTACCACTCGTGGGATTTGAACCCGCAACCGTTGGTTTCGGTGACAGGGTTACTCCACTATACACCAATCGGTCGTCATTTTATCGATTTAAAACATATTTATAATACTTACACTATACCCACGAGTATAACAGAACAGAATAAAAACATCCTTTGGAAAAGAAAACCTGGGACCTAAACATTGGCATCGCTGTCCCGTCGGATGGCGATGCTGAGCCTTTGAGCGAAATAGGTACCGGCCCTGCGGTCGCCGAACGCGAGAGTAATTAAGTCTTGTGGAAATATTTTTAAATTAAGCTTTCACGTTAGCGGTGAGCCCATGGTCTCAAAGGGACACGTATTTGCGGCGTTAGAACATTTGTGTGCATTCAGTTGCATTCCTAGCTTTATGGATCCTAGTCTGAATGTGCGGGATGGTGCGAAAGTGTCAGCATAAGTGTCCTACCAGAGTGCGTCCCGAGTTTCACGGTACCGGAGCAACGTCATCCTATCGCTTGCCATCGTCTTTGATTATAATGTACAATTATATACTAAACTGTGTAAAGTTTTTTTTTATTCACGTGTTTGTACTTGACCTCAATCACACCTGATGTTAAGTGAAGATGAGGTCGAAGGTGGAAGCGTACTGACCCGGAAACCCCAACACACATTTGGGGGACTGGCTATCTTATCTCTGACAACCGGAACACAACAATGCTATTAAGATTGCTTGGAGGCAGATTTAGATAAGATGGTGGAAGCTAGCCAGGCGGACATTTTTTAAATGCCCTACCACCTTTAAATTTTTTTGAAGTATAGTGTCTTTAGCTATTCACAAGAGCAGGGATGTGGTCTATACACCTTGGCCTCCAGAAGTAAGCACAACGTGACACGAAGCTTAGTCGAGTGTCGTGACTATGCTTTCTGAAGGCAGAGTTTCGAACCAGGAGCCTAGATTCTTTTTGGGAAACCGCAAAAATCCAGTGTCGTCAGCACACTGAATAATGAACGGCCTACACCGCAGCCATTTCCCAGAGGCGTTGCCTACATGGCTTTATACTCACCTTGGATCAGTATAGTCCTAAAACAGTGACGACCTCCTCTAAATTTGTCACACGAACATCACTATAGGTATCATGGGTATACCTACTTAAAGTTTTGCTGATGAGGATGAGCGATCTACGAGTATAAACACATAACAAGAAGGTCAAAAGCACAAGGCTTCTTGACCGTTGTATTTTAGGGGAAGGCTGAATTTCCAAAATATGAACGGTAATAAATACTTGAATTTGGGAATGAATAGACAAACACGTGTTTATCGCTATATATATTTTTAACTGAACACTGTATACTGTTATATAACAGAGATAAGTTATTATTTCAAATTACCATTATAACTACTATTATTAATATTACTAGTCACTGTCCGCCGAATGCAGCTTCGAAGTTTCAAGGGCTGCGGAATGCAGCCGAGAGGAAAACACTGCTTCAATGTCAGATTCCATTCCAAAGTGGTTCTCAGATAATCCTAAAATACGGGACCTCCAGAAGGTAGCATTTAGAGACCCATTCCCTGAAACCACTTACTGCTGATAGTTAACACCCTGTTTGCGACATTTGTTACTTATTAAAAAAAATAATAGTTTATTTATACCAGTTGAGTTCTTTACCGTAAGGAAAAAATTAGGGCATCTTAGTTAAGTAAAATAGAAGGTATGAAGTTTTTTTCAAAATTGTTTATTTATTTTTAGCTAAGAGTATGTAGGAAAATTCCAGTCATATGAGGTCAAAAACACCACAAGAGATCATTGACCGTTCATCTATATTGTAAATAATATACAAGGTTGTCAAAAGAGCCCTGAGTGGCTTCACGAAAAGGATGGTACGTCTGAATTTTTCGCTCGACTTGGTGGAGACACTGCCGTGCCCCCAGATATAATGGTCAACTGATTCAATCGAGTAATAATTCGTAAACTGAATTAAATAATATGCAGGCTTAATTTATATCACCAGTAGACCATGTGCTTTCAGGGAATTACACTAATTGGATTTTACCCTGTATAGGCGATAATCTGAAAATCATTAATTACGCAATTACTTTTTTTCCGTTTGTCTGGATGCCCACTTTACCAGTATGTGCTCTCTGGTACTCTGGTATTGGACAGTGGCGTACATTAGCGTTAGGGGTGCGATTTCTGGGCCTTCCTTTCGCGAAGGTGACTCTCTGATTTTCGTATGCACATACAAAATCGAACCATTTTAAAACTCTCCGCTTGATGGTTCTGAAAAGTTAGAAAGTTTAAAATATGATGGTAAGAGATATTTATGGAGTAATGTTATGGTACACCCATTCATCTCCAAAAGTCACCGCCAGTTCTTGAATAGTTTGTGAGATGGAAAGTAGAGACATCTTTAGACAGATTTAGGAGGATTTGGACAATGGCGCCATTTTCCACAGTTCCTGTTACGAAATTAGAGATGTTCTGAGAGTGCTTCTGCCCCTGAGCAGAAGTCATTACTTTTAAAGGCCAGTGCTAGGTCATCATCATCAGCATAGGTGAACTTTCCGACCTGCCCCAGTAGCATGAAAACGTGTGTCGCATGCGATGAAGGCGTGAGAGTGGGATAGTTGTATATTTCGTCCAAGCGAATGAGCAGTGCAAATATTAGGTCCTTACCTATGCAATTGGCGTTTTGTATGAAGAATTTCATTAAGACAGTTTTCTCCAGACAAGCATTTTTGATTTTTTTTTGGGAACGGCAAATCCAAATTTAGCTAAACTTTGTGTTTATTATCGGATAACATTAAGTTAAGTACAGGCAGCGTTAATTTTTAAAAGTAACCGCTTTATAAAAGTTTTTAAATATTTTTTTATATTGTGATTTAGCCCAGAAATTAAAAAATATTTCATGTGAAACCTTGAAATAATATTCCATTTTCCAAATAAAAAACAAATTTGGATATAGCTTTGAAAATCGCAAGAATTGTTACATATGATTAACGAAGAAAAAAAACTCCAATTTCATAGGTAAAGACCCAATATTATCTCGCGCGACATCGCCTGTCATGCTACTATTGCTGTTGCCTGGCATGTCGCTCGCGTAAACATTGAATAGAAGTGAGCCAGCCCAGACCCCTGGGGTGACCCGTTCTTTACCACCTTGAAGTTGCTCACCACCAATAATCATATTTTTATGGCGATCATTCAATTTCTTGATCTAAATTACAGTCAAATAAATAGATATTGCTTTATTCAGTTATTTTCAATCACTTCTTTAGGTTTTATTTTCAAGTTAAATTCAGTTCATCACTAGACTTATATTCAGTGTCATATATTTATAAATCTGTACATACTAGAAGGTATGTACACGAAAATTCTAAGGGTTGGGATTCCACAAGTGCAAAAGTTTTTTTTTATTTTTTAATCTTTATTTAAAGAACTTGGTCACTTTTGTGACTATGTCGCTCTATACGTACCCTTGCGGTAGGCAAAGGTTGAAATTAAGACAACATGGAATTTATCTTAATTTAAATTCAAAAGTTACTGGCCCGAAAACTCATTGTAACATTATGTAAGCCTAAGGGTAAACGGCATTTTAATTTCGCAAACCAGTCAATACTCATTTTTGCGTCTAAGTAATTAATCTATGTTATTCATATTTTCTTTGTTATCACCCCTTGAGATAATTCTTTTTTCTTTCTCTTCCATTATTTGTTTTCACAAATGTTCTATCACACATTATGTAGGGTTGACAATCTAAATATCTTTACCTATCATCTTGTTCCAAACTAAGCAAAGCCTGTACTATGGATATTAAAATAACAGATTGACGACCTGTTTGGTATAGTGGTTAGAAACTGACTACTATACCAAACGGTCGCTGGTTCGAATCCCGCTAGGGGCATATGTTTGTATGATGAATACGGACATGTGTAACCGAGTTATGGATGTTTTCATTTATAATATGTATTTATGTAGTATATCTGGTATCCACAATACATGCCTATAGTTGCTTAAAGTGAATTAGATGGCATTGTGTGCATGCCCAAGGATATTTATAATTATTTATTTACTTTTACCTTTCTCATGGGTTTCTAAAGTTTCTCTGTCGTAGTGAACGGGCTCATTCAGCAAACGCTGCCAACTTTAGACCAATTATATTAAAATATGAGCTACAGCAGAGCACGTATTAAATTACTCGGCAGTAAACAGTAGCCGAGATAGCTACGATCATGAATGATCAACGGACTAATGCACAACGCGCTCGATCGACGCGTAGTGTAAAGCCCACTTACACCCCAGTTATCAGGGTGCGTCAGGCACGCCGCAGACGGCCATCGTCCATATCCACTCATTATTTATTGACATACGCTTTACACTTAATTTGACGGCAGATACGTCGACGGGTCTATCAAGATAAATTATTTAATCTTTGTAAATAATATTTTATCAGCCACGGGATTTCGGTAGTCGCTCTTGGTGATAGAGTTCAATAGTAATTGACAGGGTTGATATTCTCTATTGCGAACAATGGTGTATTGAAGTATATATTTCTGTTTTTGACTGACTGACGACCTGTTTGGTGTAGTGGTTAGCAACTCTGGCCACTATACCAAAAGGTTGCGGGTTCGAATCCCGCTGGGGGCATATGTTTGTGTGATGAATACGGACATGTGTACCCGAGTTATGGATGTTTTCATTTATAATAAGTATTTATTTACAAAAAAAATGTATTTATGTAGTATATCAACCATCTGGTATCCACAACACAAGCCTATAGTTGCTTAGTGTGGAACTAGATGGCGCTGTGTGTATGTCTAAGGATATTTTATTTAATTATATTCCCTGATTAGTTAACTTTTGTCTATATAGGTATTTTGACATGAAAAAGTAGATAAAGGAATGACTTTCATAACTCTTACCACGGATAGATTTTAACTTTTAGGAATATTTTAACACCACAATCAATAGCACACACTTGTGCGTGACATTCTTATTAGGGTTCCGTAGTTATTAAGGAAACCTTATAGGTAGTTTCCCTCTGTCTGGTATCATTCCGAGGCTTAGCTCAGAAGCTCGTAGCACTAGGAAGCTTTAATTTGGCATGGGTGGACGTATTGATCACACCGACAAAGTGGTAAAATAAAATCTTAAAATTGTCTTTTTAGGGAACCTGCCCTACACGTAGAGAGAGAAGTGAGGATGAATTATCTTTTAGTTTTGTAACCCATCGTCTGGGGTGTGGATAGGTCGTTCCAAAATATTAGAGGTTAACTTTAACAGTTTATCGATTTTAGGGTTCCGTTTAAAAAATATTAAGCTTTTAAGTGCAAATTTTTTTTAGAATATAGCGTGTGTGTCCCCTAAAAGCTAAACGGTTAGTTTTGGATACGTGAAAAAATTCATGGCAGCAGTATAATAATGAAGTTAAAAGGAAAACTATTACAGGTAAGTAGGTTTTACAATTAGTATAGTCGATAAACTTATAAAATGGACTTTCCCTTGAAACTTATTTGTTAAAAAACAAAAAGGGGCTTCTATCATTCCGCATATTGTGAGGGCCAGTACGGAACCCTACACTGTGCGTGGCCCGATACCCAATTGACCGGTTTTAATGAATAAAAGGGCAAACAACAAAAATATGATTGGAAATACTTAATATAAAAATGAGAGTACTGTAGGAAGTTACATTATTAAAGTTTGTATATTACCGTGTGAGGTCTGGAACAGGGGTAAATAAAGAAAAATAGCTCTTCTATGGAGTATCTGTGGTTTCTTGGTAATGGTTTAGACCCCGTAACTTCTGCACAATAGAGTTTTCACATTATAATCCATTTTCACTGTACAAAGCGATATTGTCGTTGTCAAAGTTCAGAATAAATTATCGTAGAAAATTTAACGGTAACGGAAAGTAATAGTCGTCCTAATGTATAGTTAGTTCAATTGAAGGCAGTTGTTAAGCCAAGTTGGTGGCCTAAGGGGCGGCTTAAAAATAATGACTATCAGATGGCCACTAGTTTGACACAAATCCACCATTCAGCACAGTTATGGGCCATAATCAGACCCATCTGATTATGGCCCATAACCTCTCCGAGTAAGAGGAGGCTGTTTGGAGTACAGTAGGGATATGTAAACTAACATTCTATGGAACTTGAAATTGTCTCTTGAAGTTGATATACAAAATCTTCCTGTCTATAAATTTAAAGATTATAAAAAGATTATAAAGACTATAAAAAAGAAACTTATTAACAAAGCATATTATAAAATATCAGACTATTTAGATGATAATCATCCCTGGACATAATTAGATCGTTCGCATGCCAGGCTATTTCACAATTAATAATGAAATATAAAAACCTTTTTGTAATATAAAAACCTTTATGTAAAATCAAAGCCTGATTTTAAAAGAACAACCCTTCGAGTTTCTTGCTTGTTCTTCTCAGGGGAAAATTGCATTTTGAACAATGTAATAATATAAATGTAAAAATTACTATGTAAAATTGACTATTAAGTGTACTCTGTGTACCTACAAAATAAAGCATTTTTGACTTTGACTCTCTGAATGATGAATTTACTAGTGATGGGCAAGACTCTTACTTACTGCTTTACTTATGTCAAACCATATCGAATAATAAAATACCGAAAATAAAAAAAACAAGTAGGTAGCGTCTTCTGTTTACATAGCAAGTTCTATAGAATGACACTTTAAGGTTGTGTTGATGAATATAGTTTGTAGGAATTAATATTAATGTCGTGAAAAAATGTGAGTAGCCGGAATAATCATCTGCTTAATTGTACGTGATGCTACCATCATAAAATGACATCATGATAAATCGAATTCTATGTAATTGAAATAATATGCTCCCCCGCATGCTCGTTTGCCGCCCTCTCATATAAAAAAAAAAAAAAAATATCCTATAAACATTTCCAATAAAAAGAAATAAAATAGTATAAAAGGTTTATTTTCGAAATAGAAAGAAAAGTTTTTTATTCTTTAAGAGAAATAAAAATTAAAAGGCACGTGAAGTCCCCAACCAGCATTGGGCAAGCGTGGTGGACTACTGCCCATACTCCCTCACATACGAGGGAAGGCCTATATCCCTGCAGTGGGATGTTTACGGGCTGATGATGACGATGATGATGAAAGTTACAACTCTTGGGTTCTGTGAGGATTCGGCTGAACGGGTCACTTGCAGCAATAGCATTTTACCAGTATCGTTTTCCAAACAGGCAACATCCTGAAAATGGTCGTATGTTCACAAAAGTGCAATTATGAGTAGCTTAGTAATTAGTTAGCGATGCTTAGCGATTATGAGATATTTCTTCTATCTGAACTCGACCTTCGATCAGATCGGGCGTGAAATGGTGGGTTCATGTGAATGACATTCTGCGATGTTTTATCATATTTTTGTATTTGCTCAATCATTCATCTTCATAAATTTAGTTCCAGATGTGGTAGTATACAGCATAGGTTCATTGATATAATCCCAAACGTCGCAATTTGTCAGCAGTATCTGTAATACAAATCTCCACGCAGAGTATTTTAGGCTGATCCCAGAAATTAGTAAGTGGGAAGTTCCCCAGCAGCTGCTGGACACCATGGCCACGAAGGTACGATGTGCCAGGAGTAAGTTGATGGTGTACTCGAAATATATCACATCTTTTTCAGTTTTACTCACAAGCCAATTCTATTAAGGATTAGGTCAAGCACAGTGTAGGGTCCCGTATTTGCCCGTCACAATATGCGGAGTGTGAAGAGGGCTTTTCGTTGTTTGATAAATAATTTTCAACGGAAAGCACACTTTATAAGTAAAACTTGTAAAGCCTACTTAGCTGTGATAGTTTTCCTTTTAACTTCGTTAAGGCTGAATTTTAAAAATTTTAGCTTGGAATCGAACCCCTTCATTTTGAAAAAAGAAAAAAACACATACTGCATTATTACACCATTCGATAGTATCGCTTATAATAACGAAGGAATTCTGGGAAGTAACGATATACGGCAAACTTAAGTTAAACTTAATATAAACTTAACTTAATTTTGATTTTCCAATAATCGAATGAGGCAGGTTTAGTTTTCATCAAAATCGGGCCCGAGACTCCTTTTTAGCTATTCTTTAGTTTCGGTTAGTAGTGAATTTTTTCACGTATCTAAAACCACCCTCTTTGCTGACTCTAACAAAAATTTGCACTTTAAAACTTAATCGATAAACTGTTCATGATCAGTTGTAATATTTTTGAACGACCTATCCAACGATATCCCACACGATGGGGTAGAAAAATAAAAATAATTTATCCCCACTTTACGAAAAATGGAGGTACCCTAAAAAAAATTTCATGATTTTACATTACCACATTGTCGGCCTGATCAATATGTAAGCATGCCAAGTTACAGCTTTATAATACTAAGAGCCTCTGAGCAAAGCCGCGGACAGACAGACATACGGACATGGGGAAACTACAAAAATGTTGCTTGTATTTTACAATTCCGTTTATTATTTAGATATTACAGGTCTTAAGTGGATAGGGGAAATATGTAGTTCTATACTTATAATAAAAAATATTTATAAACATGCTCGATGGTTCATGAGGGATGTCTGTCTTGCAAGTAATTTATTATACTAAGAAATCTATGCAATATCTACTACGGATTTACTTCCAAGAAGTGTAGAAGACAGTATTATTATTCTATAGAATAGAACAACTTTTAAAATAACCTACATTACGTATACTAACTTGATGTTTATAACAACAATTTATTGCTATTAGATCGGACGATTGCGACTGAACCGGAATAGAAGGTACAAAGTGTGAGTTCTACCGTGCCATTCTGATGCCTTTATGAATGAGAATTTATTAATTATGAGGCCTATTAGACTTGTGCCGTATTTGTTTTCTGCTATTATTAGCTATTACTATGAGCATCATGGAAATTTTACTAAAGATTTGAATTAAACAAAAACTATTATAATACGTGTACTAAAATAATAAATGTTAGGAATGCCATTTCGCAAATTGTCTGGGTTAATATGAACTGTATCAACTCACCTTTAGTAGTTAAATTCATCCGTCCCTCTTCAACGTTTGCAATCAATCAGTCCCGATTTACGCTGGTTTCGGCTTATTAACTCCGGTATGCTTGCTAATTATCCTGTGAATTTGTGGAGTGCTATAAATTATAGGCAGTGGATGTTATGTAGTTTGCTCAGTAAATGAGTGGGCACTAGACAGAATGCCAGGTGTACGTTACATCGAATACCAGGCGGACAGGGTTGGGGAGAGCTCTTAAGAGCTTAAGGAGAACATACTCGTGTGAGTTTACACTCACACGAGTATGAAATTAGTGTATCAATGTGTATGTACATAGCAATAGCAGTGTTCGTTCTAGTTGCGTCAGTAATTCTGTATGCCTACATGATATTATATAGCTAAGTTGTGTGTGTTCTAGTACTGGTGTAAATGTTGTGTTTCCCTTTAATGACAAAACTTTTGAGCTTCGATGTGACTGTCAACTTGTGTCTTATACATTTACTCCTTGTTATTTAATTAGTTTGTTTGATTGTATTATACATATATAGCTCTACACTTACAGACTTCATTTTATATGTTACTTAGCCACCTACGGGATGGCTGAAATCTGGAATAGATATGTTTAGATTCAATTTCTCTTTTTAGAATCATTTTTATGTCCAGTTATTATTTTATTTTGTAAAAATAAATTGATTTTTAAATTAGGAAGCAAATTTTGATTTTAAAATTGATCAACATTATCAATCGTAAACCTTATATCGTACAATAATTTGTGAACAAATTAGAAGTATAAAAGGGAAAAAAGAATAAGTCATACAACCTAATTAATTTTTTAATTAAGCAATTACTGTAGGTAAGTATTTTGTTAAATATTATATGACCAGTGTAAAACTGAACCACGCACTTCCTCACTTACTAGAAGTTTCAACTAGTTCCATGTTTCTGCATAGTTTTGAATGAATTGTGTAGTTTGTGTGCACTTGTATACGTATGGTTTTGTTAGGCTAACTAATTCTGTTAGATAGAGAAATACCACTTGGTTCATTATGCAGTCAACTATTATTTGTTTCGTACGTTTGCCTTGAAGTTCCAGCAACTGGTTTACCTGAAACAAAGAAAGATTTTTAAGAAAAATATTCACATCATCAGCCCGTAAACATCCTACTGCAGGGATATACAACTTCCCTTATATTGAGGGAGTATGGGCCATAATGGGACTTGAGAAAAAAAGAGCAAAATATTGCATAGGTGATTATTATCAGATACCTATAAGTTGTAAATTAATATTTTTCATTATTTCCTCCTAATACATTTAAGGAGATTTTTTTATGCACTTGACCTCAATCACAGTTGATGTTAAGTGAAGATGATGCCGAAAGTGGAAGCGTATTGACCCGGAAACCCCATCTCATTTGGGGAACTGGCTATCTTATCTCTGACAACCGGAACACAAAAATGCTATTACGGTTTTGGCTGCAGATTTAGATAAGATGGTGGTAGCTAGCCAGGCGGACATTTAAAATGCCCTACCACAAACCAAACAGAGTAATAAACATGTACCCCGCTAGGGATCGAACCCGCGCCCTCCGAATCGTAAACCCAATGTTGTTTACATTGAGCCACGGCGGTGGTTAAAGAATTTTTTATATTAAAAATAGTCTCAAGGAACAGGAATCAGTTATCTGTTTACATGGCAACTTTACGTTAGTAAATCATTCAAGGGGCAATGTATCTATATACTTTTGCAATAAAGTTCCTGCTGATATCCAAAACTTGACCATTGACAAATATAAAACTACTAACTCCGCCGGCGGCTTCGCCAGCTTGGAATAACTTTATCGCGGATATGTTTAATTTGTTTATCCCGCGGGAACCACTCACTTTAGCGGGATATAAGATATCCTATGTTTTAATTCAGGGTATGTTCTGCTTATATCACAAATTTCATCCAAATCCGATTAATCGTTTCGCCGTGATTGAGCAACGAGCAAATAAACAAACATCCAAACTTTCGCGTTTATAATATTAATTAGATTATTCAACTCTCTACCTCTGAAGTGCATCATCAGATCTTACATGTTCATGATTTGCTACTTAGCTACCACCATTTTATCTACTATAGGTAAGTTAGCCGTCCATGCGGGAGCATTGTAAAAGAGTTATGTCGTTACTAAATAAGTTGAGGTTTCGATTGATTAAACACACCGTCCCAGTTCCTAGCGAAGTCTTAAGGAAGGACCCTCTTAAAGTAAAAACAGCGGTTAGATCATGTCGGGTCATATTTAGACTAGAGTTCTGTAGCTGTTGTTAAAATACGGTGCTATAAAGCCAAGTAAGAAATGATCGCCTGAGCGTAAATAGTTATGTTTGCGGTTTTCCCCGAATAGTGCTTTCGGTTCAAATAAGCATTACTCGGTTGACTCACGTAAACATTTCACTCTAAAATAATAAGACGTGTTATTATTAAAGTAATTGAAATCTATTTGAGTAAATTTGCAAATTAACCATTCCTTTACCAGGTATATGTAACTGACCTATCCATGGTGTTTTTAGAATAGGCAGGATTTTGGTCAAGTTCCTCGGAGTCCTGTCAGATCCGGGCACCTGGCTGTATCCGCTCTGCTATCCTATAACTACGCCATTCACCTTCGACCTTATATCTGGTTGAGGTCAAACGCTTTGATGTCCGTTGTATCTGCATAAACGTCCACTGCTTTATGCATTTATGCAGTGCGGCCTTAGCTATCTTCCTATTCTTTTCTATAATGACTAGCATTTTGCCTGCATTCTCTGCATTTGAACCGCCTCCGTGGCTCAATGTAAATAACATAGGGTTTACGAATCGTAGGTCGCGGATTCGATCCCCAGTGGGGCACATATTTAGTACTCGGTTTGGTTGGTGGTAGGGCATTTTAAATGTCCACCTGGCTAGCTACCACCATCTTATTTAAGTCTGCCGCCAAAACAGCAATGTTAATAGCATTGTTGTGTTTCGGTTGTCAGAGATAAGATTGCCAGTCTCCAAAATAAGATGGGGTTTCCGGGTCAGTACGATTTCACTTTCGGCCTCATCTTCACTTAGCATCATGTGTGATTGATGTCAAGTGCAAAACAGTTGAGCATAAAAAATAGTCATAGTCATATCATATATTGCTCAGGTGGTCAATATAGGATGTTAAAAACACAATTTAAATTGAACGCACACGATCACATTAAATTGACGGCACTGCAATGTCTTCGGTATCTTTTATTACTTATTACATAATTACATAAATCTCGATTATAACCAAAATTATTATTAGTCATATAAAATAACATTAAAAGTGCAATAAAATAAAATTAAACATTCAAATATCTCAATAAATTCTGCGCTCGTGTATTTCGTGCGGGTCCTACAAATTACTACTGAGTACACTTATTGTATTGTGCGTACCCCTCGTACTTAACATGAGTCAAACATAACTAAAATAAGTTTAAGTTACCTACCAATATGTCATATGGCATATTGTTGTGGGGAAACGCTGCTGACATACATATGATTTTTGTTCTGCAGAAGCGTGCTATTCGTGCCATTTATAAATTAGGACCTAGAGAGTCTCTTAGAGATAAGTTTAAGGAAATTAATATCTTAACAATGGCATCTCAATACATTTATGAGAATTTGTTATATGCAAAAAAAAATATAACCTTATTCGCTAAAAATAGTGATAGGCACAATGTTAATACAAGGAATAAGAACCAGTTATCTATTTATGTTAGCCGACTTCACAAAGTTAGTAAATCCTTCAAAGGGCAATGTATACGCTTTTATAATAAGGTTCCAGTAGACATTCAAAATATGCCTTTAAATAAATTTAAAGCAATCATAAAACAGAAATTATTAACAAAAGGCTATTATAACATCACTGACTATTTGAATGATAAGCAAGCATGGACATAGCTGTCTATTCATATAATTATCAAATCGCAACCTATAATCTGTTTAAAAGAGCAACCCTAGAGTTTCTTGCTCGTTCTTCTCTGGGGAGTCAGCTTTGTGAATGAGCAGTAAATTTAAACTATAATGTAATATTAATATTAATAGTGACGTTTTCAAGTGATAATTTTATCCTATGAAATAAAAATATTTTGATTTTGATTTTGATTTTGATTTTGATTTTACCACCTGTGTTCGTATGTATGTACTATGAAGGTTAAAATTTTTATCTTCATGTTATGTACATACAGAGAGAAATAGATACATGTGATTTTTTGATTTAAAAAGATTCAGGTAGGTAAGTACCTGTTTAAGTAAGTAGGTAAGTACTATTGTAAGTCAATTAAGTCGAGCTGTAGTGAGTAAAAAATAGGAGATTTCAAATGTCAAATCAACAAAAACTTGACTTTTATGTGTACTCGTGCGCAATAAATTATA
This sequence comes from Oegoconia quadripuncta, assembly GCA_949316235.1. Taxonomy (NCBI): domain Eukaryota; kingdom Metazoa; phylum Arthropoda; class Insecta; order Lepidoptera; family Autostichidae; genus Oegoconia; species Oegoconia quadripuncta. The sequence continues at coordinate 10,112,647 of OX438754.1, read as the reverse complement.
AATAAATAAATAAAAAATAAGATTGTTAACTTTTTATTAATACATAAAATATCCTTGGACATACCTACACACAGCGCCATTTAGTTCCACACTGAGCAACTAGGCTTGTATTGTGGATACCAAATGGTTGATATAACTAGGTACTCAAATAATTTTTTTTATAAATAAATACATATATGAATGAAAAATTTCCATAACGCGGGTACACATGTTCCGTGTCCACGTAATTCATCATACAAACATATACCCCTAGCGGGATTTGAACCCGCGACCTTTCAGTATAGCAGTCGGCGTTTCTAAACTCTACACCAAACAGGTCGTCAATTTATTATTAATATTAGTAAGGTTTATTCAGAAATCAAGATTTTCGGAAGTTTCGTTTTTATAATGGACTTGATGACTCGACTCATCAATCTTATTTAAGAGGGTTTATTTTCGAGAATTTCAAAATGTTGATAAAAACGCATCTTTTTTTTATAACCGTGAAATTTGGAAAATAAACCACATCGTATTATTTATAATAAGCTTTTTGGCTTCTCGAGTGCAGATGACAGCGATTTTTTTGATGTATTCTGTATTTAAGAAGAAATCTTAATTTAACCAATTAGGGCGCCACTGGACCGTATATAAACTCTTTTAATACATGGTTAATCGCAAGTGTTAATTATAGTTTGGAAAATCTCCGCTTCCTACTTGAAATAGTCACAAGTAATTGTTAATAAAATATGCAAAGTTATAATCAAGTGTCCTGACACATGAGCAGCATTGCGTATTTTCGTGGGTTATTTTCTGAAATAACTCTTTAAGATGAGTAGTTAGTACTTTAAAAAAAAGCTGGCGGTACAGTAGACGTTTGGCAGGGCGCGAGCGCCCCTGACCCCGGCACTCCGGGCGACCGCCCGGGTAGGCCCTCCCAGTGTTGGCTCCCCCGTAAAGTCACCTAAATCGCAATTTACATACGAGTATTTAAATTATATCTCAATGTTTGCTGTTTGCCTTGTATAGGTACACACAACTGTAATTTTGTAGACTGAGACGCATTTTTCTCGTCGACTGACTGACCACTCCTTTGTTGTATACGTCACTTGGAGCCATTCTTCCCTCGTTACTTTTAACACCTTCCATTACGTATTATTACGCACGGGAACTTGTCAGGATATTGTTTCCTTTTAATTTTACGGCATAAGTAGTAAAGGTGGATACTAGACGCAATCCGAGAAGGGCGTCACAAGGGTCAACCGTCTCAATCAACCGTGCCAAAATAAACTAGGTACATACCGATTGGAAAAATCTGACTAGACGTGATCGTTTATAAAGATCTTAAACCTGGATGTTACTAAAAATAATTAAATACTCCCCTGTAAATAAAATTAGGACCAACACCTCTTTTTCATGGGTGTCCAAAAGCGCGATTAAGGAATTTGTTGACATAGCAAGCATACTCGTAGATGAACCATTCAGCGTCGGTAGCATCTTCCTAGATCTTGACAGCAATTTATGTTTACTTGAGTAGTAATGCAATCTGTAGATTCTGTGGAGAGGAGCAGGCAACTCCAGCACTTATCTACGGTAAAAGCCGTTCTATTTTTTTATACATATTCAGGGTGAATTTTTCAAGTCGACGTGGATGGCCAAATCTGAAACTCTGAGGAATAGCGAAAAGTACTCAAAGTAGTCTCGGGCCCAAATTTGATGAAAAGTAAAACTGCATCATTGGATTTTTGAAAAATCAATATTCCTGTGCCAGGAATCGAACCCGCTCATTTTGAATAAATAAACACACTGTATTATTACACCATTCGATAGTGTCGCTAATAAGGAACGAATTCTGGTAAGTAACGACATACGGCAAACTTAAGTAAACTGCTTATTTTTAACAAAATACTTAATTTTCTTACGTTACCTACCTATTAAAACTTAACTGATCAATTATTCAAACGTCTAACAAAATCTTAATTATTGCCGCCAATTCATTAATTTTGGGTTCCATTTGGTATATGGTATGGTATGGGATACGGGAAAGGGAAATGCAAAGGAATCTTAGTTTATAGAATCATACAAATATAAATACGAATCTTGATTTCGAATATTGATTTTTCAAAAATCCAATGATGCATTTTCAGTTTTCATCAAAATCAGGTACGAGAGTCTTTATAGTTTGGCCTTGCACGTCCACTTGAAAAATTCACCTATATATAGTATACATATTATATAAATGTAAACATTCATACCTCGGGCTCACATGCCCCTATTCATAATACAAACTTATGACTCTAGCCTAATTTCAACTTGCGACCTCTAAACTTGGTGGTCAGGGTCTCTACCGCAAAAATCGTCATGTTTATCCGTTACCTACATCCATACATAGTACAGAATTAATATAGTACTAAGTAATCGTACAGGCTCTGCCTAGTTTGTGGCTAAATAATTGATGTAATGTCGGAAATAATAATCATTATTATTCCTATCACTCCCTATATACCTAACACGATTTACAAAGGACTGAATTTCAGTTCATGAATTTGCAAAGAGATGCAAATAATAATAATAGCGTCATTTGTATTTGTAATCTTCCAATAAAGTTAGAAGAGGAATCATTTATTTGAGTCAGACAACGACACATGTAAATGTGAGCAGACATTGGCGCCCTCATTGGATAAATTAAGATTACTTTTCTTTTGAAAAACAAGATCAATGAAAAATATTTCTCTGACCCGCACTCGATATAAATAATACTTAAACAGCTTCACGGTCATTTTCGAGAATTTCAAATCATTGATAAAAGCGACCACTTTTTTTGAATTCTGGAAAATAACCGTTATCAAAGCTACTTATGTATGATGGCGCCCCTAGACGGAATGTTTAATTCGAGGGTTTCCTCTTAAATTGAAGTGAAAGTGACAGTAATTCCATTTGTAACCTACCTATGAACATCCATTCTTGAACACGGTTACATAGGTAATATAAGATAGGTGCAATACAATAATTGAATGCCTAGGTAACATCTCTGACAATGTGTTTATCCACATACAATGCGGTTATCACCAATGCTGTTGGTGTTATTGCAATTAAGAACCGGTACGTTTGCGCAATCGGGCTGCGTTTCAAAGGTGCTCGTAACCAAATTAGCGAAGCGGGGGTGACCACATTATCTACAGGCTGATACTGCAAAGCTTTATTTTCGCGATGTTACAAATTTACTTGATGACATGCAATACCACTTATTGAGTCTATGAAGTAATCGGGTATCTCAAGAACTCACTCACTCAATTCACGAAAAAATAAATCAGCTGCTCGATATATTCTAGCCGAGTTTTTTTCGCGATTTCAGAGTTTAGCCCATAGTCACAGTTGGTCATATTCATACAACAACTCGTTACCGTTTATCTCGACCTCTGTTTCCTTTAATACACGGTATACAACTTTATCTTACCAGAAAAATACTACAATGTTTACGACAATGTCTTGATTTATTTTTTCCTAATAATAAATATAATATAATTTATTTATTTACACCTGGATGCTGGCAGCGCAGGACCGATCGTTGTGGAGATTTTTGGGGGAGGCCTTTGTCCAGCAGTGGACGTCTTTCGACTGATATGATGAATTAGTTAAATATCCTTGGTCATACACACAGCGTCATCTAGTTCCACAATAAGCAACTAGGATACCACACTGTTGATATATTACACTAACACACAGCTTTTCACGTCCCCACACTGATGGAGCAGAGCCTTTCTCACTAGGAGAGCGTATGGGCCATAATCTATCACGCGGGCCCAGTGCGGATTGATGGACACAGCGGCCATCTGACAGTCAGTTTTTTAAACCGCCGCTTTAGGCCACAGACTAGGCTTAACGTCTCCCTTCAATAAATACATAATATGAAAACATCCATAACTCGGGTACACGTGTTCGTATTCAGCATACGAACATATGCCCCTAGCGAGAGTGGAATCTGCTACCTCTATTATAGGAGTCCGGGTTTGTCACCACTACACCAGACAGGTGGTATGATGACCACGGTAGTCAACGTCCTGTATATCATAGACGTGCAGTTTACCTACGCTCTCCACGTATTCGCTAGTTACATCAATTTGCCAACATCGACTCACTCCCCTCTATGATTTAATACTATCACCAACATTTGCATGTCAGAGGACGCATGGTCCGAGCCCACATTGACGTTACGTGAGTACGATAGATTCTGTTCCACGCGGCAATAAACCTGTATAAATTCATTGTCACCCAATTAGCATACATTTAAGGATGATTGTTAATATTCGTATGTAATTACGGATAAATTGATTTGATCTCATGTTAGTGTCTGAGGGAACGCATAACATTTATAAATTATTGAATTAGGTATATCTCCTAAATATTACAAAACAGAGATAACACATATTATCTAACTAATGTTATAAATGCGAAAGTTTGGATGTTTGTTTGTTGCTCAATCACGGCTAAACGGATGAACGGATTTGGATGAAATTTGTTGTACATATAGACAAAATATACCTTGGATTAAGACATAGGATATTTTTTATCCCGATAAAGTGAATAGTTCCCGCGGGATAAATAAATTTCCGCAATAAAGTTATTGCAAGCAGGCGAAGCCGCGGTTGGAAAGCTAGTCTTTTAGGCTCGGTGGTTTAATGTTTTAGTTTTTACCTGTGATACTTAAGAGGTCTTATACTACACGTCAATCCACACAAACTTTCAAGTCCAAATAATCGGTTTATTAGACTTAATGCACACAGAGAAAATCACCTGGGTGTACTAAGTCTACTGACCGTTAGACTTAATACACCTGTGAATCACCTAGGTGAATAAAGTCTACGTACCGTTAGACTCGATGCACCGGTAAATCACCTAGGTGTATAAAGTCTACGCCCCGTTAAACTTAATGCACCTAGATGTGCTAATGCATATCCTTGGAGTACTAGCCACTAATATTTATTATTTTTTTACAAGTTATTATAATAATAATTGTCACTATGATAATAAACTTTAAAATTTGGTTGGTGGTAGGGCATTTTAAATGTCCGCCTGGTTAGCTACCACCATCTTATCTAAATCTGCTGCCAAGCAACAATGTTAATAGCATTGTTGTGTTTCGGTTGTCACAGATAAGATAGCCAGTCCCCCAAATGTGTTGGGGTTTCCGGGTCAGTACGCTTCCACCTTCGACTTCATCTTCACTTAACATCAGGTGTGATTGAGGTCAAGTACCAATCCGTTGTGCATAAAAAAAACTTGACTAATATATCGATACTAATTACTAGGGGAGTTGCAGAAGTGGTTTTAATTGCTTTGATATAGTTTTACAGTTAGGTACAGCTTCAGGGTAATGACTTGTGGACTTGAAAAATATTGTAAGGATGTAAAGCTACGTAACTTTTTGGATCAAGTCCAAATTTAATCCGTCCGCTTCTTGACAATCGTGACTCTTTGATATTTGTAGATAAAATCTTTATCCAGCTTTGAAATTATTTGAACTATCTGGTCACAAATGTAACTTTAGGGAAACTAACGAAACAGAAAACAATATTATCGTTTACATATAATCGACACCAGTTTCATATATTGCAAATGTATAATTACTATGTTTATTCAGATTTTTTAAATTCAAATTTAAAATGGTTTATATCTACCTATGAAATTGGAGTTTTTTTCTTCGTTAATCATATGTACCAATTCCTGCGATTTTCAAAGCTATATCCAAATTTGTTTTTTATTTGGAAAATGGAATATTATTTCAAGGTTTCACATGAAACATTTTTTATTTCTGGGCTAAATCACATAATAAAAAAAATTTGAACAGAGCTCTTTTCATGTGCTTCCCATAATCATTTCTTAGATTCGCTGAAACTTTTATAAAGCGGTTACTTTTAAAAATTAACGCTGCCTATACTTAACTTAATGTTATCCGATAATACACACAAAGTTTAGCTAAATTTGAATTTACCGTTCCCAAAAAAATCAAAAATGTTTGTATGGAGAAAACAGTCTTAATGAAATTTTTCATAAGGACCTAATATTAATGTTTGTAATAGTAATGTTTAGTTACAGCATAATATAGTTATGATCGTCATTATATTGCGATTTGCCATAATTTATTATACTTTAGCTATGTATTATTTGTGATAACTTTTTTATTCGTACAACGACTTAGCACTTGACCTCCATCACACCTGAGGTTAAGTGAAACTGGAGTCTAACATAGAAACGCCCTCATCCGGATAGAGTCTGTACCTATAGAAAGATCGTGTTTAATTATTTAAAAACTATACTTTGAATTTATATGTATAGGTATGTTAACTTAGAAAATGTACAAATGAAATTAATTAATCTAACCTTATTGTTTACTTTACAATGCTGCGTTACATACGAATACATACGTACTTACGAGAATATCCAATAAAAAGTTGAATCTCTTGACATGGGCAGACGGCCAAAAACTGGAGTGATCCATACCGGAGTAGTATTTAGATTCACAGAGCATTCAAATAATAGAGAATAAGTCATAGGAGCGATAGCTAAGGCACAAAGGGTTTTTGGTATAGTCGCTTTGCCTATGGTCACACCTGGGGACCTTAAAACCCATAGTGATGCAATGCCTTTCTATACACAGCTGCATCCAATGACACAGCCTGGGACGATATAGGCAATCCACATAGTATGCAATGACAATATGTGACACTTTTTATATGTATTTTCATTTGTTCATGCTTTTGTAGCGTCTTGGCCACTAACATTTATACCGCGCCTATGGTAACTCTTTGGTCGGGCTCTCGAAATTCAAATAAATTCAGACAGACGTCATGAGCGATATTTTTTAATGTGCGATTTCCTTGGTAGAATTAAGTAATTAATTACTTCGATGTTTGGTGGTGTACCGTTCATGTGAAGAGCTGAATACATAGATATTATTAAGAAGAGTTGGTTGTGTCATTCCTCGAAGAATCCCCGCATCCACGACTCCTTCACTTTCATATATTAACATTAGGTCTTACAAAAACAGTAGTACATACATGAAACCCTGTAAGGGCACAGCATATTCTAAACTTAATCTGAAATGTAATTAATCGTATTTATTATTCTAATTATCACAACATTATAGACTTAGTAAAAATTGGCGTAACTGAGAAGATGCCTATACCCAGAAGTGCGTGGATGTGAGTTGAGCTTGATGATGAGAATGATATGAGCATGGATTGCTGCTTCCCGTTCATATATTTAATGTAAACTTTAAAGTCTGTCAAGGGACCAATGGAAAAGGCTTAAAACTTGGAGGGGTTAATAATTACATATAGCATACAGATAGGTTCAATATGGAGACCTCTACCGGTGCAAGCATTTATGCGAAAGCCTGCAAAATAAGTTAAAACATATTTGAGGCGGAGACCTAATGCAATGGCGTCGTGTCCAAGGGAGTGGTACGTGTGGTAGCCAGGTGGCACTGAAGGCTTTATCCTTGTGTAAGGTGGATCCAGTCTGATGTTGGATGGTGTTAGACGCCTCAACAAGCTGAGGGATAAAAACAGGGTCCGTGTGGTGTAGGTCCCGGGATATGATAGGCAACTAACTGACTTGTAATGACTTTGTAATTTATAAATAGTTAAACTAAATAATATAATCATTCTTAATGGTCTTTCTACTTGATATTCTGTGATCAGAACAATAGCTTCGAATCCGATCCGAATTAATAGCATCCTTTGTACAAGCATGACAGGTTCGGTCGCATTAATTGACCATTTGCTTGTAGCGAGTTACAGGTAGGAGACATAGCCTTCAGCGTGATGCGCCGGCCATCAGCCAGGATACGCCGTGTATTTGCATAACAAAGAAACATCTGTCGTATATCAGTTGGTCTGTACTTGCTTTATTGTAAAATCATTTCATAATTTATATTGATTGAGGGTACGGTGGCGCTGTGATTTAATGCCTTCAATTTATAATTCATTTAAAGATAGACAAACACCGAAATGCAAATATTTAATAATAAACTAATATTTTTTTTTAGAAAAAATTACAGGATAAACCATGGCGAAGGCATATCACACAATAATTGTTTTACACTCAGCAAAATCGTCTGTCGTCGCTTAAAAGAGTCCGAACTAAAAGGGCAACATTATAGTAACAATATCGCGCCAGTACCTACTCTATACCTACCTACTCGTTATAAAATATAGATGGACTATCATGTCGAAATGTATGAAATAAATGACTCCGACTGGACAGCACCATACGCCTACAGGTACAGCTTAAAATTTTCTGCACACATAAACTTGTGCTTGTCCCAATAACCTAACCTGACTTACCTACTGTTTTCTCGTTTTATGATTATAGAGAAACACGTATTTCTGTCGATGCATCTATCGCATAAACTGAAGAGCATTTGAACGGCGTCCAAATACCACAGGGACTGGCTGCTTACGTCACTCACTCACCCAGCAAAGTTCATGTAACGGTTGTCCACTTTACACTTGTTGTATACGAGTATGTAGTTGTAGTTCCTTATATAAACACTTAGCATAATTATCTATTTATGAAAAACCAAATCAGGTTTGCAATGGCTAATTTCAAAACAAATATTTTAACCTTCTTTTAAAGCTTTATTTTAACCTTCTGCAAGCGACGCCCCTTACATTTTATTTTAATAGGTAATCCAGTAACTTCTGTACTATGAAAAAAAACTTAGGTTTTGTTACTGGCCTTAACAAGACATAACCATCATTTAGGTGTTGGTCTTTATTTCTGTAATACCGTGACGTCGGTTTAAGGTTATAGCATCAGGTTTATAGTAACGAACGTATTTGATAGGATTATGTTCAGCAGTGGACGTCCTGTGGCTGACATGATAATGATGTTTCCTGGTTCGGTCCATTACATTGGCTCGCGCCATACTGCAGCAAAAATGCTGAGTTCTTCATAGCTGCGACAGCACATACCATTTTGGTGATTTTGTTTCTTTTGTTTCTGGTACGTGAAATTTTTTTGGACATACTCGTACCTACTTTAAGAACCCCACAAACATCGTTCCGTCGATTTAAATGTCAACGACATGAAATTTAAGGAGCTTTTGAAGTTAAAAAGCGTTCGAGTATTCGGGCGGGAAATGTTAGTATAGCGTTATGGTTATACTTATTATTATAAAGCAATAGTAAATGGTCTTCGGTGTTTTGATAGTTTAATGTTAGTAATTTTAATTTTTAGGCTTCACATTCAAATTTATTCAGAGCGTAAGTATAATATGTAGCTTTACTAATTTTATTACCTATGTTGAATAGAACTTATGACAAAGTATCGCTTTTTCCTAGCTGAGTGCGTGATCTAAGATGATCTGACTAATATGATAAAATAATTAAAACGAAATTAAGCAAGAAGTTTTCATATAACGATAAACGAGGACATTATAAAGTTCTGCAAGAAGACTGAAAGTGTTGGTGGAAAGACTGAACCAAGCTCACAGTAACCAATGTTCCACAGAGGGAATAGGATGGAATAGTTCCTTCAGTGGACCGACCATCCGTCTGAAGCCTGCAGGCGTCCCACCTTTCTTTATTACACTCCACCGTTCTTTATTGCACAAGAAATACAAACAAATAATATATACAAAAACTAATATCAATGTCAAGTTTTGTTTTTGGCATAAGTGTTTTTTGTTGTTTCTACAATGCGTTATTTCCTTTTGTTGTAGAAACTGATTAAATTATTTATTTATTTCAGACAGATAAAACATTTGTAAGTACCATAAATAAGTGTATACTATTAACAAAAAGAATAAAGTGTTAAACCATTAAGAACTATTTTATGCATAAAATTTTTATATTCGCTGTTACAATGAGTGAAATCCTTTATTCGTATTTCCGACAATATACAGTGAACGGATAGCCTTCATTGTTAATTAAAAACCGCGTATCGACTTCATAATGTAAAATTGTTATTTTCACCACGTAGGGATAATATCAATCGAGTAACTATACAAATAAATTCTGGATACTTTAAATTTTTGGTTCTTTAAGGAAATTTGTAAAGTGATAAACTGGAAAATACTAGAAAAATGTCTGGCTTTCACCCAAATAGCATTAGTGGTTTGTTTTACTTACAAAACAAAAGTGATATATGTTTAGATTTTTGCCTTGTATATGACTTACTATATGTAGGTATATAGACGCATATAGACGGTTTTCACGCCATCATCAGGAAACGTAGCGCGTCGATTTTGAAGCGCGTGCGCGGCAGCTCCACACCATCCTGAGCACACTGGCGGACAGGTGGGATTCCGTGATGCTGCGGCACTGGATACGCTTGCACACATCCAAATAGTGCTGATTGTGCCGCAGCAGTCGTATGGTCCCTTCTGTTCACAGTTATTATAGATTTAAGATACTAACTTACTCCTATTTATTTTTAAGTTACTAACCAAAATATGGGTCTAATCCTGAAATAAACTATTTTTATTTTATTTATTTTATATAGGAAAGTAGGTAACAAAATTTGCAGAATATATTGCCGTACTTCTATAATATGCATTACTATATACTAGCATTTTCCGCGGCTTCCGTTCTATTGAGATATTCCTAGGATAAAAAGTAGTCTATGTCACTTTCCTGCCTTACAACTATCTCTGTACAAAACATAACGTCGATTCGTCGTTTTGTTTTGAAATAGAAAGAAGGACAAACTAACAAACACATTTTTGCATTTTATCAACCACCAGCCTATGGCTTTACTATAAAGTAGTAGTTGCCAATACCTATTCGAAAAAGTGTGTGTGAAGTGCATTGGATTGGACTTAGATTAGGTGTAAGAGACCATAATAAATAAATATAATAATAAATACTGTATGTGAAGTTGGTATTTCTTATTTAACATATCGGATTATAGTTTTACGAGCTCTCCACCAGCGACCACGTCAGCGTTGATAAAAATACTTGGCTGTAAGAGCTTGTACTGACCCTTCGCCTATCCAAAAGGCAAACTTTATAGAAAAAAAACTATTTTTATTCTTTACTACGATCACAGTCCGCAGAGTATATGTTTACGGCATTACGATAAAATGTTCTTGAAGTGAAACCATTTTTTTTATCAATATTACGTCTAAATATTAATCGGAACTCAATTAAATATATGTAAATACTCCATCAAAATCTTTTTTTATATATAATAGGGCGGCAAACGAGCAACACCAAAAGGATCACAGATGCGTTGCCGGCCTTTGAGAAAGGTGTAGGCTCGTTTCTTGAAGGTGCTAATGTCGTACTCGTTCGGGAACACCGCTGCAAGAAGTCCGTTCCACAGGGTGGTCGTACGTGGTAGGAAGTTTCTTGAGAAACGTACAGTGGTAGACTTCCACTCATCCAGGTGATGTGGATGGAATTTTAATTTTCGGCGAGAAGTGTAATCTGTTCAATAGTTTTATCGTAATGTGTTCAAAGAAACATACAAATAAACAAACAGAATTTACAAACTATTTTAACATGTACAGTTACGTATTTAATGTCACCCTACATACGGGACTTGCTAGCCCAGTAGTCTCTCGATAATGACATGAGATGCGATCTCATTCATGGTTTACTTGATCAAAGGAGACACAAAGGTTATATCTCGTGTCTCGTGTGTCAAGCGCTTTTGCCATACCTACTATTGGCACTTTTACCAACGGTAGCCTCCTGGCTACCGCACCATCAACGCTCACTGCGATCTGGCGCTGTCCGTGGTGTATTAAATTAGGGAGTCGAGCTTCACTCGACTCTCTCCCCCATAGGGTTAGCCGCTTTGGCTTTTTGCGTCACATTAGCTACACTCCCATTTGCTGGGGGGGAGGTGGGACTTTCTTTCTTTCCTACTTTTCACCCTTAAATTCTTTCTTTAATTAGTCTGGGGTCCAAGGTAGCAATAGAGTCACGTAGGGCACCGTCTACCTTCAGTAGGCGCCGTGCAGAGTACCACTATTGATCCTGGCTTACAGGAGTTACAGTGGGAGGAGACGGAGGTGGGATCTCGTGTCTCTGTGGAGAAAATAATGGTTTGCCGACAGACACCGATCAGAAACGATGGAAGACCTCGGCACTATGATCAAAGACCTCAATCGAATACAGGAGTTCGAAACACGCGATTCCGATGCACGTTAGTGCGACTGATCGCGACCAACCAAATCTCGATGCACGGAATCGCGACAAACCTAATCTCGATGCACGGAATCTCGACAAATGTTACCGTGACTCACAAAATATCGACAAATGTTGTCGCGACTCCAACATATCGATAAATGTTATTGTGGCTCACAGTTCTCGACAAATGTTGTGATGTTAAAGGCATTTAAACAACACCTACAGCTACAGTGCGAAATTGAAATCATTTATCATAGGGGTGAATTAATAGAAATCAACAAAGAAATGTTAACGAAACAAATTATTTATAATGCGATCTTGCATTCCCTTGGTTTTCTCTTGTGGTGTCAGTTTTTTTGAAATCCAACATCTTGGGACCTCAAGAGCAGGGTGAATAGGCATTTACTGAGTTCGCGTGCTTTACCTTCGACGACATCGTCACTTTCCAGTGAATCATAAAAAAATGGAAGTTACTACTTGTAAGGTTTCGAAGTGGCCTCTAATTATGTGTCCTTAAATCTTCCTTTTACTTACTCTGACTAATAGCACGTGTTGAATTTTTAATGTGTGATAATTTGTTGAAGAGCCTTACAAAAGAAGAAATAGAATAAAAATGTTGTTTATTACCTATGTAGCCCTAGTAATTATGTACTAGACGTCTTTCTTTGTGAGACTAGTGAACGTATCGGTTTTAGTGCATTTTGTAGATATAAATATAGGGTGAAATTTAATTCCTGTAATTCCTGTTTACTGGTGACCATAACCGAATTCAGCCGAAAACTGTTGGCTTCCATACTAAAGGTATTAGAATAGTTTATTTTGTATGGGTATGGTATCGAAAATTTTTTGATCGAATTCGACAACGGTTCCTTGGGGAAAGTTGTTCGTAATCAAGAGTAACTAGTTAATGGGAATTACACGAATTCAAATTGACCATGTATTGTTTACATGACAGTGTACTATCTACCTCTAGGTTATAATCTAGCAATTGATTTTCTTTAACACTTCATATAGTTTCTTCATAGTATATTTATTTAATGTTGCCATTAATTGGAGTGGCACAGTCGACGTCAAACTTGGCTTGAAAAGATTTGAATTATTTATTTGAGCTGATGCCATTTATATTCAGTTTTTTGCAATTACTTTCATAAAACAACAGTTTTTGTATGTATGTACCGTTGTGTTTCATCTGAGTTTGCATTTTTAAAACATGTTAAAAAATGGTATATTTCTGTATTATTTGGTTGTCAAATTACAATGCGTGTATTTGGTAACAATGGAGCAAATTGAGTGGACGCACTCCGCGTGAAACAATGGCTACAATCATGGACGTATTTGTCATAAAAACGGATTTCAAAACAACATCTACCTATAACTAAAAATCCAATCAGATGTTAGGAAACTTAATTCCGGTTTGGGTTAGTTACCTTGTCATATTACGTATTTAACATTTATTTATTTTATTTATTTATTTAGACTCGCCAACAGAGTACACACATTACAACACATTAAAATCATATAAACTAAAATTATCTTGTATGAACTCCAATTACAGACGAGTAAAATACTGCTTTTTGGCGCTGACGCTTTACGATAATCATGGAATATTTTTTTAAGAATTTGTAACGTCACCCGAGAAATAGTTCAATTCGAGCGATTTAAAAATAGGTTCTTGAGGCGTAAATTATCGATATATAATATACTACATATTTATAAACAGGTAGGTAGGCATATGAGCTGGCCTCCGGATCATATTGTTAGAAAGTAAAATCACGTAATTCGCTAGTTCTTGTTTTTGTGGTCGGGATTTTGCTGTTACTGTTATTATAAGCTTATTTTTAGACGAAATTGATTTTTTAATATATTAGAAAATTATATTATCTACCTACTCATGTTTGGCCTTTTAAGATTGCCTCTACACGTAAGTAAATATGTATCACATCGTTATCAGCAGCCTATGGAAGTTTACTGCTGGACATATCCTATGAAGCGATTTGAGTCGCTTTACATAGAAGATTTTTGATACCTATTTGCAATAATCCTGAGATGGTGGTTATCAGATGTTTCCACTAGGTAGTTTATTGTCAATTAATTGATAATGGAGTTAAGGAAGAAGTTAATTGTAGCAATAATAATTTGTACGTACAAGGTACCTATTCTACGTACTGAATGAATACTAAATATGATCGCTGAAATTCATAGAAAAAAAATCATTTGTATCTGGACTCTATATACCACCTCTCAAAATAAGAAGTACCTGGTATTAGCACAAATGGTTTATCACACATATTTATCTATTACGTATGCAATGCTTCGTAACCCTATGGTTGCGTGGAAGATATTGCTTTTATATATAAGGTCATCAAATTGTATTGTTCCGAGTTGTTTTTTCCTTGTAATATTGTTTACTTATGTTGTGCGATAAAGTGTATTTTGTTTGTTAATAGTATATACATTTGTGAGAGTAGATATGCCATGCTACCACTTTGTTTGCCTTAAAATTATCCCTTTGTTCATGATATCTCTTACTGTGCTTAGTACTTTCCCATTCATCACTAGTACACCATCATCTGAGTATGTTTGCATGTATATTCGCATATCGTTTACAGTTGTTACTAGAGAATCTATGAGTAAGCACCACATTAGTGGGGATAGACAGCCCCCTTGTGGGAAGCCCCGGTTTGCTTCTATTGTTAGTGATTATTTTCCAGCTGCGCTGTGACAGTTCGCTTCTTTAGCATTGTGAGGATCCAGTTGACCACTCCCACTGGTATGACGTCTCTTTTAAGTGACGTCTCAATGCCTCGAATGTGGCATGCTAGTGCATATTCTTTGCCTTCCATATATGCATGTTGCTTGCTATGTAGAGGTATGTCACTATCACTAATTATATTTCTTATGTGTCTGTCAATTATCTTTTCGAGTGTCTTAAGCACGATGGATGATAAGCTGACACATGTGAAGGACTTTGCCTCACGGTACGTACCTTTACCTGGTGTCGGTATATATATAGCATTGACCTTCCTTCAGCCTGTATATATCCGCGTGCTATGCTACTTCTGTATGCCTCCGTCAGTGCCCCTTTATGTGTTTGATGGCTTTCTATAACATCATGGGAAATATAAAATCTGATCCCTCAGCCTTGTAAGGAGCAAACTCCATGATGGCCCATTCCACTTGATCTTCAGTAATGATTTTCTTAGCATCGTGCCAATATTCAATCATTTGATGTTCTACATCTTGTTCTACCACTTTACATCCAGGAAAATGGGTCTCCATCATTACTTTTAATATTTCCCTGGGGTTGGTAAACATCTAATTCCCTGCCTTTAAACTTCCCAAGTGACAGCATTTGTCTTTGGGTAAAATTTCGTCAATCGAGTCGCCTCTGAGTGACCTGTTATCTCCTCACAGTATGTGCGCCAGCTATTTCTTGCCCTTACTCTTTTTAACTTGCTAAATTCACTTCTTATCTTCCTATTATTATTCCACTCGTAATCGCTGTCTTTTTTAAGGGCCTCACGCATCGCCCTTCGGGTTCTTTTCCTGAGCTTATATAACTCTTTATTCCACCAAGGTTGACCTTTCCCTACCTGAATCTCCCTAAGCGGACAGGTAGAGTGAAAAGTCGTTATGAATTTTGTTTCTATATCATCTGTCATCCCTCCAGTTCTACCCTATACCGGCAGTTATAATTGCCGATTGACCATCCTTCTATACATCTAACAAAAACGTCCCAGTCGTTTTCCTAGAATTTCTTATTTTTACACGCTCATACGCGTACTTGCCTTCTATTTGAAAAGAGATCCGTTTATGATCAGATAAGGTATCCTCCTCATCAACCCTCTAATTTCTTATCAGTCTGTTCACCTCCTGGACGCATATGTGATGTCTAGGACCTCTCTTCTTGTTATAAACGTAGGCTCATCTCCTATGTTTAGTAGTTCCAGTTGTTGGTCATTATGAATTCTAAGTATAAAACTCACCTTTCTCATTAGTATCCGTGCTTCCCCATACCTCGTGGTGTGAGTTTGCATCGCATCCAATAAGGAAGGGGATTTTCTTCTCCTTATATTTTGATACTAGTTCCTCAAACTCTTTCGATGGTAGCTTAAAGTTGACCTCACTCAGAGTATAGCTCGAGACCAGTGCCATTCTCAAATTTTGTTGAGTTCTATCGCCACCGTGTTTCTGTGACATAGTAGCAAAAAAACCCGATGCTAAGGCTCTTGGAGTAATGCTATGTCAATTCCCCTTTTTGTTATAGTCTCGCACAAGGCAGCCATAGCATCTCTGCAGTGATGCAGATTTAATTGACAGATACTTATTGGTTTTTGTGTTTTTGTTGTGTGAGTGTTGTTCGTATGTGTGTTCACTGTGATTTATGTATATGTGTGGTACTTCCTGTCACAAGCTCTTAAGTCGAGCAACCCGGAGCCTGCCCCTGTTCTTTTTGTGCTGATGTACTTTCTTTCAGCAACTCCGTGCCCAGCTGCGTAGTCTTGGTAGCTCCACAGCTGCACTCACAGTTGCATCCAGAAGTGGTTAGCCCGCCTAAAACCCCTTTCTTGTTCGCCCCCGATCTGGCCGCCAGGGCGTATTGTTTGGTTCGTTGCCTTCACCTGAGTAGCCTGGAAGTTCAACCAAATGCATTGATCCGTCCAGGACTCTGTTAGCGTTTGAGGGATTGACACCACCAGCCGCGTTCCTAGAGGAAGCGCCTCTCTGGTGATCACAGTCCACTCATCCAGCTCAAGTTCGGTCTTGCACCGGTTTTGCCCCTTAATTAGTTTAAGGGGATCACTCGGGAGATCTTCTTCCCGCCCAGGCAGCCAGATCAGAAGCTTGCCCCTGTTAGCTCTCTTGGCTATAATAGAGACTCCTTCGTGGTCCACGAAGCCGCAGCCCTGAAGCCAGTCACTCGACACCTCGCTCATTAATTAGGGTTAGTTGCTTTTCTAATTGATGCTAGTGCAGACTCTGTAAAAGCTTTAGACAAATCACAGTAGGGACATATTTTTTTTAAATCGCTCTACTGTAAAGTTGTAAAAACGCAGATACACCTAGTCGTGATTCGACCGGCGAAATGATTATAGCATCCAGGTATAATTCGATCGACAAGATAGTGTTTAAAGCTGAATATCCTCGAAACGGCTTAACCGATTTCCATCAAACATGGCTAAGAATGTACCATCGGGTTAAAAAAATGTAAAATGTAGAGAACCCTCAAAAGACTATGATATCATCCAATTACACCAGAAAACGGTATTAAAAGTTAAATATCTTCGAAACGGCTTAAACGATGTTCATAAATATGGCCTCGTTCAGTCTTTCATATAAAATAAATCACACCCAAATCGTATCACGCGTTACCGAGACTGGACACACACACAAATACAACGTCGTCAAACACATAGCACCCCTCGTTTTTAGTCGGGAGTTAAAAATCACCGCTTTAAAGCTTAATATATTGTAAATGAGACCCTACATCCAAAAAGTGGTGAGGACAAACGCCAATATTTACTAAACCCTACTTTATATGAATGTACCATGAGGAATGAGTAAGCATCGAAATTTTTCGCGTGTGATATATTTAATGTAAATATTTACAATTCTTGATAATTTCATCCACAAATTATGTTTCTCTGACACTATTACCTGCTGACAGTAATATAAATTCCTTTCAACAAATTCTAAACACAAAAAAGTATTTGATTCAACTTATCCACACTGCTACAAGATGGAATCACTAAAACAGTGCATGGAGGATATTGCTGCTCAGTTCCACTCCAGGATGGATAAGTTTCAAGAAGAACTCCACAAGGCCACCCCGACTACCACTGTCACCACTTCTTCATTGGCCGCTGACTTCGCTGGATTTAAAGCGTTCATGGTAGAGGCACTCGGCAGTCTTCAGAAGCAAGTAGAATTGCTTACACAGGAGGGTGTGAAGAGAGAGTTAAGGAGTCGGCGGAAGATTATTTTAATACATGGTGTCCCTGAAGCCAAAGATGAAAACGCCTTAGAACAGGTATTAAAGCTTGCTACTAACCATCTCGGGTTGACTCAATTGGCTGAAACCAACATCAGCCGTAGCCATCGAATGGGGCGCTCCGGTGGTGAGAAGCCAAGACCGATTATGGTTAAGTTTCAAGATTCCTTGATACGCGACAAATTTTGGTTCAACAAAACCAAGCTGAAGGGCAGCGGTGTGACTCTTTCAGAGTTCTTAATCAAGGCACGTCATGACATCTTTATGGCGGCAAGACGGCGCTTTGGCGTATCCAAGTGTTGGACTCGGGACGGGAATGTGTTTGTGCTTGGCCCAGATGACAAGCGGCATCAAGTGAACACCGTAGCTGAGTTGAGTGGATTGCTGGAATCTGCGCCGGTCACCGCTAGTGCTACCGTTGTTCCCTCTAAGCTGCAGGAGAAACCGAGGAAGCGTGTAGTTGCCAAAAAGTAGCCACAGTACCTGCTGTTATGTAGTGTTCTGCATAGGCATAAATAGGTATGCAAACACCTTGTTGTAATACTTTTAGGACCGAGGTAGCTAGTACCATCTCTTATCATCATGATTTCACTGTTTTGATTTGCTTGTTTACATTTTTTTTTTATAAATTTTAGTTAAGTTATTTTGTTTGTTTGACATTGACAACACACGAGAGAACGGAACGCTATGTTTTGTCGTTCTCTTGTAAGGCGAAGGAATCTTGCCTATGCAGCCTAGTTAGTTAAATTATTTCTGTAAAATTATTGCTGTTAGCAAGTAGAAACGTGATTTATTTTGTATATTTATTTTACACCCTATATTTATATATACATATTTTTTTATTTATTTATTTTGTTTTTTATTTTTTTTTTATATTACATATATATTTTATAAATTATAATATTCTATATTTTGTTACATTTATCATAGGTACTTTTGATGTTCTAATATGAGTGATAACGAGAGTGATGATGCCCAAACTGACCACTTTCTTTCCTTTTCTTCCGATTCCGAAAAATCGAGCAACACTGATAGTTTTCACAGTATTCCTCCTTCTTTGAAAGAGAATCTTGATACTGTATTCGCCGATGAACCTAAGAATTTTAACGTTGTCCATATAAACGCTCAGAGCATTCCGGCTCATTATGCCGATCTGCTAACATCACTAGACAACAAACGTATTCATGCAATACTCGTCTCTGAGTCTTTCCTTCATCCGTGTCTTCCATCTACGTGTTATTCTCTCCCAGGGTTTCAACTCATCCGCAATGACCGCACCAACACCGCACACGGTGGTGTTGCAATTTACCTGCGAAATCAAATACCCTTTACGATTGTTAGCAGATCTGCACAACCTCCACCTCCCAATACGCCGGAACATCTTTTCCTGGACATTTCACTGGCCCATAGCAAAATTCTTCTCGGCGTTTATTACAGTCCTTCCCTGAAAATACAATATTTTCCCTCGTTGGAAAAACTTCTGGAGGATTTAACCCCTGCGTATGATCACACCATTATTATGGGTGATTTTAATACATGTTTAATTAAAAACGACTTTCGTTCAAGGCAACTGAGGAATTTGGTTAATGCTAGTAATCTTCACATTTTACCCCTTAATGCGACGCACTTTTTTCCAAACTGCTTACCATCTCTTTTAGATCTCATCTTTGTCTCATCCATCAATCATGTAGCTAAACACGGCCAGTTCACTGCAGATGCTTTCTCATATCATGATCTGATTTATCTATCGTACAAAATTCGTCCTCCGAAACCAAAACCGAAAATACTTCTGCAGCGTAACTTTGGTGGAATGAATATTGACCATCTTCTGGTAGATGCACGAAATGTTAACTGGGCAGAAATTGAAGATACCACATCGGTAGATGAGCAGGTTCAACTATTTAACTCCTTCTTACTTCAGCTTTATGATGTACATGCTCCTATACGCCCGGTTAAAGTTAAGCACCTTCCTGCGCCTTGGTTAACTGATGATATTAGATCCCTTATGGATAAGAAAAATCGTGCTAAAGCCAAATACAAGGTTAAACCCACAGATAGAAACCGCGACCTGTATCATACAATTAGGAATCGATGCAATAAGGTGTGTAGAGATGCACAGCGCCGCCATATTCACAAATCTGTCCAACATGGTGATCCAGCAAAAGTCTGGAGATTCCTAAGATCTCTGGGAGTTGGGAAGTCTCAAAATCACGTTTTTCCAAAAGATGTAAATACAGATGTCTTAAATAAACATTTTTCCACTACTTCTGCGCTCGATCGTGATATCAAAGCGAATACCTTAAGACATCTGTCAAATTTGCCGACCCCAGATACCACTCCATTCGTCTTTACTCAATTTGCTGATTGTGACGTTAAGAAGAATATTCTTTCCATAGCCTCTAATGCAGTAGGTGATGACAGTGTTAGCCGTAATATGATCGTTCCTTTACTTGACATAATTGCCCCTATCCTTACCAAAATCTTTAATAACTCAATCGCGTCTAACACATTCCCAGAAATATGGAAATGTGCACAAATCATTCCCTTACCAAAAAAACCTAATCCGTCCATCCTGTCCGATTTTCGCCCCATTTCCATCCTTCCATTCCTTTCAAAAGTCCTTGAGCGGCTAGTTCACCACCAGCTCAGCCTTTACTTGAATAAATCCGATCTCCTCAATCCTTTCCAATCTGGTTTCCGTCCTGGTCATAGTACGGCTACAGCTTTGGTCAAAATATCTGATGACATTCGCTTTGGTATGGAAAAACAACACCTTACAGTTTTAACTTTACTGGACTTCAGTAATGCTTTTAATACTGTCGATTTTGACATATTGCTAGGATTGTTGAGTTCTCTTAACGTATCTCCAACAGTAATTGACTGGTTTCATAGTTACCTGCATGGTCG
The DNA here is from genome assembly GCA_949316235.1 of Oegoconia quadripuncta. NCBI lineage: Eukaryota > Metazoa > Arthropoda > Insecta > Lepidoptera > Autostichidae > Oegoconia > Oegoconia quadripuncta. Next base: position 10,091,629 of record OX438754.1, on the reverse strand, counting down.
CCGGCAGAGGATCCGCATTGATGACTCCTTCTCGTCTTGGTGTACTACATCAGCCGGTGTACCGCAGGGTGGCGTGCTATCTCCACTTCTCTTCGCTATTTTTATAAATTCCATCAGCCTTCATCTTTCTTCATCCTACCACCTTTATGCAGACGATCTTCAAATTTATTCTCAGGCAAGGTTTGAGGATCTTTCTGATGCTATTGAGACTCTAAATGACGATCTTGCCCGTGTCTTAGACTGGAGCAAAAATTACGGCCTCATTGTCAACCCTACTAAGTCGCAGGCTATTATCATTGGTAGCCCATCGTATATATCTAGGCTTAATCTAACATTACTACCTTCTATTGTTTTTGATGGAATCTGTGTTCCATATAGTGACAAAGTAAAGAACCTAGGAATCTACTTTGATAATACCTTGTCTTGGAATCCACAAGTTGCCGAGGTTAGCAGAAAGATGTTCACTACTGCAAAGTCTTTGCGACGTTTACGAAATTTTTTACCCACTGCCACCAAAATTGCTCTTGCCCAATCTCTTTTTTTACCTATATTAGACTATGCTGACACTTGTTATGCCGATCTTACAGTTGACCTTCTAAACAAACTTGAGCGACTCCAAAATCTTGCTATCAGATTCGTATTTGGCTTACGCAAGTATGACCATGTTTCTGAATACAGGGCTCAACTCAAATGGCTCACAATCCGGCGTCGCAAGGATTTGCATATAGTTTCTCTTCTCTATTCAGTGTTGTTCGATCCAAGGACACCTTTCTATCTCAAAAATTGGTTCAAATTACTTTCCGCTTCTCATAATCGCCCTCTCCGTTCTTCCGAAAATCTTCGTCTCTACGTCCCTCCTAACTTAACAAAATTCTACAGCCAGTCCTTCAGACTGCAAGCCACTCGTCTGTGGAACTCTTTGCCGGAATCTATTAGGAAAGCTCAATCATTAAATATTTTTAAATGTCAAGTCAAAAACCACTACTTAGGTCTCTGAATTTTTTCTTTTCGTTGACTCCCGCCTCGTGAACATTAGTTGACTATCTATAAGTGCTTCTAGTGATTGTGTTTTATACTATATATTAAGTATTTCTACATATTTATTTATATATATATATATATATTTATTTATTTATGTATATATTTATATGTATTATGTATATATTTATATAATTAAGTCAATTAATATGATATTATTATTATATTTATGCATGCACCCTACCTGTTTTTCTACCTACAAATGTCCCGTAGCTGTGGGTTGTCTGGAAGAGATCGCTTTTAGTGATAAGACCGCCTAATTGTGTTCTATTGTTATCATCAAAATTATTGTAAATTATTTTGCGCAATAAAGAGTATTTGTATTGTATTGTATTGTATTATATATTTACTAACAATGTACATGATTATTGTTTATATCGTGTGTCAAATAAATTTAAAAAATAAAAAAAAATATTTATTGATTGATTGATTTATTTATGATTAGTTACTACATATAGACACCAGATAATCTTTAGTACGGATCAGGTACCAGTTTTCCATTAGCCGAACCTCAATTATGTAACGTCATTCAGTTCAATCTACACAGATTGGCACGGAGTGACTCCACCACACGACTAGTTAGCGAGGCTGATGGATTTGAGACTGACATCTGTCTTCCGAAGTCCCCTGGGAGAAGTACTCCATTTTTAGGTTAGATTACTTAGTATCCCATTAGCAGTAGCTTAATTATGTAGTGCCACAGCTGCAGTCGACAAAGTATCGTTCAAATCAAATACGCTTTATTGTTTAATTAAGGAAGGTACATTTCTGAGTTTTAGATTGATTTACTTTCAATATTGACGCCGACTTCGAAGAAATGTTTTCATATTACTAAAAACAATGATAATTGTGATACGAGCATTTCAGTAAAATTATTTTTTTATTTATTGCTGAAGTCATTTGATTTTTTATTAAAAAGTTTGTATTCAATTTGTCTTATTTATTGGTAATTACAGCGACCTATTTTTATACATGACCTCAATCACAGTTAGCACTTGACCCCAATCACAGTGGAAACGTAGGTACTAACCCGGAAACCCCATCTTATTTGGGGGAGTGGCTATCTTTTCTCTGACAACCGGAACAAAACAATGTTATTAACATTGCTGTTTGGCGGCAGACTTAGATAAGATAGACTGGCGGACATTTAAAAAGCCCTACTACCAACCAAATCTTCTCTATTTTTTCCATACAAACCCAAACTGCATAATATTACATAGTCTTCCCGGGAGTGAGTGTGCAAATACTAGATAATCGTGTTAATATGCTAACCTATGCTACTATTTGCCTGAATTACAGAAGAACTACTAAACCGATTATAATGAAATTACAATGGGACCAACTTGACGGTAACCTCTACATAACTAAGAAGAATCATCAAGCCTGCCCAGCGTGGCGATTAGGACAAATGCTCCCATTGAAACCAATCCAAAATCGCGACATGGAAGTGGCTTATGTGCAGTAGTATACTTTTAAAGTCAGTTGAGGTGAAATGAAGATTTACTTATGGTAGAACTGGAATTATTTCATATTGTCTACATCAATTAATACTCCATATAGAAGTTTATGAAATCGATATTATACATCGAAAAGGAAATCGTAAGTTATAAACGCTTATATATAACGACAGAAGCGTTATCAAATCGCCTACTCAAAATTTGGATGCCACTTCACAGTACTGAACGTACCACGTTTAAACTTAATTATTGTGTTAAAGTGACGCTCTGGTTTCCGGCACGTAAATAGAATTGAATCAACTCGTCTCTTCCCGTGAGTGTCGTAAAAGTGCGTGATCCTAGATTACACATAGTGGAATTCAGTTATTTTGACAAAGTCATAAAACTGTGCTGAAATAGTCTCAAATCACTATTTGGGATTTAATTGTGCCGCTGTAGTTTAATGAAAATGAAAAATGGTTTATTACAACAGCATAAATCTACAAAAAAAAATCTTAAACAATTTTAAGAGCATTCTGGCGTCACTTGTTACTTGTATCCTCATTCTCATACGCCTGCTTTACCTATGGTTAAAAATCTAAAAAAACTGTACATAAATAGTGTCACCGAAATATACAAGTCTCTTATATAGTTCTTCAAAAACAACGAAGTAACTTAGATGTCTTTATGAAAAGGAGCAGCGCGGACGACGGACTTTTTGTCAGTCTCAATTTTTGTTCTTCTTTGTGTGTTATTGCATAGAATACCATAAATTGGATGAGTTTTTTTCACAGCAAGGAAAAAAATAGGCCATATTAAGCAAGTGAAATAGAAGATATTAGCATAGGCAGTTTTTTTTTTCAAAACTATCATCGAATGAAGCGTAAATTTTGTCATTCCACTATGTGTAGTCTATTATCACGTATGTGTAAAAGGCGACTAATGGACTTAACACCAAAAAACCTCTAGTATAGACTTGTCGCGTCAAAGGCGATGGGCGAACCCTCTGTCACGTGCGTCTCTGTATATTTCGAAAGGTAAATAATAATAAATAAATATTTCAGACACTTACTTGATTTTCGCTAACAGGGTCACTAAACACTACACTAATAGATCGTCAATAAAATAATAATAATTAAAAAAATTGCCTTAGCATTTGGGACACTTGTACTATGGATAACGGATAGATATACATAAATATTTATATAAAAATCCACACTGGAATAAATACTCGTATTCGTCACCTAATGCGAAGGTGGCGGGAAGTCAGTGGATGCACGACACTTCCAATCAGTCGCTATGAGGTAGGCCTATGTTCAGCAGTGGACATCCTGTGCCTCTTATGAAGATGAGATAATTCATCACACAAACGTTTACTCCTAGCGGGATTCGAACCCGCAATCATTCGTTTTGAATGCAGGGTAGTGACCCTGTAAATGTTTAATGCCTATTGAAATAGTGGTTCGATATCTACTACAATTGACTATACGAAAGATAAACCATGGATGTTGTTTCAAGAATTAAACTTATAACATTTGGAACACCCACACGCTTGTTGAGATAAGTCTGACCATCCAATTTGGGATAAAGTTCGTAATATTAAATAAATATTTCGGCCACTTACACCAATCATCTAATTCCCCAACTAAGTAAAGCTTGTACTATGGATACTTGATAATGGATAAACATACATAAATATTTATATAAACGTCCATATCGGGAATAAATGTTCGTATTCATCATACAAACATTTACTTCTCGCGGGATTCGAATCCGCAACTTGTAAATTTACAATAATTTGTGATGATACAATAGAACACAATTAGGCGGTCTTATCACTACAAGCTCATAAGCTAAGAACATAATATGTTCTACGACCATGATTATTGACCCATAACAGTATTTTCAGAAGATAAAGTCGTTATTGAACACTTAGATTAGACAATATAAAGTCTACTTTATAATGCCAACAATGGTCTAGGTATGCATTAGTATTTAACCAATTTTAAAATATTCGTACCAATAATGGGAGCAATTGCGGTACACCTACTTTACCGCAGACGCTAGCCCAATATAAATCTAGTGTCATCAGTTGACACTTCAAATATAATTAATTAAAATAGTTATGTACTTATAAATAATTGTCTACAGGGATGCAATCGGAATGGACGCAGTACAAATGGGAGTCTTGGCGGCTGAAATGATCATGATGATGAAACAGTTGCATTTTCCGTGGCATCAAAGCAGGGATGTGAGTTTCATCGCGCCTCATACCGCTCGCTGATTGCGGTGTGAGGCGCGACAGCGCCCCCCGTGGAGGGCACGCTAGCCGCCCTCCGGGAACGAGTCTCCCCTTGTGACACAAGGCAAGGGGGGGGGGCAAGGCGGCGGGGGACCTGGAGCCGCTAATCCGTTCCCAGGTCCTCTCTACTGCCGAAGAAGGTCGCCGCGGGGTTTTAGTGGATATCCCTCCCGATAGCGAGGGGGAGTCCCACATAACTGTCTCGCCGTCCCCCAGGCGAGCGGTACGCGTAATGGGTTTCCTCGCGTCAAGAAAAAAAATAAAAAGGGATGTGAGTTTGAGTCCAAACCGTACTGACTTTGGAAAAAGGCAAGTACCTACGCTGGAAAGATCTCGTTTAGAGCTCACATTTGTTGTTTATTCTCTGTTTGTCCGTTTTTTGGTAAGCAATAATGAAACAATCGATATCTCTTTTTAGGTGTTTACTTTACCAGTTTTTTTTTATGTGAAAGTGTTGTTACAAACTTTTTTCACCATTCTTGCTCAATATACTCTTCAACGATTACAATGTTTCCAATTCTTGTACGTGGTCTTATTATTGAATTCAAAAGTAGGAGAAATTATAACTGCGTCTATTTTATGACTTCCATCGTAATTGCCGTCTGACCGAGTTTTATTTTTAAGAAAAGCCCGTTATTGCCGGGATGGTTACGTAGTGGGGCCAATCGCGTTATTTTACAACGGTTTTACCGTACCAACGGTACGTTTTTAGGATTCCGTAGTCAATAAGAAACGCTTATAGTTTCGCCATGTTTATTTAAAAAAAACCTTTATTTTACATATTAGTCACGCTGACGAAGTGGTAACAAAAACTTGAAATTTTTATCTAAAGTGTCTTCTCTATGCGTAAAGTGGGGATGTTCCTTTTTTTATTTTCTTACCCCATCGTGTGATATATCGTTAGATAGGTCGTTCGAAAATCTTACAGATTACGTTGCACAAATTTTCGATTCAGGGATCCGTTTGAGAAATATTAAACTTTGAAGTGGTAATTTTTGTTAGAGTGTTCACCCACCCACCACCTGGCAGCTAAACAGTTGGTTTTGGATATATGAAAAAATTTATGGCAGTAGTATATATAAGGAGATTAAAAGGAAAACTTACACAGCTAAGTAGGCTTTACCAGTTAATGAGTAATACTCGTAGTCGAAAAACTTAAAATGTACTAATACGTCGCGCCCTTGCTACTGCGGCTGCTTCCGCGTCCCTCGAGCCATGCGGTATATGCAGAGCAGACGGCAAGAGGCAAGACGGGGCCACTTTAGTGCCATGGTCACTGGGACGGACATTGATTTGGGAAGCAACATGCGTAGACACTGGTCTAGGTCTGGATAACGTTTTCGTCCTTTAGTTTAGTTTTATTGCTTTGTATTTGATACCCCCTGTGGATTCCTTGTTTTGTTCACCCGACGCAAAAAGACATATTATAACTTTGAAGCCTATATCAGTCAATCTACGTTCTGGGCACTATCCATCAAACAAGTTTGGATATCTGATGAAAAGAACTGACACTCCTAACTGTGAAGTCTGTGGAGTAGTTGAAGATGTCCAACACATGTTGATGGAATGTGCTAGAAACCGAAATGAAAGAGATACACTGATGAGACAATTAAAGCTGAGTCAATACGCTGTAGGTTTGGCTCAATCAATTTTGGGTAAACCTGGATCAATAGCGGCCAGATTATTATAATATAATATGTTTGTATCTTCTCATCAGTGAATCTTGGTCAGGGTACGATGGGACTGTCATGTCTAGAAGGACTCAAGTCCCTAAATTAAATAAAGATTAAAAAAATATATCAGTCTATAGCATTGTAGTCCCACGCAAGCTGGTGTTTGCGATATGGTTCTTGCCTATGTTTGAAAGAAATCGGAAAATATAATAGTTGCTTTGTATACCTGGATAATATAATATAAAAAAATGGTTTTTAAACTTTTTTTTTTTTTTACTTAAATATTAATAATAATAAGCCTTAATAAAGAAGTTACAGTGGTAGAACTTTGAAGATTGTTCTATATGTGAAATATTAGTTTGTGTATAAGTTGACTGCTTAGTCCTTACAAAAGTAATTAAAGCTTAGAGTAAAATACGAGCATATAGGGAACTTGAGCACTCGTGTCACATTATGCGCTGCACCAACCACAGCCTATTTTCGTCCATAATACAAGGGTATAAAATCCACTAGGCTTAAATGGTGACAGGCACCACTGAAGTTTCACAACATGTAGTAGTATAAATATATTATGTTATAAAGAAGTAAATATTTAATAAATATTTTGGATACTTACACCAATTATTTAGTTCCAAACTAAGTTAAGCTTGTACTATGGATACTAGATGACGGATAAACATCCATGACTCGGGAATAGGTGATCGTATTCATCACACAAACATTTACCCTTCGCGAGATTCGAACCCGCAACCGCTGGTTTCGCTGATAGGGTCACTATCCACTACACCAATCAGTTCTCAAATATATTATGTATTTACGCAGCTCCATGGAATATTTAGCCACCGTTCTAAAGATCTCCCGCTCTAATGATTTCTTGACAGACTCTGTGTCTAATGACGTTTTGACTACAATCAACTATTTATCACAATTCACCTTCTATTAGAAAAAAATATATGAAAATGCTTTTTGTTGCTTTAATAAAGTTATTACATAATCATAGAAAAAGTAATGTGACCATGTAAATGAACATTACAACATTTTACTTTGCAGTTGTATAACTACTATTCGAAATTTAATAGTATACTAAACGTAATTGAAAAGTTACACGGTCATTTGGCTACATAGATTTAAGTTAGCCCAATATGTGGAAATTATCTATATTGTTTTGGCACATAAATATTATCAGCCACAATCTGAAGCTACGAATGTTCGTAGCGCTACGCTATAGCTACATACGTAGCGGGTGCGGTGCTAGATTGCCCCGCTTTATCGCGTAGCCCGCTGTAACCGCCAGTTCACGGCCAACGCTCAAGAGGCTTGATTGCACTAGCCTCCACTAACTTAGGTACTACACTGTAAATCCCAGTCTCTTCAATGTAGATGTTAATATAAATAGATTTAAATTATATTTTGATTAAGAGTTCTGACAATGTATTCAGGCACTATCATAATAAATTTAGATTTTGTAACAAACTTTATAGTAGTAATGTTTACAATATAGAGACACATTCTTTTTTTGTTTCATAATGATATAGTAAATGTATCTGATTGAGACAAGTTGTGTAAATAAGTTATTTGGCCCACTGCCAGTAGCCCATGTAGCAGAACTTACATTGTCTTTTTGTATTGGTAACTTTATTTATTACTGTATGAAGTTTTGGACAAAAGTATTGACCGACATTTAACATCGGTATTTTGCATTAAATATGCGCTAACGGCTAAAATAACATTACACGTACAAGCCGAGATATATGAGTATATGTCCTGGAACCATACAACGCGATGCCACCGGCTTCTATTGAAATATTCAGTTTCAGTTCCAACTGCTAATAATTAATACAAAATGATAGGGAACATTTCACATTGCAATTTCGCTTCGTACAATTGCGTCAGATAAAATTTTCCGCTTCAAAGTTCTCACAAACTAGATCGCTTACAGCGAGCCGAGCGGAGTACCAGGCGGGCAGCGGACCAGTGGAGGCTGTCTGTGTTACACGTGCCGCATTAACACATGCATACAGTTTGCACTTCTATACCATTACAGACGTGCCAGACTGGAAAACTCATTTAACCGGAAAAGATGGAACAGATCAATACGCTAACTAATATAAAATACAATGTGGCGTAATTAAATCTGAAATTTGTTTACCTAATAGTACTTGCTACCGAGGCTCTTTTTTCTTTCCACTCGCTAGTAGGGCAACCTTTACAACGTTTTGCAAGCGGGAAATTCCTAAAGCAGCTAGACCTGATATGAAATGAATAGCTTGAGAGATCTTAACTTTCTTTTAAGTCAAAGCATTGCAAACGTTGTCAGTAACCTACATATTTCAGGATTATAGAGGTACGAGAAACAGTGTAAACAAACATTTACTCTGTAAACATTTCAATGGAAGGGTAATTAATGACTAATGGATTCTTTGGATTCCATTTAGATCAATGTTTACATTACACTTTTTGTGTATTCCAATCACAAATAAATACAAGATTAAAATGTTGCTTTACAATTCTCTCTAAGGAAGTAATCCTAGGATCTGTATTTAATTCGATCTACTACCAGGTCGTTGTGAGGATATTGTATCCAGTCGGCTGGTTTGACTAATTGCAGGTCACGGTGCTTTCCCAAGCGCAGTCTATTTAATTACGACGTTGGCTAGAACTTTCAGTTTTACGCCCCCACCCGCGCCTTCGTAACAGGGTAACAGGAGTATGGGGAGCCATCTCTGTGTTTGTTAACTTTTGACTGTGAGTACTCCTCCGCAGTTTAAACTTCGGCTCTTAAAGTACGTACTAAAATAAAAAACGCCATTATGCATTTTGTCAAAAACGATCAGTTTGATGTTATGATGAGAGTTTGGAACAATATCCGCACCTTCCCAAGACACGACCGAACTTGAAGTTATATAATTTAACGGTTATATAAAATTGGCTGGTGTAATATTCCTCGTAGTATTAAATAGGTACCTTGGGTATCATCAAAGGTATATACACTGAAATGTTTTTTATCCGACTGTGGGCAAGCCAAAAGGAGGGTAATTTATTCAACACGTTTGCATGTTTGGACGTTACAACCTACAGCCTAAATGTCTCAGCTGATTTGGACAAATAAGATGTCGATAGATTCTATACTAGTCGCGGGAATGTTTAAGGTATATGACGTCATGATAGATTTAATATGGCGCGCGGTAGCAACCATTTTGCCACACTTGACAACAAATAATTCCATCACCCCATCGAGATGGTCTGGACGAAAAAAATCAAAAATAGGTATCAATATGGTTATTAAAAAACGTATAAATAAATACATTAAAAATTATTATAAATTCCCGACTTCGGGTATAAATACCTACCTATGAAAAAGTCAAAACCAAGAAGAAATAACGCAATAGATTTAGGCCGTAGTCCGAGGTTGTGTAAGCAAATTAACACAAATACATCAATCACGAATTGATCGAAGCGCACGGCAGTGCCCTGACCAAGTTATCAAAAAAAATTACCTACGAGGAACCGCATAGACGCCTCCGACTCCAGTATAAATCAATTATTTCATCTTGTTTTTGACGTTTTACAGTAGTAGTTATAAACGTAGTCGAGTTTTTATTTTACTTATTTTTTTAATTTTTGCATATTCCCATCTTTTCTTAGCATTGTATTTGGCAAATATCACCGTACATTGTAACTTGGTACCGTATTTCGGTTACATAATTATCTCCAACTCTGAATAACTGGATTTTTGCCAAGAAACAAGAGATAAGTACCAGGGCCTACTATGTCTTTCAAGGTTTCTTTCAAAATATATGTTTTGGTTTATGTAAACTAGCATACCACTAGTTATTTTACAATTTGTAGTCTATAAATCGAATCCGAAGCGAGACAATGTACTTATTCTTCGTTTCACTTACCATAGAACTATTATGTACAAATAGTAAGAGTTCTATTTCAAAAATAGCCAGGTCGATACCATTGTGCAGTTCATCTTTTAGCTCAGTGAGTTACATGGTGCTCGTAGCAAAAGAAAATCTTAGTGGTTTTATCGACTGGTTCAAAGGAACGGAAGGGTTTCCCGGGATGGAAGTCACTTCTATATATTTTTGACGTCGAAACGTGTATTAGAAAATATGCTCGCAATTCACATTGGTTATATTAAAGTGGATTAGCAGTGGGATCATGTAGTCTTGTATCTTCAAAACTTGGTTATAGTTTTGTATCAGGTTTAATTTCTCTAATACAAAAGTAACGATACATCAAATTTTAATACGTATTACACCCTATATGCAGGTAGTATAAGTTTATGCTCTTTGTCTAAAGTATATAAATTGCCTCCTTGCAGTGGTTCGTTGGAAAAGGTCTCCTACAGAGATTAGATCACCTGTTAAATCTTTGAGAATTGATCTTGAATTTTATTCATGATGTGTATGCTTATAAACTGCAAACACATCCGTTTCTATATTAGTTTAAAAATTTCTGTATATATTCTAGCTATTTGAGGCTCCGTTCGGAGTTCCGTCAGTTAAAAGACAATTGTTGTTTGCCGCGCACGTAACGTAGAGTTTCAATTGTGACCAGCGGCGGGAGTATCAAAATGAACAAGTTAACTTACAGTTAACAAGCCGCTGTTTGTGTAAACTCTGCTAACTAGCCCGTTTTTACGTCTATCCAACGAATGCAGAGAGACTTACATATACACACACTGTATCTAAACTTTAGCACATTCGATGCTATTCCAAACTCATGTTTGTAGCAGAATAGCTGCCAAATAACAGAGACGGCACGGTAAAATAAAATATTAGATTTTTCTTTCAATTGTCATGGTATACAAATGGACAGATATTTAATAAAATAATTAGACCAAACACAAGTGCAGTAATATACACGCATCAGCTTAAAGCTGCTAGTGTATTATTGTTAACAATAAGAATACTCAATCGTATGCCAACTTTCATTTACATGTATATCTCATAACCAGTAACTGTTATGTAGTAAATATTAAAAGGTTTATGTATGTAGCTCCCAAACAGAACGAGATTGGTCCAAAATTACGTATTATTAAAAACATATAAATTAAGACAACATACGCGTCCCATCAAAAGTTTCTACTGTCTGTAAAATTACAACTATTTTTTTCTATTTATTATTCTGTATGTTGTTTCTAATTCTATATAATGTTCATTTTATTCAGTGAACATATATGTGTACTAGCTTTCCACCCGCGACTTCGCCTGCGTGGAATAGCTTTATCGCGAATATGTTTAATTTGTTTATCCCACGGGAACTACTCACTATATCGGGATAAAAGTATCCTATATCTTAATCTAGGGTATATTCTACCTATGTTCCAAATTTCATCTAAATCCGTTTAGCCGTGATTGAGCAACAAACAAACAAATAAACAAACAAACATCTATACTTTTGCATTTATAATTATTTTAATTAGTTAGATAAGATATAGGTAATATCTCGTATATCAAATTCCATAATACAAATACACTCGGCGTCAAAAGAATCGCACCTCCGCGGAAATAACTTGCAAGCGTAATTTAATCCTTAAAACACGCAAGTAACCCTACTAATATTTATGTCATTTGAAAGCTCAATTAATAAACTTTAAAACATTACCCATTTCATTTCATTAAAAATGCTTGATACCACAAACGTGACTAAGAATAAAAAGAGCGTTTAGCTCCTGAAAGGGTCACTAATTGCGCTATCTTTAGGGGGTATAAAAGGGTCAGTCCCCCGGTCCCGCTCCAACGACTCTCCAGGAGCTCGAAAGTGCCGTTGTTGAGGAATGGGCCACTATCCCTCAAGAAGAGGTCCTTAAATTGATAAGATCAATGAGGGAGCGTATGCAGGCTGTTATCAGGGCAAGGGGGGGTAACACTAGATTTTAGGTTAGTTTTAAGCAACTTTTTCGACCCTTTTTGTACTGTTTTTATGTATGGCTAGAATGTAAGATTTTTATTGCACTGTACCCTTTATTTTTTTTATTGAATGAAAACACTTTAAGAATGGATTTTTTGTTTTTGAGTATTCTCCATTTCTCTACCTTTCAAATGATACCCAACACTACACACACCATTGATTCCAAGTAAGGTTAAAAGTCCTTTGAAGGAAATTTTTAAGAAGGTGCGATTTTTTTGACGCTGATTTTATATTTTACTAATCACTAAATCACTGTCTGCATCATCTGTTTCTCCGCTTACTTCTTTTAAACCACGCAACGGATTTTGATACGGTTTTCACTATAGAAAAATTCTTTCGTAAGGTTAGCATGAATATTATATTTATAAAAAGTAATACTCCTGTGAAAAGCCGGGGCGGGTTGCTAGTATCTATATAATAAGTATATAATATATAATAATATATATAATATGTATCTATATAATAATAGTAGTATAAGAGCCATCCCCGTTTCATTTTGAATGATTTAACCAAAAAGTAAATGTTTCGACAGTATACCAATGATTTCATTATAAAGGAAAATCCTTTTGGATTCTATTAGCACTCGATAGAAAATATTACGGAATTGTTCTATTTGTGAACTGAATTGCGCTGTAACTTGCTGCCAGTCGGAGCTTAGATTAGTGCGGATTAAATTTATCTGCCGATAAACTTGTGTATTAAAGAATTGGAGAAAACTTTTGACAAATATAATAACAGCACTGGCTTTACTATAGAAAGCCTTGTGCATATTAGACACCATTATACCAGTCTATAAATTGTTAATTTTAAATTGTTGTTTGCAAGAAAAATACACTAGGTATCTCATTATGATAACACTGTAATGGTAGATGTAATGTAAAATAAACATTGGAGTCGACTTAACCGCCTCCGTGGCTCAATGTAAACAACATTGGGTGTATGAATCGGAGGTCGCGGGTTCGATCCCCAGCGGCGTTCACGTTTAAGTACTCTGTTTGGTTGGTGGTAGGGCATTTTAAATGTCCGCCTGACTACTGACCACCATCTTATCTAAATCTGCCGCTAAGCAGCATTATTAATAGCGCATTGTTGTGTTCCGGTTGTCAGAGATAAGATAGTCAGTTCCCCAAATAAGATGGGGTTTCCGGGTCAGTACGCTTCCACCTTCGACCTCATCTTCACTTAACATCAGGTGTGATTGGGTCAAGTACTAACCCGTTGTGCATAAAAAAAAACGACTTGGTCAATTTTTGTTCAATGATTTAGTTCGCGCCTTGGGAGAGGCCTATGTCCAGCGCTGGATTAGTGTAAGCTAATGATAATTATGATGATCACGCTAAGCCCATTGAAATGGCGCATCGGTATACTTTTTGTAATGCTCTATTGTTGAGCTGCAGTAGTTTCTTTATTTCGTGTGTGGTCCAAGGTAGCAATAGGATTAAGTAGGGCACCGTCTACCTACAGTAGGCGTCGTGCAGTGTGCCAATGTTGATCCTAGCTTATCGGAGTTACCGTGGGAGGAGTTTGGAGATGGAATTGTCGAGCTGCAATCCTACAGTGCAGTAGGTAAGTACCTACTTAGTAAGTATTAAGTATCTACGTTAAAGGTCACTGGTTGTGTCGATACCATTAGTGAGGGTAGAATGAAAACTGACAAACTAGTTTTAATGGTCGAAAATGCTTTCAACAAATTTTAGTTATTCTAGCTAGCTCTGTCATAGGTGGTCATAGAACTGGGTCAGGTAGGCAGTGTTTGATCTAAAATATATTTTTATCTGATCAATCTTAGATCTAAGTTAAACCGTACTTTATCTGTTGAAAACTCGTAATTAAATTGAAAAATCCTTATACAGCAAACCGCCATTAGCCGTGCTCGCACGTGATCATGTCGACGCGCGCGCACAATTAAAGTCCAGCTGGTAATGAAATAACCGGCACGTGCCATTTCAACACCACGCAAAAATATAATTGTACAATCACTGTGTTTTCCGTGGCATTTTAAACATGAGTTTTTCTTTTACCGGTCTGTATTACAAATATAAACCGACCAAGTACGTGTCGGAATACGCCCCGCTGGATTCCCTAGTCAAAATGTGCATATTAAAATGCGAATTTATTTTTGCTGTTATTTAACATGGAATTTCTAGTAGTTTATAGACTTAACCACATGTCATAAGTTGGTTCACTGTTATAGTTATATCTAGTAAAATCTGTTTGGGTTATTTACTACTAAAGAAAATATATTGCAAATCTTCAAAACGTAACATTAAATACTATAATAAACTATAAACATAAATTGTCGCCCCCTATACAGTATTTTTTTAGATTTTCATATCTCTGCAACTGTTATAATGTATTTCATTGTCTAAGTCAACTTTATTTTATAGCACAATAGTTGAAGTATAACGGCTGTAACACACAGGTGGACTGTCAGATGGAGTAACTATAAGGGTTTCTAGTTTGACTACGGAACCATAAGAAAACCTCATAATAGGGCTGTTGGTAACTATGTTATTTGTACCGCCTGTTTGAAATGTCTTTATACAGATGAATGGAAAGTAATTTAAAAATGTTGCATTTACCGAGGTGCAAAAGGTTCGACGGTTTTTGAAGGATTATTTTATTATAAATAATAAGCATATTTGTTAGTTGATATTAGAACGACCGGTTCGTGTAGTGGATAGTGCCCTGTCAGCGAAAGCAACGGTTGCGGGTTCGATTCCCGCGACGGTTAAATGGTTGTGTGATGCATACTAACATTTATTCCCGAGTCATGGATGTTTATATAAATATTTATGTTTATCCGTTATCTAGTATCCATAGTACAAGCTTTGCTTAAATTGGACTAAATGCGTAAGTGTCCGAAATATGTATATATTTATTTATATTTAATAAGTATAATTATTTTAACATGTATCTGGAAGGCCTATTCTCTTTCAATATTTAGTGTTCCGTCCCTGTAGTAAGTAACTTAAAAGTAATTTAAAAATGTTGCATTTACCGAGGTGCAAAAGGTTCGACGGTTTTTGAAGGTTTATTTTATTATAAATAATAAGCATATTTGTTAGTTGATATTAGAACGACCGGTTCGTGTAGTGGATAGTGCCCTGTCAGCGAAAGCAACGGTTGCGGGTTCGATTCCCGCGACGGTTAAATGGTTGTGTGATGAATACTAACATTTATTCCCGAGTCATGGATGTTTATATAAATATTTATGTTTATCCGTTATCTAGTATCCATAGTACAAGCTTTGCTTAAATTGGACTAAATGTGTAAGTGTCCGAAATATTTATATATTTATTTATATTTAATAAGTTTATGGCGGAGAAGTATAATTATTTTAACATGTATCTTGAAGGCCTATTCTCTTTCAATATTTAATGTTCCGTCCCTGTAGTAGACCCTACAGGGACGAAACTGGAACCTCTTTTTTTGTAGCCAGTTGCGCCCGCCGATGTCTGATTAGCCATCTCCAGTAATGAGTCAATCTATGTTCATAGAAATTACTACTACTAGTCGTGTAGAAAATTTAAGTTTGTATTAATTTGTCAAATATAAACTGACCATAACTGCTGAGTATATCATCAACGTCATTAAAATCTATTTAGAGTATCTACCCTCTGTCATAGCGTAACTAGAATGTATAAATTTGGCACGAAGCATGGTCCTCATACTTATTTAGCATAAGCAAAAGAAGAAATTCGAAATGTAAAATTATTACATGACATTTCTTTTACACAGTTCCATTGAAGTGTGTAAAGTGTTCATCATTATGAACAATTCATGGCTATGAACTTACAATCTCCATAATAGGGGTTTATTGAATATTTAACATACATCCGTATCTGTTATGTAATTAAATATAGAAGGTACCAATGTTGATACAAACAACAAACAAATATTCAATTTAATTGCCTCTTCTTTTTAAGGTCTCAAGAATACTTAGAATCACGGAGCAAGTTCAAGAGTAAACCAAGCTTTGTTGTCGGGTTAAGTTCAAACCGTAGTCGTAAAAGAAAACGCTGGGAAGCGTTCGCTGCGGCGAAATTACGTTGTGAAAACAACATCAGGAACAACTTCGATAAATTGTTAGTAGACATTTTTTAAATTTAGCGCTTCATTGTGCGTTTACATCATACTATAGATGTAACTCAAAATTACTTGAGTACCTTTCTTAAAGCCATGCAATTTGTCGTAATTAAATATTATTTTACTGAGTTTTCCCGGGATTTCTCAGCATGGATACAAACCTAGAAAACTTATATTTTTAATTCTCTCTCCAGTGGGTGTCGGAAAAAGTAATAACAAGAGGGCCGTGGCCATAACAGCATATACCAGTGATGGGCGTGCGGATTCCCGAAAAAAGTTACGATCGCTATCCCGCCTGCCCAGCGTCGCGATTATCGCAAATCCTCGCATAGAAAGCCTTACAAACACCTCATAGAATAGGCTTATGTTTAGTAGTGGCCGCCGGTTCACTCCGGCCTCCGCCGTCGCGGCCGCCTCCGTGATGGCTCAATGTAAACAACTTTGGGTTTACGATTCGGAGGTCGCGGGTTCGATCCCCAGCGGGGTACATGTTAAGTACTCGGTTTGGTTGGTGGTAGGGCATTTTAAATGTCCGCCTGGCTAGCTACCACCATCTTATCTAAATCTGCCGCCAAGCAGCAATGTTAATAGCATTGTTGTGTTCCGGTTGTCAGAGATAAGATAGCCAGTCCTTGTGTTGGGGTTTCCGGGTCAGTACGCTTCCACCTTCGACCTCATCTTCACTTAACATCAGGTGTGATTGAGGTCAAGTGCCAACCCGTTAAACATAAAAGAAAAAAAAAAAGTGATCTTTTATAGCCTGTTGGTGATATTTTTAGATCGTAGACTTTGATGTAACTTGCTTATGTAGTTAATATGTTCGTGGTAAAGCTTCTTTATAAAAGTCTTCTTCTGTAAAGAGATAGAAAATTTGGAAGTGTTATTTCGAAAAATTATTAATATGTGGGGTAAAAAGAACGTCAAGGTATAACGTAATTATAATAATATATTTAAAATTGACTTTTAATAAACTTTTCTTAAATCTCCGTGAAACGTAACGGTATGATGATTTAGCATCATCATTATTAGCATTCATGAAAATCTCTATATCTTTGTATTTTTTGATATATGATCAAAAAATACAAAGATATAGAGATTTTCATGAATACACATGTGCATGTGCAACTTCACGTTATCTATACTAAAACATCGAAGAATTTGCCGGTAGGTACTAACAACGTTGACCTCAAAATTTGCGTCAATATGTGCATATTAGGATCTAACTTCGGTATAAGTAACTAGTTGAAGGAAGTTAGTAAGTATGCGATAACGTGCGGTGCGGGTTGGACGCCAATCGACAAATTCTCGCCGACTGGTATTCAGGCGCAGATTTCGGGATAAATAGAAGAGTTTCACGCATAGACTAAGAGAAGGGCGCATTGTCGAGAACTCATTATCGAGTAACAGGATGTGCAATTGACCACTACTGATTCTAGTTTACGCCGAGCCAATCCTAGTTAGACGTATCGACGGACGGCTCCATGCCATACGCACCTAAGGACTAGCAAAAGTACGATATTTACATTCTTTTTGCCAACATTGTTGTGTCTTTTAGTAGTTTTGTTAGTAAACCCCTATGCCATGAAGCTCTTGATATATTTCTATAATAAGCATAGTTACGAAATCATAATTTATCGACTCATACGGTGTACCGATTTTAGGGAAATCAATGCATAAATAACTACAGATATTGGTAATTAAAAACCTAAGAAGCGGCATGTTTGTGTTTAACTTTCTGAAATGATTAGCGTCCATTTTTTAAGCATTTCTTTTATCCAATTTGTAGATCTTAAAATTTTTCTGGGTTGGGAACGAGTTACGCATGAATTCGAACCTTACAATTACAATTTATCCTGTACAAGGACTGTTTTACATGAGTAATCGTAGCATATGGTATCATAGCGTAGTATTTTTTTGGTTCTTGTGTGTCATTTCATTAATCCCGGACCTTTATTTTAATTACTAATAAAGACTGAGCTATTCTGGTACAAATATTCTTTATTTAAATAGAGTGCCTTAGCCAACAAAGTGCCAAGTTATATTATAAATCGTCAATAATTGTCTAGGTTGGACAGTTCTGTCTTTCACTCTGGATTCGCACCTGTATATTTTGACAAAACGGGCGGCTACACTGAGAGAAAAAAGCTACGTACACGTAGCTTCCGGTTTGCTACTTACGCATGTATAGGCAACTTATTACATATTACGTAGCCTGCATCTGTAATTTAGGCGCTACTCAATTAATAATGCTGCCGTGTACTGATTCGTTTATATGTGCCATCTTTCTTCTTAATGGGCTTTCAGTAAGGCAAGTACAAAGACGCTGCATCATTAATAATGGTGTAGCAACATGAAAGAACGGAGCTAGCTTGATTAGCACGTACACAATGATGACGCTACGTTATACGTATCTCCACGTGAGATTAGTATGTAATGTTATTTCACCAAGAATTACTATAAGTTAACAAGATAATGAGTCTGCTTATGTATACTGGTGGTGTGTCACGAAAAAACGGAGCTACCCCGACTTCTTCGTAAAAGGTAAAGATGGCGCGCATTATAGTACAGTCGACAGCACGTCAAGTGTAACACAGGTGACTCTTATTATACGGCGCTAAGGTTTAAACTCGAACTAAAATGTTACGCTTGAGCTGCGGTCGACTGTACCACCACGTTAGATTAAAATAGTTATTAGTCCTTTGCATCATATTTACTTAATATTTAATGTTATTTCGCAGGAAATGCAGTGTTGCTCGCTCATTACGACATGATGTGATATCATATGGTACTGGGTCTTTTAAAGTTATCGTAATGTGACCGTTCTATTACATCATGATGTATCATACTTACTAACCTATTAGTGTGACCTACGTATGTACTGTTATTTATAAATTATTGTTATGTAACCGACTCATAACAACATGATACATCATATTTACTTACTGATGCAACATACATTATGCGTACTGGTCGCTCAAAGTTATTGCAATGTGACCGGCGCATAACATCTTGATGTATCATACTCATATACTAGTGTTAAATACGTATGTGCCGGTCTTTCAGAGGTTACGTAACGTTACCGGCTCGTTACAGCATGATGCATCATACTTACTTACAGATGCAATACACGTATATGTACTGGTCTTGCTAAATTAACGTAATGTGACCGGCTCATTACAGCATGATGCATCATATTTCCTTACAGATGTAACTACTACATATAACGTAGTGTAGACCGGCTCATTATGGCATGATGCATCATAGTTACGTCCAGATGTAACACTCGTATGTGTACTTGACGTAATGTGACCGGCTCATTATGGCATGATGCATCATAGTTACGTACAGATGTAACACACGTATGTATACTTGACGTAATGTGACCGGCTCATTATGGCATGATGTATCACAGTTACGTACAGATGTAACAGACGTATGTGTACTTGACGTAATGTGACCGGCTCATTATGGCATCATGCATCACAGTTACGTACAGATGTAACACACGTATGTGTACTTGACATAATGTGACCAGCTCATTATAGCATGATGCATCATAGTTACGTACAGATGTAACACACGTATGTGTACTTGACATAATGTGACCAGCTCATTATAGCATGATGCATCATAGTTACGTACAGATGTAACACTCGTATGTTTACTTGACGTAATGTGACCGGCTCATTATGGCATGATGCATCATAGTTACGTACAGATGTAACACACGTATGTGTACTTGATGTAATGTGACCGGCTCATTATGGCATGATGCATCATAGTTACGTGCAGATGTAACACTCGTATGTGTACTTGACGTAATGTGACCGGCTCATTATGGCATGATGCATCATAGTTACGTACAGATGTAACACTCGTATGTGTACTTGACGTAATGTGACCGGCTCATTATGGCATGATGCATCATAGTTACGTCCAGATGTAACACTCGTATGTGTACTTGACGTAATGTGACCGGCTCATTATGGCATGATGCATCATAGTTACGTACAGATGTAACACACGTATGTATACTTGACGTAATGTGACCGGCTCATTATGGCATGATGTATCACAGTTACGTACAGATGTAACAGACGTATGTGTACTTGACGTAATGTGACCGGCTCATTATGGCATCATGCATCACAGTTACGTACAGATGTAACACACGTATGTGTACTTGACATAATGTGACCAGCTCATTATAACATGATGCATCATAGTTACGTACAGATGTAACACTCGTATGTTTACTTGACGTAATGTGACCGGCTCATTATGGCATGATGCATCATAGTTACGTGCAGATGTAACACTCGTATGTGTACTTGACGTAATGTGACCGGCTCATTATGGCATGATGCATCATAGTTACGTACAGATGTAACACTCGTATGTGTACTTGACGTAATGTGACCGGCTCATTATGGCATGATGCGTCATAGTTACGTACAGATGTAACACTCGTATGTTTATTTGACTTAATGTGACCGGCTCATTATGCATCATAGTTACGTACAGATTTAACCCACGTATGTATACTTGACGTAATGTGACCGGCTCATTCTGGCATGATGCATCATAGTTACGTACAGATGTAACACACGAATGAGTACTTGACGGAATGTGACCGGCTCATTATGGCATGATGCATCATAGTTACGTACAGATGTGACACTCGTATGTGTACTTGACGTAATGTGACCGGCTCAGTATGGCATGATGCATCATAGTTACGTACAGATGTTACATACGTATGTATACTTGACGTAATGTGACCTGCTCATTATGGCATGATGCCTCATAGTTACGTACAGATGGAACACACGTATGTGTACATGACGTAATGTGACCAGCTCATTATAGCATGATGCATCATAGTTGCGTACAGATGTAACACACGAATGAGTACTTGACGGAATGTGACCGGCTCATTATGGCATGATGCATCATAGTTACGTCCAGATGTAACACTCGTATGTGTACTTGATGTAATGTGACCGGCTCATTATGGCATGATGCATCAAAGTTACGTGCAGATGTAACACTCGTATGTGTACTAGATGTAATGTGACCGGCTCATTATGGTATGATGCATCATAGTTATGTACAGATGTAACACACGTATGTGTACTTGACGTAATATGACCGGCTTATTATGGCATGATGCATCATAGTTACGTACAGATGTAACATACGTATGTATACTTGACGTAATGTGACCGGCTCATTATGGCATGATGCATCATAGTTACATACAGATGTAACACACGTATGTGTACTTGACGTAATATGACCGGCTTATTATGGCATGATGCATCATAGTTACGTACAGATGTAACATACGTATGTATACTTGACGTAATGTGACCGGCTCATTATGGCATGATGCATCACAGTTACGTACAGATGTAACACACGTATGTGTACTTGACGTAATGTGACCGGGTCATTATGGCATGATGCATCACAGTTATGTACAGATGTAACACACGTATGTGTACTTGACGTAATGTGACCGGGTCATTATGGCATGATGCGTCATAGTTACGTACAGATGTAACATACGTATGTATACTTGACGTAATGTGACCTGCTCATTATGGCATGATGCATCATAGTTACGTACAGATGTAACACACGTATGTGTACATGACGTAATGTGACCAGCTCATTATAGCATGATGCATCATAGTTGCGTACAGATGTAACACACGAATGAGTACTTGACGGAATGTGACCGGCTCATTATGGCATGATGCATCATAGTTGCGTACAGATGTAACACACGTATGTGTACTTGACGTAATGTGACCGGCTCATTATGGCATGATGCATCATAGTTACATACAGATGTAACACGTATGTGTGCTTGACGTAATGTGACCGGCTCATTATGGCATGATGCATCATAGTTACGTACAGATGTAACTGTAATATTTAGGAAAACCTCTATCAACCCTAATTACGGGGGGAAACGGTATTTTTGTGCTTTTTTCTATTTATATTAAAAACTAAGCGGCTTAGAAAAAAGTTAAACCTGTTTTAAGATGTGCAAATGAAGTCCTTTCATTTGATATGTAACTTGGCCCGATAGCTTTATTTTAAAATTTTCACCCTCCATTTCGTCCCCCTTTCCAAGAAAACTACTATGTTTTTAATCATTTTAATTTTTAATAGCTTTGGACAAATATTATTTAATACTATTCCAAATTTCAAGACGATAGCGTTAGTAGTTGCTGAGATATGAATTTGAATACCTACTATTCCAAATTTCAAGTCGATAGCGTTAGTAGTTGCTGAGATATGAATAGACTTAATTAATTTAAAATTGGGCTAGGAAAACTGGATTAATGCAATAAAACCCGATTTTATTGTGATATATTTTTATCGTCTAAACAAATCATATTTATGAGCCCAAACTCGAGAGGTTTACTAGTAGACACTGAAGAGTTCCGCTATCCATCTCCTGGCTCCATCATCAGACCTTCGACACCAAGCCCAGTCTATTGAAGTCGTTAACTCAAATCATATGAGCTCAAACTCGAGGGGTCTACTAGTAGCCACTGAAGAGTTCCCTCATCCACCGCCTGGGTCCATCATCAGATCAGCTCCAAGAACCCAAATTACAGTATTGTCATCCGAACTTCCTAAACATACAAAGTTTCATTTCGATTTGATACAACAATTAGAAGTAGGTTAAAATTGACTTCCAAGATTTTTATTACATTGTTAGTTAGTTACAAGTGAAGCTAATAAAAGCGTGTTAAAAATAAAGTAAAGAAATGTCTTATTCTTCAACCCTTAAGAAATTCATTCCAATCTGAAACAATTTAAAAATACATAAACAACAATTTAGGTAGAATAAGAGTATAATAGAGATATTTTATACACAAGATCAAACAACTCGGAGTAATAAGAAATTCTAGTTACTCCGAGTCAAACAACATACCTGGCAAAGTAATGATTTATCACGTCTTCAATGTTATCTTCAATGGGTTCATTAGTGAGCATTCGGACAGTTTCACATAAAGGCACATCTACCTCCAGCTCTACGTCTTCTATATTCATCTGTCTACAAATTTCATGTAGTTATAGATAGCTATTATTACAGACTGTGTGTTACTCCATGATAAACGTTTCAAATTAATTACACGGAAACATCTTTTCCACACACCAAAAGACCTGCAAAATAGAGATATTTGTATAGGCAGCCACAGAATTAAGTACACAGGCCCTCATTTGTAAACAAAACATGACCAACTGCGTGTCAGACAAGCATCAACGTAGGGTTCCGTGCCATGTAACATGCATGCCCCCCTTTGGCTATAAAGTGCTACTATCCTAATTTCTTTCAGATTTTTATGTTATATATTTGAGAAACTATTGTTAATGGACGGATGGTCTATTCCGTTGCCAAAGATACTACATATTGTACCTAGTAATATTCCATTACTTACCTTTCAATGGTATTTCGTGTTCATACATGAGCTTCATTATAAAATTGCTGTCTTCATGAAATTGGATATAACAGAGTTCATGTTCATGGAGAAATAACCTATTCTATTTCTCTTCAGCAATATTAGAATGTACGAATTAGAACAATCTTGTGATGAGCATATCAGAGTACTTATTATCAAATCCAAACTATAACTATGATATTCTTGGTGATCGCACGAAAATGACTTCCATAAATTGCACTCATAGCTCCTGGGAATTGGGCCCTTGGGAGTTGAATATAAAAATCGTGCTGAGTATGGCTACATTATACATATAAATGTAATATGGGTACAGCTTGGCTGGAGCAGATGAGACATCAGATACAATACGCCCGGCTGATGATGTTGATAACCCCACAAAGTCAGCAACCAAAACAATCATTGTGCCCAATGCATAAAATCTGAGTGTCAATAACATGCAATGCAATTCATGCAATGGAGATATCCCATGGTTTCTGCAAAAAAATAAAAGTACAAATAAGTAGTTATATTTTTTTGTGAATTCATAGGTATGTTTATATAATCTACATAATATATATAAACAACTGCTAAATGAAAAACACAGTACTTACACGCTTACTTTTTAAATTACTTTCAACCAAGGATATAGGTATTTCTGAAAGTAAATTTCTCACTGAGCGAAATCGAAAGGTAAATTCATGCATGACTACAATTCGCTCATCTATTCTATGCGACATATTTAAAGGTTCTTTCGGATAAGTGTACAACCTCAGAATCGCTCACTTTCACTTTATATGGCGAATTTCACAACCAAAACTATGCAGCTAGAATGACACGAACTAACGGGATGCGTAATTTTGGTCGCGAACTTCGGAAGGCATCCCAAAATAGCTAGCACAAGGACCTGTTTTTTTTTTTTGGTTATTTGAAGGCAAAGGGTACAAGCCCTTATTTATCCCCTTCGTTCAAATGGTCGAAACCAAGTTTAGTCTTTTTTTATAGTAGTCTTTAATAAAGTCACAGTCAAATCGGGGTCAGTCAGTTTCGTCAAGTGCAGTCAAGTCAAGTCATTCTTCAGTAAGATGGCAGTGCTTTACGGAAGATTTTGGCGGCTTATTATTTATACCTTTATGAGCTCTTTACAAGCGTGTATTTGAAAATAATATGCCATCGGTGATTTGTCATCTCAATCTTTAGAGGGGGCGGGGAGGGGAAAAAAAAATTACATTGGTGTGGCATGATTTGTCGACTTCCATAGGAAGTCGAAAATCCAAAAATGGTGTTAATTTTCTTCTATCTCTAACCGTTTTCGAGATAATGACAAACAAGTGTATAAAAAAATCGATTTCGTGATTTTGTGACCAATGCTCGGGTAGGCCGCATGTGTAGACAGGGATAGTGAAAATCGAAGTTGGTTAAATTACAATAACTTTTTAGTTTTTCAACCGATCGGGTACCCATTTTCAGGAACAGTAGATGGGGTCTGGACGTACCGAAATTTAAAATTTCATCGAAATCAAATGAGATTTGACTGAGGTATTTAATTTTTTTTTTAAGTCAATATCGACGGTAAATCGGTTACAACTATGTTGAACGTCGCCGGATCGCGTTACAATTGACGACATCCATATTTTTGATCATTCGTCACGAGTTTTTAAAATTTCCACAAGATCGGACAACTTTTGAGAAAGTTGCCTTTTTAGGGAAGAGTCGGAGGGGGGGCATCTTCGGAGTTGACGATTTGGATAGAGCTTTCCGAGACGAAGTCAGAACTGAAAGAATTTTCTTTCAGCGATGCACCAAAGCCCAGGCATATTTATTTAAAATTTTTCAAAATGGCGGCCGTGAACGATTTCGAACGCCGATTGGGCCCCAACCGCAAGTCGGAACGACACCGTGTTTCGGCTCGTCGTTCATGGAATTTGGCCAGCTGTCCACTCCGCTGTATGATTCCCTTCTCTCGGTACTTCTGGATTTCAATCGAAAAATTAAAACGCCCGTATCTCGGACATTTTAAGGGCTACAGCAAAATTTCTTTTCGCTGATCGTTGTGTGCAATCACACCTTTCACCCAGCATATTGAGTGTGATCGTGCCGTAGGCACAGTCTGCGCACCGAAGGTCGAAGCCGAGTTTTTAGGTTCGAGTTCAAGTTTTGTTAGTCTATTCTTTATACCTTTATGAGCTCTTTACAAGCGTGTATTTGAAAATAATATGCCATCGGTGATTTGTCATCTCAATCTTTAGAGGGGGCGGGGAGGGGAAAAAAAAAATACATTGGTGTGGCATGATTTGTCGACTTCCATAGGAAGTCGAAAATCCAAAAATGGTGTTAATTTTCTTCTATCTCTAACCGTTTTCGAGATAATGACAAACAAGTGTATAAAAAAATCGATTTCGTGATTTTGTGACCAATGCTCGGGTAGGCCGCATGTGTAGACAGGGATAGTGAAAATCGAAGTTGGTTAAATTACAATAACTTTTTTGTTTTTCAACCGATCGGGTACCCATTTTCAGGAACAGTAGATGGGGTCTGGACGTACCGAAATTTAAAATTTCATCGAAATCAAATGAGATTTGACTGAGGTATTTCATTTTTTTTGTAAGTCAATATCGACGGTAAATCTGTCATAACTATGTTGTACGTCGCCGGATCGCGTTACAATTGACGACATCCATATTTTTGATCATTCGTCACGAGTTTTTAAAATTTCCACAAGATCGGACAACTTTTGAGAAAGTTGCCTTTTTAGGGAAGAGTCGGAGGGGGGGCATCTTCGGAGTTGACGATTTGGATAGAGCTTTCCGAGACGAAGTCAGAACTGAAAGAATTTTCTTTCAGCGATGCACCAAAGCCCAGGCATATTTATTTAAAATTTTTCAAAATGGCGGCCGTGAACGATTTCGAACGCCGATTGGGCCCCAACCGCAAGTCGGAACGACACCGTGTTTCGGCTCGTCGTTCATGGAATTTGGCCAGCTGTCCACTCCGCTGTATGATTCCCTTCTCTCGGTACTTCTGGATTTCAATCGAAAAATTAAAACGCCCGTATCTCGGACATTTTAAGGGCTACAGCAAAATTTCTTTTCGCTGATCGTTGTGTGCAATCACACCTTTCACCCAGCATATTGAGTGTGATCGTGCCGTAGGCACAGTCTGCGCACCGAAGGTCGAAGCCGAGTTTTTAGGTTCGAGTTCAAGTTTTGTTAGTCTATTCTTTATACCTTTATGAGCTCTTTACAAGCGTGTATTTGAAAATAATATGCCATCGGTGATTTGTCATCTCAATCTTTAGAGGGGGCGGGGAGGGGAAAAAAAAAATACATTGGTGTGGCATGATTTGTCGACTTCCATAGGAAGTCGAAAATCCAAAAATGGTGTTAATTTTCTTCTATCTCTAACCGTTTTCGAGATAATGACAAACAAGTGTATAAAAAAATCGATTTCGTGATTTTGTGACCAATGCTCGGGTAGGCCGCATGTGTAGACAGGGATAGTGAAAATCGAAGTTGGTTAAATTACAATAACTTTTTTGTTTTTCAACCGATCGGGTACCCATTTTCAGGAACAGTAGATGGGGTCTGGACGTACCGAAATTTAAAATTTCATCGAAATCAAATGAGATTTGACTGAGGTATTTCATTTTTTTTGTAAGTCAATATCGACGGTAAATCTGTCATAACTATGTTGTACGTCGCCGGATCGCGTTACAATTGACGACATCCATATTTTTGATCATTCGTCACGAGTTTTTAAAATTTCCACAAGATCGGACAACTTTTGAGAAAGTTGCCTTTTTAGGGAAGAGTCGGAGGGGGGGCATCTTCGGAGTTGACGATTTGGATAGAGCTTTCCGAGACGAAGTCAGAACGGAAAGAATTTTCTTTCAGCGATGCACCAAAGCCCAGGCATATTTATTTAAAATTTTTCAAAATGGCGGCCGTGAACGATTTCGAACGCCGATTGGGCCCCAACCGCAAGTCGGAACGACACCGTGTTTCGGCTCGTCGTTCATGGAATTTGGCCAGCTGTCCACTCCGCTGTATGATTCCCTTCTCTCGGTACTTCTGGATTTCAATCGAAAAATTAAAACGCCCGTATCTCGGACATTTTAAGGGCTACAGCAAAATTTCTTTTCGCTAATCGTTGTGTGCAATCACACCTTTCACCCAGCATATTGAGTGTGATCGTGCCGTAGGCACAGTCTGCGCACCGAAGGTCGAAGCCGAGTTTTTAGGTTCGAGTTCAAGTTTTGTTAGTCTATTCTTTATACCTTTATGAGCTCTTTACAAGCGTGTATTTGAAAATAATATGCCATCGGTGATTTGTCATCTCAATCTTTAGAGGGGGCGGGGAGGGGAAAAAAAAAATACATTGGTGTGGCATGATTTGTCGACTTCCATAGGAAGTCGAAAATCCAAAAATGGTGTTAATTTTCTTCTATCTCTAACCGTTTTCGAGATAATGACAAACAAGTGTATAAAAAAATCGATTTCGTGATTTTGTGACCAATGCTCGGGTAGGCCGCATGTGTAGACAGGGATAGTGAAAATCGAAGTTGGTTAAATTACAATAACTTTTTAGTTTTTCAACCGATCGGGTACCCATTTTCAGGAACAGTAGATGGGGTCTGGACGTACCGAAATTTAAAATTTCATCGAAATCAAATGAGATTTGACTGAGGTATTTCATTTTTTTTGTAAGTCAATATCGACGGTAAATCTGTCATAACTATGTTGTACGTCGCCGGATCGCGTTACAATTGACGACATCCATATTTTTGATCATTCGTCACGAGTTTTTAAAATTTCCACAAGATCGGACAACTTTTGAGAAAGTTGCCTTTTTAGGGAAGAGTCGGAGGGGGGGCATCTTCGGAGTTGACGATTTGGATAGAGCTTTCCGAGACGAAGTCAGAACTGAAAGAATTTTCTTTCAGCGATGCACCAAAGCCCAGGCATATTTATTTAAAATTTTTCAAAATGGCGGCCGTGAACGATTTCGAACGCCGATTGGGCCCCAACCGCAAGTCGGAACGACACCGTGTTTCGGCTCGTCGTTCATGGAATTTGGCCAGCTGTCCACTCCGCTGTATGATTCCCTTCTCTCGGTACTTCTGGATTTCAATCGAAAAATTAAAACGCCCGTATCTCGGACATTTTAAGGGCTACAGCAAAATTTCTTTTCGCTGATCGTTGTGTGCAATCACACCTTTCACCCAGCATATTGAGTGTGATCGTGCCGTAGGCACAGTCTGCGCACCGAAGGTCGAAGCCGAGTTTTTAGGTTCGAGTTCAAGTTTTGTTAGTCTATTCTTTATACCTTTATGAGCTCTTTACAAGCGTGTATTTGAAAATAATATGCCATCGGTGATTTGTCATCTCAATCTTTAGAGGGGGCGGGGAGGGGAAAAAAAAAATACATTGGTGTGGCATGATTTGTCGACTTCCATAGGAAGTCGAAAATCCAAAAATGGTGTTAATTTTCTTCTATCTCTAACCGTTTTCGAGATAATGACAAACAAGTGTATAAAAAAATCGATTTCGTGATTTTGTGACCAATGCTCGGGTAGGCCGCATGTGTAGACAGGGATAGTGAAAATCGAAGTTGGTTAAATTACAATAACTTTTTTGTTTTTCAACCGATCGGGTACCCATTTTCAGGAACAGTAGATGGGGTCTGGACGTACCGAAATTTAAAATTTCATCGAAATCAAATGAGATTTGACTGAGGTATTTCATTTTTTTTGTAAGTCAATATCGACGGTAAATCTGTCATAACTATGTTGTACGTCGCCGGATCGCGTTACAATTGACGACATCCATATTTTTGATCATTCGTCACGAGTTTTTAAAATTTCCACAAGATCGGACAACTTTTGAGAAAGTTGCCTTTTTAGGGAAGAGTCGGAGGGGGGGCATCTTCGGAGTTGACGATTTGGATAGAGCTTTCCGAGACGAAGTCAGAACTGAAAGAATTTTCTTTCAGCGATGCACCAAAGCCCAGGCATATTTATTTAAAATTTTTCAAAATGGCGGCCGTGAACGATTTCGAACGCCGATTGGGCCCCAACCGCAAGTCGGAACGACACCGTGTTTCGGCTCGTCGTTCATGGAATTTGGCCAGCTGTCCACTCCGCTGTATGATTCCCTTCTCTCGGTACTTCTGGATTTCACTCGAAAAATTAAAACGCCCGTATCTCGGACATTTTAAGGGCTACAGCAAAATTTCTTTTCGCTTATCGTTGTGTGCAATCACACCTTTCACCCAGCATATTGAGTGTGATCGTGCCGTAGGCACAGTCTGCGCACCGAAGGTCGAAGCCGAGTTTTTAGGTTTGAGTTCAAAAAGAGGAGAAGTTAGATATGAAAATAACAAAATCCAGTCATTGAGTCAGTTAGGTACTATTACAGTAAACTAGCTCGATCCATGAGCCATATGATATCAATATCAAGTCTCTGCATAAATTTGGGGTTTGTGTATATGCGTCGAGACGCGTCGAATTTATTAGAACTTGGCCTGACTCACTGCCGTGTCTGTCCACATTTCGTCGGTCTAGGTATCATGCGTATTCAGGTTATTGAAAAGATCTAGGTACTGTTATCAAACATACCCGTCTAAAATTAAGTACTTAATCTGGGTATAACTTTGTGTTAAAATTATACCTACCTATTCATTTTATGACAAGCTTTTCATTTCAAATTTCAAGACAATCGGTAAAAGCTTTAATAAAAGAAATTGCGGCGCAATTGCCTAGTCTAACGGACTACAGACAGGTGGGTTCGGCTAACGATTTTGGTGATAATACACGTTGTCGATGCATTCAGGTAAATATTCGGCTACATGATCCGTATGCGGTTAAATGAAAGAAAGAGGCCGACGATCGCTATTGGTACGAAAAGTATGCTACCTACATACCGTACGTATGCGGTTACAGTATACGTAGCCGGTTGAAAACGATGAGATGCGATTGGTCGGACGGAACAAGTGACGCCGTGTAGTGTTGCCACCTTAGCATACTGGCGAAATCTTGAGGGAATTCATTAGAGTAACATAGGTAATGATTTTTATCGTTCATAATGTGAGCAGTGGCTGTCAATTTCTACATATTAAGTACGTATCAACCCTTCTTTTCATATTTATTTATTAGACAGGCCTTTCTAGAATCGAGGCCATTGAAAAATTTATAACTAGGCGTTTTTAGGGGAATTTTGAAAATATATTGGGGGAAAACTTGTCGTGGGTTGGCAACACCATCGGGCATCCTTTTACGTCGTAGACAGAGAATTTAACATGGAGTGAATTTTTTTAGTGAGCGGTTATTGCGCTAATTAGTAATAAAAATAATACTATAATACCGCACGCACCCAATGCTAACACTTTGATTGTTTGTTTCGTTTCACTGTATTGTATTTGTTTGTCAGTCAAAGGTGTTTTGCTGTCCCAGTGATCTTTTTTTCTTGAATGGTAAGTACCTACTTATGTGTGAATTTTTTACGCCCCCATAGCGTCACTCTGACCGAATATTGTTCTATAACCAGGTAAGGCTCCAGGGCTGCAGCCAGTATTTATGATGGACGAAATTTATAATTTCCTCAAAGAAATTGGCTGTTCAGATATCATTCAGATTTTCAAAGGTACGTAAATAGGTATTAGGGACTTTGGAAATTAGTTAGCGAAACTATAACTTCCTTTTCATGTTATTTACCAGGCAGTAGGCCTCTTGCCTGGAGGACGGCTGGATGAGTATCACACTATTTCTGACGCCATGCATTAATGCAAAAATTTTTGTGTTCCGTTGTGAAGGTAAGTGAGCCAGCGAAATATCAGGCAATGAGGCATAAGTTTGAGATCTCGGGGTGACAATGCATCTGTAACCACTAACCACTGTATTTGAAGTTGATTGCATTGACATTATCTCTGGCACATTGCAGGTGTCATGGGCAGCCGTCATTACTTACCATAAGGTGAGCGGCTTGCTCATTCGTCATACCTTATAATAAAAAATTATCAAACTTGTTTTCAAAGTCCCTATTTACATCCCTTACCTTTTTATATAATTTCGCAATGTATTAGGTAGAACTACTAATTATTCATACATCTGTAGCATACAGCCCAATAAATTCACTGTTAGACATAGCCTCTCCCAAGGCGCGATTTGCATCACTTATCATGGGAGGATTTGCCCTAATTGCTACAGCGGCAGGCCGGTCGGTGAGAGAGATCTAATTAATAGTTCTAAATTGTTCACTTGGTGGGTAGTAAGCTCGATCAATTAATTTATATTTTACAGATAATTTAAACTTTGTGTCAGACAGTACCTAAATTATTTTTATATTTTCAGAGCAGGAAATTGATTTTGAAACTGTTTTTCTTCTGCAAGAAAACGAGCTCGTACAGCTGTTTCCAAAAATAGGCCCACGGATAAAGTTCAAAAAGTTTATAGATGAGCAAAAGATAATAAGAAATATTCCTGGTCTTTCTGTAACAGTAAGTACCTACCTTATGAAATTCCACTGACAATAATATAATTTATTAATCTATACATAATACTATAGTACCTACTTGTGAAACCCTGGTTACATGCCTATTATGTGATATTGATCTCAAAATGTGATAAAACAAGTGATCGATCATGTTAAAAAATAAAAAATGTTTATCATAATATTGCAAGTAGATTAGAAATTGATGTTGGTCCATATTTTACTCTGATAATTTTTACTTTTTTCAGTATGTTGATTATACTCTATCTGGGTCAAAATCGGTATCGGAAGAATCTGGATCGACTACAAATGCTGAAAATGCAGTTGTTTCAAGAAAGCAAACATTAGAAATAGTAGATATACCTGACTCACAACAGAAAAACAATGCCGTAAGTTAATTTAATAACTATTTCTTTTTCCTCAATTAGAGTACCTAAATATTACAATCTAGCCTATACATATTATACTGACTAATAAGTAATTTAAATTAGCTTAAAGTTCTAAATGGAAAATATATCTAAGAAATGAGTCCACTGACATTCATTTATTACTTAACACAAGTTGTGTCCATTGGCGTAGCTAGAGATTTTTCCTAGGATGGGCCATGGCCCCAGCCATAAATCGGCCTCTGTCATCTGTCAGCGCATGCGCAACTTTGTAGGTATCAAGTATGGATTTCAGTTATCTTATCCTATGGGATATCTAGCTAGGTCTAGCTATATTATCGACTTAATTTACATAGTTTTGGTCAGGACACAGATAAGATAAAAAAGAATAGTATAATAGAATATAATAAATAAATAATCCATACTTGAGTACCTAAAGTCTATTTCTTTCATTTCTGCCCAAAATGTAAATGAAATGAAATGAAATGAAACTTTATTTGCAGGATCATGGGTACAATAACGGTCTTAAATTAAAATGTTTCCATCACAATCTGCCAGTTGTGGCGTGCAAATGTCAATAAAAATTTTAAATGTAGTGCAATACAATAAACAATTTTCAATTAATTATGTTACAAATAAAATTTACAATGTCAATAAGTATACAATTTCCAATTAATTAAGGTCAAAATATAGCGTTAAAATGTCAAAATACAATCACAACTAGCACACGTTTTCTAATTGTAAATAATTTTAAAATGTCAAAAACAAGAGAGAACATTATCAATACCTTGCTATTTAAATACACTAATAAAATAAAAATACAATTTATTACCTTACTATATCTCTGTTTTGTCATTCAGAAATTCTTGTATTGAATAATAGCATTTATCCAAAAAGTATCCAAAAATTAATTTCTTAAACGTCCTAGTATTTCTATTCTTGAAGTCATCAGGTAGATTATTGTAAATTCTGATAAACAAACCATAGGTACCATTACCTTACATTCAGCAAAATATTGTTAACCTTTCACTGTCTGCTGACCAAATATGATGTTTAATGAACAATATTAACACTGCTTCACTATACAGGGTGTAAAAAAAGCACGAATGAAATTTTGGAAAATGATTAAGTATCATTCATAGATTACAGGAAAAATATAAAAAGGTTTTTGAAAATTTTACTAAAATAAAAAATTACAAGCAACAAATGAACATGTGTTAGATATGTTATACTATGAAACTTAGTACAGAAGTAAAGTTAAAAATACTTATAGTAATGTTTTTATTTCATTTCTCTAGAGAAATAAATGTAATAATTTTAAATGAAAATAAAAACATGATTAAGTATTTTTTATCCAATTTTCTTTATTTACTTTCATAATAAACACGTGTTCCACTTTGTTTGTAATTATTTTTCATTTTTTATTTACTAAAATTTTCCAAAAAACACCCCTACCCCTACCACTACCCGATCCTAAAAAGCACACAAGTATTATCCGCTTTTCTAATGATTGCGTTTCTTATTGTTACAGGTTTTCAAAATTTTAAATGTAATTTTTTTATTTTTTTAGTATCTTTTAGACTTTCGTTATCGCGGGTGCAAGAACAATTGAAAGTAATCTTTCAAGGAAGAGCATAATTACATGGTTCACTTCTTGCCTTTTTTAAATTTTGATGAAGCTAACTAAAAATACAATACATGTACTCGTAAATAACAAATCATTCAATGATTGACGCTTTTATGTTTACCTACACTAGTTTTTCCAGCGCTTCCGCTTGCACTGTGTTGGGATAAAGGTATAGGTTATTCAGTTATCCCTTGTAATCATTTCCACCACAAATTATTATTTGCATATGTAACACCATTTATTGACCACCTCCATGGTGTTGGCTTAGGACTGCGGTTGCCACAAAAAGGTTCAATTTCTGGTCGGGTCAATCTAGAAAACTTACTTTTCAAAATTTTCTCGGATCTGGGTGTTCTGAGTAATCCCCCCAGAAGTCGTTACCTGGATCTCATAGCACACTAGGTATGAGGCCAGGTTGGTGTTCCGGATTATTTATATTCTTTGGCCCAACGTTTTTGCACCCGCAATGACTGGTATAGAGTTAGAAGCTTTGTAGGTTGGGGACGTAGATTATAGAGTAGGACGCGCTAGCCCTCCTACGTACGGTAGCTTAAAACTGAGTCCAGGTGACCCGTTTTACGCGCGATTAGAAGGGTTACCTATCACGAATGCGAATTTTATTTTTTCGAATTTTAATTGTTCGAAAACGTTTCCCATAATATTGTTTTCGAGCAAGCAAGTTTCGAAAGTATGATAGGTTACCGATTATAGTCCGTTCAACATAGGATGGTGATTTTGACAGTTCACTTTAGTGATTGACACATCAATTTATCACACATTACTAGTATGTAGCTAGTATGTTATTAGTTCCTGTATTATTAGTAAGATACTATTAAATACGAATCTAATAATCATGAAATGAGTAAGTAATAAGTAAATGTGTACTTTTTCATTACACAAAGCATGTACAACTTAATAAACACGTAGACTAAATGAGGAAATAGGTCTTCTTCCAGAAGAATCCCATAAAACTCAACTCAAAGGTTGCTCTTTTACGTCAATAATAGATGTATACATTTGAAATAAATCAGAAGACTCTTGAGAGATCAATAACTTTCGAAATTAAATTATATTGATTTTCATGCGATTGTTATTCGGCGGTAGCGAATAAA